>OY728156.1:152639328-153889328 GCA_963277665.1 Viscum album | reverse complement strand
TGACTCTAATGAATTACATTGAACTTATATAGGTATTATGTATCTATTTTTACCTAAAATAAATTTAATTAAAAGAAATAATTATTTAAATAAAAATTCGGTTTTAAACTATAGCTCAGTGTTTTTCACTATTCATCAAAAATTGAATGTTTTTAGAAAAATACCAAAAATTCACCCTAAGATAATTTTGATATTCCGAATCCAGAAATGAAGTCCAATTTGAAAGATAAAATTTATTAAATTTCAAAAACTGGGTATTACTATTCATAACGGCTAGTTCATAACAATATTAGAATAATATCTTGTTTAGTGAAACTCGATATTGCATACAACACACGCTATCGAGGAAGGTTTCTCTGGCGTGAAACACATGCCTAGAATAGTGTTTGCGTATACTACAAGCTAATACGGTGTTGCATATAGCGCAAGATAATCTTGGTGTAGCATACAACACAAGATATCAATGAAATTAAAAAAATTATTTCTCATAAAATCTCAGGGTGTTACACAAATGGATTTGGAGGTGTGAATTTGAGGGAAGGGGAAGTGCCCTTTTATAAGAGAGGTGAGGGGAACCTTAGGAAAAGATTGAAATATTTTTTTATAATAAGATCATTTTTGGTTTATAATGGATCTAAAGTGATTTATTTATAGTCTAAGGTGGGGATGGGGGGAAAACTCAACCAATAGGTTTTATACAGGTTTGGGTCACTATATTAACCTTATCTTTTAGATTTAACTCTTAGTTAAATAGTTTAACTTTTACCATGTATTCTTGTATTATTATAATAATTGGTTAATAAACTTACAATAAAATTCCAAGATAATCTCAAGTGGTTCATTAATGATATACATATAATTTTATAAGTCATTTGGATAAACCTTCGATTTTGAGGAATAATATATCAATTAATAATATAATATTTGTTTTAAAAACTCTTTTATGTCAATTTTGACATTATTTGGTATTTTGTTTTTGTTAAAGTCATAACAGCATGATTAATTCGTTAAAAATTCATTTAATCAACCCCAACATGTCATATTAACCTAGAAAATTAGTGTAATTCATCAAAAGTCTCAAACTACATTTATTTGGATTTTTATAATATGAATTATTTTAATTTTTCCTTAACAAGGTAATTACTACATAATCATTGTGTCATAAATAAATTTAATTATTTAAGGTCTAAAGATTATAAATAAACTACCATTATTTAGGAAACAATTTTTGATTTCTAATGAATATTTATAGTCTAATTTATATTATGTATAACCCTATATTAAAAATGTTTTAGTTAGGAAAATGTGAATTTAACACTTTTAACTCTTCATTAAATTAAATAATAATAAATGTCCTAATATTATACAAGTGGACCAAAAGGATCATACATTATTCCTAAGGTTGTTTTTGGTCGAATTACACCTATCCAATAGATATAGGACATCCTTTAGGGTAATTATAATATCATTTTTACCTTTAATTACCCTATTTACTTTGAACCGTGGTAAATAAAAGTGTAATGTTTCTATTCACCAAAAATTATTTTCATCTTATTGAACCAAATTTTACTTAGTGATGTTAACCGTGTCTCTAGGATTTTTGATATTCAATTCATAGAAGTAGTAAAATTAATTTTTATGCAAATTTTCAAATTCTCATAGGAGGTGGGTAAAAGACGGTAAAAAGTTCAATAAAATTTTATATATCTAAACATATTATAAAAAGACCTCAATGAACTACATTGAACTTATATAGGTATTATGTGTCTATTTTGAACTAAAATAAATTTAAATAAAATAAATTATTATTTAAATAAAAAATCTGTTTAAACAATAACTAAGTGTTTTTCATTATTCATCAAAAATTGAATGTTTTCAAAAAAATACAAAAAATTCACTCTAAGATAATTTAGATATTCTGAATTCAAAAATTATGTCCATTTTGAAAAATAAAATTTATAAAATTTCAAAAAGTATGTATTACTATTAATAACGGCTAGTTCGATTGGTTGTGGTCTGTTACAAGTCAAAGTTGCGAACAATGCAAGCTATTGTATCATTCAAAGGGAAGCGTACCATAGATGCTTGTGGTGTTACATCTGGAATTAGGTTAAGGATAGGTGGTGTATTATTATGCTTTGGGATCAAGGTTGGGATGTATTCTCATTCAGGTAGATCATGTTGTTGCATATGGATCTTTAAAGTTATGGTTGCAAGAAAATAATTATCCAACACATGATTTGGAGTTAGCAGCCGTAGTCTTTGCTTTGAAGACTTGACATCATTATCTCTTTGGTGAGAAATTCATAGTGTTTGTGGATCATAAGGTCTTGAAACATATTTTATCACAAAGGTATTTAAAATTGATATAAAGAATATGGATGGAGTATCTCCAAATGTTTGACTTCGAATTTCTGTATACATCGGGTAAAGGTAATTCAATGGTAGATGCATTAAGTATAAATTCATATGCTCAGTTGGAAAAATAATATTCAGACTAGTGTCAGTTGATTTCAGTCATAGTCAACAAGAACCTAGATTGTGAAGGTTAAGGAAATGTGGAGGTTTTCGTTATAGTTTTGTGTGTTCCTGATTTTCCTAAGATAGTAAAATAGGTACATATATCTGATTTAGAATGAGTTGAAATGAGGCCAAAACATAATGGTGGGTAGAATATTGAGGGATGAAAGATGAATGAGAGTTTAGTGTTGTTGTTTAAAAATTTGATGGTTGTATCTATGCATTATAAAGAAAATATTATTCATGCTTATCACCATTAGAGATGATCCATTCATCTTGGAATATAGATGATGTATAAGGAATTGAAATCAAACTTTTGGTGGGTTGGTATAAAATGGAAAGAGGATAAGTTAATTTTGAGATGTTTATCTTGTCAAAAGATCAAGGCATAACATCAGTGACTAGTAGGTATATTAAATGAGAATAGATAACTATGTATTTTGTAATATTTCTCCCAATAATGGTTCTAAAACACAATTCTATATGGGTGATAGTAGATCATCTCATAAATTCAAATCATTTCATCCCTATTCATGAATCTTATATGATAAAGGACTTGTAAAAAATTTATATTTGAGAAGTGGTAAAGACGCATCACATACCAGTTTCGATAGCATTTGAAAGAGATCTGAGGTATGCATATCGTTTTTTGGAAATCCTCACAAAAAGTCCTTGGTACTCAGTTTACCATGAGTACGACATGTCATCTTCAGACAGATGGAAAATCTGAAAGGTTGATATAAACATTGGAAGACATGTTACGGGCTTGTGTAATGGATTTTTGTGGATAATGGGAAGAGAACATACCATTAGTGGAGTTATCATACAACAAAAATTATAAAGCATTGAAAAATATGTCTCCTTTTTAAGAATTGTATGGGATTTCTTTTAGTTTTCCATTTTGATGGGTAGAAATAGCAGATACTTTTCTAGTTGTGATGAACCAAGTCCAAGAGTCAACGAAGAAGATTTAGTTGATTGGGAAGAGAATGGAGATGGATAAGAGTCCCCATAAATCATATGTGGATCATATTTTATGGATTTTGTCATTCTAGGTGAGTGATCATGTGTTTTTGAAGATATCTTTAAGGCTTGGACATCATTGTTTTGTGAAGAAGGTAAATTTTTCTCCATGATACATAGCCCCTTTTGAGATACTAGACCGGGCTGGAGAGGTGGAATACTAGTTTTCATTGCCACCACAATTCAGTGTTGTGCATAATGTGTTTTATGTATCTTAGTTGAAAAAGAATCAACCTAATCCTAACCATGTGATTCGATGATATCATGATGACCTAGATATAGATTCTTCATTGGTGTAGATGCCATTATGGATTCTGGATATGCAAGATAACACATTTCATGGGAAAATCATTGGTCTAGTGTAGGTTTTGTGGAAACAAGGTTAGATTCAAGAAGATACTTAGGAACAAGAGAATGAAATGATTGAGAAATAGCCTAAACACTTTTAGGAAATCAATGGTTTTCTAATTTCTGAGGATGGAGATACTAATGGTGGGGAGAATTTAACACCCCCCGGTTTCATGTAAGTAACCCTTTCTTTATTTTTTTATGTATATAAAGTGTGTGGGTGAAGTTTGGGAGGGTTTTGAATCCTTTTGGAATGTTTTTGGGGCTTTTCTATTAGTGCTTTATTTGAGAACGATTTTTGGAAACTGTGAAACTCTTATAGAAAACCATGAATAATGAGAAATGAGATAAAGGAAAGGCACATAGGATAGTGCACAATTTGTCTAAACCATGTGGCCTCCTAGTAGAAATTGTGAAAAGTGGGATAATACACCGTTTCATAGTTGGCACACAGTTTGTCTAACAATGCGGGATAACTGTGGGAGGTCCTCCTTGAGGTAGTGGTTGGAACATGGTTATCACATGATTTTTCCTAATCATTCCATTAACCATGCATAATTAAAAAAATACCTTAAAAATGTGGATCTAGGTTGGGATTAATTTTTAACCCATTTTTTTCTCTAAATCGAACCTAAATCAATATTTTATCCTACCAAAAGGCTGATGAACCCTTCCCCATCAAATTAGAAGTGATATAGAGGTGTTTCTTGGTGCGTTGAAGCTTAATTGCCTTGGTAAGTCTTCATTTATAGTAGTTTTGTTGGGTTTTTTAGATCTACTTCTATCCATCTCTCTCGTTTTCTTAGATCTAGTCCACTGTAGATATATATAAGTCTTTTGAGGCCAATCATATTTAGTTTTGGATTTTTTAATGATAGGGGAATATATCTTAGGTGGGTTTTGGAGATTTATCCCAGTTTTATGGTCGTTTTCATGACGTTCTTCATTTTTTCAAAAATTCCCGAGGTAGGTGTATTCACTCTTGACTCGTCTATTGGTCAGAGTGAGTATCTTAAAAGGTGGGGGTGAATTAAGCACTCAATATATTTTTTTGATAAAAATTGATTATTTTGAAATCCCCAAAATGTTTTAATATGGGAATCTTATCAAAATAATTAGTATGATATATATCATAATATTTCTAAAGATTTCACTAAATATTGATTAGTTCTTAGATGAATAATATATATAACATTATTAAATTCATTGAAATAAATTTACTAAATCAAAATTCTTTATGAACATGAATTAAAATAAAAGATTAATGTATGAATTTTTTTATAGTAAAAAACAATTTTTAGTTTGAAATTGGAGATAAAGTAAAAAAATTAAAACACATAGAAGAAAAATATAAGAGGTTCAGTCTCAAGTTGAGACTTAGTCCTCTCCACTTGGTGATCACCTGACAACAAGCAGTTTATATAAAATAAACTAGATTATCCACAACCTGTATCAGGTTTATATAATAGTTAACTTCTGTTCAGGTCACACATGAACTCTTCCATAGTTATGCATGGAGTTAAAAATAACCAGGCCACACAGGGATCTCTAACACTCTTATCCATGGTAGAAACAAATAAGAAAAGTGTTTGAAAATATATTAAGTATTTTCCAGTTTAGTGAAAGAGACAATGTGCATGTGGTAAAGCATAGTAAGCACACACACTGATAATAATGTAATAAAACTAAACCGAATTGATAAATCTAGTAGTTTAGGTTTTAGAAGTGCTTAGTCTATTATAATGATTCTTGTGACTCTTGAGTTGAATCGACAATGATTCTTGACTCGGGTTCTTTAAAAATATTTAGCAAAAACAGAGTGTTGCAAGATATTATTTTATGACTGGATGAAAGCACTAGATGTGATGATTCTTTGGATTCCTTAGTATAGTGTTCATAATAGGTGATCTCTTCAACTCTAATATATTTAATGAATCATGTGATCTTTCTATCCACATATCTATTATTATCTACCATATGTTTCTATTTTTTCTGAATGTTGTTCTCTATGTCTACATGAGGAGTGTGCTCCCCTTTTATCATCAATAACAGGAACATCTAAATCAACTACTTCCCCATACTATATGTTTTGAGGAGCTTTTTTTTCTGGAAATTTAAGATACAATCCTTAAAATATTAAATGACATTAAATTTGAGGAATATAGCTGTCAGAGTTATGTAATTATAAAATAAGTAAAGTAATAAAAATAGTGATAATGTCTTAGGAGCTGGAGTGTCAAGATCTAGCGGTATGTTTCTCTGGAGGCATGACACTCTGACAATATCTCATACATTGCCAAATTTTTAGTATGCTGGTGGTGTCTAGAAGTTTTTACTGTATGCCCTGACGGTGTCTCAGACATAGGTAATTTTTTTAGTATTGGTGGAATGAGTATGGAGACATGACATCCTAGTAGTGTATCAAAATTAGCTAAATTTATGTTCTTCTAGCATGACATCTAGGTGGTGTGTCGACCAATAGTGTCTCATACTTTTTCAATTCTTCAATCCAGCGGTATGACAGTCTAATGGTGTGATATCATAGCAATGTCTTACACTTAGAGTTTTTTTTCTAACCGTGTGTCTTGGACAACAATGTCTAACTCAACGGTGTCTCATACTTAGACAGATTTATCACTTGTTCTCAGAATAATGATTTCATACATGAAAACATGAAATAATCAGTATTATAAAAAACATGATTTTGGGATCATTAAAACTAGGAGGTCAAAAATCTACCCCTTTTTGATAATCACAAATCATGACATCAAAATAATATTGTAAATGTAAAAATAGTTCATAAAAGATATGACAAAAGTTTAAACATGATGTCCAAGGTAAGATCCAAATATAAATCAAGATTTATCATTTACAGTATGTGTATATGGTTCAAGGAAAATAAAAAGAAAAATATTAAGTATCAAAACTAAGTATCAAAGGTAAGAACACATTTCAAAGAAAATAATATTCAAAATAGATAGTATCAAAGATAAAAAGGTTATAAAAAAGATAAACAAAATTCCATAAAATACTTCAAAACAAATTTTATATATTCCATAATAATTATCAGAAACACATATGCCATAAAACATTTTCTCCCATTTTGGATTATCAAAGAGGTAAAATATATTAAGGAAGAAGATTTTAATTGGAGATAAAGGTAAGAAAGACATCCAAAATTATGAGGAAAAAGTTATTACAATACAAATCCCATCAAAGATAGGAAAAAATAATTCAAAAAAATTTGAAGTTTAAGGTTTGGAAGAGGGGTCAATCCTTTATTTTCCTTTAGCCTTATCTTTCCCTTGATCCTTAGCCAAGGTAGTAGGATCAGATTTAGGAATATTAGAGAGAGCACTAAGAGAATGACCAATGAGATCCTTAAATGGAAAATATTCCAAAACAACAACTTTCCTGAGTTGGCACACAACTTGCGTAGAGTCCAAATGAAAAGGTTAAAAACTAGCAGGAAAAGGTATAGGGGAACCACTAGTAACTACAGGTATGAAAGAAAATTGAGGAGTAGTCAGAATGGATAACTGATCAACCACTTCTTAGTCATGGACATGAAGAAATATATTCATTATATTTATGAAATGTATTATAATCTGGCCACCCCATTCCATTTCACTGAAGAAATTAGGATTTTCATCCATGAAATGGTTCAAGACTGGGGTCATCTCCTTGAGTTATCATAATTTCTCTTTGAATGTTGTAGTCATAGGAAGAATTATCAAATTATTAGCCAATAATTTAAAATGGGAATCCAGAGCATGTTTGGTATAGATCCAAGAGATATAGAACTTGGTAGACTTGGTTACAATCTATTTTTCATCATTCATATCTTTGGAATACTTACTCATCAACATGTTATCATGATCAATTCATTTCTCAAACTTTCTTATAATTTATAATGGAATTAAAGGTTCTCCACTAGAGGTACCGTTGATGGCAGCTGCAACTTCCTCTCTGAAAACTGATCTCAACTAATCAACATCAAACAGTGGATAAGGAGGAGGTCAATTAGAAACAGATGTATCTGAAGAAGTACCCTCAAGACTTTTAAGGATACCATCCAAATAGGCTTTAAACTATTATTTCAATTCCTACACCAAAGACTTTAGAGTTTCAAATTCACCACTTATCCACTTATTCTTAATCTATGTCTCATAAAAGTGATGTATCGTCTTAGGTTGGATATTCTGAATAACCAACTCAAATATGTACCCTTTGTCCTTTTCACTAAGATTTGTCAAAATAAGGGATGGATTACTTAAACACTTGTGAAACAAAAACATCATATTTTAACCAAAAAAATTCAAGTCATCTTAGGTGACTATATCCATTGGAACAAATGGAATATCTAGATAAGGATTAGGTACAAGAGGTCTCACAAAACCAAATTTCTCAAGTATAATTTCATGATCAACCCGGGCAATCAAGGATCCATTAGGATCACCTTCAACACTAAATTAAAGTTTATCAATACTTTGAGATCTTATTATATCATTAGATAAATTTCCCCACTCCTCATCTATATTTTATACCCAATGGTTTGAAACAAATAATATGGAAGGAGGTACCACACTAGCAGAATCAAATGAAACTTCAAGATACCTCTGACCTTCTAAACTTTGAACAAATAATGTGTGTTCAAAAATGGTAGGCTCAAATTAAAACTGTGTAATAATAGTTGGTGTATCTTTAATATAAAAATAATTTTTAGAATCAAGAATAGTTGACTCACCATTCACATTTTCATCCATATTATATTTATGAACATTTAAAACAGCTAACTATTCATTTTCAAATTCATCCTTAATAAGCTCCTTATTCTCTTGTTCGGAAACATGCTATTCTATAGAAACTATAAATCTCATATTTGTAGACATATAATAATCTAAAACCTCTTGAGCTATGGAAATTTAACTAGTCTAAATACCATCAACAACCAAAACTTTATTAAAAATATCCACTCATGGGGAATGATCACTGTCAACAAATGCATTCTAAAGCTCAATGTAAGAACCATAATCTTCTTTGAGGTACAAATATTTAGTTTTCCATATTTTCTCAGTATAATTGCTTAAAATGGCCTTATTTGAATGAAAATTTGGGTCATTAAGGTCTATGGGGTGTCTGGGGATGGTCTAGAGCCTGAAACCTGAGTTTTGGGAGAAAAGAAAAGTGTGCATGGTTAGTGAAAACCATGTAGTTTGGTATACATGGTCGTGTGACAACTTATTAAATTTAGAATATTTTTATAGAGGCTTCAAAAAAATTACCACATTATTAGCACAAATTGCGTGGGGTAACCATGCACTATTCCGCAGGCATACATAGAGATGTGCACGGTTTATGCACGATTTGATAAACCGTGTGGGTAAACTGTGTGACCCAAATATTTTGGGTAAAATGATTGTTTTTACACGAAAATGTTTTAAAGTTAGGTTTTTATCCCTTATAAATTTAACAATAGGGGAACCATGGGAGGTATCCCTCTTGATCATATTCTCCTGTTTTAGATCCCTTCATCGTCTGATCTCTGATCTGAATGTTGTTCGTCTCCTTGGATTAGTAATAGTAATGCCTCAATTCCTTTTTTTCCATTCTAGATTATTTTGGATATCAATTGCACTATTTGGATTTAGGATCATATGCCTCAATATCCCACTATTTGTTTTTTATTCCTATTTCTCCCAAACTGGGACAAACCAGAGCATGATACGGGATGATATATATTGCACAAGCCTAAGGCAGGTGGTATAATGCCTTTCACTACTTGTTGAGCTGTTTATATATGCTAGAGTGACATCCAACCATTATTGTGGTGCCACCTTTATTTACAACTGAACATTTTTGTTTCCTATTGTTTTTTAGGTAATTGAGTGGGTGATTCAAAGAATGTATTATGTTGTATACCCTAATTAAGAGCCACCCCATGGGTGAGTTCCCTTGGATGAAATTTTATGACCTTTTAGACTACGATTCCTATGAGGTATGACTTTGATTCCCTTTAAAGGGTTGTTAAAAATGATTTTGTTTGTTAATGTAATTTTCATTCTATTAGATGGAATTTTATTTGGTTTAGGGTATGGGATGGTTGACTTATACGTGACCCGAATATGCTATTTCTTATTTAAGAATGTTTGGATTGATTTTCTTAATCTATTGATCTCCCAGGAAAGTTGAATAACGTTAAAGCCATGTAATAGTTTAATTTTCCAATTATTCTTATTATGAGGAATTTTCTTATGTGATTAAATGAAAGGCAAAGCCTTCTGAGGCTGGTCCTTTCTTGAGACACCCCTAGTGGTGAGTTATATTAGATGCTTTTGGGTTTTGAACTTATCATTCATAATAGAATGTTTAATGAATTCAATGATGAATTGGTAAATAGACTTGGGTGAATCATGGATTAAGTTTTTAATTCCATGGATGAGATCATGTGATGTTGTAACTTGTTCCTTGAGTGAACCCTAGATTCAGATTAGAATTCCATGGATATGCTCAAAGTGTTTATTATTTTTCTGTCGTGAGTAAACCATGGATGCCATGAATGGGATCATAGAGGATATACTTAAATTCTGAGTGAATCATGGATCCATTTAGGGATGCCATGTATGGGATCAATATGAATTGGATTTATGTCATGATTGATACTTGGGGATTCCATATAGGGCCACCATGGATGGGATCAGTTGACTTGGACTTAAACCACACCTAGAGTGAAACCAGATTCTTGAAAGGTTTACTAGGATGAGATTGTAGTGTATTGATGGAACTGCACCTGGAGTGATACATGAATTACATATTAGGAATGTCATGGATGGGATAAAGTTATAAATTGAATATTGAATTGAAATGATTTATGACATGTATGACTAACCAAAGCACAATCTTGGATTTGGTCTTCAATTGTTATTGATTAGGTGGCCTTCTAAGGAATCTGTTGTGCTTACAATTATATGGGGGATGTCGGGCTTATGCCAAATCTTGATACATAAGAATTAAATGTAATAGAATTATTAAATTAATAATGAAATAAAATGTATATGGAAACCAGTGCTTGTAAGTTGTCTCCTTTTGAGTACATCCTAACTTACTATTTTCATTATTGTACACTGCCTGTTAAATATATTCACTGACAGATTGTCACAAAAATCAGGTGGTTTCCTATTGGGATTTAGTCTCACACCCTATTTGAGTCATGTTTTGGACCCAAACACATTATATGATTGTAGGTGTCAATAAGGGAAAGCGCCCTCTTATAGGTACTTGATGGGACCCTTAGAAGAATGAGAGAATGGGACCATGATGAGGCTCGTGATTCTTCTGAGATTCTTTTTTTCCTTTTTTTACTTTTGGTACTTGTATTGTATATGAAAATATTGAAACATGTCTTGGATATTTTCTAGAACATTTAACATGTAGCATCATCTTGTGTATGATATGATTTTGGTTTAATTATACTATCAGTCTTCCGCTGTTTACTTCTATTAAATGGTATTACAGATTCTTCCTTTGAACTGTTATTGTATTCTATTATGTTACACTCTACTAATGAGGGCATAGTCTATGCACTATAACACATTGGCCCACACTACTAGTTATTATCCTCTGGCATTTGGGGAGATGCACTTGAGGCCATGTGAAAAAACCGGGCTCGAAGCACTATTATATAGCATCCATGTTTGGGACATTAAAAAGTGGTATCAGAGATGATTTTCTAGTTTTCTTTACTATTTGGTGACAATAGACATAGATAGGAAGGAAATGGGTTTTGGAAAGAAGCTGTTCCTAGGATTAGCTACCTCGAGTACATAGAAAATCCAAATTTCCATGAATTGAATCGTGATTTCTAGACTTGGAGCTATTATAGTTGATTCCATTTCACTTTTGGGTGACACACTTGTATTTCACTATTATTTTTTATTTGATTTTCGGTTCTATTGTGTTGCAACCTGATGAGATGAGGGTATTACACATCATGCATCACATTGTCACTTGTTCGAAAACACATACCATGCATTATTTCAATGCCATTTTTAGAGCATTACTAATTTCATGTTGTTGTGATACATTTCATGATAAATATGCCTGATATTGTGGTAATTATATTGGTAAATGTTATAGTATAGATTGGATGGATGCCAATATTTGGTCCCTAAGGTGTATGGGCACTCTGGGATCAAAAATTGGTGGACCATGTTTCATCCTTAAATTGAATTGTGTTACAATGTTCTATACATGGATTCCAAGCATTGATTCATGGGAAGTATGGGCCCCCACATATTGGAATTCGGCATGACATTGGGTTTACCCTTTAAAAAATGGGATGTGATAAATATAAACTGAATATGAAATCAAGTGAAGATGAAATGACTGTTGATAGAGAACTAGACCAGACCCGACCTTAGTAGAGGGATTTTGGTAGTATCTCATTTGTTTCATACCTAGATCTGAACCATGGTGTAGGAATAGGGGTGATATCTTAGAGTAAGGTTTTGACCAATACTATTTTGATATATACACTTTTGAACTTCTTGATTTTAAATGATCTTGAACTGAGTAATGTGTTTGGCATTGTATAGTATTTTCACCACAATGACCTCAAGTTGTACGCCAGGAGGGTGGAGATGATCATACCCCATAGGTGGTAGGCCAAGGGATACTAGTGGACCATTTATGATTCCCATTTGTGGCACTGACTGTTATACTAGACATAGGTGCTGATGCACAGTTCTATAAAGGCTTTAGGGGGTCACAAAATCCTTTCTAGGAGAACCGTATCCTGCCATGTCTATATAAGAGATGACATGAGTATTCTAGCAGTAGAATACACCCATGTTTTCAGGGGATGGAAGACCACAGGTTTTGGAGTCATGGATAGAGTCCATGATTTAGATCATCTATTATTTAGATAAATGTTCTGAGATGAGGGTAAAGCTATCTATGTACATGATGCGTGATTCTTCCAAGAGGTGGTGGGATGTTATCATACAAGAAGAGCGTCATTGGGATATGGTGTGAGGATATTTTTAAAAAGTATTCTATGATTTCTACTATCCTAATATTCTGAGGGATTTATATCCTTGGAGTTTATGCATATGGAGTATGGAACTTTGTTAGTTATGGACTACTCGATAAGTTTTACTGAGCTCCAGTGCTTTTTACCTATTTTTATGGGTGACGATGTATTGAAAGCTAGGTGATTTGAGGATGGTCTTAGGTATGACATCTTATCATAAGTAAATGTATCCAGTTTGACTACTATATTTTCTATAGTGAATTAGATTCTAATAACCGAGAATAACCTGAGGGAATTTTTAGTTGTGATCTAGGGTGGTACATAACCTAGATATAACACTATCTCGACCATTAGTAGTAAACATTGGATGAATCATTCTCACACTGATATTAGCAGTAAAAACGTATCTTTAGGTATCCAATTGAGGTGATACTAGTGAGATAGTATGGGAAATATGAGGACAAAGTGTCTGTTGGACCCAGTCGAGTGCCAATCTTGTGATAAGATAGGACATCTACAACATTTCTGCAAGATGTTCCGACCACCAGTTATTGAGAGAGGGTCGACATCGACTCTACATTCAGGAGAGAGGTCTATAGATTCTCACCAGATAGGAATATAGAGTACATCAGGCTATTTAGGATAAGGTTTTGGTCATGTTCATGGTATCCAGACCCTAGGATCATAGCCAAAATGGGGTGAATCAGCTCAAGGTAGCTAGGCAATGTCATAGGGAAACAGTACGGGTTAGGCATAGGCAATGTGACAAACCTAGCAGGAAGAGGATGCCAGAACCTCTACTATTAGAGGTACTATTATATTAGCCTTAGTTTTAGCTTCATCAATTTTTTGATATAAGGGCTTCATAGAGTTTAATATTTGTTCCTGTTGTCGAGATCCTTGGTCTCTTTCTGTATACATATCATGGTGTGATGATGCTAGACACTTTTTTAGGGATTATAAAAAAAATATGTGCATCAGTGTAGAGAGTTCCCCCTTGAGGTTTGTGGGTGTCACTACTTATGGGACCTTTATGTCCTTGGGATGATATGCTTTGATGTCATTCTCAGGATGGACTAGTTGGTTCCCTTTAGATCCTTTGTTGATTTCTATTGACAAAGGGTGAGTTTTACATCACCAAAGGGTGAAATGCTTCTACATAAAGGTGAATGGTATTTCCAGGAAAGCCAAGTTAAATCCAATCTTCTTGGGTTGGGCAGGATGACACCCCAAATTGAGATTTTATATCTGGATGACCAAGAAACATGTTAGATAGATTTCCCTCAAGTAGTTGATTATTTTAGGGATGTTTTTCAAATTAATTTTTATGTTTAACTCTGGAAAGATAGGTAGAGTTCTCTATTGATCTAGTTCTAAGAGCTACACCTATGTCCATTCCTCATTACAGAATGGCTACAAATGAGTTTCAAGAGATCAAGAGGTAGCTAGAGGGTTTCATATGACCCAATAATTCTCTGTGGGGTTCATCAGTCCTTTTTTGTATAAAAGCCAGATGATACCCTTAGGCTATGTGTGGATTACCAAAAATTAAATCAGTTGGTAGTTAAGAACTGGTATCCTCTTCCACAGATAGATAATATTTAATATTATCTTTGAGGAGCTCCGGTTTTCGCAAATATTGATTTGAGATTTGTTTATCATCAGGTTCATGTAGATCATTAGACATACCTCTTACAACCTTTTTTATTGGTTATGGTTTTTATGAATATTTGGTTATGTTGTTCGGTCACACGAATGCACTAGCAGTCTTCATGGAACTGATGAATTGAGTGTTCCATAATTATCTGGATTCATTTGTGGTGGTTTTCATGGATGATATCTTGGTTAATTATCACAATCTAAATGACCATGCCAAACACCTTGAGTTCATTTTGAATACACGGAGAGAGCATCAATTATATGCTAATCTCACAGAGTTCCACTTCTGGATGGATCTGTTTCAATTCCTAGGTCACAAAATCTTAGTGACAAGAGTATCAGTGGACTTAGAGAAAGTGAGAACAATAGTTACCTAGGAAAAACCCAATAACATCATTGAGGTGTGGATTTATTAGGACTGACCAATTACTATAGGCATTTCATCCAGGACTTTTCATGTTTAAAAGCACCATTGACGGGCTTGACTAAGAAGTGTGTGAAGCATGTGTGTTCATATTCCTGTGAGATGGCCTTTCAGGAGATAAAAGGGATATTTTCTTCATCAATGATACTAATTTTTCTAGAGACAATAAGGAGTTACATTATTTATTGTGATACATCAGGTATTTGTCTTGAATAAGTTCTTTTGTAGAAGGATTGGTTCTTTGTGCACGGGTCTTGGTAGTTGAGGCCACATGAGAAGAATTACCTGACATATGATCTCGTGTTGGATGTGATTGTTCATGCATTACACTATTGGAGACAATACTTACTAAGAGATTGTTTTATAGTGTTCACAGACCAAAAAATCCTCAAGTACATTTTCCACAGCGTGATTTGAATCTATGGCAGCAAAAGTGGCTAGAATAACTTCAATATTTTTATTTTGAGCTAGCCTACACACATAGTAATGGAAATGTAGTGGACTATGTACTAATCAGGAGGACTCAGATAAAGGCAATGAAGTAGGATAGTAGTGAGTGGATGCTTATAGTGTTATTCTCTGAGATTCACTTAGAGGTGCATGAAAGTCAGAGGAAAAAATTTCTATCAAACTTACTTATTACATATACCATATTGAACAAAGTGAGGATGAGGTAGCTATAAGATTATAAAGGACTAGTAATATGGTAGAGTATCGTAAGTGAGGACCCTCCTCTTAGTTGGATCATAGGCAAGGATGACATTCTGCATTTACATGCTCACATATGGGTTTCAGAAGACATGTGTGAGGAGATGATGTAGTATTTTTATGCCTCTATGTGGGTAGTGCATCCTGGTGTCACAAAGATGTATTGGCATTTACATTTTCTGTATTGGTGGTCAGGTATGAAAAGATATGTTCATGGTTTTTTCCTGAAATGTTCCACCTATCAGTAGGTGAAGGTGGAACACCAGTGACAAGACGATATTTTACAATAGCTACCTATTCCTAAGTGGAAATGGAATGATGTCTTGATGGATTTTGTGATAGGTTTACCAAGTTCTCCTCAAGGTAACGATTCCATTTGGTTTTTTTTGATATTATTACGAAGGTTACACATTTAATTCCTATCAATGAAAACATCAGTGTCAATGAGCTTGGGAGGTTGTACATCTATGAGATTGTATGACTACACGGGGTGCCACAATCTATCATTTAGAATAGGGATGCCCAGTTTAATTATTGTTTATGGAAAGTGATACAGAGTGCATTGGGAACATAGGTGCTTATGAGAACATCTTACAACCCCCAGAAAGATGTCCAATCAGAGTTCACGATCCAGGTGCTTGAGAACATGATGCGGGAATGCGTCCGGGATTTCAGGGGTTCATGGGATAGGCACATACCCCTAGTAGTGTTTGATTGTAATAATAAATTTTAATCTTTTATTCAGATGAATACATACGAGGATTTGTATGGTAGGCCATAATAATCACCCCTGTGATAGTTGGAGGTAAGAGAGGCAACTATGTTGGGACCTCATCTTCTCTAGGAGACCATAGAACAAGTGTAAATTATTCAGAAGCGGATGGATACTATGAAATATCATTATAAATCATATACTGATTGCTACAGATGACCTCTAGAGTTTGAGGTCAGGGATTGGGTTTTCCTATGTGTTTCACTGAGGTTTGGAAACAATAGTATCAAGAGTCAGGGTAATATTTCTTCGAGATACATCAGACCATTTCAGATTATGGAGAGAGTCTGTATGGTTGCCTATCGGTCGTAGTTATCTTAGAGGTATTAGGATATGAATGATTTCTTCCCTGTTTCTCAGCTGAGATGTTACTATTTAGACCCATCTCATACTTCTTTTCCTGAGGAGGTTGAGTTGTAGGTAGATAAATCCTTTAAGGAGAATCCTATACGTATTGTGGATCATAGCACAGAGGTTCTCCACAGCCGATCTGTTCCTTTTGTACGAGTTCTATGGAAGCATGGCTGGGTGCAAGAAGAGACCTTGGATAGGGATATTGATATGCGATCATAGTGTCCAGAGTTGTTCTTAGATATTTCTTCACCACCCTTGGAAGGGAAATTCAGGGACACATTGTTTTAAGGGGGGATGTTTTTAAGAACCCGATTCTTCTATTATGGTACAAATCATTCTTTTTCCATATTTTCTCAGTATAATTAATTAAAATGGCTTGATGTGAATTATCATTGGGTTCATGGAGGTATATGGGGTTTTCAGGGCTGGTCTAGATCCCAGAACCTATGTTTTGGGTGAAAAGAGGAGACCAGACGGTTAGTGAAAACTATGTGGGTTGGGCTGCACAGAATCTATAAAATTTTAACAGATTTTGACAGAGGATTCTTCACCATTACTAAATAGTTAGTGAAAACTGTTTAGGTTAATTTTTCACTATGCCCCAGGTGCATAGAGAAATGTGCATGGTTTCTGCATGATTTGATAAATTGTGTAGGTAAACAGTGTGACCCATATATTTTGGGTCAAATGAACATTTCCCCTAAAATGTTCTTAAGTTGTGTTTTATTCTCCCTTTAATGTTTCACAATAGAGTAATAATGGGAGATATCCCTCTTAACCTTATTCTCCCTTTTCAGATCCCTTCACCACCTGATCTTCGATTTGAACCTGATTTGTCTCTTTAGACTCATAATGGTAATGACTTGTTTCCTTTTTAGAATATCTTTATTCTTCTAGATATCGATTGAGCTATTTTGATTTAGGCTTATATTCGATAATATCTCATTCCTCATCCAATCTTCATATTTATCTCAAACTGGGAAGAATCAGAGTTTGATACTAGATGATCTATCTGGCAAGAGACTAAGGTTGGTGGTCTCATGGCTTTCGCTAATTGTCAATCTATTTATATATTCTGGAGTGCTACATGCCCATTTATAGGGTTTCACCTTGATTTTCAATCGAACCTTGTTTTTACTTATTTTCATTTAGGTAATTTAATAGGTGTTTCAAATCATGTAATAGGTTGTATACCAAGATTAAGGGATACCCCATGGGTGAGTTCCCTTAGATGACCTTTTATGGCATTTTAGCCTCAGATGTCTATGCGGTATGACTTTGATTCCCTTTCAAGGGTTGTTAAAAATGAATTTTAATGGAATTTCCATGTTGTTTGATTGAATTTTGTTTGGTTTAGGGTATGTGATTGTTTACTTTCCCCATGACCTGAGTAGGTCATTGATTATTTAAGCACATTTGGATTTATTTTCTTAATATATTTACCTTCACAAATATTGTTAAATCCATGTAATAGTTTAACTTTCATGTTATTGTTGTTATGAGAAATCTGGGAATGCGAGTAAATGAAACGCCAATCCTTCTAACATTGTTTATTTCTTGATACACCCTTGGTGGTGAGTTATATTTGATGGTATTTGGGTTTGACCTTAGCTTTTATAATGACATGTTTAATGAATTGAATGATGAATTGGTAAACAGACATGGGTGAATCATGTATTTAGTTTAGAATGCCATAGATGGGCTTATGTGACTATTGTACCTTGTTCCATGAGTGAACCTTGGATTCAGATTATAATTCCATGGAGGATATCAAAGGGTTTATTATGTTTATACTGTGAGTGAACCATGGATGCCCTAGATAGGCTCATAGAGGTTGTACTTAAATTCCAAGTGAATCAAGGATCCATTTAGGGATTCCATGGATGGGATAAAGAGGTAGTGGCTTTATGTCATGAGTGATACTTGGGCATCTGTATAGTACTTCCAAGGACGATCTTACTTGATATGGACTTAAACCACACATATAATGATATTGGGTTCTTGAGAGGTTTGCCAGGATAGGCTTGTAGGGTACTGGTGGAACTGCACCTACAGTGATACTTGAATTCTAGATTAGGAATGTCAAGGATGGGATTGGGTTGTAAATTAAATATTTAATTGAAATTATTTATTATGCATATCTATGACAAAGCACAATATTGGATTCGGTATTCAATTTTTCGTGATTAGATGTCCTTCTAAGGCATCAGTTGTACATATAGTTATACGGGGGATGCCGAGCTTATGCTAGATCTCGAGACATATGAATTAAATGTAATTTAATTATTAAATTAATAATTAAATGAAATGTAAATGGAAACCAGTGCTTGTAGGTTTTCTACATTTTAGTACTTTCTAGCTTACTACTTTCATTATATTACACTGCCTATTATATATATTCACTAATAGATTGGTACAGACCTTGGGAGGTTTCCTATAAGATTTAGTCTCACACCCTGTTTGGGTCATGTTTTGGACCCCAAAAATATTATATGAATGTAGTTTTCGATAAGGGGAAGCACCCTCTTAAAGGTACTTGATATGCTTCTTAGGAGTAGGAGAAGATGGGACTAAGCCGAGGCTTACGATGCTTCTGGGATTCTTTTTGGTATTTTTTAACTTTTGGTAGTTATATTATATATGACTATAGTGTAACCTGTTTTGGTTGTTTTCTAGAACATGTAACATGTATCATCATCTTATGTATGGTATGATTTTTGTTTAATTATACTATCAGTCTTTTGCTATTTACCTCTATTGCATGGTATTATTGATTTCACTATTGAACTGCTATTGTATTCTTCTGTGTTACACTATGCTAATGAGCGAATAGTCTCCCCAATATCACATCTAGGCCCTCACTACTAGTCCAAAACCTCTAGTGTTTGGGGATATTATCTTGAGGCCATGTGGCCAACCGGTCTCAGAGCACTGTTATGTGGCATCCAGGTTTGGAATGTTACACTCTGGAGGCATTTCCACATTATTTCTCTTGATTTGGCCACCACCATCATCAAGTTCAGAATCTTCTCAATCACTTGCATTCCCATATTCTTCTTACATTTCTTCTTCCTCATCATCATCATCACCTTCAGTGGATTTAGAACTTTTGTATTAATCCTATCTAGAGACCTTAGTTTCTTCTTCATCACTCTTAACTAACTTAACTTTTTTTGGTAACCTCCTAGGTGGACTAGGGGATCCAAACATAATGGTAGAGGCTTTTGGAGAAAGGTTAGGGTCACTCAGTATATCAGTAGATTGTTAGTTTTCCACTTCATCACCAATATCTTCTTCCTCATCTTAGTATTCTGAATCTTCATCAAGCTCTAAGCCAGGATCAACTTCATCCTTAGGCATGGTTAGATGATCAACCATATTATACTCAGCATATAACTTCTAACTATCACCAACCCATTTTCTCTTCCATGGGTTCCAACTTAGCATCATTCTTGAGCATGTGGCACTTGTTATGCAGAAACTGCCACAGTTTATAACAAATTATTCATCATCATAAACTAGGCCCTTCGCCTCTGAAATGGAACAAATCATCTTTGGGTATATCAAAAAATTTAATCTAGAGAATGGTTTGATCATCTTGCACATATGTACCACTAGATATCTACAAAGATTAATCTTGTGACCTTATATCATAATGAATAAGAGATAAACATCTTCATACCTTAGGGTTGAAAAATATCATTTTCTTGGACATAACATAAGTTGTATGAACATAAACAACAACCTATATTCTCCATCCAACTATGAGGCAACATGCCTTCTTATTATTCCATATCTTGGTATCATAATAATAGAATCCTCATACATGAACATATAACTAACCTTAGGAATAAATTCTTTTTAATCCTCAAAGAATCTATCACGAGGTACATTTAAAAACATATCCAATTTTCATGAATAAAAACCAAACACCTGTCCTTTGAAATGGATTTTAATCCAATTTACACCATCATTATTAAATGAAAAATCCACAATCTGAAAAAACTCATATACCATCTATGAGTATAAATACATTCTATTTGATGAAGAACACTCTAAACATCATTGTTTTTGGATAAAATCAAGTACCAAATACTTACTCGACAGTAGCCACCTTGAGCCTACTTACTTTTTTTTTCAACAAAAACTCAATTGAAATGCTCCAGATTAACTGAAGGAAAAGGAGAATATGCAATTGACACTTTATTATTCTTCTTATAAGATTTATACTTTGAAGGAGAAATATCAAAATCATGCTTCATTCTTGGAATTCAGATTGGTTTGGCAGGATTGGTCAAACATAAGGAGAAGGTTTGAAAAGTGAGAGGCAAAATAGTTTCAGTAGGCTCTAGAGAGAGATACACGAGTACCACATAGGGATCAAGTTATATTTGGAAGAGAAATTTTTCTACTCTAATATCATTTGGTATATTAGTTATTCTAAAATAAAAATTATAATTTAAATTGAATTTAATATCATGACATAAACAAGAATCGATTTTCAATAAATAGAATAAATCGTGAAATAAACTGGTGGTTAGAAATATCGAGAAACAGAGAACAAATTTGTAAAGGCATGAAGGGAAATGTCATGAAAGCTCAACGACACGACATATACAATGGTATGACATAGATAATGATATGACATAGCCAATGGTAAGACATAGCCAACAATATGACATAGTCAACGGTATAACATAGCCAACAATATGACATAGCCAACAGTATGAAATAACCAACAACATGACAAGCCAATGAAATGACAAGCCAAAAATATGACATAGATAATTAAACATAACCAAAATTTGTCATTACTAATTCATGTTTGATCTAATTCGTTTTCTCAGAATTCAAAGGCATGGTAAAAGTATCAGCTAACTGATGTTCTGTGGCAATAAACTCAAGAGTGATATCTCTATTTTGAAAATGATATCTCAAAAAGTGATGTATTATATCAACGTGATTTTCTCTAGAATGAGAAATAAGATTCTTAGAAATTTTTATTGCACCTGTATTGTCATAGTTTGTAGGAACATGTCAGAATTGATATCCATAGTCTCATATAGTGTGTTTAATCAACAAAATTTGTGCACAATGACTTCCTACCACTATGTATTCAACTTCAGAAATAGACAATTCAATAAAATTTTGTTTTTTTACTACACCATGAAACTAGATAATTGTCTAAAAAGTGACATGCTTTATAGGTTCTTTTTTTATATAACTTTCATCCACCAAAATCAACATTATAATAACTTACTAAATCAAATTATTATCCTCTAGGGTAAACAATCATAAATTGGCATTATATTTTAGGTATTTTAAATTTATTTCAACATAAAAAAGATGTGTCTATTTTGGGGTTGCTTGAAAACAAGCATAAATACACACACTAAACATAATATTTGGATGACTAGAAGTCAAATAGAGAAGAATTAAAATCATAACTCTATAACTATCTTGATCAACTGGTTTCCCAGTTTCATCATGATTCAATTTAGAATTCATATTTATAGGAGTGTCACTACTTTTAATGATATCAATATTAAAATATTTTAAAAGATATTTTGTATATTTACATTGGTTTATAATAATTTCTTCTTTGTTTAAAAAAATAAAAAATCCAAGAAATAATTTTAGTTCACCAATTAAACTCATTTCAAAATAATTTTGTATTATTTTATAATAATCAGTATATAAAGAATTTTTTGAAGATCCTAAAATAATATCATCAACATAGATTTTTAATAATAATACATATTTTGAAATTAATTTTATAAAGTTGGTTAGATAATATATTCCTTTTGAAAAACCTTTTGAAATTATAAAATTTCTAAGCCTATCATAACAAGCTCTTGGATCATGTTTTAAACCATATAAAACATTTGTTAATTTGAAAACTGGATTGGGAAATTAGGGATTTTGAAAACTAGGGGTCATTCCATAAAAACATCCTCAATTATAAAACTATATAAGAATACACTCTTGAAATCCATTTGATAAAGCTTAAAGTCTTTATGTGCTATATAGGAATGTGGGATTCTTATGGATTCAAGTCTGGATATAGGTGCAAAGGTTTTCTCATAGTCAACCCCTTCTTCATGACTATAACCATGTTCAATAATTCGAGCCTTTTTTCTATCTATATTTTTAGAATCATATACTTTATTCCTAAACACCCATTTAGTGCCAATAGTTAACAGGTACATGGGGATATCTATAAGTTCCCACACTTTTTTCCATTCAAATTGATTTAACACTTCTTGAATTTTTATTACCCATAATTCATCATTAATATCTTCCTTGATGTTCTTAGTTTCATGATGAGATAAGAAAACTTTATGTTCAACCAGATTTCTAAAAGAAGATATAGGTTGAGTTCCTCTATTTAGATTACCTACAATAGCATTTAAAGAATGGTACATAATTGTTCTGACAACTCTAGGGAAAAATGGAATGGTCAATTTAGAATTTTCAGGTTCAGGTTTTGAATGTTCTATAAATTCTTCAGAACTGGATGATTTTTCTTCTTGTTTTACAGCAGAATCTAAAGGTTTAAAATTTAAGTTAAGAGAAGATAAATAATCCTCAAGGTATTCTCAGGAGGTCTTAGGATCATATGGATTAGTTTCATCAAAATTTACAAGAAATTATTCTTACATAGTTTTGGAGTTCTTATTGAAAACTCTACATGCCTTGCTAGAAATTGAATAACCAAGGAAAATTCCTTCAACACTTTTGGAAGAAAATTTATCAAAAATATAATTAGTGTTTAGAATAAAGGATTTGAAACAAAAAACTCTAACGTAATCAACCTTATGTTTCAAATTATTCAACAAATCATAATTGGTCTTCTTAAAGATAGGTATAATCAAAACTATATTGGTAATTTAGTAGGTTGTATTAAAAGTTTCTACCCAAAAATAGATAGGAAATCCATACTCATTTAGTATAGTACATGATATTGTTTGTCAGGTTCTATTTATTTTTTTCAATAAATCCATTTTGTTGGGGTGTCCTAGTATTAGATAAGTTATGAGTGTATCGATTTTTTTGAGAAAAAAGATTCAAAATATTGATTTTCAAACTCATAACCATGATCACCCCTTAATATTTTAATCATATGTCCATTTATATTTTCTACAGAATTAGAATACTTAGTAAAGTAAGAGTAGGCATCACTTTTTTAAGCTAGAAAATATACAAAAGTATACCTAGAATAGTCATCAACAATAACATAAGCATAATTATTCCCATTATGACTTGAAACTTAGGAAGTTTCAAACAAATACATGTGAACTAACTTGAGACGTTGAGAAGTTGACACTTATTTCTTTAGTTTAAAATAATCTTTATGTTGTTCCCTTTTTTGACATGGGTTACATAATTTATTAGTTGAGAACTAAAGTTTAGGTAAATCACTAACAAACCCTATTCTAGATAGCTTCCTAAGTGATTTAATGTTGTAATGGACTAGTCTCTTATTCCAAATCCAAGATTCCTTATGAAAGAAACTTAAACATGAAACATTCTATGAAACTAAATAATTTAAATCTATAACATAAATACTGTAATTTCTCAAGGCAATACAAATTAAAGTATTTTTAGAATAATTTATTTTTCAAGAATCATTCTAAAATATAACATATAACCATTATCACACAATTGATTAATGCTAAGAATATTATACTTTAAACCATCAATGTATAATACTTTAGAAATTAATACTACATTTTTGTTACCAATCTAGCCTAGGCTGATGATTTTTTCCTTTGCATTGTCCTCAAAAGTGGCATGGACACCATAAAAATTTATAAGGTTACCAAAGCAAGAATATTACCCTATAATATTTATTAAAAAACTACTATATATGTACCATAGAATTCTACTGTCATAATTCAACCATTTTCCCTACAAAATATGTTTTAAAGAAGAAAATATTTTGGTAACCAAATATATTTGGGTCCAGAAATTTTAGTGATCAATGATTTGGGAACATACATTTTTCTTATGGATTTACTGTAAATGGATTACAGAATCTAAAAAATAAAAAATTTATTAGATCCTATTCAAAAAGGTTTTGTAGTAGAGGTTTCAGGTTTGGATTTAAGAACAAAATTATTTTAAGTTATTCTCCTTTGTCCAGGTTCATATCATATCCCAGTAACATATTTGGGAGCAACTTTCTTTTCCAAAACTTTTGTGAGTGTATCTATACAATTTGTAAAATGGTCAAGGTAATTATATAATTTCTCATTTTAAATTTTATGTTAATTTTTTTCTTTGAATAGTTGAATATTTTTCTCCTTTTCTATAGTCATCTTAGAATTACTCTTTATAGTTAGAGCATAATACCTTTTAATACTTTTCTACTTATCCTTTATATCATTAAATGTATATTCTATCTTTTTATAGTATTCAAATAATTATTAACTTGACATATTATCATCATCATGTTCATTTTCATAATTATCAATCTCATACATAGGTAAAACACTAGAAACTGTAGGTATGTATTATACATCTCTGACCTTAGTCATCATGCACATGTTTGATCTATCTATTTTATTTTTAGGTAATGTATCTAAGTCACATGAACTATATTCTAAAGTAATCCATGTTTATTTCATGTACTTTTTGTACATTTTTTCATTATCTTCATATTTCTTTTTGTACTTAATCTTTGGAATGTCAGATTTTATATGACCTTTCCATTTTCATTCATAGCAGACAACTTCCTTTGGATCATTATCCTTTTTCTTCCAGTTTCTTCTATTGTCATATTTGCCATTACTGATTGGTTTTATGAAAATAATATGTTCTTGTAGAACTTCTTAAACCTTTTGTCTAGGTGAGACATTTCCTCATCACCGTGAGAGGTAGATTCACTATCACTGGAACTGGAAGCTTATACCTTCTTTTTTTATTTTTCCTTCTATTATATAGGGTAAGTAGTCTTGAAAGATACTAACTTTCTATTAGTCTTATCATAATATTTTAATTTTACCTTTAACTCCTCTTAATACATCATAAGTTTACCCATCATCTCATTGACATGTAATTTATTGATATCATAGTATTCTATGATTGACACTGAAGTACCTCTCCAGCTTTCAAGTAGAAATCTCAACAGTCTCATTATCAGATCCTTGTTAGATACATGATTTACCATCGAGCTCAAGGTATTGAAAATCACATTAAACCGAAGGTACATATAATAAATTATCTCATCACGTTTTATTTTAAATTTATCATATTTAATAGTATAGGTATTAAGACTCATTTCATTAACATTTTATGTTCCCTTATGGGAAATAAATAGATTGTACCAAATATAAAAAGTATTTTTCCAAACAAAAATCCCGTTAAAATATTCATCAATAAGTGAATAGTATAGGGAATTCATATATTTATAATTACTATTGTAAGATAATTTTGTTGCATCATCTCAAGTATTTTTAGCAGTATTAGGCATTACATATTCATCTTCTATTGCAGAACAAATATCAAAACCCATGCCCTCTATGTTCATTTTCTTCTTTATTTTCCATTGGGAACAATTAGTTCTATTAAAGAAATGAGGCCTATTGGAATAAGAACCATCTATAAGATTATCCATATTAATGAACTAAATGTAGAAATAGCAAAAATTTATGATATTGATTGTATAACTAAAATAATTGTTAAAAAAACTTGAAAACATGAATACCAAAGAAAGAAAACAGCCTTAGATACCAAATATTAGTCAATGTGAGTATCCCAAGAGGGGGTGAATTAAGTACAAAATAAAAATTTCTATTAAAAATAGATTATTTGCAAATCCCACAAATTTTTAAATATAGAAAATTTATCAAAATAAGTAGTATGATATATATCTTAATCTTTCTAAATATTTCTATAAATATATATTAGTTCTCAGATGAATAATATATATAATTTTATTGAATCCTTTAAAATAAATTTACATGATCAAAATAATATAAGAACACTAATTAAGATAAACTATCAATGTATGCATTTTGTTTATAGTTAAAAATTGTTATTAGTTTTAAAGAAGAAATAAAGTAAAACAAAATTAAAATACATAGAAGAAGAATGAATACAAGTAGTTCAATCTAAAGTTGATACTTATTTATCTCCACTTGGTGATCACCAACCACCAAGTAGTTTATATAAAATATAATAGATGATCCAAAACCTAGATCAGGTTTATAATATAATTTACAATTGTCCAGGTCACACATGACCTCTTCTATAGTTATGCATGGGGGAAAACATAAGCAGGTCACACATGGACCTATAACACTCTTATATGTGGGAGAAACAAATAATAAAAGTGTTTGAGAAGATATCCAGTATCTTCTAGTTTAGTGTAGGAGACAGTGTGGGTGTGGTAAAGGTCAGTAAGCACAAACACTGCTAAAACATTTAATAAAACTAAATAGAATCGAGTAATCTAGGAGTGTAGGTCTTAAAAGTGCTCAATTTATTGCAATGAAGCTTGTGACTCTTGAGTTTAATTAGAAATAAAGCTTTAGTCAGGTTATTTCAAAATATTAAAGAAAAATAAAGCATTGAAAAGTCTTGTTTTATGACTAGAGGAAAGCATTGGATGTGATGGTGCTTTGGATTCCTCAGTTGAGTGTTCAAAAAAAAATTTGATCTCTTCAGCTCTTAGATATTCAATGAATCACAAGCTCTTTCTATCCATGTCTCTATTATTCTATACATCATTTTTTCTATTTTTCTTCATGTTGTCCTCTATGTATTCATGAGGGAGTGTAATTCAATTTTATCAGTAGCAGTAAGAACATATGAATTAGTTGTTTCCTCATACATCATATATTGAGATGATTTCTGTCATACATTTAAGGTACAATCACTAAAATATTATATGAAATTAAATTATATTAATATATCCAATAGGGTAATGTAGTTCAAAAATAAGAAAATTCATAAATACAATGATGATGTCTTATGATATGGAGGTGTCATGCTCTGATGGTATGTTGCTTTGGTGGTATGACACTCAGACAGTATCTCATACTTAGAAAAAATTTTAGTATGCTAGTGGTATTTATGGTCTAAAGGTGTATGCTCTGATGGTGTATCAGAATTAGGCACTTTTGTAGTGTTGGTGGTATGAATATGGAAGTGTGACATCATGATGATGTCTCAAACTTAGCCAAATTTATGTTTTGGCGGCATGACATTTTTGCGGTTTGTCAAAAAATGGTGTTGCATACTTTTTCAATACATTATTCTAGATATATGATAGTCTGATGGTGTGATATCTTGGAAGTGTCTTAGAATTAGATATTTTTATGCCGATGGTGTTTCATGGTCAATGGTGTCTGACTCAATAGTGTCGCATACTTGGAAATATTTATCACATGTACCTAGAATACATATTTCTTATAGGAAAACTTGAAATTCATCAGTATTATTAAAAAAATGAATTTTTAATCATTAAAACTAAGAGTAAAAAATCGTCTTAATTAAACTTTAAGGATTAGTTTAAATGGACTGTTTTACTTGATATTGATTGTGAATTTTGTTTGCAATTTATTGATGGAAACCTTCTTTGGTGGCAGTTTATTGA
The DNA here is from genome assembly GCA_963277665.1 of Viscum album. Classification (NCBI taxonomy): domain Eukaryota; kingdom Viridiplantae; phylum Streptophyta; class Magnoliopsida; order Santalales; family Viscaceae; genus Viscum; species Viscum album. Next base: position 153,860,887 of record OY728156.1, on the reverse strand, counting down.
ATTGTTCAAATTGGGGGTTTTTATTAGAAATAGAATTTGGAAACTTGATTTTAAAATGTAGATTTTAAAATGTTTTTTGTTTTTGACATATGAAAAAGGGTTGTCAATAAAATGAGGGTTTTATTGAAATAGGTTGTATTTTTTTGGCATGTGGTTAGCATAAATAGTTAATAATGTCTGGAATGTGATGGATAATGGTTGTGAAGTACCACCATAAAATGGATGGGTTATGGATGTGAAGTTCCACCATCAATGGTAACACCAATCTTGAGTGGTTGTACGGTTATGTGTGTGTATGTGATCATGTGAAATAGAATGAGTGATGAAAACATGGAAATTGAGAAATGGTTAAATGAATTGTTTGGTTATTTTCCATGGAAATTAGTGTTGTTTTGAGAAAAATATTCGTCAATGGAACTTGTTTTATATTATGTTATAAAATATTTCAATTGTTTTATATAATTTGGTTTATATAAATGTGCTAACATGTTCTATCCTAGTTTCATGAGAAGGGAAGTCATTTGGGGAAAGCTTACTAATTTTCATTACTCACCCCTTCTTTAGAACTTTGGTGCTTTTTCATATATCATTCATTAGGACACAAGAAAAGGTAAAATATCAAACTTATTTAGTGGTTCATCATGAAACATGGGTTATTTTATGGTGTTGGATCATTGATAATTTTTGGAGTTCTGAAGCTATGTCCTTGGAGACTTAAGGTTTTGTTGGTTGTGTCCTCCATTATATACATTTTATTTTTTTATCTTCCATTGTGGTACTATACTGTAGTTTGGTTTTGATATCAATGGTAATTCCTCGAGTTGTTTTACTTTATTAATATGCATCGTGTATTGGTTTATTTTGTTATTTCATGTTTAGATGGGTTGTTCTATCTTTAAAGGGAGAATCACCCCCATCTATTAATGAAACCATTTACATTTATTTCTATCCTTTGGCACCCTAGGGATGTCTCTTAAGAAAAAGTAGAAATTACACCTCAAATCAATCCAATTAGGAGGGGAGGGATATTACGGGTTATGGTAAATGGCCCTATGTTAGATAGTTGAGTCAGGATAGATTATGGATGAGGGATCTAGACATAGTTTGGGACTAGCTTGGGAGTTGTTAGTGTCTTTCTTTATTTTTGGTTTTTCATATTGACAATTGACATGTAATTTGGAATGAAATATCTATTGTTTAGTTTTGGTATTTTAGTTTCTATTTTGGTCATCATGTGACATTGGTATCATTCTAGTTATGGTTATATTATTTGGTTATTATTATTTTATTTTTGATATTGTGATACTTTGATAAAGAGTGTATAGTATCCCCATGATTGATATTAGACCCTATATTCCATTCAGTAGCCTCTAGAATATGGGTAGGAATTCCTATGGTCATGCTACTGACCTTCTTGGGGCACCATTGTGTGGCACCCGGGCCAGGATGTTACAGAAGTAATATAACCCAATGAAAATAAATTGAGTTATGAAATTATTTACCACTCAGTAATTATCAAGTCAAATATACTTGGATGAAATAATTAAAATTGAAACATAAAATACAATGAAGTGTGAAGTATTCATGATATTACATGTAAAATGGGAAGTATATACACCATATTAAATAAATTATGTGCATAACATTACAATATGCCTCAATGAATTGAAATTGAGACGAAGAACCTTACCCCATGATTCCATTTGGTTGAACATGATTTAAAATACTGTATATTTTTTTATGAATATTATTAATTTATACCATAATAGTATTCATATTTATAGTATCATATATGATCTCATTCTAACATTTTACCACCCAGTTTTTTAATAATATCTCATTATTTTAATTGTTTAATGTGTTAATTGCTTTGATTTCTCATGTGTGTTTTTTCATGAAGGATATGATTCTTTAACATATTATATGTTTCCATAATATTCATAATTATTTTAATGTAACAAATATCATATTGACTCATTATATACATTTCTCTAATCATTCTTTAAGGTTGGAATGGAAAATGAATCGCCTCGCTTCATGGAGATGGTAGGTCATACGTACGCATGAGTAATGATATAATTCCATCAATGAGTGAAAGGATATAAAAGTTGTAAGAACCCAGATCTTCGTTTTCATGTATGTCCTTTATTTTTCTGAAGTTTTTGAGAGAAGTGGTTTTTCTGGAAATTTTGTAAGTACACACCGTGTACTTTACAAGTACACGCCGTGTATTCATTTTCTACGCCAGGCCATGTGCTAGCCATGTACGGAACACACACACGGTGTGTAGAGGTGAAGTGGAGGCTACTTAAAGTGGAGTACGGAAAGGCTATGTACACACCATGTACTCAATAAGTACACGTCGTGTACTTTCATTTTTTTTTCATTAAACAGACCGGGGTCGTGTCTAATCGAAAGAACAGTCTTCTTCTAGGTCCCGTTCGACTGAGAGATGCCATACGATCGTGGAACTTCTCCGAATCCCCAAGCCTCTGTCCATTCTCCAATTTGAACGCCGTCGATTTCGTTGGAACCGCAGCGGTGAGTTCTCCCTTCTCCTAGAGCCTTGTTTTCCAATTCCTTTTCATTCTCAAGTTATCATGGGTTAAATGTTTTATGAATTTTTGTATATATTCATCATTCTAAGGAGAATCAATCTGCGTGGATCAAGTATATTGATCTCCTAGCATCCAGGTAGGTGGTTTGTGCCTTACTGTTCGATATCTTTGAGTTGTATGCGCAAATTCCACCAATACCCATGAACGAGGTATTGCGTGTTTACCATTTTTTCCTTGTTGTTTTCCTGACTTGCTTGCATGCTTATGTAGAGATAAATTGATCATGTTTTGAGGATAATTGCTATGATTGGATGTTTTTCCCATCCTTTGTTTTGTTACAGCCTTTGGGTCTTTGTTAGCCTTGGCTGTTATGGCTGTTTCCATGCCTAGTGACTATAGGATGGTGTAATGTTGATAACATGCTTGTTGTTGTAGTATATTTAGCCAAGTAGTTATATAGGTGAAATTTGGTTATCCAAGTAGATCTATATGTGTGCTTTGGCCTTATAGAACTATTATGCACCGACTGGCACGGGGCTGTGAGAACTTGGTGTTATTGACTATAAGGGATGGACCGAGTGAGCTTCCTAGAGAGTCTTTGACCTTATAGGCGATAGGGGATAGACCGAGTGAGCTTCCCAGAGTGCCTTCGGATATTATATGCCACAGGGGATAGACCGAGTGAGCTTCCCAGAGTGCCTTTGGACATTATAAACTATAGGAGGGTAGACCGAGTGAGCTTCCTCATAGAGTCTTTACATTGTTTGAATTTCTTTAAAACAATACCAGGCTAGAGAAGGAATTGACTGAGTGAGCTTCCTTAGAGAGTCTGTGATCAACCTGGGGATGTAGGAGGAATTGACTGAGTGATCTTCCTCAGAGAGTCTCTAGACCTTAGGTCTATAAGAGGAATTGACCTTGTGATCACCCCTAGAGAACCCTCTGTCTACCCTAGACTATAAGGGAAATTGACCGAGCGAGGTTTCCCATAGAGTCTTATAAATTCGTATGACCAAACCAAAGGGGTTAGGCTGAGTACACTACCCAAAGGGTTGTGGTAATTCTTGGATAGGACTAGAGGGGATGGTTGTGAGTACTTCCTAGAGGTGTATGCTTGTGTTAGATGTTGCATCACTGTTGCTTGTGGTTTTGTGGTTGATTACTGTTGTATATCATCCTGTTTACTGCTTACCAATTACTGCCTGCTGTTTACTATTCATCTTTTACTACTTACTGTACTATTATCTTCCATATACTCACTCACTATTAGGCACATATATTCAGATGGTTTCCTAATGGGATTATATCTCACACTCTCTTTGGGCCATGCTTTTGGGGCCAAGCAGACTATGTTGTTGCAGGTATAGACAAGGGAAAGCGCCCTTCGACTTCTGGAACTTGATTTCTTGGAGGAGGAGAGCATGGGAATAAGATTTGCCTTGCGATGATGAGGAGCTATTTACTTTTCTTTTGTACTTGTTATGGTACTGTGGTGTTTTCCAGCATTGTGACTTGTTTGGATTCTTTCCTAGATATGTATCATGCATCATTTCATATATACATATGTTCTTCAGTTCTTGATTTAGTATTCCACTGTTTATTATTGTTGGTTGTTTACTGCTTCTGCTATTGCATGTTTATTTACTTCCACTGTGTACTCTCCCAATGAGGGCATAGTTTCCCCACTATCACACCCAAGGCCCTCGCTGCTAGTCGGTAGCCTCTGGAATTTGGGGAAATGCGCTTGAGGCCATGTGACTAACCGGGTACGAGGCACCTCTGGGTGGCTTCCGGAACCAGGACGTTACAAAGTGGTATTAGAAGATTTTCTTTTCTCTTTACTTACTGTTTGGAGCCTTTATCCAGGGATATGATAGATTCGGTACTTGGTGTTAAGCTGTGCTCGGGAGTAGCTAACATGTGTACAGGGAAAAGCCATACTACCTCGTTTATTGCAGTTTTATGGTTTTGAGATTTTACGGTTGATATGATTTCACATAGAGTGATTCCCATTCCTTGTGTTGTTATTGTTTTGCTATTGTGGTTCTATTTTTGTCGAAACTCGATGAGATGAGGGTATTCCATCTCATGCATCATATGGGCACTTGTTAGAAATCACATGACATGCATTCTTACCATGCCATCTAGGGTGCATTAGCGATTTCATGTTGTTGTGATAGAATTTGTGTAGATTATACATGCTGTTGTGATAGATGCTTTGATAGAATCTCTGCTTCTTGATAAAGGACTGTTTATTGGGTACTTGTTTAAATGAACGCCAAATTTTGGTTCTTGAGGTGTTATGGGCCTTCATGAATCGGAAATTGGTGGATCATTGACCTTTTTTCCATCATATATAACTGTAATGGATGCCAAGATTTGATTTGTGGGGATTATGGGCCCTCACGGATCGGAATTTGGCACCTTCTTTCTTGTTTTTTAGTGTTTTCTGAGATTTTGTGTAGTTTCTGAGCTACTGCCTGGAAAAACCCAGAATACACGGCGTGTACTTTATTAATACACGTTGTTTAGTTTTCAACCCGTGTCACTGATTGTATGTGCAGAGACATGGAGTGTGAAAAAACTTTAGCAACACACCGTGTATGGTAGGTACCCATTGTGTAGTCGTGATCCATGTACCCAGCTGTGTCACTAACAACACGGGTCGGGGAATCTCGGGTAGAAAACGCTGTGGTTGTAAAGAACACATTTTGTAGTCTTATTCCAGATACCCGGCCATGTCACGAACACCACTAGTCGATGTTATCTTCTCCCATACACGCCGTGTTTGTTCGGAACACACCGTGTAAGGTTCAGCTGTGTAGACAACCGTGTAACTAACAACACGGGTTGCCTAAACCTCGTCTAGTACACGCTGTGTCCCTAGTGAACATGCCGTGTAGTCTAGGGTTAAGTGGACCATGTGGGTTAGCCGTGTTAAGTGACTCGGGCAGGGGAAAAGAGACCAAGTACATGCTGTGTGTGGGGACATCACGCCATGTAGTTTGGGTTGTTACACGACTAGTAGGGGCAGCGGTACATGCCCATGTCTTCGGTTCAAGTAAACACGTCGTGCAGTTCCTATACATGTCGTGTAGTTGTGTTTTGTAAACTTGAATGTTTTCCCTCCTCTTTTCCTGTTTTGTACTCTCATGTTCTATGTCTTTGATAATACTAGTCTAAGGTGTGTTTTTGATCTTTCAGATCTATGCCTCAGATGTAACACCCCAAGCTTCTACGGTACGTTTCCCTTCGAATAATGCGATAGCGTGTGTTGTACGCAACCTCGAGTTCTAACACACACCACAACTAATTAAACTAGCCGTTGTAAATAGTAATACCTACTTTTTGAAATCATATATATTTTATATTTAAAAATGGACTTCATTTTTGGATTCGGAATATCGAAATTATCCTAGGGTGAAATTTTGGTACTTTTCGGATAACTTTTATATTTTGATGAATAGTGAAAATTACTAAATTTTAATTAAAAACAACTTTTTTAATCAAAATAATTAATAGTGATAAATTATGAATTTGAGTGGTTTTAAAGTATATTTAGAATATATTTTTACCATTTAATATAATGTTGGTCATTGGACATAATTTTACAATTAAACCGAACATAAACAAGTGTCAATCTTTTGGTAGTTATTATCTCTTAAAAACACGCTTTTTGTTTTGACAGCGGGAATTAATTTTAAATTAATTTCTGCCACTTCTGTGTTTTGAATTTAGGAAAATGGATTCCATATTTGAAATCAGGATGTTCAAATTGTATAAATAGGTAACTTTTATTTTTAGACATTTTGAATAATTACTGCGGTAAATATTTTATTTACCATGGTTAAAGGGTAAATCCGGTAAATAAGGGTTAAAAAATAATATTATAATAATACACAATTACCCTAAAACGTGTCCTAACCTTATTTGTGGACACATACCCGACCATGGGCATCCTTGGGTCAATTTGGGGACCCCTTGGAGCCACTTGTATGTGGTAGGGACACATTATATTAATAAAGTTAAAATAAAAATAAAAATGGCATAAGATTACATCGTTTAGAAGAACAATTTTTACATAGGGTTATACATGTTGGATTTTCGATTATAAATATTCATTAGAAAGATAAAAAGATTTCCTACATAATGATATTTTATTTATAATTTTTAGACATTAAATAAGTTATTTTATTTATGACACAATGATGATGCAGTAATTACTATAATAGTGAAAAATTAAAATAATTGATATTATAAATACCCAAATAAATATAATATGAAACTTTTAATGAATTAAACTAATTTTCTAGGCTAATATGATATATTAGGATTGATTTAATGGACTTTGTTCGAAGTAATCAATCTGTTATGAGTTTCACAAAAATCAACTATTGAATAGTGTCAAAATTGACATAAAAGAGTTCTTAAAACAAATATTATATTATTAATTGATATTAAATTCCTAAAAATCTAAGGTTCGGCCAAGAGACTTATATTATGATAGGTTAATCATTAATGGACCACTTGGGGGTCGCTTGGATGTATATAGTATGTTTATTAACCATAATATATAAAAATACAAAGAGACATTGTAAAAGTGAAACTAATTAACTTAGAGTTAATACTTAAAGATAAGGTTAATATAAGTACCCAAACCTGTCTAAATTCTATTGGATGAGTTGTTTTCGACCTATCCCCACCTCATCCTTTGAATAGTCAACTTTGGAGCCTTTAGAAACCGAATATGAATTTATTATAAATTAATATTTCTAGCTTTTCCAAAGGTGCCCCTCACCCCTCTTATAAAAGGGCACTCCTCCTTCTCATTTCTTCACACCTTCAAATCCTTTTGGTTCGGCCAAACTCTGCCCAAATAATCTCCCAACATCCCTCACTACAACCTAGAGGCCTTAGTTTGATCAGAAAGCCAACCTAAGGAGCCCTTTTGATCAAATCAAAAGGAAGAACCCGAAGAAGAGGTAATGATTTCACCACCCTTTTCTAAGTTCATTTCTTCTTCCACTTCTTCTTCCTTTGTTCTTACCATTCTAAAATAATAACTCCAGTATCTCACATATACTGTGATGTTATTATAAGTATGGTACAACCATATTCAGTATTCTATCCACCCTTTGAATAACATGTCACCATACGTGCGTACGTACGGCTTACCGTCTCCACGTCGTGGTGTAATTGTTATTCAATATAATATTATTTGGATGGGTATAATAATGATGTGTAACTCATGTAAATAATAAATATAACATGTTAATGATTCTGTATATATGATATACCATTCATTTATATATTATTTTAATATCAAAAGAATGATATTGTCGCTCGTACGTACGTACGGACTACCGTCTCCACGAACGCGATGAGATTCATTCTCCATCGTATCCATTCAAGTATAATTATCATTTTATGATTTAAAAATGATGTTTAAGAACTTGATATCATTCTGGATATGAATAAGATACAACAAACATGGCTTATGTAACAAAACATATAAAAGAAAATGAGTAAGTTAACACCCGAAACGATGATAATTCTAAGATATTATTAATAAATCAATGTTAAAAGATCATATATGATATCATATTAATATATATGATTCTTGTATAATTTAATAACAATTATTTCACCATCATACAGGAGGTTAACTTACCCCAACCAAGGAAAAGTACAAGGTAAGGGTTTATTTCACAATCTCTTCATTATCCGAGGTTGTTTATACGTAATAATCTACTGGGATATCTTTATCATCCACATCCATGTTTCTTAAAAATGTATTTCAAAACATTTTTACTATTTACAAGAATAAGGGTTAAAGTCATTTATACCCTTGTTTGACTTTTTATAAGAGGTTTATAAAGGAATCTTTCCGTCGTTTTCAAAACAAGGTCCTTTTTAACCTTTTCGACAGAATTGAGGTAAGAATGTTTTTTTTAACTTATACGGCGGGTGCGGTTATTTTACGCCGTTATAAAATCTTCAAAGCTTTCCTTACAAGCTTATAAGAATATTTTCAAAGAAAATGTTTTATTTTATATGGATCTTAAATGATTTCAAAATAAAAGGAGATATTTCTTTAAAAAGAATTTTGATTTCATCTATGTCAACATCCTTTGATGGATTTTAAGATTATTTGAAGTTGATTTATTATGATACAAAACTTCTATATTGTATTGAAGGTTTTGTGATATGTTTGACTGTGGATGTGCTATTTTTATACCATTCATAGTTTATTGTGAAAGTATTGACATTTCGTATGCTAGTTTTAATACGAATGTTTATCTTATGTTTAAACCTTTTCATATGGGAATGCATTGGACTTAATAAGTGACGGGTGGAGCCCGCTATAGCTCCTCGATGCATCGGTAGGTCTCATGAGACAAACTAGTGTCTTGGCACAAGGCCTTGACAAAATCTTATTTGTAGTCTTGGCACGAGGCCTTGGCTATGTGGTTATGATAGTCTGGCATTGTGCATTCCAACATTATGAAAGTGGTTATTTATTTTTGCATGTGATTATTCGATTAGTGGAATATCCATGTGAATAAGTAAATGGCATTATTTCATTTTATTTATGCCATACCATGTTGAAAGTTCATGTTTAAAAGGCTTTTGTTTTAGTTATACATTGCCTTAAATGTTTATTCTTATTGATGAAAGTTTCCGCTATATTGTTATCCTTACTGGGCATTTGAGCTCACCCCTTTTCTATGTTTTATTTTTCCCAGGAAGTGAAGATGTAAGTTATGAATGACCTGCAGGGATATTATGAGGGGATTGTAGTGTGGACTGTGGAAACATTATGTTGTTGTAGTAGTTTTTGATTTTATGATGTAATGTAAAACTTATGAATATATCTAGTGTTTCCAAGGCTACTAAACCAATCGGTCTTTCGAGATTTGATCTTTCTTGTGATCATGCCAATGTTACGAAGTAATGCACCGACTCTGGGTAGCTGGGGTCGGGGCGTTACAGTTGGTATCAGAGGAAGTTTAGTACAAACCTTGGAAGCTAGATTTAGATAAACTCTGATTAGAGCACGTAGACCTAAGATGAACTTTGAGGATTAGTATAGAAGAACTTCCTAGAATTTTGGTATTGTAGAGATTTTGTGAGTTTTTCGAGCAATAGATCCCTGTCTGGATACGAGCAGGTAGAGGCGGCTCTGGCACAGATGTACCTAGGGGTAAAACCCGAAAACACCGCTTTGAGCTAGACTCGAACGGGAACTGGTGCACGACAACGGGCCTTGCTGCACTCTTGGTTACGACACTCCCGGGGGATATGCTTAGGATAACTCTCACTATCTTTACAAATCATTATGAAGGGTTTATGAGTATATACTTCCTCAAAGAAAACATTTTTATGATTATGGATTATATCCATAAATAGTTCAATTTATGTTAAGTGTTTTATAAGTATGGGATTATGTATTTTGATGCATAAACTGATCTAGTTTATGCCATTTTTTTTAGAAATGGCGCCTAGTGGAAGAAATGGAAACCGTATCAATGCACGCACTCCATGTAGGGATTGCCCTCCTGCTCAAGATAATTATAGTGGGGCTGGTGATGCAACTGGTGCTGATCAGCTAATCACCGTACTGGGACAACTTACTCATGTTATGAATAATAACCTTACCCGTATGGAGCACCCTGATCCGCAGCGTGGAGGATCAATGTTAGATCGATTCATGAGACAACAACCACCAACGTTCAATGGGAGTACAAATCCCTTAGTAGCTGAGCAATGGATATTTTCCCTAGAGAAAATATTTCAGGCTTTGGGGAGTAGTGAAAGGGAAAAAGTTACCATGGCAGTTTACCGCCTCACTGGAGATGCTGATCAATGGTGGTCATTGATTCAAAACATGAAGGAAGATGATGAAGTATCAAACATGGAATGGAGGGAGTTCAAAGATCTGTTTTTAGAAAAATACTTTCCTCGCGACCATCGAGAAGATATGGAAAGGCAATTTCTGAGTCTGAGACAAAAGGAGGATGATAATGTCACAAAGTATGAGGCTAACTTTACAAGGTTAGCGAGGTATGCTGGAGATTATATTCGCAACCCAAGAAGTAAGATTGATCGTTTCTTTGATGGGTTAAAACCATTTCTCCGTCGAGCATTAGTCTCACAATCCTTTTCATCGTACGAAGACATTGTCTCATGTGCTATCAAGACCGAAAAGGAATTCTCTAAGTCTTATGACTTTAAAGCAAAGCAAGAGAAGAAGAGACCTGCTGATCAATCTGGGAATGGAAATAAGGGGAAGAAGGGAAAGGTTGAATATCCATCTTGTGGTAAGTGCGGGAAGAAACACCCCGGTGCTTGCCTGAAGGGAATGGGAGTCTGTTACAAGTGTGGTGAAAAAGGCCACCAAGCTCATGATTGCAAGGGGAAGAAGGAAGCTACCAACGTTCAGTGCTACAATTGCAGGGAGATGGGGCATTATGCAAATGCATGTCCTAAGCGTCAGGAGAACTTACCTCAGAAAAGGCCAAGGGATCAAGGCCAGGCTTATGCTATCACTACTGCTGAGGTAGAAGCTCCGAAAGACGTGGTGGCAGGTAATTTAATGGTTTCCTCAAGTTTAGCAAATGCATTATTTGATTCTGGATCATCGCATTGTTTCATATCTTCCCAGTTTGCTAAGAAAATTAGATATTTCCAATTTGATTTAATAAGGGAGTTGTCAGTTAAAACTCCTAAGGGAAGTATCGTTTCAACAAAGTTTTGCGAATCAGTCCCCATTAGAGCACATAAATTTTCTTTATCCGCTGATCTCATCGTCATACCTATGATTGAGTTTGATATAATCCTCGGTATGGACTGGCTTTCGGACTATGATGCGAAGATTTATTGTAAGAAGAAAGAGGTTACGATTCTTGATGATAATAATAAGGAACACCTTATTTTTAGAGCAGAATCGTCACCACCTAATTCTTATTTAGACCCACCCCCAGTAGCTCAACTTAATTCAATTATTGCGGAGGAAGAGAATGGAATAACTATCGGTGAGGAAAGGAATGTTCAAATAGAGGATGTACCTGTTGTGAAAGAATTTGTAGATGTATTTCCGGAAGATTTACCTGGACATCCTCCAGAACGAGAAGTTGAGTTTTCCATTGATTTGATTCCTGGATCAAGGCCTATATCGAAGACCCCTTATAGAATGGCCACTGTAGAGCTAGTCGAACTAAAGAAACAACTAGAGGAATTGAGTAATAAGGGATTTATTCGCCCTAGTGTTTCTCCATGGGGAGCCCCTGTTCTTTTTGTTAAAAAGAAAGATGGATCTATGAGGTTATGTATCGACTACAGGGAGATCAATGCTATAACGATAAAGAACAAGTATCCCCTACCTCGTATTGATGATTTATTTGACCAACTGCATGGAGCTCAATACTTTTCAAAGATTGACCTTCGATCTGGATACCATCAGTTGTGTGTAAAGAAGGAAGACATTCCGAAGACAGCATTTCGAACCAGGTACGGGCATTACGAGTTTACTGTAATGCCGTTTGGATTGACTAATGCACCCTCTGTATTCATGGATCTGATGAATAGAGTTTTCAAGGAGTATCTCGATGAATTTGTGGTGGTATTTATTGATGATATCTTGGTATACTCCAAAACCTACAAAGATCATGAAAATCACTTGCGCATTATCTTGAAGACTCTGAGGAGGCATGAATTATATGGAAAGTTTAGCAAGTGTGAATTCTGGCTTCAGGAGATTTCTTTTCTTGGCCATATTGTCTCTAAAGATGGAATCTCTGTTGATCCTTCTAAGACCAAGGCAATCCAAGAATGGCCAGCACCTACGAGTATAACTGAGGTACGTAGTTTTATTGGTTTGGCAGGTTATTATCGACGTTTCGTCCAGAATTTTGCCCGATTGGCTAACCCATTAACGAAGCTCACACGTAAAGGGGTTAAATTTGTTTGGACAAAAGAGTGTGAAGAATGTTTCGAAGAACTGAAGAGAAGATTAGTCAATGCTCCTATATTGACTCTACCATCGGGGAATGATGGGTTCGTTATTTATAGTGATGCATCAAAGAAAGGACTTGGCTGTGTCCTTATGCAGAATGATAGAGTTATTGCCTATGCATCACGATAGTTGAAAATTCATGAACAAAACTATCCTACTCATGATCTTGAGTTAGCAGCTGTGATCTTTGCTTTGAAGATATGGAGGCACTACCTCTATGGTGAAAAATGTGAGATTTATACTGATCACAAGAGTTTGAAGTATATTTTCTCACAAAAAGAACTCAACATGAGGCAAAGGAGATGGCTTGAATTACTCAAGGATTATGATTGTACGATACACTACCACCCGGGGAAGGCAAACAAGGTGGCAGATGCTTTGAGTAGAAAAGACCATGGAGTTTTGAACAATATGAGAATTGAAAGGGATCCAATTTTCATGGAGCTAGTGAAGATGGACATGGGAATAACCAGGGAAGGTGAAACATCAATGCTTTTTCAAATGGTTGCCAAACCATCTTTACTAGAAAGGATTAAGAGTTCTCAGACTGATGATGAAGAATTCCAAAAGAAGATTAAAGCTGTGAATGATGGGAGATTGAGAGACTTTGCGTATGAAGGTGGAATTTTGAAATTCGGGAAGAGACTTTGTGTTCCCAATATACCTGATCTAAAAAGGGAATTGCTGGATGATGCTCATAGTTCCAATTTCTCTATACACCCTGGGAGCACCAAAATGTATAGAGATTTGAAGGAACATTTTTGGTGGGACAACATGAAGAGGGAGATTGCTGATTTTGTGTCAAGATGTATGGTTTGTCAACAAGTGAAAGCTGGAAGGCAACAGCCTGGAGGAGTCATGCAACCTCTTCCCATACCGGAGTGGAAATGGGACAATATTACAATGGACTTTGTCATGGGGCTACCAAAGACTCCTAGAAGCAACGATGCAATATGGGTTATTGTTGATCGTCTTACCAAGTCAGCACATTTTCTTGCTATAAGAGAAGATCTACCCCTGGAACGTCTAGCAAGACTATATATTAATGAAGTTGTGAGACTTCATGGAGTACCCCTATCGATTGTTTCTGATCGTGATCCCCGTTTTACTTCAAGATTTTGGAAAAGTCTTCAGAAATCCCTGGATACTGAACTTCATTTGAGCACTGCTTACCACCCTCAGACAGACGGACAATCAGAACGGACTATTCAGACCTTAGAAGACATGTTGAGATCTTGCTCACTTGATTTTCAGGGTATGTGGGATCAATATTTACCACTAGTAGAATTTTCCTATAACAATAGCTTCCATTCGAGTATTCAGATGGCACCATATGAAGCATTATACGGAAAGAGATGTCGTACACCAACCTGTTGGGATGACGTTGGTGAAAGAAAACTTGTAGGCCCAGAACTGGTGGAGGAAACGGTGGAAAAGGTGAAGGTAATCCAAAATCGCATTAAAGTAGCTCAAAGTAGGCAGAAGAGCTATGCCGATAATCGAAGGAAGGATTTGGAATTTCAAGTCGGTGATCATGTTTTCCTGAAGGTATCTCTGTGGAAGGGAGTCATACGTTTTGGTAAGAAAGGTAAATTGAGTCCCAGGTACATCGGACCTTTCGAAATTCTAGAACGAATTGGGGTTGTAGCTTACCGATTGGCAATGCCGCCAAGTCTCTCCAAAGTTCACGATGTGTTCCACGTATCTCTGTTGAGGAAATACATGCCTGACCCAACGCATGTACTCACCTATGAGGAATTAGAACTGGAACCCGATCTTTCCTATTGTGAAGAGCCCGTCAGGATTCTTGATACAAGAGAACAAGTACTGAGAAACCGGACGACGCGTCTGGTAAAAGTTTTGTGGAGAAATCATAAGATGGAAGAGGCAACGTGGGAACCCGAGGAACTTATGATGAAGAACCATCCGAGTCTTTTTATGCAGTAATACCCTAGAAATTGCGAGGACGCAATTATTTGAAGGAGGGGAGAATGTAACACCCCAAGCTTCTACGGTACGTTTCCCTTCGAATAATGCGATAGCGTGTGTTGTACGCAACCTCGAGTTCTAACACACACCACAACTAATTAAACTAGCCGTTGTAAATAGTAATACCTACTTTTTGAAATCATATATATTTTATATTTCAAAATGGACTTCATTTTTGGATTCGGAATATCGAAATTATCCTAGGGTGAAATTTTGGTACTTTTCGGATAACTTTTATATTTTGATGAATAGTGAAAATTACTAAATTTTAATTAAAAACAACTTTTTTAATCAAAATAATTAATAGTGATAAATTATGAATTTGAGTGGTTTTAAAGTATATTTATAATATATTTTTACCATTTAATATAATTTTGGTCATTGGACATAATTTTACAATTAAACCGAACATAAACAAGTGTCAATCTTTTGGTAGTTATTATCTCTTAAAAACACGCTTTTTGTTTTGACAGCGGGAATTAATTTTAAATTAATTTCTGCCACTTCTGTGTTTTGAATTTAGGAAAATGGATTCCATATTTGGAATCAGGATGTTCAAATTGTATAAATAGGTAACTTTTATTTTTAGACATTTTGAATAATTACTGCGGTAAATATTTTATTTACCATGGTTAAAGGGTAAATCCGGTAAATAAGGGTTAAAAAATAATATTATAATAACACAAAATTACCCTAAAACATGTCATAACCTTATTGGTGGACACATACCCGACCATGGGCATCCTTGGGTCAATTTGGGGACCCCTTGGAGCCACTTGTATGTGGTAGGGACACATTATATTAATAAAGTTAAAATAAAAATAAAAATGGCATAAGATTACATCTTTTTGAAGAACAATTTTTACATAGGGTTATACATGTTGGATTTTAGATTATAAATATTCATTAGAAAGATAAAAAGATTTCCTACATAATGATATTTTATTTATAATTTTTAGACATTAAATACGTTATTTTATTTATGACACAATGATGATGCAGTAATTACTATAATAGTGAAAAATTAAAATAATTGATATTATAAATACCCAAATAAATATAATATGAAACTTTTAATGAATTAAACTAATTTTCTAGGCTAATATGATATATTAGGATTGATTTAATGGACTTTGTTCGAAGTAATCAATCTGTTATGAGTTTCACAAAAATCAACTATTGAATAGTGTCAAAATTGACATAAAAGAGTTCTTAAAACAAATATTATATTATTAATTGATATTAAATTCCTAAAAATCTAAGGTTCAGCCAAGAGACTTATATTATGATAGGTTAATCATTAATGGACCACTTGGGGGTCGCTTGGATGTATATAGTAAGTTTATTAACCATAATATATAAAAATACAAAGAGACATTGTAAAAGTGAAACTAATTAACTTAGAGTTAATACTTAAAGATAAGGTTAATATAAGTACCCAAACCTGTCTAAATTCTATTGGATGAGTTGTTTTCGACCTATCCCCACCTCATCCTTTGAATAGTCAACTTTGGAGCCTTTAGAAACCGAATATGAATTTATTATAAATTAATATTTCTAGCTTTTCCAAAGGTGCCCCTCACCCCTCTTATAAAAGGGCACTCCTCCTTCTCATTTCTTCACACCTTCAAAGCCTTTTGGTTCGGCCAAACTCTGCCCAAATAATCTCCCAACATCCCTCACTACAACCTAGAGGCCTTAGTTTGATCAGAAAGCCATCCTAAGGAGCCCTTTTGATCAAATCAAAAGGAAGAACCCGAAGAAGAGGTAATGATTTCACCACCCTTTTCTAAGTTCATTTCTTCTTCCACTTCTTCTTCCTTTGTTCTTACCATTCTAAAATAATAACTCCAGTATCTCACATATACTGTGATGTTATTATAAGTATGGTACAACCATATTCAGTATTCTATCCACCCTTTGAATAACATGTCACCATACGTGCGTACGTACGGCTTACCGTCTCCACGTCGTGGTGTAATTGTTATTCAATATAATATTATTTGGATGGGTATAATAATGATGTGTAACTCATGTAAATAATAAATATAACATGTTAATGATTCTGTATATATGATATACCATTCATTTATATATTATTTTAATATCAAAAGAATGATATTGTCGCTCGTACGTACGTACGGACTACCGTCTCCACGAACGCGATGAGATTCATTCTCCATCGTATCCATTCAAGTATAATTATCATTTTATGATTTAAAAATGATGTTTAAGAACTTGATATCATTCTGGATATGAATAAGATACAACAAACATGGCTTATGTAACAAAACATATAAAAGAAAATGAGTAAGTTAACACCCGAAACGATGATAATTCTAAGATATTATTAATAAATCAATGTTAAAAGATCATATATGATATCATATTAATATATATGATTCTTGTATAATTTAATAACAATTATTTCACCATCATACAGGAGGTTAACCTACCCCAACCAAGGAAAAGTACAAGGTAAGGGTTTATTTCACAATCTCTTCATTATCCGAGGTTGTTTATACGTAATAATCTACTGGGATATCTTTATCATCCACATCCATGTTTCTTAAAAATGTATTTCAAAACATTTTTACTATTTACAAGAATAAGGGTTAAAGTCATTTATACCCTTGTTTGACTTTTTATAAGAGGTTTATAAAGGAATCTTTCCGTCGTTTTCAAAACAAGGTCCTTTTTAACCTTTTCGACAGAATTGAGGTAAGAATGTTTTTTTTAACTTATACGGCGGGTGCGGTTATTTTACGCCGTTATAAAATCTTCAAAGCTTTCCTTACAAGCTTATAAGAATATTTTCAAAGAAAATGTTTTATTTTATATGGATCTTAAATGATTTCAAAATAAAAGGAGATATTTCTTTAAAAAGAATTTTGATTTCATCTATGTCAACATCCTTTGATGGATTTTAAGATTATTTGAAGTTGATTTATTATAATACAAAACTTCTATATTGTATTGAAGGTTTTGTGATATGTTTGACTGTGGATGTGCTATTTTTATACCATTCATAGTTTATTGTGAAAGTATTGACATTTCGTATGCTAGTTTTAATACGAATGTTTATCTTATGTTTAAACCTTTTCATATGGGAATGCATTGGACTTAATAAGTGACGGGTGGAGCCCGCTATAGCTCCTCGATGCATCGGTAGGTCTCATGAGACAAACTAGTGTCTTGGCACAAGGCCTTGACAAAATCTTATTTGTAGTCTTGGCACGAGGCCTTGGCTATGTGGTTATGATAGTCTGGCATTATGCATTCCAACATTATGAAAGTGGTTATTTATTTTTGCATGTGATTATTCGATTAGTGGAATATCCATGTGAATAAGTAAATGGCATTATTTCATTTTATTTATGCCATACCATGTTGAAAGTTCATGTTTAAAAGGCTTTTGTTTTAGTTATACATTGCCTTAAATGTTTATTCTTATTGATGAAAGTTTCCGCTATATTGTTATCCTTACTGGGCATTTGAGCTCACCCCTTTTCTATGTTTTATTTTTCCCAGGAAGTGAAGATGTAAGTTATGAATGACCTGCAGGGATATTATGAGGGGATTGTAGTGTGGACTGTGGAAACATTATGTTGTTGTAGTAGTTTTTGATTTTATGATGTAATGTAAAACTTATGAATATATCTAGTGTTTCCAAGGCTACTAAACCAATCGGTCTTTCGAGATTTGATCTTTCTTGTGATCATGCCAATGTTACGAAGTAATGCACCGACTCTGGGTAGCTGGGGTCGGGGCGTTACATCAGAGACGTCCTCCGGTTGTACGTCAGCTACCAGATGATGATCAGACACCGGATATGGTCGATCAGGATCCTCCTACAGATCCTCCTACAAATCCACCTGCTGTGCCAACCTTGGCACCAGCAGTTATACCCATCTTAGGCGCCGATACGCAGTTCAGGGAGGATTTCCTGAAGGATGATGCAGACTTTTCAGGGAGCGCCGCCTCCTACCCCATCGAAGGCTGAATTGAAGAGGGTCTTTCAACAGCAGTAGCATCCTACTTTCTCAGGGGATGGAGGACCCTAGGCTACCGAGTCGTGGCTAGATACCACACTGAACATCTTTGAGCATATGGAGATACCCCCAGAGAAGAGGTTAAAGATGACCACTTATATGCTCTGAGACACTACCAAGAGGTGGTGGGAGGTGATCTCGTAGTCAGGGTACCAGCAGAGTATGTCTGGGGATGAGTTCCAGCACTCCTTCTTTGACTACTTCTATCCGGAGACCCTAAGGGATGATTGATCCCGGGAGTTTATAATTCTTCAGTAGGGTACTCTTTCTGTTATGGAGTACTCGTCTCGCTTTACTGAGCTTCAACACTTCACACCAATTCCAGCAGGTGATGAGTTATTCCTTTCTATGAAGTTTGAGGACAGTCTCAGGCACGAGATCCGTTCCCTGGTGAATATCTTTAGTTTGACTTCGATATCCTATATTGTCAACCAGGAGCTTATCACTGATCGCAATCTAAGGGATTCTGGAGCAGTGAGCCATGGTGTTTCGACATCCAAAGCTAGTGACCCTCCCACTGATAGCAGGAAACACCGAAGGGAGCTATCTCGAGGAGATCATAGTAGGCGGGATGCATCTTCAGGCAGCCAGGTTTTATGATACCAGTGTGGCAGGAGTGGACATACTAGGCCTCAGTGTCAGAGAGATCCGATGGAGTGCCAATCTTGTGGAAAGATGGGCCATCTCCAGTGCTTTTGTCACATCTTCTCACCTACAGCTGGTGGTAGGGGTTCTTCTATGACTTCACTTTCTAGAGGTGCTTCACCAGTTTCTCACCAGTCTGAGAACTGGGGTTCTTTTGGCCGGTCAGGCTGAAGTGGAGGTCACGATCGTGGTGGTCAGTCACCAGGTCATCAGTGACAGCAGAGTGGATCAGTTCAGAGTGGTTATCCAAGGGTGCAGGGCCGCGGTGCAGGCCAAACTTTTGCCATGGAGTAGACCCATCAGGAGTAGGATCCCAACCCTTCTACAGTTCGAGGTACTATCTTCGTAGCCTCAGTTTTATCTTCAAGCCTTTTCGATATTGGTGCTTTGCATAGTTTTATCTCTGTTTCCATTGTGGAGAGACTTGGGCTCTGTGTCTTTTCGTCTGGCGATATTTTGACTCTAAACATGCCGTTGGGAACGAGGACTTCTAGCGTATGTCAGTGCAGAGGGTGACCTCTCAAGGTTGCAGAGTATCGCTTCTTATGGGACCTCTATGTCCTAGAGATGAAGGGCTATGATGTCATTCCTTGGTATGGACTGGTTGGTTCCCTTCCAGGCAGTCGTCGACTGTTATCGTCGCAGGGTGAGTTTCGTATCAACAGAGGGTGAGTCTTCTCTTTATAGAGGTGAGTGGGATGTTCAGGTGAGTCGAGCAGGACTCGAGCATCATGGGATAGGAGGAGTTACGACCTAGATTTCTAGTCTTTATCTGGATGACCAGGGGACTTCACAGTTGGACTTTCCTCCAGTGGTGGATCGTTTCAAGGACATATTTCCAGACGACTTTTCAGGTTTGCCTCCGAAGCATGAGGAATACTTATCGATTGAGCTCGTTCCAGGAGCGGCACCAATGTCCATTACTTCTTATAGGATGGCTACACCTGAGTTGCAGGTTCTCAAGAAGCAGTTGGAGGAGTTACATGCAAAGGGTTTCATCCGACCCAGTACTTCTCCTTGGGGTTCACCTGTCCTGTTCACGAAGAAGGCAGATGACACCCTTAGGCTATGTGTGGATTATCGGAAGTTGAACCAGTTGACGGTCAAGAACCGATATCCCTTGATGAGGATCGATGACCTCTTTGATCATCTTTGAGGAGCCCGGGTGTTCTCAAAGATCAATTTGAGGTTCGGTTATCATTAGTTGCACGTTAGACCATCAGATATACCTTTGACAGCCTTCATGAGGAGTTATGGTCTCTACAAGTATATGGTTATGCCGTTCGGTCTCACGAACATGCCAACAGTTTTCATGGCACTGATGAACCGAGTGTTCCATCCTTACTTGGATTCCTTCGTCGTGGTCTTCGTAGTGGATATCTTGGTGTACTCTCACACTCGACACGAACATGACACCCATCTTGAGATCATTTTGAGTACACTAAGAGAGCATCAAATTTATGCTAAACTCTCGAAGTTTCACTTTTGGATTGATCAGATTCACTTCATGGGTCACGTCATCTCAGAGGCAGGAGTATCTGTGGACCCATAGAAAGTGAGAGCTGTAGTTTCCTGGGAGGTTCCGAAGAACGTCTTTGAGGTGTGGATTTTCCTAGGGATGGTGGGATACTTCAAAAGCTTCATTCGAGACTTTTTACACCTAGAAACACCATTGATAGGTCTGACCAAGAAGGGGGTGAAATTCTTATGATCAGATTCCTGTCAGTCATCCTTTCGAGAGCTGAAGGGGAGGTTGATGTTAGCACTGATACTAGTCTTTCCAGAGCCAGGAAAGAGCTATACAGTCTACTGCGATGCTTTAGGTGTTGGGCTAGGAGCTGTGCTTATGCAGGGAGATGTAGTCATTGCATACGGGTCTCAGCAGTTGAGACCACATGAGAGGAACTACCCGATGCATGATATGGAGTTGGCGGCTGTTGTTCATGCCTTACGCTATTGGAGACATTACCTTCTGGGAGAGCACTTTTTGGTTTTCACCAACCACTAGAGTCTCAAGTACATCTTCACTCAGCATGATCTGAACCTGAGGCAGCGCATGTGGGTTGAGTATCTTCAGTCTTTCGACTTCGAGCTCGCCTATATGACGGGAAAGGGAAATGCAGTGGTAGATGCATTGAGCAGGAGAACTCAGATTTAGGGGGTTCAGGAGGCCAGCAGTGAGTAGAAGATTATGGCTATGTTCTCTGAGATGCATTTGGAGGTGCATGACAGACCGGGACAGACTTTCCTTTCTTCTGTATCTATTACCTCGACAATTCTTATTAGGTACGGATGAGACAACTATCAGACTCAGAAGGCTTAGTCATGTGGTAGAGTGTGTCGGGAGAGGACCCTCTACCTAGATAGATAGTGGGGGACGATGAGATCTTGCGTCTCCAGGAATCTGTATGGGTGCCAGCAGATATACGCGAGGAGCTGATACAAGATTTTCATTCCTCAGTTTGGGATGTTCATCGTGGCGTCACCAAGATGTATCGGGATCCTCATCTCCAGTATTGGTGGCCAGGTATGAAGAGAGATGTTGCTGGTTTTTTCATGAGATGTTCTACTTGTCAGTAGGTGAGAGCAGAGAATCAGTGACCAACAGTCCTTTTACAGAAGTTAACCATTCCTAAGTGGAAGTGGAACGACGCTGCGATGGACTTCGTGATAGGGTTGCTGAGGTCGCCTCAAGGGAACGATGCTGTTTGGGTTGTCGTCGACAGGCTTATGAAGGTTGATCACTTCTTGCCAATCAAGGATACCTTCAGTGTTGATGATCTGGGATGGTTGTACATCTTAGAGACTATACGTTTACAAGGAGTTCCACACTCTATTGTTTCAGACCGGGATGTTCACTTTACGTCTTGGTTCTAGCAGGGACTTCAGAAGGATTTGGGTACACAGGTACTTCTGAGTACAGAATACCATCCCCAGACTGATGGCCAATCCAAGAACACGATCCAGGTGCTTGAGGATATGCTCCGAGCTTGTATTTTGGACTTTGGAAATTCTTGGGAGAAGCATATCCCTCTTGTTGAGTTCGCATACAACAACAGTTTTCAGGTGACTATTCAGATGGCACCTTACGCGGCTTTGTACGGTAGGCCATGCCGATCACCCTTATGCTGGCCGGAGGTAGGAGAGGCAGCTTTTTTGGGACCTCGTCATGTTCAGGAGGCCTCAGGGCAGATAGAGTTGATTCAGAAGAGGATGACTACAACACAGTCTCGACAGAAGTCTTATGCTGATTAGTGGAGATGACCTCTGGAGTTCGAGGTCGGGGATCATGTTTTCCTACGTGTCACACCGAGGTTGGGACACAAGAGGATTCAGAGATAGGGTAAGTTTTCACCGTGGTACGTCGGGCTGTTTGAGGTGTTGGAGCGAGTTGGTTCAGTTGCCTATAGGTTGTAGTTACCTCAGAGGTACTGGTCTATGCACGACGTCTTCCACGTTTCTCAGCTCCGACGTTATTTTTCAGACCCATCTCATATCTTTCAACCCGAGGAGGTTGTGCTTGAAGTAAATGCGTCATTCGAGGAGCATCCCATCCAGATAGTCGATTGCAGTATGAAGGTTCTCTGAGGCCAGTCTGTTCCTCTGGTACGGGTGCTATGGCAGCACAGGTGAGTACAGGATGAGACTTGGGAGAGGGAGGTCGAGGTACAATCGCAGTGGCCAGAGCTGTTCGGGATTTCTTCTTCTATGCCTCGTTAGGGAAATTCAGAGACAAATTTATTTAAGGGGGGAAGTTTTTAAGAACCCGGATCTTTGTTTTCAGGTATTTACCTTCTTTTTCTGATGTTTTTGATAAAAGAGGTTTTTCTAGAAATTTTGTAAGTACACGCTGTGTACTTTACAAGTACACACCGTGTATTCCTTTGCCACGCCAGGCCGTGTGCTGGCTATGTACGGGCCACACACACGGTGTGTAGAGGTGAAGTGGAGGCCCCTTAAAGTGGAGTACGGAAAGGCTATGTACATGCCATGTACTCAAGAAGTACACACAGTGTACTTTTTTTTCATTAAACGGACTGGGGTCACGTCTAATCGACAGAAAATTCTTCTTCTAGGTCTCGTTCGACTGAGAGATTCCATACGACCGCATAAATTCTCTAAATCCCCGAGCCTTCATCCTTTCTCTAATTCGATCACCATTAATTTCATAGGAACCACAGCGGTGAGTTCTCCCTTCTCCAAGAGCCTTGTTTTCCAATTTCCCTTCTTTCTCAAGTTATCGTGGGTTTAACGTTTTGTGAGTTTTCATAGATATTCTTCGTTCTAAAAAGAATCAATCTTCTTGGATAATGTATATTGATCTCCTAGCATCCAGGTAGGTGGTTTGTGCCTTACCGTTTGATGTCTTTGAGTTTTATGCGCAAATTCCACCAATACCCGTGAAAAGGGTATTGCGTGTTTACAGTTTTTCCCATGTTGTTTTGCTGCCTTGGTTGCATGCTTATGTAGAGGTAAATTGATCAAGATTTGAGGATAATTTCTGTTCTTGGATGTTTTCCCATGCTTTTTTTCTGTTACGACTTTTGGGTCTTTTTTAGCCTTGGCCGTTATGCATGTTTCCATGCCTAGTGACTGTAGGATGGTTTAATGTTGATAACATGTTTGTTGTTGTAGACTGTTTATCCAAGTACCTCTATAGGTTTACTTTGGTTATCCAAGTAGCTCTATAGGTGTGCTTTGGCCTTATCAAATTATTATGCATCGACTAGCATGAGGGTGTGAGAACATAGTGCTATGGACTATAAGGGATGGACCGAGTGAGCTTCCCAGAGAGTCTTTGACTTTATAGGCGATAGGGGATAGGCCGAGTGAGATTCCTGGAGTGACTTTGGATATTATAGGCCACAAGGGATAGACCAAGTGAGCTTCCCAGAGTGCCATTGGACATTATAGACTATAGGAGGGTAGACCAAGTGAGCTTCCTCAAAGAGTCTTTACATTGTTTTAATTTATTTAAAACCTTACTAGGATAGAGAAGGAATTGACTGAGTCAGCTTCCTTAGAGAGTCTATGATCGACCTGGGGATATAGGAGGAATTGACCGAGTGAGATTCCTTAGAGAGTCTCTAGACCTTGGGGATATAAGGGGAATTGACCGCGTGATCACCCCCAGAGAATCCCTGACTACCCTAGACTATAAGGGAAATTTACCGAGCGAGCTTTCCCAGAGAGTCTTATAAATTCATATGACCAAACCATAGGGGTTAGGATGAGTGCACTACCCAGAGGGTTGTGGTACTTCATTCATAGGACCAGAGGGGATGACTGCGAGTACTTCCCAAAGGGTTTCTTCTTGTGTTTGCTGTTGCATCACTGTTGCTTGTGGTTCTGGGGTTGATTACTGTTGTATATCATTCTGTTTACTACTTATCGATTACTGCCTGTTGTTTACTGTTCATTGTTTACTGCTTACTATACTATTACCTGCCATATACTCACTGACTGTTAGGCAAAAATATTCGGGTGGTTGCCTACTGGGAGTATATCTCACACCCTGTTTGGGCCATGCTTTTGGTCCCAAGACGACTATGTTGTTGTAGGTATAGACAAGAGCAAGTGCCCTTCTACTTCTAGCACTTGATTGCTTGGAGCAGAAGAGTATGGGACCAATATTTGTCTTGCGATACTGAGGAGCTATTTACTTTTCTTTTGTACTTGTTTTGGTACTATGGTGTTTTCTAATATTGTGACTTGGTTGGCTCCTTTCCTAGATATGTATCATTCATCATTTCATATATACATATGTGCTCCAGTTATTGATTTAGTCTTCCACTGTTTATTATTGTTGGTTATTTACTGCTTCCACTATTGAATGTTTATTTACATATGATGTGTACTCTTCCAATGGGGGCATAGTTTCCCCACTATCACACCCAAGTCCCTCGCTGCTAGTCGGTAGCCTCTGGCGTTTGGGGAAATGCGCTTGAGGCCATGTGACCAATCGGGTACGGGGCACCTCTGGGTGGCTTCCGGAACCGGGATGTTACAAAAGTGTGTGATATAATAATATTAAATAATAAACATATTTCATATATATCACATATAATAATTAAATTTATCCTTATTCCTTTCCCTATAAATCATACGTGAAAAATTAATCACATCGCTCTATGAGGCAGTAGTCCACCGTACACATGAGCAATGCTATCGTATTTTAAATGAAATAGAATTTAAGAAGTTATATGTGATATTAGAGTTAAAAAAGTATAATAATATATTAAATATAATATAAATCTTTAAAATACATCATTATATCCATCCTTTAAAGTTGGTGATGCAAAAACCAATTTCATCAGTTCGTGAGTCAGTAGTCCACTGTACACACAATCGATAGCCTTGTTTCCCATTTAATGGAAGGGGATATCGATATAGGTAATAAATTTAACATAATAAAATATCATTAAATTTAATATAATAATTTTATTATATAATAATTTTTTAATAATATTTTCATGAGGTGGAAGAAGAAACAATATAAAAACAATCGTTTAAGAATGTTACATCTTCCTCAGACGACCTATTTAGTTTTTAACCAAAAGCCTTATAGGATGTTTTTATGATAAAAAGGGTTATAAAATGTTGGGAGGGGGTAGGTGTGTGATTTTTTTAGGTCATGGTTTAGAAAAATGGCCTTGGAATTGTGAAGAGAGGAGGATAAGAGGTGACCATTTATAAGTGGGGGAGAGAACACACATGAAATTTTTAAAAATAATTAATTTTGACCATGTTTTTATTAGGTAAAAAGACTAAAAAAGGGTTAATTAATTATAATCAGAGGTTATAAGGTATAAATACATCCATAAATTGGTTTTATAAAAGTTTTTAGGTTATTTTAACCCCTATCTTCTTAGTTTAACCTCCCGATAAACAAATTCTTACCTTAACCACGATAATTAATTTTTCTGTTTTCACTATTCTGTTTGGTAAAAAATTAAATTGACCTTATTATATAATATAAATTATAATTATTCAAAATATTTAATCCATTTTCCAAGTTCAATTCACAGAATTGGAGGAATTATATTTATAATTAAACCATAGATACGATGAAAGAGCGGTTTTCCAAAGAAAATATACTCATAAGTATAGAATATTTTAATATCCAAATTCAATATGAAAATGATTAAAATTACCTAAATTAGTTAAATTTTAATATAATTGATCTTATTTTACTTTAATAATAATTTAAAATATGTTTTAACTCTATATATAATTTAAATGAAAAGGCACTTTTCAATAAATACAATATTTTTCACTATTCATAAAAAAATTAATATTTTCTAAAAAATACCAAACAATTCACCCAAAGATAATTTATACATATATATTTAAAAAATGAACTTTATTTTTTAAAATATAAATTTTTTATAAATTGGTAAAAAGTAATTTTAAATTATGCGTGGAAAGGGTGAATAATCCACCATTTAGAAAATAATAGTTTTTAGAAAATATTTCATTTTCTTTATAATGGTTATTATTTTATTTCAAATAAATTGATAACCATTGATTATATTTTATAAACTTTTAAACCATATAATTTTCATAATTTAGTTATTACTATTCATAATGGCCATCATAACATCTAGGTTATAATGGTTATGTTTAAATAATTATATTTTAATAGAGTATCACGTTTCATTCAAACTCGGTGTTTCATGCATTAAAATATATCAATGACATTGGTTTTATTTAAAAGTAAATTTATTGTAAATTATAGGGGTGTTACATTCTCTTATAATCTTGGTGTTTCATGTCATTTATGCTATCAAATATGATGTTCCTCTATTAAAATGTTGAGGTGTTACATTCTACCCCCTTAAATAAATTGCATCCTAAAATATTAATATTGATCTCAATAATAAAGGGTTTGAAATATGAAAATACCCTTATTGAAATCCCAAATTGTGAAAAGGGTTAATAAAGAATCCTCTTTATAAGACAAAAGAGGAAGTACAAAGGTCATCTTGAATTATCACATAACTAGGTTTCTATGTAGGAGAACATAGGTGGGAAGTAAAGATATAAACATGGAAGAAATTCATAATTTCAAAATAACTATAGAGGGTGATACACTTAATTGATCACAATAAAGTGAATGATCAATATAAATTCATAAACAAGAAAACCATAAATTTTAGACGAGTTAAGGGACCATTTTATTCATTAGATATGAAGGTACTTGGATAACATTCTTGTTTCAAGATCTTTTTTCTAGAGTTTAGTAATTGATTTACCATCTAGACTAAGAACATATGAAAATATAATCACTTGATATATTTTTATTCCATAGTCACAATTTCATCCTTTGGTTTTGCTTTAATAAATTCCCACTTCATTTTTTATTATAAGAAATGAGTATCCAAAATGAATTTTTATGCCCAAAGAAAATTTAATAGATCATTAAAATAACAAGTCATTCCCCATGTATCTAGATATTTCCAAAAATGAAAATGATTATAATAAGAAATAAAATAGCACCTAAAGTTAAACTTAATCCATTACATATATATTTAAACTTAAGGATCATCAAAAATATGTATTTCCAAATTTTATGTCAAAAGTTTTTGAAGGAAGGTCACTAATTAAATATTATACTCCGAATACAATATAAAGTGGAACTTAATATCACATTTCAAATATTTTAATACCTTTATCACTATAAATCCAAATTAAAATATGTATGTTTCAAAAAAAATAATAGTTCATCAAATATATTCCATAAATTTATACTTAATGTAAACTCTAAAAAATATTTCAAAAACCATCCAACCTATAACCAATTTCTTGGTCACCAACACTATCCATTAAAACTATTATTATTATCTCAATATGTGGAATATATTAAGGCTTATCCTCCATTAATAATGTGTTTTTATTTGAGTTTCAACTTGTCACTAAATCACTTTTCTTGGTCATCAGTACCATTCAACATATGCTCTCAAATCCTTTAATAAACAGTACAATATTAAAATCCTTATAAATTTCATTATTCTTATTACAAGAATATCATTGATAAAATACTATAATAACACAATTTTTAATCCAAACAAAAGAACATTGATCATTCCACTTCGTCTATGTTAATAATATATGTTTCACCATTATCCCTTAGATTATTTTGAGGTATATTCTTTAGACACTTAGGGAATTCATCTGCATAGTGCCCCATTTTTTTCAAATAAAGAACTAAACATTGTAATTTTATTTCTTACCCTTGAAATTATGATTATAGTGGCCTTTTCTCCAAACTTTTCGAAAACTACCATTCTATTTAACAATGTATCATAGTGTTTTGTTCCAAAATTATCACATATGGGAAAACCCTTATTTACCTTCTTCCCATTATCCATTTTTTCTCTCATATTCTTCTTATCTTTTCTCCCTTTGAATCCATAATACATTATTTCTCTGTTTTGATAGAAAATGATATTATTTCTCATATGATAAGAATGTTTGGGATAATAGTTACCATAAAAATATTGACTTCAATCCCTCAAATAAATGATCATTCTTACTCTTTGGATTACATTCTTTGATACGGTTCCAATTCATTTCATTAGGTACCATTTCTAAATAGTGTAAAATTATGTATTATAATTTATAATCCCAATACTAGTGAAACTCTTAACATAAATTTAAAAATTTATGCATTACTAATATCATAATAATAAACACAGTTTATTTGGGAATTTTTCAAATCATAACAATATTTTCATATTCATTTTAATAGTTTGTAAATAACCCATGAATTATGCTAAGCATTTCCACTGGGAGTGTCAAAATAGGTGCATAGTAAGGATCATTTTCATGTACCATGTAATGCTTGGTTCATGTCTGACACACATTTTTTGGAGTTATTACCCCTAGGTATATATGTTCTAGAACCATGTCCACTTGTAATATCTAGATAGGGATATATTGTATGGAAAAATCATATGATCCCTATCTTACCAAAACATTTGGATGTTCTTATATACTCATCCTCAATGTCCATTATAGTTTTATGTTCCCTAATATATGTTTTCCTAAATCTAGTTCCCAAGGATTATATTAATGTTCCTATAAAACCAACTGAAATGATCCTGACTCAAGTAACATGTAGCTTGTGTCTACTTTATTAAATTGGTACTAGATACACGGTATCATATCCCGAAGGACTAAACAATTTAGAATTCATAGTAAAATAGATACATACATGAAATTAACATTAAATTTTAATAATAAAATACATAATGTGTTTACTTTATGAAAACCATTATTTCCATTAGAATATCCATGCATATCAATCACAAAACACATACTGGTACCCTGTGTAAAACAAAATATAAGAAATGGTTGAGCTTAAAGACTAATCAAGGGATATATATATAATAAGATACCATGAATCAAAAAATAATAATTAATATGTATAGGTAAATAACTACAAACCTTCCATTTAATCAAAAACTTAAGTATCATAATTGGAAATTGGATAATCAATATGTTATGGTAAGCAACTGAAAACACATTCCATTTAATGAATAAACTGAGAATGAAATATATCCAGAGATAATATCATAGAAAAAATATCATGGATAATAATAATAACTGAATTATTAATAAATTAAATTGTTAATTATTAGAATTCATTATCTCAAACATCATGATACCTCTACTATAATGTATTTTCATAAGAAAATTTAAAAATACTGGGTAAAAACCCATCTATCTTGTTCAACCGATTTGTCTCATGAGAGCTATTTATTCATTTATGGGATATCATTAACCAATAACCATCCATAAATTCATGTCCAAAGCATTCCTAACATATCAATTAATTTATTTAATTCATGAATAAATATTCCTTATCATCAAATATCTGTATTGAGTAAGGATACATATGTATCAATAACCCCTAGTTATACAAATAACTTTCAAAGAAAACCCTATACGTAAAAATGGTAGAAGGTTTAGGAAATAATCCTAAAAATAATATAAGAATATTTATATTTAATATAAATGGAATTTAAAATGAAAAATTATTACAAGACCATGATTGTTTAAAGAGAATGTAAAAAATCACAAAAGAAAGTGATATTGTGCAGCAATTTTTACCTGTTTGGTGACTATTAAATTATAACCACATAAAAAATAAAATTGAAGAAAAACATAAATCATAATTAATAAATAGTTATTCATGTTAAATACACAAAATTTTTAGTATTTGAAAAAAATAAAAGAGAGTAGGTTTTTACTAACAAATTTTTCTTAATGAAATGAAAATTTAGACGAAATCCATTACAATGATTATAACATTGAAGTGAAAATTAATCATTGAATCTATTATGTGTATAAAATCTAAATACACATAAATAAATTAGATAAAAAATATATATATTAAAAATAAATTAAACACAAAATATAATAACATCAAAGATAACGAAGAAGTAATATAACCTAGTGTAATGAAATTGAGTTATGAAATTCTTTACCACCTAGTAATTTCCAAGTCCACTATCCTTGGAAGAAATAATTAAAATTGAAACATGAAATAAATTTAATTATAAAATATTCATTATATTACATGTAAAATGGAAAATATATAAACCATATAAAATAAATTATTTGTATAACATTACAATATGTTTCAATGAAGGGAAATTGAGATGAAGTCCACTACCTCAAGCTTCCTTTTGGTTGAAAATGACATAAACTATTGTATAAGGGTTTAAGTAAATTTATTAATTTATAAAAGAACCATATTAATATTTATAAAATCATATATGATCCCATTATAACATTTTACCATCTATTTATGAATAATATTTCTTTTTTTTCATTGTTTCGGGTGTTAATTGCCTTAATTTTTCACGTGTGTTTTATCATGAATGTTATAGTTATTGAACATATTATATAGATAAATCTTATCCCTAATTATATTAATGTCATTAATATAATATTTACTCATTATAGACATTATTATAATCATTCTTGAAGTTTGGACATGGAAAATTAATGGCATCGATTCGTGGAGATGATAGACTGTACATACACACACACACGACGATATCACTCCCTTCATGAGTGAAAGGGTAAGGAATTGGGTGATATATTAATATTTAATTATCAATATAATTTAATATATATCACACATATTAATAAATTTATCCTTATTACCTTCAATTTAATGCGTATGTTAAAAACAAATCACATCGCTTCATGAAGAGGTAGTCCGCCGTACACACATGAAACATTGTCGTATTTTAAATGGAATGTAAAAATAGAATATATAAGTGATATTATATTTACATATGTATAGAAATAACATAAATATTATATAGTTTTTTTATATTAATTATTTATATCTATCTTTGAAATGTGGTGATGGAAAACGACTTACATCATTTCTTAAGGTGGTGGTCCACTGTACACACGATCAATGATTTTGCTTCCCCTTTGATGGAAGAGGAGATATATATAGGTCATTAAATTTAAATAATAACATCTAAGTATATTTAAACTTCTAGTTTTATTATATAATCACATTTTAATAATATTTTTAGGAGTTCGTAGAAGAATGAAAATAAAAACACGTTTAAGAACACTACCTCTTCTTCAAAAAATCTCTTTAGGATTTCACCAGAATCATTCCTAAGATAAATTTATGATAAATAAAATGGTTCTAGGATGTTGGTATGGGATTAGATATGTTATTTGGGAAGTTATTGGTCAATCATAGTGGATTTTAAGTGTGAATAGAGGAGGAGAGTGGGTGTACTTTTATAAGTGGGGGAGAGGACACACATGAAATATTTGAAACGAATCAATTACACACACATATTTATTATGTACCAAGCCTAATAAATGGGTAATTAGAAACCATTACAGGTGATAAGGTTGAAATATGGCCATAAAATGGGTGTTGGAAAATTTATAGGTCATTTTTAATCCTTATATTCTTAGTTTAACCACCAGTAAACCCATTCTAACCTTAACCATGATAAATAATTTTTAATATTTTCACTATTCATCATTGTCAAAAATTTAATTTAACTTAGTAGATAATATAAAATATGCTAATTTAAAATATGGAATCCAATTTTTTAAATTAAATTCATATAAGTGGTTGAGTTCAATATAAAATAAAATTGCAGACATGATAAAAGAGAGGTTTTCGAAAGAAAGAATTCTTGTAAGTATAAAATGTGTTAATATAAAAATTAAATATACAATTTATAAAAGTGATCTAAATTAGTTAAATTTTATTATTATTAAACTAATTTTACTTTACTACCAATTTAAAATATGATATATCTTTTTAAATAATTTAAATGAAATGGTAGTTTTCAATAAAAATCATCATTTTAACTATTCATCAAAAAATTATTATTTTCAGAAAAATCCCAAAAATAAAAAAAAGATAAATTTTACATGTATATTTTAAAAAATAATTTTATTTTGTAAAATAAAATTTATAAAATTTAAAAAAAATTAATTTAAAATTATATGCGTAAATCACGAATAAACAACCTGTTATAAAAATACAGCTTCTTATAAAACATTTATTTCTCATTCAAATGGTTCTTATTTTATTTATAATTAATAGATAACCATTGAATTTATTTTATATATGTGTAAAAAATATGATTTTCATAATTTAGTTAACACTATTCATACCCTCCATCTCAATAACATGATTATAATGGTCGTGCTGAAATAATAATATTTTAATATATTATTGCATTTCGTTCAAATTCAGTGTTGCGTGCATTGAAAATATCAAAGATATTGAATTTATTTTAAAATATATATATATATTTAAAATTATTGGGTTGTTATATTCTCTTATAATCTTTGTGTTGGGTTTCATATATGCTATCAAATATGATGTTCCTCTTCTAAAATCTCAGGGTGTTACATGAAATTTTATGTAATTTTAGAGAAGAAGGTAAAATGGAAACTTCACAGTTATTGGACTAAAATTTTGGGTATGTTATTAGATTCATGTTTTATGTATTAAACCTCACAAGGGAGTTGATAATTTTCCAAAATATTTATTTTTCCATACTTATTTATTATTAGTAGATTATTATTATCATCTATCTAATCAAATAGTACATTATTAAATGAATTATTTTCATTGAATAAAAGACATGTAATAGTATGGTGATGACATAAATATATTAATATAGTATTCCAATATTTATTTTCATAGGAGTGATGTTAATAAAATTGTCATTGTTGAATGAGTAGGGTATCTTATTAATGGATGTTTACATATAGAAATGTAGGTGAAGGCTAGAGAAACTGAATGTGAAAGGTGTAATTTTTGTGGAAGAAATTTCATTAATCCTATGAATTCTCATAAAAAGAGAAAACTCATGGCCTGAAATGTGGTGCAAATTGAATGGATTACAGTACAATGAATGAATTTTGTTTAACTATCAATGATAATCAAAACAAGATTTATGGTATCATTCACTATGAGGTTGAGGTGGTTGACATGTAATTATCATATTTGATTTAAATACTCTTTATTTTATCATGATTGTGCTTTCTAGGATGGTTTTATATGACATCATAATCCAAGAAAATGATTTGAATATAACATGAAAATGAACTTGGAATTTTGAGATAAATATTATTAAATACCATTAGTATGAATGCTTATAAAAAATATTGATTAAGAATTAATTATATATAATTTTTCTTATTAAAAGATTTATATGATATGAGAAGAAAAATGTAAAATTATTTGATAAATTAATAAACAATGGAAACAAATGTGTTGTCGATTGAAAATTTTTATTATATGGAGTTGAAATTGGTTTGGATAATGATGAATATGCTTGAGCATAATGAATGACATTCTTGAATATATATTAATGATGATCTATTTGTTCTATGAGAATATTTTAGATTATCTAAGGAGTTAGTGTAAATAATATATCATGGAAAAAACTTGTTAAATATTTTATAAGGGAAAATATCATGATATTTGAAATTTATATTTTGAATATTTTTATTATTTACAATTCATATTTGAATTATTTGATGAATATTTTTGTAGAATTGTTGTTAATAGTGAATTTTAAATATTCATAAGGTAATTTTATGGTCTAAAAAGCTAAATTAGAGATAAAAATAGTGAAAATCATAGATTCTAAATCATAAGTTAATTGATTAAATTTATATAATTTTTTACTGCTCAAGAAAATTCATTAAAGGGGTGGGGGAATTTAATATAATTTTTTTGATATAATGGAATGGTATAATGAAAAAGTGGTAGAAATTTATATTAAATATACCACATTGG
Organism: Viscum album; assembly: GCA_963277665.1. Classification (NCBI taxonomy): domain Eukaryota; kingdom Viridiplantae; phylum Streptophyta; class Magnoliopsida; order Santalales; family Viscaceae; genus Viscum; species Viscum album. The sequence goes on along the minus strand of OY728156.1, from coordinate 153,826,312 downwards.
AAGGGGTCGTTTCATGTTCTTTTATCGATAAAATTTTGAGTTCTTATGAAATTTTGGATTAGATTTGGAAAATATGAAATGCATTGACATTTATTATTCATGTATATCGGTTTGGTTTTTAAAATTATAGTTTCTAGAATTGAATTTATATAATCTTTACTACCTTTCACATGTGTGTAATGACATTTAATTAGTTATAGTCACTAACCTATGGGCTATTAAATGTGGGGGTTAGGGGTTTCACTCAGATATGTTACCAACTTAGGTGGGGTCACAATTAGCACAGGTCATGTCATTAATCCAAAATTGGCCAAATAGAGGTTTAACCAAATATATCTTATAAAAAAATAGTTAATTTCCCATTTTTAGAAATTTTATTTCTAATATTCCAAGAATACATGTCATGCATATAAAATTTAATAATAGGGAAATATATAGTTTCATGACACTTGGGAAAATGTTGGAAATATAATTGATTATGAATGTTATATAATGTGAGTGAAATATATTTTCATATACATAAGATATCATAATATTATTACATGTAAATATATTATATAAATATTAAAAGAAGATATTATTATATCTCAAAGGATACAAAAATTTAAATTTAAATAGGAATAATGAAAGGAAAAAATGGTGTCCCAGACCTCACTTAAGCTTCTTATTGTAGAGATGACCCATATAATAAAAAAATCATCATGATTTAAGAGATAGAGCTTTGGGAGATACTATTTAAGAGAGATATAAAAATAGATTTTAAACTTGATTTAAAGATAAATGAGAATATGGGTGGGAATTTATAAATGTGGTGATTATAATATCGTTGAATAAAGTAATGAATATTTTTTACATTATCTCAAGTGAACTATTACTCCCCGTAGTTCCCCATTACCACCCTTAATCCTCAAATATAATGGTTTTCTCAATATTAGGTCTAGGGAACTATCACTATCATATTATACATATATATACCTGATTATTTTATTTTTTTTCCACTGTATTTCACAATTTCATTACTATATTTTAATTTTTACCAAAAAATTATGAAATTTTACCCCTTTCCTAATTTTAGAATCTATATTATTAATGTACTATAAATTCCCTCAAATTCAAAATCTAATTATATGAAATTTAATATTTAATTATGGATGATATATTTAATGAAAATGTAGTTATTAGATGTGAACTTAAATTACAAGAATATAGCTTATGAATACATTACTACTAACACATCATTAGGACATAACTAGATACTATATTTCACCCAAAGTAGTGTGTCTATTCACCTATCACTACCAATGTTGTAATGACCCAAAATTTAATCAAAGGAATTTCTACCTTCTTATATTAATTTTATATAGTATAAATCACTTAAATCACTAATAGACCATAATAAAGACTTTATAAACGAACAATTAATGAAATAAGAAGTATTTCTAGAAGTCAATGATCCAATACTGATGAAATAGTAACTTGAACTTAGGAATAGTAATATGAACCTTATGAATAGTAAACCAACCAAATGAATAGTAAAGTCAACCATGAATGTAAAAATAAAATTTACTTATATTATTAGTAAAAATTTGATATAATTCTATCATAGTACAAGTAAATATTTTAAAAATTATCAATTAATTGTTTATATTTTTGTAAGTCCTAAATATTTAATTACAATTTTATGATTAGTTTTGTAATTTAAAAGGAAATTTATTTTCATAAAATTTATTCATAAATTAATAATTTTATGTCTAGCGAGTTTAATATAATTTTTTGAGACCTTGAGTAATTTTTCAGAGTGTTATAAAATCAGTTATAATTTTAAATTCTGTATTTTCCAAGTAAATGATGTTTTTAATTAAAAATTAAATTACTCATATTTAGATTTTTTTTCATAAAACAGAGTTCATTTTTTAATTATACATGTAGAAAAATGGTTAGGGTGACTTTCTGGGATTTTTATGAAATACTTGATTTTTTGATGAATAGTAAAATATGATAATTTTTAATAAATGCTAAATACATCGGTTTTTGATTCATTATTGATTTAAGGCTGATGTAGTAACCTTAATATTGAAAAATAATTAATTAGTTTAACATATTTAGAGATAATTATAAAACTATTCATAGTCTTGAGGCAAAATAATAAACTAATCAATAAAATAATGGGAAAACACCCCTCTCATCAATTATAAAAACAACCCATCACCCCCTTGTCTCATCACACCTCCAAAGATTTCAGACTTTCCAAAATTATTCCTAATACTCTTCCCTATAATTATCTCTTTGTCCCATCAAAATACCATAACCTTTTCTCTATGGAGGTTCTGAAGAAGGATAAATCCAAGAAGTAAAATCATCTTCCTTTTTTCTTTTAATTCATTTTCAATTTCATTTATATTATTATCTTATAATCACCTTAAATTATTCAATGGAATAATAAATCATGTATGTTTGATATATGAGAATTATATCATGTTAATATAATATCGATCATTAAACTCCTTCCTCTCTCTCAGTTATACTAAATATGAAATCGTCGCCTGTGATGTGTCAATTTACTGACATCATGGGAGATGCACTTTCATTTTCCATTAATGACTTCAATTATGTTAATGAAATAATTATAATGTTTGAAACATATTGTAAAATTTATTTTACAACCCTTTTTTTCTGTAACTAACTTATATTTATAATATAAAATGATAAAACAAAATGGATTCATTATGATCGAAAACCCTCTAAAATTAACCTAAAACGATCATCATTAACCTTTATCTAATGATTCATCCTCATACCATATAACCAATTTCATTATAATATTATTTAAACTTATATAATATCATTACTAACATATAATAACAATTCTATATATTTATCACCATTTTACACGAACTACATTCATGTTTACAGGTGAACCGATCATGGAAACCAAGGAAACGAGGACCCTCGAATGATGAAATTAAACTATATAACTAAAAGAAAAGCACATAAATGAACTTAATAAAACAATAATGAATAAAATTAATTTATAAAAGGATATAGATTTTTTAATTAATTAATATAATGTGATTATAATGTATATTAATGTGAAGAAAGCATTCAGACTCAAGGTAATGAGAATTCTCAAACCCAACTCTCTTTCTTTGGGTTTTAACTATTTCACCCCATTTTTAGTACAGATATTACTTAAATATGATTTATTAATAATTATGTTACATCTTATGGTATATACATGTTTTATTCTTGAGATTATTAAAAACAAAATATTTTTCAAAAGAAACCTTCTTTCAAAAAAACACGCCTTTTACTTCTAGATATTGTTTCTTCTTCAATCAAGGTTTATGAATCCCATATCAAGTATGCTATTCAATATTTAATTTGAGAACCCAATTTTTATGTATGTATGATTTATGAAATAAATCTCATTACTTTCCATGGGTTATTTTTTGTCCAGGATTGATATATTTGGCATACATGATAATGTAAATGTTATGATGTGAAGGGTGCACCCAGAATTATATAGAGCTCAAATGCATTGGGTAATGTGATGTATCTAATGAGTAAGGTGAAATATTCATGAACATGATGCTATATTTGTTCATAACTATGTGTGGTAGTTGACCACTATGACATGAGATTTCATTTTTATGCACTGCCACATTCCAAGCCTTTTCTTAATGTTTACGTCCATGATTATGATCATATGACTATATTATGATGATAATTATTATGCACACCACATGTTATATTATTTCATGTTATTATATATTCTCTTATTGGGATTTTAGATCACCCCTTTTTGATGTATATCCTCATGCGATTACATATACTATGAAGAATGTGAAGACTACTAAGAAGCTAGATAAGAAGAAATTAAAAAATTATTTTATTTTTTAAAATTTGTGTATGGTCATTATTTACCCAAGACACTAAAACATTGAATCTTGGTTGTGTGAATCTTTTATAATGTTTATATTTAAAATGATTTAATAATAATATAATAAAAATCCGGGCTGCTATAATTGGTATCAAAGCCTATTTAAGTTAATTTGGGAATTAGGATTATAGATCCTTAGTTAAAACCTGTAGTAAGAGAATAAGTAAGCCCCCAATAAGATTTATTTTCGAAAATGATAAACATAGGGATCCCATAATATATGAATTTTGATTTAATGTTACAAAGGGATAAATTATCAATGAAAATTTGACTTATGTTTTGTTCTAAACTTTTATATTTTAGAAGATAGTGGGAAAAAGGAGAAACCAGACCAAGAACCCATGTGAGGGACAATGCAACGATTTCCCAAATGACATCCCCAATGCTCTAGGTGGTGGAGTTAAAAATTTCATGGTGATTCTTACCTATATGTATTGGGTTATGAACAATAACCTAAAAAATATGGAATGCCCGCCTTCACCTAAGAGGGAACGACTAGATTTCTAGTGTTTTATGCGGAAATGACCCAAAATGTTTAGTGGACCTTTTGATCCACTAGTTTGAGAATAATGGGTCCACTCAATGGAGAAGATATTTTCTATGTTTCCTTATTCTGATATGGAGAAGGTGAATCTCACTGTTTACCATTTAGATAGAGAGGCTTATCAATGGTGGACTTTTATTAAGAACGCCAAACCAAAGGATTAAATTAAATAGATGGAGTGGGAAGACATTAATATAATGTTTCTTATCAAGTATTTCCCTTGAAATATTCAAACAAATATGTATATAGAATTCATAGAGCTGAATAAAAATGAAGGATAATATGTCATGGATTATGAAGAAAAATTCAAAAGTCTTGTAAGGCATGCTTCGATGTTTTTTACCAACTATGATAGAAAAATTAATAGACTATTTAGTGGTATAAAACCACACTTTTGAAAGAATATTACAATTATAGACATTGAGAGTTATAAAGATGTTTTTTGATGTGCTCTCAAAGTGGATATGGAGTTTAGAGAATGGTTCCATGGTTATGGTGATAAGAAAAAGAAGATGTAATTTAAATATGGAGGATCTCATGAGAAATGTGAAAATAAAACTCAACCACCCATATGAAAAAAATGTGGGAAGAAGCATAATGAGAACTTCTTCAAAGGTATGGGGAAATGATTCAAGTGTGGGAGAGAAAGCCTCCAAGCTCGTGAATATGGAAGAGACATGAGGAATTAGGATAATGTGGTAGAGGAAAAGAGAGAACCACCCATGGTCCAACGCTACAACTGTAGGGAGGAAGAGCACTATGCAAGACAGTGCACTAAACCTAGAGTCCTTGAGGGTAATCAAAATCATTAGCCACCAAAGCCAAAGAAGCAAGGAAAGGCTTATGCCTTCACTACTACTTTAGTGGAGCAAGAAAATGAAGTTGTAAAAGGTACACTTACTATTCACTCAGGAATGGCTAAATTATTATTTGATTAAAGTCTATGCATCCATTTATATATTTCTAGTTTTCTAGAACTATTGAATTGAATCCCCGAATCCTTGAAGTAGAGATATATATAAAAAACCTAGCGGTGCAATCATTACAACCCAAGTGTTGGAATATTCTCCTATTGGCACATGTGGGAATATTCTTCCTGAAAATATCATAATACTTACCTTAGTGGAATTAAATGTTCTACTGGGGATGGACTGGATCTTGTTATATAGAGCACATATAAAATTCTAGGAAAAGGAAATATATTTTCATTTCATAACCATCCCTTTCTCCTCTACAAATTCAAGAAAGATCATGAATATCATTTTGAAAATCCTTCAATGGTGTGGGTGTTGATCCCCTGTGAGGAAGCATACCTCAATAAAATGGTTGAGTCAAAGGAAGGTATCAACCTTGGGTAAATTCCCATTGTGAGGTAATATAATGATGTATTCTCTAATGAGTTACCCAGAATTTCCCAAGATTGTGAGGGAGAGTTCTCAATAGAACTCATACTCGGAGCTACTCCTATATCAATGTTTCCTTATAGGATGGATCCTATCAAACTAGATGAGTTAAAGAAGCAGCTGCAAGGGCATTTGAATAAGTGGTTCATAAACCCTAGTGCATCACCTTAGGAAAATCCAACACTCTTTGTCATGAATAAGATTGAATCAATGTGACCGTGTATCGATTATCAGGAACTCAACAATATCATTATAAAGACCAAGTATCCTCTTTCAAGGATTGATGACTTGTTCAATTAGTTGAAAGGAGCTTAGTAATTCTCAAATGTGGATCTTCATTCTGGATATCATCATCTAAAGGTGAATAAGGAAGATATTTAGAAGACTTCCTTCTATAAAAGGTATGGGCACTATGAGTTTCAGGTGATTCCCTTCACACTTACTAATAAACCTAAAATCTTAATGGATTTAATGAATATAGTCTTTAGACATTACCTCAGAAAATTTGTGGGAGTGTTTATCAATGATATTCTCATCTACTCTAAGAGAATGAAGGAACATATAGAACATCTAATAATTTTATTAGAGACATTAAGGAAGGATAATTTTCACTCCAAGTTCAAAAAGTGTGACTTTTGGATGTAGAAAATCACATTATTGGTACATGTGATCAGAAGTGAGGGAATTTATATGGACCATTAAAAAACATAGGCAATTGTGGAATGGTCCAGACCCTCTACTGTCATAGAAATATGATATTTTCTTATATTAGTTGTGTACTATAAATGTTTATTGGAGAAATTTATCATGTTTGTATATCACACTATGTAATTTAACAAGGAAAGGGGTAAAGTATGTCTGGATGGATGAATGTGGGGAAATCTTCAAGGAGATTAAGAGAAGGCTAATTACTGCACCTATAATCACATTACTGAAAAGTGGAGATAGTTTTGTGATATAAAATGATCCTTTAAAGAAAGTATTAGATTGTGTACTCATGAAAAATGATAAATTGATAACCTATGCCTTACATAAGTTGAATATACATGAGCAGAACTACCCTACAAATTATCTAGAGTTAGCAGCCATGATTTTTTTTGTTGAAAATCTAGTGGCACTACCTCTATGGTGAGATGTGTGACATATATACTGATCACAAGATCCTGAATTATATATTCAAACAAAATGATCTAAACATGCATCAAATGAGATGGTTATAAATAATCAAAGACTATAATTTCTCTATTCACTATCATCCCAACATGGAAAATATGGTAGCTGATGCTCTTAGCTAAAAACAACCTACTACTCTATCAATGTTGTGGATTGGGAGAGACCCTATCTTATTGGACATGAGAAGGACGAATTTTGAAATCACAAAATAATGGAATACATCCTACCTTACCCAAATGATTCCCCAACCATCTATCCAAGAAAAGATGAACAAGGGACAAAGGGATGATCCATAGTTATAAAAGAAGGTGAATGGAGTAAAGGAAGGGGAACTACAAGAGTTCCAAATCAATGATGATGATGTGATTTAGTTTTGAAGGATGCTCTGTGTACCTTCATCACCTATGATAAATATGGAGCTGTTGGATACTGAACATAACACAACTTTATCTACCCATACTAGGAGTACCAAGATGTACCATGATCTCTGAGAACATTTCTTGTGGGACAACACGAAGAAGGATATTGTGGAGTATATCTCAAGGTGCTTAATATTTCATCAAGTTAAATCCATGTGACAGATGTCCAAAGGGATGATGCAAACATTTCCTATACTGAGGTGGAAATGGGAGAATGTCACGGTGGACTTTGTCATGGGTCTCCTAAAGTCATCCAAAGGAAATAATGCAATATGGGTTGTGGTGGACCAACTCATAAAGACATCCCACTTTATCGCTATTCTAGAATATCTCACCCTTGAAAATGTGCTAAGATATATGTGAAACAAGTGGTGAGACTGTGTGGAGTTACACTCTCGATTGTATCTAATCGTGATCCTAGGTTCACATCTAAATTTTGGAGGATTATTCAATATCTTTGGAGTACTAAATTAAATTTTAGCATGACCTATCACCGCCAAACTAATGGCCAATCTGAAAGGACTATTCAGACACTCGAAGACATTATAAGTGACTTCTATTTAGATGTAAAAGGTGGATGGGATTATAATCTCCCATTGGTTGAGTTCTCAAATAACAACAACTTCCACTCAAGTATTTATATGGATCTATATGATGATCTGTATGGAAAGAGATGTAGAACTTCAAACTATTGGGATTAAGTTGGAAAAATAAATCTACTTGAACCTAACCCTGTGCAAGAGATGATAGAGAAGGATAAAGCCATCCAAAAAATATCAAAGTTGATCATAGTCATCAAAAGAGCTACACTGACAACCACCATAGGGACTTGGAGTTCAATGTTGGAGATAAAGTCTTCCTTCAAATATCACCACAGAAGAGATTCATGCGGTTTGGAAGGAAAGAGAAGCTAGGCCCAAGGTACATTAACCTATTTGATATCCTTAATCGTATTAGAGCCATGTCCTATCGTCTTTAACTTCCACTGAATATGGCTCAAGTTCATGATGTGTTCCATGTATCATTCATGGGGAAGTACATACTAGATCCATCACATGCACTAAACTCAGATGTGGTACAAATGGAAGATGATCTCTCGTATGAGGAGCAACCAATAAATATTCAGGACCAATGATATAAGGTTCCAAAAAAGACAACCCACCTTGTCAATGTGTTTTAGAGGAACCATAAGTATGAAGAAGAAACTTGGGAACTAGAGGAGGTGATGAAGGAGAAGCACCCTCACCTTTTTATGTAATAATATTTTTGAGGGTGAAATTTCAAAAGGGGGGGAAGAATATAACTACCCACACTTTTATAAAACTAATTTACCCCTTCTTACAGTAATTTCATATAGTATAAATCATGTAAAATCACTTATGGACTGTAATAAAGACTTTATAAACAAATTAATAATTTAATTAGAAGTGTTTCTAGAAGATAAGGATCCAATACAGATGAAATAGTAACTTGACCTTAGGTATAGTAATATGACGCTTATGAATAGTAAACTATCCAAATGAATAGTAACCATACCCATTAATGTATAAATAAAATTTAGGCATCTTTTAAGTGATAATATTATATAATTATATCATATTATAAGTAAGTAAATATTTTAAAAATTATAAATTAAGTGTTGGCATTTTCGTAAGTCATAAATATTTAATTACAATTTTATGATAAATTTAATAATTTAAAAGAAAATTTATTTTCATAAAACTTGGTAATAAATTAATATTTTTATTTCTTATGATTATAGGATATTTTTATGGGACCCAAATTAATTTTTCAATGTGTTGTAAAATCAATTATAATTTTAAAATCTATATTTTTCAAGTAAATGAGTTTTTAATTAAAAATTATATTAATCATATTTAGAAAATTATTTTCATAAAATGGACTTCATTTTTGAATTTCACACATCAAAAAATGTTTAGTGTGAATTTTTGTGATTTTTCTAAAATACTCGAATTTTTGATGAACAGTAAAATAGGATAATTTTTGATAAATGCTAAATACATGAATTTTTTATTCATTTTTATGTAAGTATGATTTATGGACCTTAATATAGAACCATAATTAATTTTTTAATATATTTAGAAATAATTCTATAAATATTCATAGTCTTGGTCTCAAATAATAAACTAATGAATAAAATAATGGGAAAACACCCCTCTCTTCCACTATAAATATCACCCCTCACCCCCTATTCTCCTCACACCTCTCAAGATTTGAGCCTTTAAAAAATTATTCCCAATATTCTTACTAATAAAGAGATCTTGGACTCTTAAAAATACCAAAACATTTTCCCTAAGGAGGATCTCAAGGAGGACAAATCCCAGAAGTAAAATCCTCTTCCTTTTTCATTTAATTTCCTTTAAATTTCATTTCTATTATTCTCTTCCCCTCACCTTCTCTAATACAAATGGAATGATAACTAAACTATGTTTGATATAATGTAATTATATCATGTTAATGTAATATTCATCATTAAACTCATTTCTCTCTCTATCTTGTATAATAAAAATGAAATCGTCGCTCGTGATGTCTTAATTTACCGATAACATGGGCAATGCACTTTCACTTTCATTTAATGCCTTCAAGGATTTAATGAACCCATTTTAATGGTTTATTTTTTTAATATTTATTTTATAACCCAATTTATGTTCTATAAATAACTTATATGCATAATACTAAATGATAAAACAAAACAAATTCATTGTGGTCGAAAAAATGCCAAAATTAACTTAAAAAGATCATCATTAATGTTTATCTAATGATTCATCCTCATACCATATAACCAATTTATTTATAAGATCAGATAAAATTATGGAATATCATTACTAACATATAATAACAATTTAGGATATTTATCCTCATTTTACATGAACTTCCATTCATGTTTACAAGTTAACCAATCTGGAGACTAAGAAAACAAATGCTTCTAAATGCTGAAATAAAACTCTATAACTCATTGAAAAGCTTGTAAACGAACTTAATAAAACCATAAATAATCAATTTAATTTATAAAAGCTTCTTTATTTGTTAATTAATAAATATAGTGTGATTATACATGATATTAAAATAAAGAAAGCATTCATACTCAAGGTAAGGAGAATCTCGAACCCGACTCTCTTTATTTGGGTTTTCCCTGTTTCACGCCATTTTTAGTATGTATATTCCTTAAATATAATTTATTAATCATTATCTTACATATTATGGTATATAAATTCTTTTTAATTGAGTTTATGACAAACATAATGTTTTCCAAATGAGCTCTTCTTAGAAAAACACACATTTTACTTCTCAAGATTGATTCTTCTTCACTTAAGGATGATGATTCCTATATCAAGTATTTTATTACCTCTTTAAATTATAACCAAATTTTTATGAATGTATTCTTTATTAAACGAAACAAATTTCTTTACATGGTTTATTTTATTTCCATGATTGATAGTTGTGGCATTCATGATAATGTAAATGTTATGATGTGACGGGTGCACCCATAATTATATAGCGTAATGTAAATGTTATGATGTGACGAATGCTCCGAGAATTATATAGAGATCCAATTAATTGGGTAACCTAATTTATCTCCTAATAAAAATTTAAAATTCATGAACATGATGCTAGATTTTTTCACAACGATGTGTGGTAGTTCACCACTAAGACATGATGTTTCATTTGTATACTTTACCACATTCCAAGCCTTTTCATAATGATTAATTTCATGATTATGATCCTACACCTATGTTATGATGATAATTATTATAAAAAAACCATGTTATATTGTTTCATGTTATTATCTATCCTCATAATGGGCTTTTATCTCACCCCTTTTTACGTATATCCTCAGGTGGTTACATATAATAAAGAGAATGTAAAGACCTATAAAAAGACAGAGAATAAGGAATTAAATAAACGATTTGTGTATGGTACTAATTTTCCCAATAAAATAAAACTTTGGATCCTGGATGTGTGACTTTTTAAGGTTTTTCATATATAAAATGATGTAATAATAATATAATAAAAACCAGGGTCACTATAAACATAACATCTCCGGTATTGTTTCTTCAATTTAATCCACAATACATAGAAAAAATTATGCATGAATTTCAATTGAATAGGTTTAATCGATCAAAAAATGGGAATAAATGACATTCATTCATTGTATATGGATGATGTATATCTATATTAAAAGATGAGGATCAAGGAGTCTTATAAAAGGGAAATTATCCTTACTGTTTATAGTGTGCACATGGTGGTGATTGTGATCATTAGTTTCATATAGAGTAAACTATATCTCCCTTAACAATCAAAATTCCATTCATAACTTCTATGTGAAGGAACTGAACACCCTTTATTGTTTGTGAATCCACTAGTTACTATATGGGATCTATTATCTAATTTAATCCATCAGATTCATGCGACTTGCATCTAATTCTTCATGATTACCATAAAGTTTACTCCATGAACATGTATTTTTTTATTATCCACACATTCAATATGTTTATGTTCTTTTTTTATATTATATTTTGATATCATAATGGATTTACCAGGCACATATTAGTGTTTTCATCCACTTTTATGTTCATAAGATTAACCCCATAAAACCCATCAGTACTATAATTATCATTTTCCTCATTGAATCAACATATTTATTTAACTTTTGAAGGAAGAACATGTTTTATGAAACTTAACTAGTTTTACCTTCACGACATTAAATTATATGATAACATTATCTATAGGTTCCCTACCATGATGTTATGTTAAGTATTTAACATAATCTCAAGTTAATACATTAAGATATATCCATAAGATAACATATATTATATTTGGAATCAATGTATCATTAATAAGTTAATGTAAAATAGGAGGGGGACATGACTTATGTTAAGTGGTCAATATATACAGTGACACAACTATGGGAAAGCAATTTATTATTTTTCCTTGAATTATATTACCTTTATTTTCAATGTAATATGGGGTGATTTCATGACATAACATTCTATGAAAACATATCTTCAATTATATCATGAAACACACATGTTAAATGACGAACAATTCCCTCCCTTAGTGGCACTCTTTCCCTAGGACTGACTAACATTCTTCCTTCTAGTGCTGATATAAACTGACCCTCTATACTCAAACCATTAATAAACTGATGGTCAATTAATTTTCAATAAGTAGTCTCAATATTTTTATTCATTAATTTTTTTTATTTTAGTATTTCAATTTACAAATTTTAAGTGTTAGTCTTAATAAAATGTGTTTTTATAGTCATATTTTAATTTTTTTTTAAATTTATATGGATTTAACATGATAAATATGCTTTTTCTTTATTTGAAAATACTTATATTTTATATTTTTTAAAGTATAAGTACTAGGATTTATAAAAAAAATTTCTTTTATAATACAGAAATAAATATGAATGGTTCAAATTTCTTTCTCCATGTTAAATAATGCGTTTATTAAATATTTATTCTTTTATATCATTATTATATTAAATTTTTATAGAATTTTAATAATTTGTATGAATTATTTATATTATAAATTTATCAACTGTGATAGATCCTTGAAATATACTTTCAATGTGATTTTAAAATTTTTAGTTTTCATATACATTGACCTCAATTTGTTTTTTGAGTTATGATCTTGTGAATAGTAGTTGAATATTTTTTTTGAAAGTTAGGTATTATAGATATCATGAATTTAATTAAATATTGAGTGAAATCTCATATAGGAGAGTGACTTGGGGTCAATCCACCCTCGGGAAGGGACACTTATGCCTTTTCTCAAAGATGAGGGGTTGGATAACTGTTGCTCTGGTTTTACTCATGCAGAGTTTATAAAACTCATACAACATTATTCCCTTACAAGAAAATTTATTATACCTTATGTATATGGTTCATTATTATATTAATGAATATAATTGGACTATTTTTTTGGTAATGGAAACTTGTGGGTTGTGAAATATTCTACACTTTTATGTGGTGTGAACATATTATTTTTGAGGATGAAATAGGGAATCAAAAAAAAATTAATTATGCCTGAATGGCCCGAAGGACATTATTTTTTATTTATTTATGATAATCCCCATTTTAAGGGTTTACGGGGAACCCTTACCTTCCCTATAGGCTTAGTGAAAATTACATGACCCGGAGGCCTTATAGGAAATCATCCTAGATAGACAAGTTGGAAGTACCCCTCCCCAGCATATATTGTGATGTCTACTCTCCATCATTATAGGGATGGTTAGATACATGTCTTGTACATATATTCACATACCTAGTACTATTGGAAATTACATACCCTCTCATTATTCCAAGTTTGTTTATCTCTAATATGGTGAATTCCCCTTCTACAATCCTTATTTGGAGCCTTTTCCTTGTAAATCTATCTGGTTGCATCTACATTTCAGGAGGCCTGAAGTCCTTGAGGTGGCCCGATGGCCTTGAGGTGGGCTGATGGCCTTGAGGTGGCCCATAATCCTTACTGGATAGATGTCCTTGGGTGGACCAAAGGCCTTGATGGACCTAAGTACCAAACTAGTGGCCCGAATTCCAAAAAAGGTGAATAGTTCTGGCTGCTACAGTACTAAACAACACATGCTATAGTATCTTCATAGTATATTATATAGTATCTACAAAGTACCTTATAAATTACTACTAAAATTCCCAAAAATAGGCCTCTACCCATATTTGATCTCGAGTCTATTAGATTCACATAAAAATTCCTCACCAACCGAGATGAGTCTCATGTGAAAATAAATAATTATAATCATGCACATGAAAAGGAATAAAGGAAGAGAAGATAATTATTTCATTAGAAGTAATAGTTATAAATTAAATATGGATGTGATGCATACTAAATTGTTAAGTCTTTTAAAATGGAAATCCCTTAAATATTAAGTGTTAGATTCCTTCAAAAACCTTGACTATATAATTAGTTAGGTTTTGTGAAATCTGGTTGGCAAGGGATCATATTGTATAATGATAAGAATTTATTGGTGATAATGGAACACACTTGTGTATGGCATGCCTAAGGTTTGTGCACCTTTATTGTCCTTTTTTAGCCTTTTTTTAAAATTTCTTTGGTTACACGTAGCTAGAAAATCATTAATAAGGATACTAAAGGAATATAGTTGAGTAAGTATATATGGAAGATATTGATATTTATTTATCCACACGAATATCAAAAGGAAAAAATGGTTGTGGATAAGATGTTTCCTTATATAAATAACTAAATGGTGAGTGAAATTATGAATCCTACACATTACTTAGTGAAATATGGATCTTAGCTCACTGAATGGATATGATGTTTGAGGTCATCATTTATTGGGATTAATTTCATTAAAATTCCTAGACGAAAAGATGTAATACATGAAACTCACCCTATTATATGTCTCTATTGTTGTTTATAGATAACTAAAGGATTATAATATTGAGTTCCATGAAAGCTAAGATATAAATATAAATTAAATATTTATATCTTTTGATCCAAATTGTTCTCAATGGGAAGTATTCATAGTCTCTAAATGTGATATATATATATATATATATATATATAAATTTGACAATCTCCAACTCTTGGTTATTTAATACTATATGTGCATTATACAATTTTTATGATAAAACCAAACATATGATAGTAATGAATTGATAAAGGATGAAGTAGATATTCATGTTAGTAATGGAGCATGAGTTTTTCCATTAGAATTTGGAACTTATTATCTAACATTAAATAGTGGAATTGTCTTAGAATTTATTTTTTAATACGTTCTTACCATAGAATGAAATTTTATTTTTTATATTATTTGGACAATAAGGGATTCTCATTCACTGTCAAGAACCCGAGTTGTTCTATATATTAGAATTATTTTTATTTTATTTTATTGGGAATATAGTAAATACTTTATACATTATATATATGGATAATCATATTAATAAAATTTAAAATAATATGTTTAGTATTCAATCTAGTACAGCCTACCTTTAGAATTGTCTCCTTGGACATATAACTAAGAAACTCATCCAAAAAGAGCATAAAGATAGATTATGGGAACAATTAATTTTGAATAATCTATTTTTTTAAATATTTTTTTTAAAGGACTAAAACCTATTTTAAGAGAAAAGGATAAAGTATTGGTTTAATATTATATATAATATATAGTGATATGTGTGGATTAATGTGGATTCAAGAAAGTGGTTTTCTTAGGTACTTTTCAACCTTTATTGATGAATTTAGTAAGTATAGATATGTGTTTTTTTATAAAACATAGGTTTAAATGTTTTGGAAAGATAAAAGTGTTTCATAAATAAATTTAATATAAAATGGGAAAAATTATTATGATTCATCAATCATATATTATTGGTGAATACTTGATCTAAGATTTTATTAATCATTTGAGTAAATTTTGAATTTTTTCATAACTAACTCCTCTTGGAACACCCCAATTGAATGATGTGTGTTAGAGGATAAATCATACCTTATTATAAATATTTCTTTATATGACGAGCCAATGGGAAATTAAAATTTAACTTTTTTTTATACTCAATAGGATTATACATTTATAAAAAGTTGTGTTCTATTAAAATAAGTTATAAAGACATCATATTAAATATTGACTTGGAATGTAACACCAAAATATTTTAGAATATATTTATCTCCTAAAAATAAATATGTTTCATAGCTTCAGAAGCATAAAATTATGTGAAAAAATTATTATATATTGTAAAATTAATCACATTATACATTATTTAAATGAAATATAATCCTCAAAAATATTTTCTATTTCAATTAGGAACTATTATTGATCCAAAATAACCATTTTGAAATATGTTTTTATGAGAATTGTTTTTTTCATATAAGTTTTATTTAAAAATTAATCCATAGTATCAAAATTATAAAAAATTATTTTTTAAAAATTGATGAAATTATTTCATTTGTTATCAGTTGGATAAAAATGAAAATAAAACGATTTAAAGGTAAAAAGAGATGTTTTTCTGGAAAACTAATTTCATGCATGCAATGTGTATTTATATAAATAAATTAAACTAATCATTATTTATGAATAATTCTAATTCAATATGTAGATAATATATTAAATAAAATATTTTTAAATTCATATAGTTGTATTTACTTAGAAATGGATAAGAGTAAATTTAATTTTTTTTCTTAAAAATGTATTTATCTAAAAATGGTTTTCATTTTATTTTTCATGCTTATATTAAAAGGGATATTTGAAAATTTAAGAATTTAATTTAATAAAATTATTTAAAAACATGGAAACATCATTTAAATATTTATGAAATTATTTAATTTCATTTTTGGTCATTATGAATAGTAACCATAGTAAAACGTTTTCAAAAAGGTAACGGTTAAAATGACTAATGGGGGTGGGTGTAAACCTTGATATAAGGCATAAAACATCTATAAATATTGTCAGACTGTGATTATTTAAAACTATTTTTACCAAAAAATATCTTATCATTGAATTTGGGTTTCTTTGGTTTCACTTTCACTAGAATAAGGCTTTATTTTATTTTAAAATTTTCAGTACTTACAAGACTACCTCCCACTACAGTTTTAAAAGGGAAACCTCACCCTTATGTTATCAAAATAATTAATTCCCTATATTTCATCCAATAAATACCCAAATATCTTAATAAATTACCTACCAATTCCCTAGATCTTCTGGTATTCTAAAAAGACCAACCTTTAAAGGTTTAAGGTGTAAGACAAATGAGGTTTTCCAAATAAGAGTTAATTTTCTTTACCAATATATTTCTAGTTTATTTAATCATTATTCTCATATATAATATATAGATCCATTTTAAAATTATCATATACATATTATTACTGTACTAAAATATTTTTAGTTTAATGGAAAACCCATTCTCAACCTCATTTTTATCCTATGAGAAATCACAACATCTATAATTTGCATGTGTGGACTACCATCTCCACGAAGTTATGTGATTTTTTTTAAATATTACATAAAATTATAGTAATATGGTTGGATTTAATTAATATATAAAATATATTAATTATATTATTATAAATCTAGAATAATAAATTACTATTTTTATTTTTTTCAATATATTCTTTCAAGAATGAAAACATTACTCACATGTACGTATGAACTACCATATCCATGAAGTGATATAATTAATTCTTTATCACCAACTTATATGAATTATTATAAAAGTGTATATAATGAATAAATATGATATTTATAACATGTTTAATATTTTGGAGATTATGAAACCATATCAAATGGGTAAGGACTAGAACCGTCGAACATGAATATACATGGGAAATTGAATAGTTAATATGTGAATATTGATTTTAATAATGAATTGTTAAGAAATGGGTAATTAAAAATGATGAAAAAATTATATATTATAATATAAATATGAATATTTTTAGGTTATATATTTATAATAAATCTAAATTTATTATACAAGATCATAAGACCATGTATAATGAAAATTAAGACTCAAGGTGTGGTTATATTTTGCAATCTCGTTTTTAATTAAGATCATTTATTCTTGAATATTATTTGGAGTAATTATATGGTATTTATATAATAAAACCATATATTTTATTATCATATTTTTATTTAAGGGTTTTTATGTTTTTGTTTTATTCTAAACACTTTTTTTACTTAAAGTGATCGAGAAAATGTTTTGAAGATAATTTGACTTGGTAAAAATTTTATTCCATGATTATGTTCTTTTAAATGTTTCAAAAAAAAATTTGATGATAAAATGACTACTTGATGTCATTTTAAACCATATTTAAATTTATTTTCAAATTACAGAATATGTTTTTTTTATGAATATATTTTTGATGAACATTTACAAAAACACTGAAAGTAATAATTATTTTAATGGTTACCATGTGAACATATATTCTATATATCATTGAATTTTTTATATAAATATTATATTACAAGTTTCCATATTAAATTAAAATGAAAATAAATTTATTAATATTTTAGAAATTTTGAGTTTAAATTTTATCAAAAGAAGATGATATTTTTCTCGTGTTTTTAAAGAAATGATCAAATATTATTTTAAATGTATTTTTCATCTATATCAACATACTTTGATGTTTGTTATACATCTATGGGGATATTATAAAATGATACCACCATAATTTTCCCTTTTTATGTCTTATGATTAAGTGATGTTGATATATTTTTGAAACCCATTTATTTTCCATGGGTCATACTATGATGAATTGATGAATCATATTTGATTATTATGGAACACTTATACGCGGTTTTGAAAATGTGGTGGGTGATGTATTTAAATATATCAAATTAATTGGGTAAATATTTATATATCATGAGATAATATGAAGAGGATGGGGGTAAACCCATTCCTATTATAGAAAGATGTTGGAGATTCAACCAATTCCATTATGGTATATTTCCCACATTGTGACAATAGTCTTGGATGAGATCATTGAATAATGAAATAATTTTATATGATTATTATTATTCCACAATATTTATTAAATGTTCCTATATATATGGAATTATTACATGGATAATGATTTATTAATAATTATTCCCCACTACTATGAATCATGTATTTTTAAATGACAATATTTTGTGCCATCGATTATGATTTATGATCTATAATTTATAATGTATGAACATATTACGTTATGATCATGATATACTACCTTATTATTATATTATTCTTATATATGATCTTCGATTAATATATCCCATGTTTACCCCTTACTTAGTATCTGGGATCACCCTTTATTATGTGTCCAATTCCCTAGGTTATAAAGAATGTTTATACGTAGAATATATCTAAGAAGAGTAATTTTTGAGAAGAATGTTATTGGTGATAATGAAGATATTTCATGAAATAAGTTTATTATATATCTAGTATTCAAAAAAATTAAACATTTATAGTTCTTAGTTATTAATATTGGTGAAATATATTATGTTTTCATATAAAATGTTGAAATATGTATGTATGTTTTTCTTAGGTCACCTTAGTTGGTATCAGAGAAGGGTATAATTATTTTATAAAATTTACTTATTAAAAATATAATTAATGAACTTCAAAAAAAAAATATTTAACTGGATGTGATATAGGGTAAACCAAAAAGTGTCATAGGTTGATAAGAATGTGCCATAACTTTGGAAAAATTAGGAATGGTTTAATTGATTATATGATTTTAATATGATTATTGTAGTTTTATTCTTACACTATGATATTTGGATTTAGAAAATGGATGGAAATTGGAGGAATCATCTTAACAATGAATGTGATGGACAATGAAATGAATTTATTCGTAAAAACTGAGTAACATGTGATCTGAAAAAAAAATTATGTCTATTCCCACACAACTCCCTTGATCTATGAATTATGATGACCTCACAAATGTTAAAAGGAGTTACCAACACACAATTTGTTCTTTTACAAGGAAAATTCCATCCTCATTAAATGGTTCCTCTAATCTACTAGTGGATAAGTAATGGACCAATAACACTAACTGTTATTTTTCATTCTCTATTCCTTAGAGCAGGGAACATTTCTCTTGGAGGTGTATCATTTGGATGGTAAAGAAGATCAAAAATGGAATATTATTAAGAATACAATGAAAGATGATGAAATTGAATCAAAGTAATGGGATGAGTTGAAGATGCTATTTTTCAATAATTACGTTCCCTAAACTCTTCACATGAAAATTTAAAGGGAATTACTTGATCTTGCAAAGAATAATTATGAATCTATTGAAACTTATGAGGAAAATTTTACAATATATGTACGTTTTACCATTAAATAGAATGAAAACTTTATTGGTTCATTACGTTCTTAAAACCATGTCTTTGAATGTTTGTGGAAATAAGGGATAATATTAGTTCTGAAGAAATGTTATTATGTGCTATAAATGTAGAAATGGAGTGAATGTATTGAAAATCTTATCATGGTTATAATAATAATAAAATGTTGAAGTTCCAAGGAAATTAAAATAATAAAACCCATAGGGGAATGAAAATTAATATTCCTTTATGCTAGAGTGTGGAATGAAGCATTGGGGAGATTGACTCCTAAGGAATGGTAAATTTTTCAAGTGTGGAAAAGGACATTGAGAAAGTGAATGTTGAGTATATGTAAAGTTGAAATAAAATGAAATGAATTTAGAGATAGATAAACCAAATTCACCTCCACACTATAATAATAAAACTACATTGAGTATTATAATTACATGCACAAATGAAAAAAAATATGGGTTAAAAATGAAAATTGGTGTCAAAACCCTAAAAATAAAAAAGATTAATGGAATTATCAAGAATTCAAAACAACTTAAGTGGCTCACAAGAAAAATGTGGTGAAATTTAAACTTATAATGTACTCTATAACTAAAAATTTCAGATTTGATTATAGTTCTACCCACTTTTTTATAACCTAATACTTTTCTTATGGCATCACATCACAACCTCAATGATTAGATGTTGAATTATTGGAAAATAATATTAATGGTAAGATGATCGCATCTCAACTATATAACTCATATCAAATAGAAGTTTGTGGGAATTTTATTCTAATATAACTTTTTGTTATTCCTCAAGATGAATTTGATGTGAGTTTGGTCTTGGATCAGATTTCATTATATATATCATATATAAATTGTTGATAAATGGAAGTCATATTTAATATTCCAAATAAAATAATGATTTTATATCATTGAGAGGATGAATATTGAATTCTAATAGAACGTAATTTCATTGTATGTGTCTTCTTAACTATTCATGAGGGGAATCTATTTCAAATAGTTAGGGAGAAACTCAAAATTGATGATATGCCTAATTTATGGGAATATAGCGATGAATTTTATGAAGAGATTCCTAGTCATCCCTGTAACGTTCTGGTTCCGAGTGCCACACAAAGGTGCCCCGTACCCAGTTGGTCACATGGCCTCAAGCGCATTTCCCCGAACGCTAGTGGCTGCTAACTAGTAGCAAGGTACTTAGGTGTGATAGTGGGGAAACTATGCCCTCATTGGTAGAGTAACATAGTGGAAATAAATATATAGCAATAGTGAAAGCGGTAATAATACCATACAATAGTAAACAGTGGAAGAATGAAAGTAATAAACAACTATAGCACATATATAAATGATGCACATAAAATATGTCTAGGAAAGCATCCAAACAAATCACAATGATGAAATTACAGTAATAATCCAATGTACAAAAGAAAGAAGGTAAACAACTCCAACAGCATCACAAGCCTCAGCTTTGTCCCATGCTCTCTAGCTCCATAGCAATCAAGTACCTGAAGTAGAAGTGTTGTTACCCTTAACTATACCTGCAATAATATAATCTATTTGGGACTAAAAGTATCACCCAAACAGGGTGTGAGACGAATACCAGTAGGCAACCACCCAAAGATCTTTTCCTAATAGTCAGTGAATATATATGGCATGCAAAAATCAAAATGAAGTAGTAAAAAAGGAAGTACTCAAAAGTAAAAGTCCTAAAGTTTTAATTGCATTCATTAACATCATAACAAGTAAGTAGCTAATCAAAAACAAGAAACACTCTGGGAAGTACTCACAGCCTACCCCTTATGTTCAACTTTAGAAAACACAAGAAACCCTTGGGAAAGTACACACAGTCTAACCCCTCTGGTTCATCTTTAGCAAAGACCCTATAAGGAAGCACTCACCATCAATTCCCGATGTGGTATCGTATCGGTAACTATAGACACTCTGGGGAAGCAATCAATGTACAATTCCCCCTGTGGTCTCATAATGAGGAACTAAAGACACTATGAGGGAGAACTTACATCCATACCCCCTATGGTATAACAACGTGAAAAGTAAACAGGCACTCTGGAGAAGCTCTCAATGTCCATTCTCCCTATGGTCTACTACACCAGGTTCCCATAACCCTGTATAAGTTAACCATTCACAATTATTTTCAATGGCCAAAGTAAACCTTATGAACTAATTGGCTAAAAGTTTTCAAGAACTACTTGGATAAACAGCTACAATAATAATATCATCAGATAAAAATCAATCCATCTTATCAATACTAGGCATGGAAAATAAAGTAGCCCAACAGGAAAAGCTAGACCAAAAGGTCAATGTCAAGAAATTATGGGAAAACACATCCATAAAAGGTTAAATAAACCTATTTATAATCATAAATACTCTACTCAATAAAATAAGGCATAACGGGCGTTAACAACGCTAAAAACCATGAACACGCAATTCCCCGTTTTAGGGTATTGGGGAAATTTGCACATAATATTCAAAGAATAATGATGGAAAGCCATAAACCACCTACCTAGGAATTTTAAGGATGATATATGTGAAAATTAGGTCTTGAATCCCCCTAGAACTCTTTATATCTACAAAAACTCTAAAAACATTCAACCAAAGATATCTCACGAAAGAAGAGGAATCAGGAAACGATGCTATAAAATAAGGAAGAGATCACTATGGCGATTCCAATGCGATCGATGATGGTCAATTCAGATAACGGATGGTGGGTCGAGAGCTCAGAGAAGAATCATGTCATACAGTCGCTCCTAGATGAGATGAATAGAGAAGAAGGTATTTTTGTGAACAAGATGCGACCTCGGTCCGTTTAATGAAATAAAAATAAAGTACATGACGGGTATTTTAATGGTACACGGTGTGTACATTCCTTAACTAGACCCCGATTTTGGTGGCCTCTAGGTCACCCCACACAGCCATGTGCTCGGACGTTACACGGCCTGCACACGGTCACCCGCGATAACTGGGTATATGGTGTGTACTTATAAGTACATGGCGTGTACTCCTAAGTTTTTTAGAAACTCCTATTTTCCTAAAAAACAACCAAAAATGAATGAGATGCATGAAAAGAAGATCCAGGTTCTTAAAAACCATTCCCCTTAAATAAATTCATCCCTAAATTTCCCTAGAAAGGTGGCTTAGAAGAAGAATCCTTGAATAGTTTCGGCCGCTATGATCGTACATCAGCCTCCCTCTTCCAAGTCTCATCATGTACTCTCCCGTGATTCCATATCACTTGTACTGGAGAATAGATCATCCATGGAGAACCCTTTCAATATGATCAAAAATACAGATAGGATGCTCCTCAAACGATGCATCCACCTCCAGCATAACCTCCTCAGGTTGAAAAATGTTATATAAGTCTGAGAAGTAACGTCGTAGTTGAGAAATGTGGAAAACTTCATGCATAGACTAATACCTCTGAGGTAACTACAACCGATAAGAAACCGTCCCAACTCTCTCCAAAACATCAAATGGATCGACGAATCTCTATGAAATCTTACCCTGTCTCTTAATCCTTGTATGTCCCATCCTTAGTGTGAAACATAGGAAAACATGATCGCTGACCTCAAACATCATAGGTCCTCTCCGTCGATCAGCATAAGACTTCTTTCATGACTGTATAGTAGCCATGCTCTTCCGAATAAACTCTATCTACTCTATGGTCTCCTGGACCAGATGAGGTCCAATTATGTCTACCTCTCCTACATCCAACCAGCATAAGGGTTATCGACATGGCTACCATACAAATCCTCATAAAGTGTCATCTAAATAGTTGCCTGAAAACTATTATTATAGGAAAACTATACATGAGGTATGTGTTTCACCCAAGATCCTCCAAAATCTAGGATGCATGCTCGTAGTATGTCATCCAGCACATGAATCATATGCTTAGACTTTCCATTTGTCTGGGGATTGTATGTTATACTCAGAAGTACCTCTGTACCCAAAGCCCTCTATAATCCCTACCATACCTGAGAAGTAAAATGTGCATCCCTGTCTGAAATAATGGAGTCCGGAACTCCATGTAAACTTATAATATCTTGGATTTACATCCTTCCCATCTCATCAATACTGAAGGACTCTTTGATCGGCAATAAGTGAACAACCTTCACGAGCCTGTCCATGACAACTAAAAATGCATCATTTACTCGAGGAGACCTTGGTAAGACTATCTCGAAATCCATTGAAACATCATTCCACTTCCACTCGAAAATGGGTAACTACTTCAAAATCCCTTCTAGTCATTGATGCTATGCCTTCACCTTCTGACATGTGGGGTATATAATCACAGAACTAGAAACATTTCTTTTCATTCCTAGCCACCAATACTGAGGGTGTAGATCTCAATGCATCTTGGTGAAACCAGGACGAACTACTTAATCTAAGGAATAAAAGTTCCGCATCAGCTCCTCATGTATGTCTACTGAGACCCATATGTATCCATGAAAACACAAGATCTCATCCTCTCCCATAGTCTATCTAGGGATAGGGTCCTCTCCTGACACTCTTTCTCATAGGACTAGGCCTCCAAATTTTGATAGCTGCCTCATTTGAACTCGATCAAAAAGAGTAGAGGTAACAGCTACAGAATAAATAAAGGTCTGCCTCTATCTGTCATGCATCTCTACATTCTTCTCAGAGAACAGATCCATAAGCTTCCACTCACTACTTGACTCCTAAACTTCCTATTTCTGAGTACTTCTTCTCAACACATCAACTAGTGCATTTCATTTCCTAGGCATACAGGCAAGCACAAAGTCAAAATACTGGAGATACTCAACCCACATTCTCTGTCTCAAATTCAGATCTTGTTGAGTGAAGATATACTTGAGAATTTTGTGGTCGTTGAAAACCACAAAATTCTCGCCCAATAGATAATGTCTCCAACAGCGTAAGGCATGAACAACTATAGCCAACTCAAGATTGTGCGTCAGGTAATTCCTCTCATATGGCCTCAACTGCTGAGACCCGTATGCAACGAATCCTTCTTCCTTCATAAGCAATGCTCCCAGCCTGATACCTAATGCATCACAGTATACAGTATAGCTCTTTAAAAGCTCTATAAATACTAGTACTAGTGCTAAATTCAACCTACCTTTCAGCTCTTGAAATGATGACTCACAAGAATTTTTCCACATGTACTTCACACTTTTCTTATTCTGGCCCATCAGTGGCACTGCTAAGCGTGAAAAGTCCTATATGAAATTTTGGTAGTAACCAACCAACCCAAGAAAACTTCGTACCTCAAAGAAGCTCATCAGATTCTCCTAGGAAACTACTACTCTCACTTTATCTGGGTCTACTAATACTCCTATCTAAAAGATAACATGACCCATAAAGTGATTTTTTCCATCCAAAAGTATAATTTTGAGATCTTATCATATAACTGATTCTCAATCAATGTACTCAAAATGATCTCAAAATTGGAAGCATGGACATGTCTAGTGTGAGAGTGCACTATGATATCATCCACGAAGACCACCATGAAAGAATACAAGTATGTATGGAACACTTGGTTCATCAATTATATTGAAACTATAGGTGTGTTCATGAGACCGAACTAAATAACCAAAAACTCATATAGACCATACCTACTCTGAAAGGATATAAGAGGCATATCAGATGGTCCAATGTGAAACTGATGATAAATGGATCTCATGTCAATCTTTGAGAACACCCAAGCTCCTCGAATCTGAGCAAAGATATCATTAATCCCCAATAAGGGATATTGGTTCTTGACCGTTAATTGGTTCAGCTTCCAATAATCCACACAAAGTTTAAGGGTACCATCTTCTTTCTTCACAAAGAGGACAAGGAAACCCCAAGGAGAAATACTGGGTCAGATGGAACCCTTTTCCTATAACTCCTCTAGTTGCTTCTTGATCTCCTGTAACTTTGGTGTAGCCATCCTATAAGGATGAATGGACACCAGTGCCACTCTTGTAAAAAGCTCAAAAGAAAAGTATACCTCTCACTCTGGAGGCAAACCTGCAAATTCCTCTAGAAATACATCCCTGAAACAATCAAACCCTGGAGGAAATTTCAACTATGAAGTCCCCTGGTCATCCAGATATAGACTAGCAATCTAGGCTATAACTCCTCCCAACCCATGATGCTCGGGTCCTGCTCTTCTTGCCCAGACATCCTATTCGCCCTTATGAAGAAACGATCTTCCCTCTGTTGATGTGAAACTCACCCTACAATTATAGCAGCCAACAACAGCCTAGAAGGGAACTAAACAGTCCATTCCAAGAAATAAATCATAGCCTATCATCTATAGGAAGTAGAGGTCCCATGAAAAGTGACACCCACCAACCTTAACAGGGCACTCTTTTCACTGATGTACACTAGCCGTTATTTTCCCAAACAGAGTGTCCAACATCAATAAATTAGCATAAGTAAGGATAAAAATACCAATGCTATCCCCAACAGCAAAAAAATAAAACTATGGGAATCCCCAGTATCAAAAAGTACAGAAGCTAGAACTGAGGCAAATAAAATCGTACCTTGAAATGTGGAAGGTCCGAGATCCTGCTCCTGCTAGGTCTGCTCCACTGCAAAATTCTGGCATGTACTATGTCCCTGTGACCCTTCATGACCACCCTGAGATGATCAACCCTATTTTCGCTAATGTCTTGGTGACTATCTACCATGTCCACAACCTCCACACCAGCCTAAATGGCCAGGAGAACTCCAGTTACTAGACTGATGAAGAACTAGTGGTGCTCTTCCTGAATGAGGAGTCATAGAAGAACCTATGTCACTAGCTTCTAGTGAGAAGAACTAACAGAAGCGCAGAAGATGACCCATCTTGCCTCAAGATGGACACTCCATCAGTTTTATTGGGAAATGTGGTCTCATATAGCCACTCTTCTCACACTGGTAGCACACAACCTAGATACCAGAAGTAGTATCCCACCTCCTCAAATCTTTAGGCTTAGACTCCCTACAAAGCTTCCTACTATTAGAAGGAGGGTTACCAACTCCAGATACCAAGCCACCCTAGCTCACAGCTCCAAAATCCCTCATATTGTGCTATGTGATTAGCGCCTGGTTGACTATAGAAGTGATGGAAGTAAACTTTACTATGTTCACTTGAGATCGGATGACGTGCCAGAGACCATCCTCAAACTACCTCGTCAGAAATAAATCATCACCTCTTAGAATGGGTATGATGTGATATAGCTCTTTGAATTGATAATAATACTCCTTAACTAAAAGAGTACCCTGCTCTAGACTCATGAACTCTCTGGCTTGATCGGCCCTCAAAGTCTCCCGGGAGAAGTAATCGTAGAAGGATCACTGAAACTCATCCCAAGCCACACCCTAATGGAGTCCTGCCTGCGATATCACATCCCAACATCTCTTCGAGGAATCACAAAGAATATACATAGAGAGATTCACCCTCATCTCTAGAGGTGTATCCAGATGCTCAAAGATAGACAACATGGCTTCTAACCACGACTTAGCAGCCCGAGGTCCTCCTTCCCCTGAGAATGCAGGAGGAGGATGCTGCTAAAAGACCCACATAAACTCTTCCATAGACGGGACAGGATGTGGTACTCCCTTGAAGGTCTTCATAAACCTCATGAATAATTCTCTGTAATGTGCATCAGCACCTATATCTGGAATAATGGCTAGTTCCAAGACAAGCACAAATGGAGGATCTACTGGTAGTCCCTGAACTACCATGTCTGGTGTCTAATCATTGTCTTGTAACTGGAATACAACCGGAGGACGTCTCTCTGGCATAACTCTGAAATGTCAAACACACACCTTAGATCAATATTAACAAGTAATGAAACTAAGAAGTTCAAGAAGGGAATATGAGAAAGACTGAATTCATGTTTTACAAAACAGGAGTACATGGCGTGTACGACCGCTACACAACGTGTTCTCTTAAGCCTTCATATGGGAGTGTAATCCTGTGAGAACTGGTCATGTAACACCACATACATATCGAATTTTCTCCGAAGACACAACATGTACTTGAATCTTATTTCCCTTCCCGAGTTCTTCTACATGACTTAACCCACACAGTTCTCCTAGAGCAAGACTACACTGCATGTTTGTGTCAGACACAGTGTATACTAGAAGAACTTCACCGACCCATGTCATTTGTCACACAACCGAATACATGGATGACTCTACACAGAATTTTTATTCTAGAAACTCTGTATACTAACTACCCATAATCCAACCATTTCATTAGTCACATGATCATCCACATGGTTTAAACAACATAGCATGTACGTCCAGTACATGGCGTATTTCACAAAAGATTTACCAACCCCGTGTCTTAGCCAACACAGGTAGTCGCACAGTTAATATTACACGACATGTACATATAGTACACTTCATGTACTTAAGAAAAGTTGTTCCTTCCCGAAAAGAAGGATAATGGCGTGTATTCATTATTCCATGCCGTGCATTCTGGGTTTTTCTAGACAGTATGCCTCATAAACTACTCCAGGACCTATAAAAACACTAAAATGAACATAAAAGTTCCAAATTCCAATCCTTGAGAGCCTATACTCCCCGGAAATCAAAGTTTGGCATCTTATATATGTCATATATACTAATAACAGTGCAATGATCCACCAAATTCTGACCCCTCCGGGCCCATAGCAAGTCAAGAACCAAATTTTGGCATTCATTCAAAAGAAACCTTACAAAATCCAATACCCTATCAAATATAAGATATTATATAAAGGCATCTATCACAACAACACGTATATGTAGAACAACATCTATCACAACAACATAAAATCGGTAATTCACCGTAAATGGCATGACAAGAATGAATGACATGTGATATCTAGAAAGTTACTAAATGATGAATGAGATGGCATACCCTCATCTCATTGGGTTGCAACAGAAATAGAACCTAAATTATATCAATGATAATAGCACAAAACATGTGAATCACCCAACGGTGAAATCAAATCAACTGTAATAATTGTAAAACCATAAAAATTGTAATAAACGAGGTATATTGGCCTTTATCTATAAACGGGTTAGCTACTCCCAAGCACAACTTATTACCAAGTACTTAATCCTACTATCCCTGTATATAGGCTCCAAACAGTAAGTTAAGAAGAAAATAATTCCTCTGATACCAATTTGTAACATCCCAGTTTCGGGTTCCACCCAGAGGTACCCCATACCCGGTTGGTCACATGGCCTCAAGCGCACTTCCCCGAATTCTAGAGGCTGCTGACTAGAAGCGAGGGCCTTCAGTGTGATAGTGGGGAAACTATTACCTCATTGGAAGAGTAACATAGTGGAAATAAATAAATAGTAATAGCAGAAGAAGTAATAATACCATACAACTTTAAACAGTGGAAGACTGATGTAATAAACAACTAGATCACATATATAAAAGATGCACGTCACATATGTCCAGGAAATAAGACAAACAAATAAAAATTCTATAAGTAAAACAATAATCCAAAGTACAAAATAAATTAGGTAAAAAAATCCAGCAGCATTTCAAGCCTCATCTTAGTCCCATGCTCTCTAGCTCCATAGCAATCAAGTACCTGAAGTAGAAGGGCACTTGAAATTATCTATACCTATAAAAATATAATCGGTTTGGGCCCAAAAGCATGACCCAAATAGGGTGTGATATGAATCACAGTAGGCAAGCCACCTAATGATCTGTGCCTAATAGTTAGTGAATATATATGGCAGACAATAATCAAAATGAAGTAGTAAAGAAGAATTACTCAAAAATAAATATTCCTACAGTTTCAATTTCATTCATTTACATTATAATAAGTAAGAATCTAACAAAATACAAGTAACCCTCTGGGAAGTACTCATAGCCTATCCCCTTTTTTTAATCTTTAGAAAACACAAGCAACCCTTTGGGAAGTACAAACAGTCTAACCCCTCTAGTTCATCTTTAGAAAATACCCTCTGAGGAAGAACTCACCGTCAATTCCCAATGTGGTCTCGTATTGGTAATAACAGACACTCTGGGGAAGCACTCAACATCCAATTCCCCCTATGGTCTTGTAACGAGGAACTACAGACACTTTGAGGTAGCACTTATATAAACCCCTTCTATGGTCTCGCAATGTGAAAAGTAAACAAACACTTTCGAGAAGCCCTCAACATCCATTCTCCCTATGGTTTACTACACCAGGTTCCCACAATCCTGTGTAAGTTAACTATGCACAAAGATGTTCAACAACCAAATTAAAACTTAAGAACTACTTGTCTAACATCTTTCATGACCTACTTGGCTAAACAACTACAAGCATAACAACATCAGATAAAAATCACTCCATCCTAACAATACTCGACATGGAAAACAAGGCAACCCAACAGGAAAATATAGACCAAATGGTTAAAATCAAGAAATCATGAAAAAAACATCCATAGATAGGTAAATAACCATATTTACAATCATAAATCCTCTACTGAGTCACATAAGGAATAACAGACATTAACAGGGATAAAAACAATGAATACTCAATACCCTGTTCTAGGGTATTAGGATAATTTTCACATAATATTCAAAGAATAACTACAAAAAGGCACAAACCACCTACCTCGGTGTTGTACGAATGATATACACAAACCTCAGGCCTTGAATCTCCCTAGAACACCATATATTTACAAAGAAACGTAGAAAGTTCAAATGAGAATATCTCATGAAAGAAGATGAATCAAAAAACAAGGGTTTAGAAGAAGGAAGAGATCACCATAGCTATAGAAGAAGGAAGATCTCACCGTGGCGATTCCAACGCAATTGACGGTGGTTGATTCGGAGAAAGGATGGTGGGTCGAGGGCTCGGAGAAGAATCGCGCTGTACAACCACTTCTAGATGAGATGAATGTAGAAGAAGGTATTTTTGTAAACAAGACATGACCCTAGTCCATTTAAAGAAATAAAAAGAAAGTACACGACATGTATTTTAAAGGTACATGACATGTACTTTCCTTAACTGGCCCCCGCTTTTGGCGGTTTCTAGGTCAACCCACATGGCCATGTGCTCAGCTATTACACGGTCAACACACGATCACCCGTAGAAACCGAGTACACTGCATTTACATAAAAGTACATGGCTTGTACTCCTAACATTTCTAGAAACTCCCCTTTTCCTAAAAAACAACCAGAAATGAAATACACACCTGAAAAGAATATCTTGGTTCTTACAATCCCCTAAATCATGAAGTTGAGTTTCCAATAGATCTAATAACTTTTAATATGACCATTTCAGTGAATCATTATAAACTAGTCTTGATTGAGCTGAAGGAATAGAATAAGTAACTCAATAAGAATCTTGATTAGGTATTCATTCAAAAAAGTACATCACCATGGCATGAAACTATTATTTTTTTTTTCAAGTGAAATGATAGGAAAATGAGTCATTGCATTGATATTGAGAATTTAACAAGATATATATTAAGAAAAAGTATTCACTACTATGTATTGATGATTTGTTTTATCAATTATGATGAAATAATTATTTATCAAGGATTGACCACTGATCTGGAGATCATCAATTTAGGGTAAAAAAGGAGTGCATATACCCAATAGGATTCCATATTAGGTATGGTCATTATGAATATATAATGATAAAATTTGTAAGTACTAATTACCTTGTTATCTTTAAGGATATAATGAATATAGTCATTGAATATGACATTTCTCATAATCTTCATAAATAATAATACTATATATTCTAAGAGAAAGGAAGTGGATGAAGATCATTTGGTGATTGTGTTGAAGTCCTTGAGAATAGAGAATCTCTTTTCCTAGTATAGAAAGTGTGAATTATAGATATATAATGTATAATTATTTGGTCATATAAATAAAAGATAGAGTATATTGGTGGATCCATCAAAGAAAAAAGTTATTGTTCAATACTCAAGACCAACCATGATGACTGAAATATGTACTTTTCTTGGGTTGGATGGATAATGCCAACAATTTCTAAGATATTTCATTTAGTTATCCAAAACCTCTAACCATGTTGACATAAAATATACTTATGTTCCATTGGATAGATGAATGTGAAGAAAATTTCAATGAATTTAAGTGAAGGTTATTTAGTAAAATTATGATTACACTACCCTACAATGGAGAAGGGTTTTTGAGCTATAGTGATGCATCAATGATGGGATTGGCATGTGTTCTATTTAAAATGTCATGGTTGAAGCTTATTAACCTCATAAATACATTTCTTATGGAAAAAATTACCAAAATCATGATTTAGAACTAGAATTAGCATTTTTTTCATTGAAGATATAGAGGTATTATATTTATGGTGAAGGGAGCTACATATATACTGATTATATATAATTGAAGTACATATTCATAGTATGTTCCTAGAATATATTTCAAAATACTTAATGATTAATACTTTTCAATAAATTACCACCCTAGGAAGGTGAATAATGTTGATGGTTATTTGATTCAGAAAGACCATTCCAGCTTGTCCATAATAAGGATTGACTGTGACCCATTACTTATATATTTTCAAAGGACAGAACTTGAAATATTAAGGAAATGATAATGATCCTATATTTCTCAAATGAATGTTCAACCATCATTTTATTTTAATATGAAGGAGGCATTATATTAGGATTTGGAGATGAAAAATAATGTAAGTGCAATTTTGAAGATCGAACATGACCATAATGGAATGATAAGATTTATGAAATGGGCATGTGTCCTATCAATACAATAATTGAATAAGGATATGTTGGATAAATCACATAGTTCATCATTATATATTCATTCCAAATGCATGAATATTCATAGAGTTATTAAATATAATTTCTAATGGGACGAAATGTAGAGATATAGTGTGGAGTATGTTTGTCAATGATTGTTATGAAAAAATGTTATGGTTGTGTTATGTAAGTATTATGGTATGGTACAGAATTACCCATAAATAAGTTAAAATGGAAAACAATCAACATGTATTTCATTACAAGACTCTAAAATACATATAAAGTGAATAATGATCTTTTTTTAGTCGATCACCATATACGATTCCAACTTGATAATATTTCTCTCTTTATATGATTATCAAGATATATGTTAAGGATATGGTAGTTCTGTATGGAATAAAAATCTCTATGAAATATAATCAATATCTACGGTGTACCTTGATGTTTGGGAGAATCCATAAGAAATATTGGAATATGGATTTGAGTTTTAGAACTATATATCATCCTTTGATAGATGATTATCCTAATAGGACCATTGAAACTCTATAAGATATGATTGTATCTCACTCTATGGATTTTAAAGGCATCTTTGATTAACTCCTTCAAATGTATCCTTATGAAAACCTATATGGAATGAAGTGATGGACTATAACATATTGTGATGAAGTTGGGGAAAAAATTCATTGGGACCTGAGCTAACTGAGGAAATGTTACAGAAGGTTAGATATATTTAGTAACACATTAGGGTAGCTCAGAGTCAATAAAAATTTATGTTTAAAATATTCATCAAGATTTGCACCTCAATTTTTATGAAAAATAGTTCATATGTATACCTACTTAGAATAGTTTTTTTTGAGATTTAGAACGAAGGTAATGCTAAACCCTTGATATATCAACCCCTAGGAGATTTATCATTTTATTGAGATGTTATTTTATTACTTAGAAATTTCTTATAACCTATCCCAAGTTCATGATGGGTTAAATGTATCTATTTTGAGAAACTAAATACCTGATCCTTGACATGAAATGGATATAGAGATCATACCATCATAGCTTGATATTTATTTTGAGGAGAAACCGGTATAATTATTGGATCATAGAGATAAAGTAGTGTGGAATATGACTACTATCTCGGTTATGGTTCTATAAGTGAATATTAATTTTGAGGAATTAATGTGGAGACATAACGGTAAAATGAAAAAAGGTGTCCTCAATTGTTTGTATCAGACTAACATAATTTCATGGGAGAAATTTATAAAATGGGGTAGAATATAACACCTTGGGATTTTAGAATATATTTATATTTAAAATTTAAATGAATATAATTATTTATGAATCAAAAAACCATAAAATTATATGAAAATTTATTAAAATTATAAAAAAATAATCATGTTATATGGTATTTAAATTAAATATAATTTTTAAAAATATTTTCTAATTTATATTGGAAACAATATTGATCCTAAATAAATATTTTTATTTTTTTATAAGAATTTTTTTCTCATTTGTGTATTATTTAAAAATTAATTAATATTATTGAAAATATTAATATTTATTTTTTACATATGAATTAAATAAATTAATTATTTTTCAATTGGTTAGAAAAGAAAATAAATTCATTTTAAAGTAAAAGGAAGTGTTTTTTGTAAAACAGTTTTTTGGCATGAAACATGTTTTATATTATCAATTTAAATTAATCACTATTGATTAATGATTTTAATGATTTTTTTAAAAATATATTCAAGAAACCATTCTAACCTTCATCTTATGTTTTTTAATATGAATTTAATTGGATTAAATTAAATGTTTTTCTAAAAATATATTTCTCTAAAATAGGGTTCGTTGTGTTTTCAGGCTTATATTAAAATGAATTTCCACCATTTATAGAAATTGAATTTGATAAAACTATTTCCATATTTTTTATTATAACTTCCAAATTTGGAAAATAGCTAAATTTCAATTTTTATCATTATTATTAGTAACCATATTAAAACATTTTTACCATGGTGAGGGTTAAAAAGTTTAATAGGGGGTAGGTTAAACATATAGATATAACATAAAATATATATAAAATAGGGATAAATATTATTGGTAGAATTTATTTTGAACCGATATTATATTATCTTCTAATTTGGGATTACCTTGTTCCTTTTTCACTTGAATATGACTTTATTATAATTTATTTTTTTAAGTTTTTACAAGAGTGCCTCTCACCACACATATAAAAGGGCACCCATCCATTCACATATTCACACGCATTGTTCCATCTATATCATCCAATACCTACCTAAATATCTCAATATCTTCCCTTTCCATGTCCTAGAACATATATTATTACCAAAATAACATCATTTTAAGGATTAAGGTGTATTCCCAAATAAGCAGTAATTTTATTTACTAATCCATTTCGAGTTTGTTTATTCCTTAATGTCCGATAAATAATCTATAAGAACCATAAAATTATTAAAAAAGTATAATTTATATACATAAATGTTATTATTCTAATGGTATAACTATTTTTTTATCTCCTTTAATCCTATAAGAAATGAGTTCACGTTCGTGGGTACGCGTGGACTGCCTATTACATGAAGTGATGTGATTCATTTTTCACGTAAGACATACATGGATGATCATTTGGATGGATTGAATTATTATATATGATATTTATGATATTATTATTATTTTTTAAGGATATATTATTATTTATAATTCTTTCATTCCATTCATTGGAAAATGAAAATAGTTCTGATGTGTATATAAAGATTAAGGTTTCTACAATGTGATGCAATTCATTTTTCACCACCACCTTATGTGAATGATTATAAAAATGAATTTTAGGAATAAAAATGATACTTATTACTTAATTATTATTTATAATATGATTAAACCATTACCATGTTTCATTACCTGGGACTATTTGAGTAAAATATTCATGGGAAATGGAACAGTTAACACTCTAATACTGATTTTAATGAATATTTTTTAAAAAATGTTAATTATAAATTAATATGGAATGATATATTATAATATAATTATTAATATATTACTTTTTTTAGTTTTATAGTACATATAAATTTATCATATAGTAGCTTAATAATTCATACAATGAAAGTGAGGATCTGAGGTAAAGATTTATGTTGCAATCTAATTTTTAATTAGGATTATTATTCTTAAATATAATTTGGGATAATTATATTATATTTATCTCATAAAACCCATTTATTTTATTCTAAAATGTTCATGTAAATTTTTTTCATGTTTTTTTTAGTATACACTATTTTTGGTACTTAAATTGATCAATATGTTTTTTAAGCTAACCTTGTTTCTTCTTTTGTTAGAGAAAATTTTCTTCCATGTCGATGTTCATTAATATTTATAAGTATGTTAATTTTTATTACATTATGATAATTTAATGTCATTTTGAAAAATGTTTTACTTTATTTTTTAATATTTTGAAAGGAATTTTTATAATTTTTTTCCAAACAAGTTATTTATGAATTTTTTTTCAAAATTTATGAGTGTTTTAATGCTTATCACATGATGTAATTTTACAAAAGTCATGGTCGTTCATTTCCTTGAAGACTAAATTATACATTCCCATGATTATTTTTAAAGAAAATAATTTTCTCGATATTTTTCAAATGTTTACTTGAAATTTTATCAAAAGAAAAGAATATTTTTTTGATGTTTTAAAATAAAGGTTTGAATGTTTTTAAAGGTAATTCTCATTTGTTTTAAATTCCTTTTATTTTTATTATGCTTCACCAGGAATATGATATTACTATAAAAACCAAGTTCTTTCTCAAGAATAATTATGATTATATGATGTTGAAACAATTATTAAACCCATTTCTATTCAATGGGTAATGGTATGATGAATTTATTTATTTTTTCTTATAATATCATGGAACACATATGGCTAGTTTTCATTTTATGAATTCTCTGTATATGAAATCCCTCGAATAAATTATGTAAATATTGAAATATCATGAGATAATATGAAAAGTATGTGTAGTAAACCCATTATAGCGATGAATAGAGGTTGGAGAGAGAACCCAATCCATTATGGGAGTTTTCCCGCTATATGACGATGATCTTGGAAGTGATCTTATAATGACCCGACTGTTATTACAAGATTATTACATCAATTTAACGATAAAAAAATAAAATATTTACACAAAAAAGATTCAAATGATCAGTGACTTGGGAAACTTATTACCTTACATAACATTTAAAAAATAAAACACAAGCATTTATTTAATTCTTTCTTTTAGATATTCATAGTAGTCCTTGTGTTCTCTTTAGTATAAGTATTCACCTGAGGATATACATCAAAGGGGTGAGAAAAAAGCCTAATAAGAGGATAGATAAGAACATGAATCAACATAAAATGTGGTGAGAATAATAATAATAATCATAACATAATCATGGGATCATCATAATAATCATGAGAGAAAGCACTAGATAAATGCATGGAATGTGGAAATGCATAAAAATGAAACATCATGTCGTAGTGGTCAACTACCACACAGAGTTGTGAATGAATATAGCATCATGTTCATGAATATTTCACTTTATATCATGAGATTAATTATATTACCCAATTAATTTGAGAAACATATAATTCTGGGGGCACCCATCACATCATAAAATTTTCATGCGCTATATAATTATAGGTGTACCTCTCACATCATAACATTTACATTATCATGAATGAAACATAGAATGTATATCAATATTGGAAATAGAATAACCCATGGAAAAAATGGGTTTAATTTAAAAGGAATACATTCATGAATAAACTTTGGGGTTACCAAATGAAATATGTAATATCATAATTGGTATAAGAATCATCAATATTGATTGAGGAAGAAACAATATCATGAGAAGTAAAAGTTCTATTTTTTGAGAGAAGAGTTATTTTGAGAAAATCATTGCATTTTAGATAAAATAAGATTTGAAACATGTATATCCCAAAAAGAAAATAGAAGGATAATGAAATTATATCTACAGAACATCAATGGAATATTCGTACTAGAAATGGAGTGAAAGAGGGAAACCCCAATTAACGAGAGTTGGGTTCGAAAATCTTCTTACCATATGTCTGAGGGATTTCTTCGATTTAATATCCTAGCTAGTCAAATTAAATTGTCTAATAAAAAAATACGGAACCTATTATACATTTATTATATTTATTATAGTTTTATTAGGTTTCTTTATATCCTTTTAGATGATTTATAGAGTTCAATTCCATCATACCAGAGTGTTTATTTCCTTGGTTTTCATGATCGGTTCACTTATATATGAGAATAGAAGTTTATGTAGAATGTGTATTATTATCCAGAACTTAAATTATATCTTATTAATTAAAATTAATATGTTTATATATATATCATTTGGTTTAATGGTATGAGGATGAATCATTAGATAAAAGGTTAGTGATAGTCATTTAGATTTTTTTGCGGTTTTTTTGAACATCACCAATAGGTTTTGTTCAGTTATTTATTATTGTATATATAGGTCAGTTCTAGAACAAAAAAAGGGTTATTATATAAATTTTAAATTATTTTAAAAAAATTATAGTGGTTTTTTAACGTCCTTTAAGGAGTTAAAGGAAAATGGAAAAGCATCATCCATGATGTGGGTAAATTGACACATCACTAGCGATGATTTCATTTTTAGAGTAAAAGGGAGAGAGAAATGATTTTGATGAAGGATCATACAATAACATGATATAATTACATTATATAAAATATAATAGAATTATTATTAAGATTTATACAGAGGAGGTGAGGATAGAATAAGAAAATAATAATAAATTAAAAGGAAAAGAAAGAGGATATTACATCTTGAATTTCTCCTCCTCAAGAACCTCCATGTGGAAAAGGTATTCATATTTTTATGAGACCCACAGATCTTGGATGTCGGGGAGGGGATTTGAAATATATTTGGTCCGAATTTTTACAAGTATCAATGTTTTTAATGTCTGCAAAGAAGAGGTGGTGAGGGGTGGTATTTATAAGGGAGGATAAGGGTGTTTTCTCATTATTTTATTCATTATATTATTATTTTGGCTCAAGACTGTGAATACATTGAGAATAGTCACTAAATATATTAAAATAATGAATAATCATTATTTATTATGAGATTTAATCATACAAACATCATCTATGATGCAATAATTCATGTATTTAGCTTATATTATAAATTATCAAATTTCACTATTCATAAAAAATTCAACTATTTTAGAAAAATTCAAAAAATTCACCATAACAATTTTATGAACATTAGAATTCAAAAATGAACTCAATTTTATGAATTTTTTTCTAAATATTAGAAATTTAATTTTTTTAATTAAATTCATCTTTTATTTGAAGAATATAAATTTTAAAATTATAACTAATTTTATGACACTTTCAAAAATTAAGTATGGTCTCATAAAATTAAATTATAATAATAAGACCACAATATATTAATTTATGAGTATTTTTATAAAAATAAAATATATTTTAAATAATTTTATTAATCATAAAATTTTAAATAAATATCTGTGACTTATAAAAATTCCAATACTTGATTTATCATTTTTAAAATTTTTGTTTACTTCTTTCATGATATAAATAAATTATATTTTCATTTATAAGATACCAAAATTTTATTTATACATTCAATGGTGAAGTTACTATTCTAGTGGATGAATTTCTATTCCTAAGGGTCATGTTACTATTCTTAAAGGTAAAGATACTATTCCATCAATATAGGTCCCTTAATTTCTTAAAAATCCCCTTATTTCATTCATTCATCATTTATAAAGTTTTTATTATTGTATCTATACAATTTTTTGTTATTTATAATGTATGAAATAATTATAATAAGGGATAAATTCCATTGATAAATGTTTTGGTTGTTATATTCTTCCCCCGTTTTGAAATTTCACCCTCAAAATTTCATTTTACCTAAACAGGTGAGGGTACTTATCCTTCATTGCCTCATATGGTTCCCAAGTCACTTATTCATAGTTATGGTTCATCCAAAAAACTTTGACAAGGTGGGTTGTTTTATTGTGTATAACCTTATCTATATGGTCAAGAATCTTCACCGACTTCTCCCCATAAGAGAAATAATCTTCCAACTGTACCACCTCTGATTTTAGTACTTGTGAGGGATCTGGTATGTACTTTCTCAGGAGAGATATATGGGTCAAGTCATGAATTTGAGCCATACATGGTCAAGCCAATAGGGCACTGCTTCTATGTGATCAAGGATCTCAAAGGGGCCAATGTACCTTAGGCTAATCTTCCCTTTCAAAAACACATGACTCTCTTACATGGTGATATTTTAAGGAAGTCCCTATCCCCGGTTTTGAATTCCAATTCTATTTTATGGTTGGAATCATAGATATTTTTCCGAATCTAACAATATTTAATATGTTCATGGATGTCTTGAACCTTCTCTGTCATATCCTGCAGCAGATCAGGTCCATGTAGCTTTCGTTCTCCAACTTAATCCTAATATATTGGAGTTATACATCACTTTCCATTCATAGATTTATATGGAGCCATCTGAATACTCGATTGGAATCTTTTGTTGTATAAAAACTCAACCAATGAGAGATTATGATCCCACACACCTTTAAATTCCATTCACTAGTCTCTTAGAATTTCCTTGAGTATCTGAATATTCCTTTCAAATTGGCCATCAGTTTGGGGGTGATAGGCAGTACTGAAATTTAATCCAGTACTCAAATGATGTTGAATGATCCTATAGAATTTATATGTGAACCTTGGATCATGATTGGAGACAATAAAGAGTGGAAACCCATGTAGTCTCAACACTTCCTTGACATATATCTTAACAATTTATTCAAGTGAGAGATCTTCCAAAATAGCGATAAAGCGGGCCATCATGGTGAGTCAGTCCACCATAACCCATGTCGTATTGTTTCCTTTCGATGTATTTGGGATCCCAGTGAAAACATCTATAGTGAAATTATCCCATTTAAAGATGGGTATATGAAATGGTTTTAGCTTAACTATGTACTTTTATCACTCTTCCCTAACTAGTTGACATATCATGATCCTTGAGATATAATCTGTAATCTCCTTCTTCATGTTATCCCACCAAAAGTGTTCCTAAAGATCACAATACATCTTGGTACTCCCATTATGGATAGATAAAGTTATTTATTGTGGATTATCCCAAATATCCTTCTTTAGGATAGGTAATGAGGGAACACAGTGCCTCGCTCTAAATTGAATCACTCCATCATCATCGATATGGAACTCTTGAATCATCCCTTCCTTTGTTGCATTCACATTCTTTTGAAGCTCCAAATAATCAATTTGTGCCTACTTGATCTTATTATGTATATATGGATGGAAAATCAGTTGGTTAAGGAAGGATTTATTCTATTACTTCATGATTAAAAAATCCATACTTTTCATATCAATGATTATAAGGTCTTTATCAATATGAAACATGGATAGAGTTGTATGTTCCTTTTTGCGAAGAGAATCAGCTACATTTTTCACCATCCCAGGATAAGAGTGTATAAATAAATTGTAGTCCTTGATTAAATCTAACCATATAATTTGATTCATGTTGAGATCCATTTGTGTGAATATATAATTCAGTCTATTTTGATTGGTATATATGTTTTTTTAATGGTTGGGGCTGAAGCCTCATTTTATTATTAATTCAATGTAAATCCCTATTTTGACTAGTTAGAGGGAGACCCATTACATTGCTCGAAGACCTAGTGAAAATGTATCCCATTTAATGGCCCGTAGGCCCAAATGTTTTGGCCCAAGACCCATTCTATGAATAGTACAGATATAGTACCCTCCTGCTGTAGTACCTTCACAATACATGCCACTACTACAGTGTCTGCTGCTGCTATAGTGTCCCCTGCCGCTACAGTGCCTCCACTGCTACAGTACTTCTACAGTACTACTACAGTCCCTATGCCCAATGGATTTAGAACCCCCATTTCTCATGTAGGATTACGGGGGTTCTTACCACATTAATCGATATATATCTGTCACACATTTTCGCATAGAGGTAGTGCCTCAATATTTTTAAGAAAAAAATAAATTTTTCTTGCTCCAGATCATGTGTTGGGTAGTTATTCTCATGGATCTTTAACTGTTTTGAGGCATAGGCTATCAATTTATTATTCTTCAAGAGTACACAACCCAATAATTTATTTTAATATTCATTTTATATCATAAAGAAATTTCCCCTTGTTGGTAATGTGAGTACAAGTGTAGTGATTAGCATCTTCTTCAACTCCTTGAAGTTTTCCTCACATTCCTCCATCCAGATATACTTTACCCCTATCCTTATTAGCTTAGTTTTTAGTCTAGACAATAGTGATAAATTTCTCAAAAAACATCAACAGTACCCAACTAATCCAATAAAACTATGGATTTCCATGACACTAGTGGGTTTGGTCCATTCCTAAACCACCTTTAGTTTTAGGGGTCTATAAAAATTCCCTCACTTAAGGTCACGTGACCCAAGAATATGACTTACTGCATCGAAAAATCATACTTTATATACATGGAGTACAATTTCCCCTTCATTATTGTCACCAAATACAATCCTTATATTCTCTTAATTTTCCTCCTTACTATTAGAGTAAATGAAAATATATTCTATAAATACTACTAAAAAATTTTCAAGGTGGTTTATAAAGACTCTATTAATCAAATCCAAGAAGATCGCATGAGAATTAAAAAATCTTAAGGGCAATACTAGAAAATCATAGTGAACATACCTTTTACAGAAGGAATTCTTCAAAATATCTTCCTTCTTCACCTTTAGCTGATGATATCCAGAACAAAGATACACCATTAATAAGTAACGAGATCCTCTTTATTGATCAAACAAGTCAACAATCCTTATAATAGGATACTTATTATTTATGGAAATCTTGTTGAGTTCCCAATAATTGATACACAACCGCATTGATCCATCCTTCTTCTTGGAAAATACCACTGGATCATCCCAAGGTGATGAACTAGAGAATATTAAACATTTTTTGAAATTATCTTGATGCTTATTCTTTAACTCCTCCATTTCAATCAGTACCATCCTATAAGGTAATTTTGAGATAGGAGTATCTCCACGTATGAGTTCTATTGAGGAATCTACCTCACAATCTTGGAAAATTCTAGGTAACTCTTTGAGAAATGCATCATTGTATTCCCTCACAATGGGAATTTCCCCTAGGATTATACATTCCTTTGACTCAACCATTTGAATGAGGTATTCTTCTTCATATCTAATCAACACCCACACCATTTAAGGATTTTCCAATGAATATTCATGATCTTATTTGCATTTGTAGTGGAGTATGGGATGGATTGGAATATTAAAATATATTTCCTTTTTCTCAATAGTTCATGTGTTCTCTATATAAATATATCTTACCCATCCCTAGTATATATTCGAATTCTACCAAGGGAAGTATCATGAGATTTTATGAGAGAATATTACCAGATAATCTAATATGAAAAGAGTCCAACACTTGGGTTCCAATGATCTCACCACTATGTGTTTTTATAGATATCTCTAATTCAATGTTTTGGGTCTTTTATTCAATGGTTATAGAAAACTTTTAAGATACAAAGGAATTCATAGAACCAGTATAGAATTATAATTTTTCCATTCATGAGTGAATATGAAGTGTACCTTGTAGGGAATTATTTTCTTTATCCACATTAGTAGTAGTTATGGAATAAGCATTCCCTTTATCCTTTATCTTTGGGGGATGATTATTCTGATTACCCTTGAGGACTTGATATTTAGTGCAATGACTTGTATATTTCCCTTGATCCCTAGTGTTTTAGCATTGGACCATGGGCGGTGCTCTCTTTTCCAAAATTGTATCAGCCAACTTATTTATCTTTATTCAAAATTCATGATATTGGTGAACTTATCTCCCACACTTATAGAATTTCCCCATCCCTTTGAGGTCGGTACCATGATTCTTATTCCCACATTTTTTTAATATGTGAGTGGTTGATATTTATTCCCACCTTTGTTATGAGATCCTCCAGCTTGAAACTTCATTTTTTGTTTCTTATCACCATATCCATGGGTCCATTCTCCAAAATCCTTCTCCACATTGAGATAACATTGAACAACTTATTCATAAATCTAAAATTCATGAATTTATAGAGCCTTTATAAGGTGTAGTTTTAACACACCAAATAATATATAATGTTTTCTATAATTGTTGATAACAAAACCTCATGTATACATTGAAAGACTTTTGATATTTTATTTGTAGGA
This sequence comes from Viscum album, assembly GCA_963277665.1. NCBI lineage: Eukaryota > Viridiplantae > Streptophyta > Magnoliopsida > Santalales > Viscaceae > Viscum > Viscum album. The sequence goes on along the minus strand of OY728156.1, from coordinate 153,782,017 downwards.
CGTGAAGTATTAACCTTCCTTTATATTTAGCTATATTAATTCTCTCTCTATCATTGTATGATTCTTTTTAGGTAAATAAATGTTAAGAAACGTTATCTTAAATTCTTCCCACTCTATCTATTCAATTTCATCCTTTGTTTTGGTGTTCTTCATAAATGAACACTATTCGACGACCACTCTATCTAGATGATAAACATCTAGAGTCACCTTTTCAATCATACAATAGAAAAGAATAAAATATATCTTCTCAATTGAGTTGACCCACTGTTCCTCAAATAGTGGATCAGAAGATCCACTAAATGTGAGAGGTCATTTCTACAAAAAGGACTCGATAGTTAGTTTCTCTTTATTAGGTAAATGAGGATGTTTCACATTGTTCAAGATATTTCTTATAGCCTCATACATATGGGTTAGTATGACCTTGAAATTTTGAACTCCACCTCCCAAGTCATTAGGGATTTTGTCTCAAAAATTATTTCATTATCCCCCACATGGATTATTGGCTACGTTTTTCCTAGTTCCCATTATTTTCAAAAATAGAAATGGTAAAAAACACAAATCAATAAGTGTTGAATAATTTACTCATTTGTGAAATTAACTATAAATAAATTTTTTTTGGGATCCCTATGTTTAGAAAATATTCTTGTGTGCTTATATATAATTAGTCTCATAATAAGGGTTTTTAATAAGGTTATCCAATTCTAATTCCCATATTAACTCAAATGTGTTCTGATACCAAATATAAGGACCATAATTTTATTACATCATTATTAAATCATTTTAATGATAAACAACATAAAATCATTAGAAAACTATGATATAATGATTTAGAGTCTTGGTAATATTAGGACCATATATAAAATTTACAAAATAAAACATAAAAATTTACATAATTCCTTCTCCGATAGCTTCTTAGTGGTTCTTGTTTTCTCCTTAGTACATGTAATCACCTAAGTATATACATCGAATAAAGGGGTGAGATAAAAGATGATTAAAAGGATAGATACAAAAAAGAATAAAAATAACATGCGGTAAAAATAATAATCGTCATTATAACATAAGAATGGGATCATCATCATAATTTTGAGAGGAAGTGTTAGATAAAGGCATGGAATGTGGCAATGAATAAAAACGAAACATCATGTCTTAGTGTAAAGCTACCACATATTGTTTTGAACAATGATAGCATCATGTTAACACATATTTCACTTTATCTCATGAGATTAATCACATTACCCATTGAATTTGGGAACTATATAATTCTGTTCACACCCATCACATCATAACATTTTCATTCACTATATAATTCTGGGTTCACCACTCACATCATAACATTTACATTATCATGCATGCCACATAAAATGTATACCAATATTGGACATGAAATAACCCATTGAAATAAATGGGTTTCATTTCACATGAATACATTCATGAATAAACTTTGGGGTTCCCAAAAAAAGGGGAATAATATAATTGGAAAAACAATAATCAATCTTGAGTGATGAAGAAACAATATCACAATAAATAAGAATTATGTTTTTAGAAAGAATAGATATTTAAGAAAAATATTTACATTTTTCATAATATAAAATTTGAAACAGATATATCAAGAAAATAAAATGGAAGGATAAAAATATTATACTTAAGAAACATAAATGTAACATTGATACTAAAAATAGCGTGAAAGAGGGAAAACCCAAAGGAAGAGATTTTGGATCAAAAATCCTTTTACCTTATGTCTGAGTGGTTTCTTCACATTAATATCAATGATAATAAAATTAAATTCATTAGTTAACAAATAAATAACCTCTCATAAATTTATTTTATTTATTATGTTTTATTAAGTTCATTTATATCCTTTTAGATGATTTATATAGTTCAATTCCATTATCTAAGAGTGTTTATTTTTTTGGTTTTCATGATCGGTTCACTTAAATATGATTATGAAAGTTTTTTTAGAATGGGTATAATTATAAAAAATTGTAATTATATCTTATTAATGAAAAATTGGAGTTTTAAATGGTCATATATTTTATTTTTAAATGGTATTAGGATTGATCATTTGATAAAAGCTAAGTGATAATCATTTTGATTTTTGGATGTTTTTTCAAACATCCTAATCAATTTTTGTACCATTATTTATTATGTATATAAGTTAGTTATAGAACATAAAAAGACCTATTACATAAATTTCAATGTATCTAACAACCATTATAGTGTTTTTATGAAAAAAAATTAAGGTGTTGAAGGAAAATAAAAATGTATCATCCCTGATGTTTGTAAATTGACATATCACGGGCAATGAATTCATTTTTAGAATAAAAGCGAGAGAGAAAATATTTTGATGATGGATATTACATTACAATTATATAATTATTATATATAAAATATATTGGAGTTATCATAAAAATTTGGATAGATTATAGAGTAGATAATAAGAAAATAAAAATAAATTTAATGAAATTAAAAGTAAAAGAAAGAGGATTTTACCTCTTGAATCTATCCTCCTTGAGAACCTCTGTAGAGAAAAGGTTTTGGTATTGAAGAGAAAAAGGGATCCTATAAGTGAGGTAGGGGATTGAGAAAATATTTGGGCATAATTTGGATAAGTATAAAATCTTGGAAGGTGTGAGGAGAAGTGGTGGTGAGGGGTGGTATTTATAGGGGAGGAGAGGGGTGTTTTCTCATTATTTTATTCATTAGTTTATTATTTTGGCACAAGAATATTAATAGTTTGATAATTATCAATAAATATATTAAAATAATGAATTATAGTTCAATATTATGAGCTTATAATATCCTTACATTATCTATGACTCAATAATTAATGTATTTAGCTCATATCGTAAATTATCAAATTTTACTATTCACTAACAATTCAACTATTTTATAAAAATCCCAAAAATTAACCCTATTTTTTTTGATATGTAGAATTAAATTATTAACTCCATTTTATGAAAATAATTTTATAAATATGATAAAATTAATTTTTAATTAAAATTATCATTTATTAAGAAAATACCAATTTTAAAATTATAACTGATTTTATGACACTTTCAAAAAGAAAACAATGTCTCATAATTTTTTTTTATAATTAAAAGAAAAGAAAATATTAATTTATGAGTTTATTTTATGAAAATAAATTTTCTTTTAAATCGTTATATTAATTATAAAATTGTAAATACATATTTATGACTTATAAAAATACCAATTGTTAATTTATCATTTTTGAAATATTTTTTCACTTTTTTAATGATATAAATATAATATATTTTCATTAATAAATACCAAAATTTTATATATACTATAAAAGTTGAGTTTTCTGTTTTATTGGACAAATTACTATTCCTAATGATAAAGTTACCATTACAAAGGTTAAGTTACTATTCCATCGGTATAGTTTCCTTAAATTATAAAAAATCCTCTTATTTCATTCATTCATCATTTATAAAGTTTTTATTGTGGTATCTATGTGATTTTATGTGATTCATACTATATGAAATAATTATAAGAATGGATATATTCCATTTATTAACGTATGTATCGTTAAAGCTCCTTAAGTAATGAAATTTTTTTCTATGAATATGGTTATGCTATAATTGCTTTAAAATGTTCTAATTCTTTTGATACACTCTCAAGGATGATGATGGATTAATAATTATTTTTTAATCTTGTGACTCAAATATTTTTAAATGATAATGAATTATTATATGTCTCATGATTAATGATCTATGACTGATTGGGTGTGAAATTCATAAGTTATGATCATTATCTCATTCCCATATGATTATTTTATTCTTGAATATGATCATTGATTTATATCTCCCATGTTAACCCTTACTGAGCATCTAAGCTCACACATTCTTAAATTTTAATTTCCATCAGATATTAAGAAATTATCTACATATAATATGTCTAATAAATGAACTTTTAGATAAGAATGTTGTGGTAGTTATTCAATATCATCCATGAAATATTTTTATCATATATATAGTCTTCAAAGATAAAAAACTATTACAGTTCCAAGGAATGATGTTTTTGTAAAATATATTATATTTTCATCTACAATAAAAAAATATTTATGTATATTTTTATTAGGTAACATTTGGAAAATATCCTTTTTTATATTTAATAATGTTTTAGGATATAGAGAATTTATTCAATGATTGATTTCTGATAAAATTTAACCCAAATCTGACAAGTGATTATTTTTTAGTTAAAATAATTAATAAAAGAGTCGCAATTTCTATAACCATATAATAATTTTCTTTGTCTTAATCTTCTGAATTATTTTAAAAGGAATATAATGATAATAAAGATAGTGTGAGGATAATTTAATATGGAGATGTATAAGACCAAAAAATATGAATTATTCTTGAGATAGATGTTGAGTTTGTTCTATATAGAGTTGTCAAAGAAGAATGATTACAAAATACACATGTACCACAGAGGTCTGATTGGATTCATCAAGTGACCGTGAGATAGGATTTCTCATAGTGAATGATGATGTGGTAATTCTCATCAGATATAATTCTATGAAAAATCTATAAGCTATAAAGTGTTATGATTATGAGAAATGGTAAAAGGCTAATGAATCTAAAATGGACCCCATGTACACTAACAAAGCATATAACATGGTGGATTCACCTGAAGGGGTAAAACCCATAAGGTTCAAGTGGTATTTTCTCAAGAAAACTCACTTTTATATTAATTTTTTCCCTATAATGAACACTGAGTGGAAAAGGGTTACAAGGAAATTCATAGTGTTGACTATGAAGAAAAATTATAAACTATTGTGATGATAAATCATGTTCAGATATTTCTCTCCATTGACGATCACTTTGATTATGATTTATATCAAATGGAATTAAAAATAAAATCCCTTAATGGAAATTTAGTCATGGAAATTTATATGATACAAACAAAATGTTTTGAAATACCAGGTCAGACTTTTATGGTATACTATTTGCAATAATCCATTTCTGAATTAATGTCATCTTCTCAAAGATGGAATATTTGATTTTATTATGAAATCAAAGAGTTTATTTTCATCAAGAAAATAGATGATTATTTTATATATAAATGTATTAGTAGGAATATATTAATATTATTGATATTTGTTTGTATATTTCAAGCTAATTATAGAACATGACATCTTGAAACTTCACTATGTGAATATGTGGTTAGGGAAATGATCCTCGAAGAAATACATGGGTGAAGAGGCCAAATACGTTGTAAGAAGACTTATAAAGATTAAATTAAAAGGTTGCATGGATTTATTTATGAAACTAACATTAGTAATGGTATATATAGTTTTACAATAGATAACTCTAAAAGGGGTCTTTATTAGTTTTACAATGAATTAATCTTAAAAAGATTCAACAAACCTTTAAAGATTTAGAAAGTATGGATATAATTACCTATACATATTCCATAGGATATATCATGTATGAAATATTTTTTACTTATCCTAATTTCACCAATGCTCTAAGAATAACTATTTTCTACCCAAAAAATCATGGTGACAGTCACAATATTTCTAAAAAGAACATTCTTATGTACTTGATAAGGACTATGAATATGATCAAGATATTTGGAGGTAAGGATGAACTCTATGTAAATTGTTACATAGATTCTATATTCAAGTATGATGGGAATGATATCAAATATCAATTTGGTTTTGTATTTTTCCAAAATGATGGGCCTATGAGTTGGAAAAGTTCCAAATAAGCCACAACTTGATAACATAGGAAGAGTATATCACTTCCTTAGATGCATTGATGATATTTTTTTGGATAAATAATTCAATCACAAAACTGAAGGTGTTCCATAGAATCTATGAATAAATCTATATTTACTATGATAATAATAAATCTATTTCGTATAATATGGAAGACTAACCTCAATAAATGAACAAATACATTTTTCACAAATACCATCCCATGTGAGAGATCATAGAGAGGATAATATAATTATCAATTTGGTGGCTAAATATTATAATATAAAATATCCATTGCTGAAGTCATTATCACAACAGAAGTATGTGAGTAATTTTTTTATATCTTGGTATATGATAATTATTAGATTGAAAGATGAATTGTTTAATGTACCATATTATTATAATTAAGGAAAATTCAATTTACCATTCAATCATATGTGATGAAATTTAATTAATTTGAATATTTCTAGAATAAAATACCATCAATGTAAGACTTTTGGTTATGTATAATCAATTACTATCATGGTGTATAATGGGTTGTGATGATATGTTACGGTTAGTATGAATATTTTATTTTACTCATTACATAGGGTTTTATATGAGATATAAAGTATGAAATCATGATGTAATAAGTATAAAAATATTACTTGTAAATAACTTCTAAATTATATATCGTGGAATTTCATACATTGATTGATATACATAAGGGTGTATGCTTATTATCAATCCTTTTAAAATAAGGTTATAAAGAAAATTGGCATGTGAAACATTGTACTTTGATACCTTACATACACATGTAAAAAATAGACTTAGCTAATCAAGTGTGATTGGGTATATTGTTGATCGTGTCATCAATTGGAGTGAAACCAAGATGGAATTTATCAACTTATGTAACCAATAATGAAATATAAACCTCAATTTTATTAGATTAGGGAAATTCATGGAAATTATTAGTTGGATAACATTTTATGTTTCAAGCTACATGGATGTGGGACATGAGATACAATCATAATTTAATTTAATGAAATGTGATATATTCATGAACCATGCTAGTCTATTTAAGAGAGTCAAGAAAACTTGTTCTATGCTATAGTAAACTTACATGTTCAATGTCTAGAAGTCACCCAATTCCATGTAGAAAGGATTATATACTTATAAATATGATGTATATGATACATCTTGTGGTGGATATGTTTTTATAAAGACATGAGTATGTTTGATGGACATCACACCATACCCAATTGTAGCGTTAGTAGAATTAATTATTTTCTAGAGGCTACCGCTAGCTTACATCTTTAAAATATGTATCTTAATTTTTTACTACATTAATAATATCCATAGGGTCACACAATTAGGTTAATAGAAAATGATAATGTTTATGATAATTTTCTTAATCCAAAATGATGAGTGTTTGGTGATACTGTATCCAAAATAAGTTTTGGATGAATTCAAAAAGAGTATTGATTTTTTTAATTATGTACATAGCAATTTAAGTACAACTGTGATATTTTTGGTTGTTCACCAAAATTATGTGTATATGTCTTAAGGATACATTTTTACCAACTCATCCTTTAAAAGGATTATGAGACTATATTGCACCCAACATATTGTGTGAATTCTAAAATAATTTCCACCTTGACATCTCCATCATGCTGTCATTATATTAATCCATTATGAATAGATTTAACACTATCAAAATTTCTATTAATGTGATGAAATTTATTGGATCTATTTGATATGGATGATTTATTTTTCATTAAAATTGCAGTGTCGATGAGTCTACCAACTGAAGATAAACATACATTTATTTTAAATATTTTACATGATTTAAACATTACATTGCATAAATATTAATATCCCATGAATTGATTGGTTCAGTTTCTTTGGATACTCTCTAGATAATAATATTATTTTACTAAAATCATGATCAATTCTCCATAAATACACCATACTATACCATCCTCTAGATAGCTCATCAGAAACTCTCATCCTCATAACATGGGGAATGAAAACATAATAAAGGGATGATATCAAATTCTCAGTAAGATATGGATAAAAATTTCATTAATGATGAGTTCAAATAAATATGTTTAAAAAAGATCATAAGAGAAATATCATAACATCATGAGGTCTAATCTTAATACATAAGTGAACTAAAAAGTACATGGAATAAGAACCTAATTCCAGAAAATATAAAATTGAAAGCACAATAGCTACATCATGGATTATAAGTATCTAACATAAACATTGAACCATTAGAAAATAAAATTATAATGAATAACATCCTTTAACTATGGAAAAAACATTAGCATTGGGAAACAAAGATGTCAATGATCAACACATATAAAGACCCCGAAACTAGTAGCCCAGAGTAAGTAGTTACTTTATTAATAATATACTAGATACAAGAAATCACATCCCAAAGTACCAAATACTTAATAGTCCTACAAAACTAGATTCACACATAAACCATACATTTCATTTGAGAATATAAAATACTACATAGTATTTTAATTGGCAACTCTATTAATCCCTATAGAATATCCAAACATATTAATCATAATACACTTCTTTTCATCCTAGGGAAATGAAACATAAGATAGTGGTGAACATAGATTCTTAGTAAGGGAATCCATACAATAAAAGATAAATAATACATGAATAATATGGAAGGAATAAGTGATGATCAATGGAATCTATAAAAATAATTATGTAATATTTAAACTTATTTAAGGATATCATAACTATTCAAATAATCATATAGACATCAATATATAATACTATAATGATGGAATTCATATGGTCAGATTTCTTAAAATTACCTTGAAGGCCTCATTCCAAGACATCTACATAAATGGGTACAAACTTGAATAAATATGAAACCTTTTTATCTCTTGAGACATATCATGGAATTGAGGGGCTATGAAATTATGATTCCTACCTACCATGTTATATTTCCAATGCATTTATCATATGAATAAACAATAAAAATTAATAATAATTCCATAAAATCAATAACTCTCCATATTAGAAGAACTTGAATAACAAATTTCAATACTTTCCTAATAAAATTGGTCATAAACAACCATAGAAATATTAAGGATGAAATCATTAGATTATATCCTCACTAAATCATAATAATAAATAATTTATGTTTAAAAATATTAAAATACTTCAAAAATATCTCAATAAAATTTCATGATGCAAATAAATTTTTCACATTAAAATCACTTAATTAAAATATAAAAAATTACAAAATATAATTGGAAAATTTTTATTTTAAAAAACCCGTTTGAAAATTTTAAATTATTATTCAAATAATTGGGTGGTATGATGGTGAAAAATCATGTTTCTACTATGTATGTTAAAAAAAATTATATTATTTTTTAGGTAAAAGTCAACAGTACCTTATTAGGAAAATGAAAAGAATATTCATTTTAATTTTTTTTATAAAATGTAAAAAATGTATTAGAATGTATTTAATATATCAATATATAGTTGTAAAAAATTATATAAATCATTTTATGAAAAATAAGAACACAAAAGTAATATTTTTCTAACAGAGTATAAAAATAATGTTGATCTTCCCTAAAAACATTATTTTGGTATCATGATTACATAAAGAGAGGAAAATGAAATGAAAACTTTTAATTTTATGAAATAAACATAGGGGAATAAAATATATTGTTTTTATGATAGAAATATTAAATAATTCCCCTAGTGTATACTGAAACATAAACAATCCCGAATAATTATGAGAATTTAGAATAAACCCTTACCTCAGGTCTCACTCCCTTCATATCTTTTCAAACATCCTGTATAATAAATATAGATTTTTTATGTAAATATTAAATATACATAATTATATATATATATATATTACCTTATATAATTTAATCATAACCTTTTATCACTCATTTATTAGCAATTCATTATTAAAAACATTATTCTGGGTGATAACTGCTTCATTTTTCATGTATGTTTTGGTTTGGTATTTTTGGTCCTTATAATTTGATCATGGAACCATCATCTAAAAAAATTTAATCATGATATAAATATAATATATATATATATATACTCATTATATATATTTATAATCATCCATAAAAGTTATGGATAGAATAATGAATTACACTATTCATTAAGACAGTAGGATATATGTATGGATGCACGTTTTTCACCTTTTGACGGACGGAATGAAAGAATAGTAAATAATAAATCAAAATTAAAAATATTTTTTATATCAAAAATATCATTTATATTTATTAAACATATCATTTTTCCATCTATGTAAAGTGGAAATGAAGGATGAATCACATCCATTCATGGATATGATAATCCCCATATACACATGAACAATGTTATCATTTTTCAATAGTTGAGAAGGTAAGAAATAAGATATGATATTATAATTATATAAGCATAATTATTTCATAAATATAATATGTAAACATTAAAACCATAATAATAATAATCCACGAATGATTGTGATGGAAAATGAATTATTTCTCTATATAGAAGCGGTAGTCCACATGTATACATAAGCGATACTTCCACTCACCATATGATTGAAAAGAGGGTGGATTATTGGGGTTTTATAATAATAATAACATTCTCATATATTTTGGACATAAAAATTAATATTTTATGATAAATACCACTTATATAGAGAAGGTAAAATAAGATGTAAAAAAGATAGTGATCCGTTATAGAGATTACCTATTATTTGAAAGAATCCTTTAGATATGCTCTTAAGGACTCTCGGGTTAGTATTTTGGGAATAAAAAACCTGTATAATGTGTATAATGATGTCTGGGAGGGATATTAGTAGGGTTTTTCTGAGATAAATGGCTCAAAAGGTGTGAAAATGTGAGGGGAGGATGCGCACTTTTATAATTGAGGTAAGTGACACACCTGTTATTTTTCAATGTTTTAAAATATTATTAAGTCACTATCTTTGAAACATTTCTCCCAAATGACTCATATTATAAGGTGATAAGGTTAAGGTATATATAAAATAGAACAATGGGGTTTAATTAAGTGTTTATGTCATTTTAACCATTTTCTTTTTTATTAATCCCCCGACAAGCCTGTTTTAAACTTAACCGTAGTTATTTTTTTTACTATTTATAATATTCATTATAAAATCAATGAAGTTTAATTCATTAAAAAAATATTATAATGATGATTAAAAATATATAATCCATTTTATAAAATTAAATTCATAGATCTGGTATAATTAATATAAAAATAAACACATACAATGTGATAAAAAGAAGTTTTCTATAAAAACTGATTTGTTAAAAAGAAATACTTTTCATAACAATATATAACATAAAATTAATTATTTTTACCCCTACATTAAAAGGTACCCCTAGTTTGGAAATGAGATAAGGGAGATAGTGTCCACCTAAATCTCATCTCTAATAGGCCAAGAGTTAGGGACATGCACATACGGTATAATGAACCATAAATGGGAATTAACCTCTAAGAGAACAAGAGGAAAAGAGATAATTAAAGTGTAGAAATAAAATCCTACTTAGATATAGGTAATAAAAAACCAAGTAAATATATTAAATTTAATAAAAAACGAAATCCAATGCAAAAGAAACTACATGTACCAAAAGGTAAACACGACAGTGACTATGGAGCCCGAACAACTCTTAAACAACCATGAACTCGTAATATCCAACCTAATCTCTAACCTAATCATGCTGACATGATAAGTAGTTTAGATATACATAGGGTGATAATAACATGTATACTCTATAGGATCCTCCCAATAGACTATCATGAAAATATAAGGAAAGCATACTAAATCCTAGTGAACAACTAGTGAAACTAATTCATCACCTAAAGAGGTATACTAAGTTCTCAGCCTCACCATGGAACCCTGTATCCATTAAAATAGTTAAAATATTATAGTAATAAAACAAGGGTATCCCGATACTGCTTCCCCACCAGTTTTCTACTCTACCACAATGTCATAGGCCCTAATATATCTCTCTCCAAATGAATATATCCCAAAGACACTTGGGTAAAGTATTATAACATACACCTAATGCATCACATCATCACACCATCCCATCAACATCTCCATATAATAACCATGTTGTTTCCATGTTCCACTAAAGACTATATGTCTTATATCATATGTTGTTTATTAAACCTAATGAAATCAAAATACATACACCATTTATGTATCTAGATCCATAATAACCCATACACGTCATACATATAATAACACATAGGATACTATATTTAGAGATACATGTGTGTGAAATAACCAAAAAAAATTAAATACCTATATAAACACATATTTAGAAAACCAAATACTACGAATAACATAATAAATAATACCACGATAAGAGAGTGGGGATAGAGGGGGTAGCCAGCCATCAGTCTCTCACAAACCTAGATGTCGGGGAAAGCACCCTACCATAGTCTACAAGGTGTCAGTCGGCCTACCATTATGGTTGGGGTAGCATATGAAATTAAAAAACATATAGGGTATAATATTTCTCATAAAAAACTGGGAATTAACCTAGTCTCATGATCAACTGAAACTATTGTCTTATAGACCCCTGGCTACCACAACTAAGAGATATGTATCATATAAGCACACAAGCATTTAAGAAGGCTTTAATTAAATTACCTCATTACTTTTTTACATTCCAATTCATGTCAATTATTTCATTATACCTTAATTAAAATTATTTCAAATTACATTTTATTAATAATCAGAGATAAATCTTTTCCCCTTGACATAATGCAACAGAGAACACGTTTTACCAAGATTAACATTTTTTACATTCTTATAAGCAAAAAACCCCTGAGTTATGACATTAATTACTCATTATCATCATTACATAATTTTCTATACTATAGGAAAACATTATAAGATAAAATTATATATATATATATATATATATATATATATAATCAATATCATGTAGCTACCTCAAGAATTGGGGAAAAGAAAGAAGATAAAAAATCAACCCGACCATCTAATGTTTTAAAATATTCATCAAGAAATCCTAAAACCAAATAAAAACAATGGGTAAGTCCAACTTTGAACCATTACATCAACTTTGGTTCCATCCTTGATATCCTCATCCACATCACCTTGAATCTCACCATCACTAGCATCAGGTGATTCCATAAACCTGGGCCTCCCCACACATATCTTATTAGCCATATCTGGCTCACATCACATCTCATAATAAGGAACACAATAAGATAAACATATAAGGTAGAAAAAAATTAAAAGGTAAATAGGGAAAATAGGACCTACAAATAATTCATTTAACCTTGAAATGAAAATGGGGTCACTAGTCCCAAAAAACAAGTCATTTTCACCATTATAAGCAAACAAGGTCACTTAAACCTAAACAATTGTCTTTATTAAACAACTAGTTTTATTTCGTATTGAATGAATTGATTCATTTATTATAGTTTAAAGCTATGAGTCACCTAAGGAATTATCTATTAAAATCTATAAGTTATTCAAATAATGATTTAAACCATAAAATCTATATTCAAAAAAAAATAGGAAGGAAAATTCTCATTTAACATGAATTTTATTATTATCTCAAGAAGCATTACCAAATCCATTTTCTTTATCAAATTAAATTAACATATGTAATAACAAAATAATAAAACATGAATTATGCATTAATTTTATTACTATCAAATTATATGAATATAAGTATTTATGAATCCTACCTATTTAGGTTCGTTTTCCAATCAAAAATTACCATATTTATTTTATTTATCCATTTTAATTTAACCATGAAAACCCATGAATAAAAAAATTCTCAAAAAGGAAATACATAAGTACAACACTAACTATTAAATGAAAAGGCAAACCATTATCATGGTAAAAGAGAACATGTGATCTCTAAGAATATACCATTTTTTCTTTAATTTATTTAGTAATTTATTAGGGTAAATTCCACCACCACACAAAAAGATAAAGAATGAAAAACATTATAATTATGGATAAATAAAATGAGAAGCTATGAATCCCCTACATGAATGAATGTTCTTAACACGAGAAAGAAAAAATAATGTGATTCTAAGATCCCATATACCATAAATAAATTCACATACATCCATGAAAGCCACACAACAACTATGATAACAAACATCAAAAGAGAATTCATTTTAATAACGAAGATAAAATACCATAACATGGAAATAAAACACAGGATGTAACAAGATATAATAGAGAAGAAACCATATAAAAAAAGAAATAACTCACCACAGATCACCAAAGACCAAACATGGGAAGTTAGGGGTTGAATATTATTGAAAGTGGAATCATTGTAATGTTCCGACCCTAGAATCCTAAATCCGGTGCATTATTTTAACACTTTGGCATGATTACAAGGAATAAAGTCCCGATGGAACGATTAGTTTTGTAGTTTTGGAAAATAGATTACATACAAGAATGTTAAATTAAAAATTAACACACAACATAAAAAAATCCCTTGATAATTCCATTATTCGTTTAGCTTAAACTTTCATATAAATCATAATACACTTCTTGGAATCCTGGGAAAATAAAACATAAGAAAGGGGTGAGCTTAGATGCTCAGTAAGGGTAAATAATTTAGCAGAAGCTATAAACTTTTAAGGAAAGATGTGTAATAAAGAAAAAATCCTTTTAAACATAAACTTGAATATAATATGGAGAAAATAAATAAAAAATTACCATATAAACATTCACATGGATATTATACTAGTCGAATAATCACATGTAATAATTAATTTCATAATGAGGTAATACCTAACGCCGAACGTCATTACAACATAGTCAAGGGCTCGTGCCAAGACTACAAATAAATTTTTTGTCAAGGCCTTGTTCCAAGACACTAATTTGTCTCATAAGACCTACTGATGCATCGAGGGGCTATAACGGTCCCCACCTTTCACTTACTAAGTATATTGCATTCCTCATATGAAAATGTTGAAACATAACATAAATATTCGTATTAAAACAAGCATACAAAATGTCAATACTTTAACCATAAACCATGAAGGGTATAAAAATATCACATCCATAATCAAACATATCATAACTCATTAAATACAATATGGAAGATTATATTATAATAAATCATCATCAATCAAGAATAATATCTATTAAAGGATGTTGACATAGTTGAAAATGACTAGTAAAACTTTTTGATAGAAATATACCTTTTCTGAAATAATTTAAAAGACACAAATTTATAAAGGAAGTAATTTAAAACATATTTTTGAATAAAAGTGTCCCATACCACTTTGAAACTTTTGAAATGAATTAACTTTTTAAAATAATCATACCCATATAAATAAATTCTTAAAACCATTTTGAAAACATGGACATTAATGAGAAAGATTTAGAAGAATAAATATTTAAAACATTTAAAATAATTTGTTAGTTAAAGAGTACCTTAAAAGAATCATTTTGAAAATTATTTTATAAAACATGGGCATGGATAACAAAAATGTCCCAGAAAATTCTTACACATAAACAATCTCAGATAATAATGAGATTGAGGAATTAACCCTTACCTTGTACTTTCCTTTAGTCGAGGGTACATTTAACCTTTTGTATAATGACCATAGTATTTTATTAAATTAAAAAATAACCATATTCATATTTATTATTTCATAATTTATTCATTTATGTCTTTATACTACTTATTTAATAATAATTTCCATGTTAAAATAACATTTTGGGTAATAATCGATTTCTTTATCGTATGTGTTTTAGCTTGTTATTCTTGATCGTATCACTTATATCATGATTTAATTGATTCCATAATATAAAACATTATTTATGTATCATATATATACATAATATAAATATGTATAATAGAGAGATATATGAAATGGAAAACACCATTTATGGAGACGGTAGGCCGTACGTACGCATAAACATTGTTTTCGTATTGAATAGAAGTAAGTGAATGAGATATATGTAAGTATATATATATATATTTATAGTAGAATTATTATGTCATATATTACATACTTATAAATAATATATATTTTTATAATAATCGTTTAATGGTGAACGTGGAAATGAATCTCATCGCATCGTGGAGAAAGTAAGCTGTACGTACACACGTGCGAGGATATCATTTCATTAATGATTAAAAGGTATGTAATTGGATGGTATATTAATTTTACAGAAATATTATCATGTTATTTAAATTATTTATATACATATTAATCATCATTATATCTATCCAAATAATATAGTGCTGAACAACAAATTACACCACGACGTGGAGATGGTAAGCCGTACGTACAGACACATGGTGAAATTATTATTCATAAGATGGATAGAATAATGAATATAGTGGTACTGTATTTATAATAACATCACAATATGTATAAGGTACTGGAGTTATTATTTTGGTATGTAAATAAAAAATAAAGAGAAAGTGGAAGAAGAATAGAACTTTGAACGATGTGATAAAATAATTACCTATTCTTTGGGTGTTTCGTTTTGATTTGAAAAAAGGGCTCCTTAGGTTGGATTTCTGCTCAATGGAAGGACTCGAGGTTAAATTGAGGGATGTTGGGAGGTGACTTGGGCTGGTTTTGGCCGAGATAAATGCTATAGAGGTGTTAATTTAATAGAAGGGGAAGTACTCTTTTATAAGAGAGGTGAGGGACACTTTAGGAAAATCTTGAAATATTATTTTATTATAAAATTATTTGCAGTTTCTAATAGCTCAAAATGGATTCATTTTTATTATAAGGTGAGGATGGGTCGAAATCATTTAAACCAATAGGTTTTAGACAATTTTAGGTCACTATATTAACCTTATCTTTTAGATTTAACCCTTAGTTAAATTGCTTAACTTTTACCATGTCTTCTTGTATTTTTATATTACATGGTTAATAATCATACTATAAAATTCCAAGAGAACCTAAAGAGGTTCATTAATTAAATATCTAACCTTATCTAAGTCCTTTTACATAAATATATATTTTTAGGGATATTATATCATTTAATAATATAGTATTCGTTTTAAAAACTCATTTTTGTCAATTTTGACACTATTTAATATTTGGTTTTTTTGAAGGTCATAACATATTTATTACTTAAAAACAAAGTCAACCCTAACATGTAATATTATCCTATAAAATTCTTTTATGGCATAAAAAGTTTCAATTTATATTTGTTTTAATATGTATAATATCAATTATTTTAATCATTCATTAATAAGTCAATTATTGCATCATCATTGTGTCATATATAAATTTAATTATTAAATATCTAAAAATTATAAATAATATATCATGATGCAGGAAATCATTTTATATCTGTAATTAATATTTATTTTTGAATTTATCTTATGTATAACTCTATATTAAAAATGGGTTAGTTAATAAAATTTGAATTTAACACTTTTAACACTTCTTTAAATAAAATATAATAAATGTCTTAATCTTACCCAAATGGATCAAAAATGATCTTAATTTTGTCCTAAGGTTTATTTTGATCTAAATACACTTATACAATAGAATTAGGACATGTTTTGGGGTAATTTTAAATTATTATAATATTAATTTTACCTTCAATTACCCTATTTACCTTTACCTGCAGTAAATAAAATTCAAAAGTTACTATTCGCCAAAAATTATTTTCATTCTATTGAACTAAATTTTACTTACTAATTTCAACTGTATCTCTGGGATTCTTGAAATTCAATTCACATAAGTGGTAAAATTACGTTTTATGCGAATTTGCAAATGTCCCTAGAGGGTGGGTAAAAGATAGTAAAAAGTTCAATAACATTTTATATGTCCAATATTATTATAAAATGCTTCCAATGAATTAAATTGGACTAATATATGAATTATTTATCTATTTTGACTTTAAAATAAATTTTAGTTAATAATAATTATTTAAATAAAAAGTTGGTTTTAAACAATAACGCATGTGTATTTCACTATTCCTCAAAAATTGAATGTTTTCAGAAAAATACCAAAAAATAATCCTAAGATAATTTTGATATTATGAATTCAAAAATAAAGTTTATTTTAAAAAATTAAAAACATATAAGTTACATTAATTAATTTAAACTTAATTCCCATTGCCAAAACTAAAAATTGGATTTTTTTTAAAAAGTAAAAACTCTCAAAAGATTGACATGTTTTTATATCCAATTTAAATGTGAAATTACTTATAATGAACTAATTTATATTAAATAATAAAATTATAATCTAATTATACATTAAAACCGCTAAAATTCATAATTTAACTCTATAAATTATTGTGATTAAAAAAAGTTATTTGCAATTAAAATTTAGTATTTTTCACTATTCATCAAAATATGAAAGTTATCAAAAAAGTACCAAAAATTTATCCAAACTAAACTTTAATATCCATATTCTAAAGAAAAATTTAATTTTCATAAATTGAATATTTAAAAGTTTCAAATATTGGATTTAAAAAAGGGTTCACCATTAAAAGGAAGAAAAACTGCATTTCTTGAAAAATACTTCATTTATTTGAAAAATTGAATTTTT
The DNA here is from genome assembly GCA_963277665.1 of Viscum album. NCBI lineage: Eukaryota > Viridiplantae > Streptophyta > Magnoliopsida > Santalales > Viscaceae > Viscum > Viscum album. The sequence goes on along the minus strand of OY728156.1, from coordinate 153,763,761 downwards.
CCTTATATTATGTCTAATAAACACAAAAGTTTAATGTTAAAATTATATAATATATATATAAAATTCAGAATGCGGTCAATACTATTCATAATAGCTTCCTTGAACGGTTAGTTTGGTAAGTCATGGTGTGCTCAAACTTGATGTTACATGCAGTGCAAGCTATTGAATTAATTTGAATAGATAATGTACTATGAAATATTGGGTTGTTACAATCGTAATATTTTTAAAGACCCTCTTGTGAACATAGGGGTTGAGAATGAAACATAGAAGAAAATTTGGTTTGGAGGTCTCAAAGTATTTATAGGCCAACTAAAAAAAGAAATACCATAGTGCAATCCAATAGATTATGCCATAGTTCCAGTTAAAACAAGACATACTATGATGCAGTGAAAGGGACTATACCATTTCCTACTTGGTCAAACACACATCTAATGAATACATGAAATATTACCTCACATATCCTATAAAATGGGGATAGGTACTATGGTGCAGTCTTATACAACCCACCTGAGGACCCAACAATATAGATAGATTCTACGTCATGATCTAACTCCATGATAAAACTAACTTGAAAAAGGAAAAATACACTTGGAGCACTCTACTACAGCTAGGATTCTCTATGCCACAGAATTTATCCGACTAATGTTTTATCCCTACCATATGGCACAACAACCCATCATGGTTATGTCGTAACCTACCTCCACGGTGAAGCCATTAAAAAAATGTAAGTGACTAAAAATCATTAATCCTAGTACCCTACACCATATTTGGTGTCTCTATATCACAAAAACCAACCCTTATGATGTACCATATGATTATACACCACAAAATTCTCTATTAATAACAGATTTAATCATAACTCCGATGTTTCCTGCCAAAACCTCATCTCAGCAATTACAACAACCTTGAATCACACAGGAAAATTATATAAATATCTAGGTATTAATATAAAAACCCTTTCAAACTATTCTCATCCTTGATAATTTAAAATCTAAATGAGAGAAAAAAAGAAAAGGGGCTTTTCCAAACATCCACCCCATTAGATACTTCTCATGAATCTCTCCATCAAAACAAATAAACCACCTATCCTTAGGAAAAAATGAAAAACCATGAAACAAAATAAAAAATATCCTAAAAAATCTCATGGAGAAGATACCTCTAAAAAAGAGCTTGTTTACCAACAAAACTCCAAGAGTAAAAAATATAATAAACCAAAAAAATATAAACATCCAAAAAATGAGAAATACTATAATAGAATATCTAAAAAACGTATATCAGGATAATGAATGAATATCTATGATTCACATTCCCACGCACTCTCCTCTATTCCACAATGTCATCACAAGAAATAAATCAAGGGAATTGTATGCCCATGAACACCTTATCCTGGTGGAATTAGATCTCAAAGAGATACTCCTCGAAGGCTACATCATCATCAACATTCATATCACCCAATTAAATGATGTTAGTGTCCTCATTAAAGTAATGAATAATATGTGATAGATGGAATACATCATTTATCAGGATCATGTTTGGGGGAATTGTTATCTGATATTCCTTAGTCCGAACACTAGACAACACCTCAAAAGGCCCAACAAGATGGGGATAAAGATTACTCATATGACCAAACCTTCCCTTCACATGACAAGGATTGACCATTAGGTACACATGATCTATAACATTAAACTATAGAGGTATCCTGTTATGGTCAACAACGTACTTATGATGACCGGTCACTCCATTCATCCTCTCACGAATCATCGGAAGCATATCTATTATATTCTTCACTTGTTATTTCTTGAAAATTACTTACTCCTTGACCCCAATCAAGAAAAAAATCCAATAGAATGGTTTAAAATAATAATATTCAAATGACACCATATAAATAGTGGAGTGAAAACTATCTTCGTAAGAAAAATATAACTGAGGTAGGTACCTTTTCCAAAAACCTATAAAATCATAAACATAAGAACACAACATGTCCTCAAGTGTAAGGATAGTTCACTCTGTCCAACCATCCATATGTGGATAGAAAGATGTTCTTAGGAAAAAATGAGATCCAAAATCATTTTGGATAACTATCTATATCTTGGAGGTAAAAAGGGTATCAAAATCAGATTTGGTCAACCTAGTTACTCTATGGAGTCTCACCAACTCCTATAGCTAATGCCTTGACAAATCCCCCAAATAGATTGCCTCCTTAAATACTATGAATTGTTATGATTTTTTCAAAAGATCAACTATAACCCATATAGAATCAAAGCCTCTCTAAGAATGAGGAAAACTATTAATGAATCCTATTTATATTTCCTCCAACATCCATTGAGTAACATCTAATTCTTGGAGAAAACCACTAGAAATATGGTGTTTTTCCTTCAACTTTTAAAAGAACAAACATTGAGACACACACTCTGCAATTTAAATATTCATCATAGGACGACAAAAAATCCCTCATATAGATCAATTCATATTTTTCATTACTATAGGTATCAACAAGGGTGGGATAAATAAATAATTCATAACCATCACACACATCACTAAAGGGACAAAAATACCTCCAAAAAAACACCCAATACTCTTCATCATCGGTCCAACCATTAGGATCACCATGAAAGACGACTCTATATCTCCCAAAATCCCCCTCAAATTACCTAGATAAGAATCCCCCAATTGATGCATCAAAGACAACTTCACTTCCATTTTTAAAATAAATCTTCAAACTCCATATTCTCCAATATCACATTGAATCACAAAGAGTTATTCCATCACCCACCAAGAATCTATAGATTCATGCATGGAATATCTTTGTGACTTACTACTCTACACATCAACCAAAAAATTATCATTTCCTAGGGTATATGAAATATTTATTTTATAATCCTATATGAATTCCATCCACTATAGATGTTGGAAATTCAAGTCACACTAGATGAATACATATCTCAAGCTTTTATGATTGGTAAAAACCATAAAATTCGCACCAATGAGGTAATATTGTCACAAATTAAAGGAAAACATGAATGATCCCAAATCGATATCATGGGTGATATATTTGTTCTCATGGGGACCTAACTGTTGAGACTTATAAGAGAGAACCAATCCCTACTACATAAAAAAAACAATCCACAACTAAGACATTAAGAATTATAGAAAACATCAAAAATGGATTCCCCCTTCTGGAAAATGAATAACTAGAGCATTGACCAAATTCTCCTTTAGGTATATGAAAGATGCCTATCACTGATTGTTCCACAAGAACACCTGGTACTTTCTAGGCAAGGCTTTTAGAGGAGTCTAATCTGGAGAGAAACTAGCTATGAATCTCTTGTAATAGCATGAATGAGAAAGCAATATCTCCACATCTATGAATATCATTGGGGATTCAAAATAAATAAATAAATTTATCTTCAAAGGATCCATAAAAACTCTTTTTTGGGACATGAACTTTTCCATGAAATAAACATAATGAGTCTATAAATCACACTTTGACAACTTCATAAACAAGTTATGACATGATTAAATCCCAGATAGGCATGAAAATTCTCTTAATTCTATTCCTTAGAGGCTAAGTATACAAGGGTGTCATTAATGAAATCCAACACAAAAACGATCCAAACACCCATCAAACACTACATTCATCAAAACCATGAACATAGATGGAGGGTTCGTCCCACCAAAAAACATCACAAAGAAATCACAATTCCTTTAATGAAATCAGAATGTATTATTAAGAACATATTCATATTTTACCCTCATCTGATGATATCACATACGGATACCTATCTTCCAAAACCAAATAGCTCCTTTATTCTACTAAAATAAAGTTTCATAGTTTCTTAACATTCACTTAGATAAATCTACACCAATCAAAATAAAGACACAAATATCCATTATAGAGACAGTAAAAGAGGAGAAATACTCCATTATAGATTGATCCCAAAGTCGAAATTTTTTAGAGGTGGTAATACTAAAATATAATCAGGAAAAACAGGAGGGTAATATTCCAAAACCCAAGGAAAAACCATTAGCATAACCTCAGATAAATTCAGTATCATCTGGGTTAATAAGGAAGATTGTGATAAAAATATTTCCATCCCATCTGAGGGTCTCTCTTTCCAGCAAACATGGTGGTCTCACCATCATCATAATAGAAAAAAAAACATGCGTCTTGAATAATTCCACAATATACATCACTGAATACATCTATTTCATATCTAGGATTAGGTTGTGGGGATATATATGTAAATATTGAAAGTCTCCCCAAGGGTGGTGTTGCACTAGTTGTAGCTCACAATATCCACAAACATTATTCAAATAATCTCAACCTCCAACTGATGTTGTCAATTCCTAGGGAACTTAATGTCTCTTAAACTCATGTCACAATTCAAGGGATGGGGCTAGAGTTATATAGGAGTGTGTATCTCCTCAATCAAACAGGGCATGTACCCATGAAGAAAACTAGCAAAATGGACAATGAATGATGTAAGGATCTCCCTGAACTAAAAACATAGGGGCATGAATCTAACCATAACATGTTACTTTACCTTTATAACCCTAATAATACTACTACTATAGTTGTGCTCTAATATTTTAGGATGAGGAGTATCCTAGGGTTTTCCTACACCCTCTTCATCTCCTCTCTGCTAATCCTAAGAAGGAGAATCCTGCTACTTTTTCCTCAAAAGAAACTATCTCAACAGAGGAAAATAAAGTGGAACACCTAGTGTAAAATTCTTTCATAGAAAGGATAGGAACTCTTGAAACTAATGAAATCATCCTCCATAAGGAAAACTTTCACCCCATCCCTTGTAAATGGATTGAGAGCTTCAATACAGGGAGAAATGAGACAATGAGCACTGACACCTACCTTTGTTTTCCCAAAAGTTCTTATTTTAAGGAAACTGGGTACCCTGTACCATATCTCTACTTCATGAGTAATCCTTATGAATACCCACATATTATGAACTAAATCTAGCCCACATCCTCTAAATGACCTCTACCCTCACTAGCACATATATATATATCTACAATATAAATAGGGTGACCTGGAACTGGATATTTAGACAAAAATCCACCTAGAAATTCATCCTTATGGACTCCTCATCTAAAAATATGTATGAAGAATATTTAATAAGGGTATGGAAATAGATCCTGAAAACTTGCACACTTGAAGTCCCCTATCGAAGGGTAAAGAAATATTGGTGAAATGAATCATTTGTGGTGTAATATGGAATATATTCGCAAAACTATTCCTTGAAATTATCCCATGAGAACTCTGATTCATCTCTACCCCTAAGGAAAAGTTATACCAATTAATTTTTTCTCTATGTAGTATTATCATGTATAATAAAACATAGTTCTCCTTAAGAGAATAAATGAACTAAAAGTTATCTAAAAATCAACCAAATAGTCTTCTATAATAGATTATGAAATTTATCCCTCATACTTCTACAGACCCTGGCACTGGAACTCTCGTAGTTTCCTCCTCTAAGTGTTTTCACCACCCTCTACTATAATGCGATCATCTAGAAAATCTTGCTAAACATATTCCACATGGACCTGATGAGGACATATAATTGGGGCCATAACTTCATGATAACAACAAGTTAGAGACTTCTAAACCTAGAATATAGAATGTTTAATATTAATTAATTATAATATTTTATTCATTTATTTTTTAAACTTATTCCATGGTTTACCCATTTCAAACATAGGATCAAAGAATAATTATGCATGATAATTTCTTTAGTATTTTCCATACTACCAATATTAGTTCTATTAATAGGCTTGGTAAAATTAATGTTCCATGAATTAGATCATAGGGGGACCTAAATACATTATCTCTCAGGTGATACCCCTTTTTTTACATTTCTTAATAAACATAGATAAAACCATTATCCTACCAACCTATGTAGTTTCACATGTGAGAAACTCTAGCTCCATCATATTCCTTGACCTGAACCCTTGATACCACTATTTTATAACCCCATACCCCCATTGATACCCCTCCTTTTTTAGAAATGATAGAAAAGAGATAATGACCTCCCTAATCCTACCTTCAATAGGCTATAGGTTGTAAAAATCTCCAAGGGTAAAATGAACAAAACAATTAGAGGCAGTACCCTATAAAAGAACATGAGTAAAGAGAAACAATATGAGTACACCAATTAAACCCTTCTTATATATAGTTAATAAAAACACATGTACATATATGTAATGTCCTAAAAACCAATGAAACTATAAAGGAAACCACAAATACCAAAATGTAATAATAGAAGAAACCATGAATCCCAAAGTTCTCCTAAACAACCACGAGTTAATAATATATAGATATATCTCCATATTTATCATGTGGACCTGGAAAATAGTTTATATATTTGTAGGGTGAGTATAATAGTTATACTCAATATGGTCTTATATATACCCTCTCATGAAAATTATAAAGAAAAAAAACTAAATCCTAGTGAAAAATAATTAAAACTAACTCATCACCTAAATAGGTATACTATGTTTGTAGCCTCACCATAAATATTTCTCACCAAGTATCACATGAAGGAGATCATATATTATAGTAATAAAAAATTTACCCCACTACCACTTCCTAAATATTTTTTCACTCTCCCCCAACATCATACATCCCGATCAATCTCTCTCTAAGAAAAGCTATCCTGAAGGATCTAAGGCTATGTATCATAACATGTATATCACACATCACATCATTACATCACCATATAAACATATCAATATAGTAATTGAGTAGTTTCTAGGAACCACTAAATCTTATATGTCTTATATGATACATTGGGTATTGTAATTTAATCCATTACAACCTATACACTGACTATGTAACCCAATCCATCACATCCCATACACATCATACCTATAATAATCCTTATGATTCTATATCTGAAGATACATGTTTTTGAAATAACCATAAGAAATTATATTCCTCTATACACATTTATGTGAAAAAAAAACTACCATTCATACCATTACAAACACATCCTGAATAAGAGAGAAGGGTCAGATGGGGTAGTCGACAATCTGTCCCTCGCCAACTTAGATATCGGGGAAACCAACCTCCCAAAGTTAATTAGGTGTTAGTATCCCTACAACCATGGTTGGGGTAGTGTATAAAAAACATACTAGATATAATATGGATCATAAACACACTATGGGAATTAACCTAATATCATTATCAACTGAAATTATCATCTTACAGATACCTGGATGCCAACACAAAGAGAGAGATATCCTTTATACATACAAAAAATTTAAGAACACTTTTATTAAATTACTTATTTCCATGTTATATTCCAGTTCACATTAATTAATTAATTTATCATTAAATAACATTTTTACAAATTACATTTCATTAACCATAATTTAGAAGTCCATGCCCTCCAGGAATAATCCAACCAAGTCAACTATTTCCTATGATTAACATATCTTACATTTCTACAAGTACCATCCCCAAGGGTTAAGACATTTGTTAACAATTATCACCATTCTATAATTCTTGGAACCCTAGGAAAACATCGTAATATACTACAAGTTATTTATAACCATGGACATAGAGAATCCTCAAGAAGTGGTGAAAGGAAACAATATAAATGCAAAACTTTTCAATCTGACCATTTAATAGATTTATCCTAAAATCATAAAACCTAATAATAAAAATGATTAATACCATCTTCGACACATTTATTCTAATATAGTAACATCCCTAGAATCCTCAATCCTTTTACCATTAATCTCACCATCAGAGGTGTTATCATTTTCAACAAACCTAGACATACTAGCATGTATCTCATCAGCTATCCTAGGCTAAAATCACATCACATTACAAGGCTCACCTATGGAGTTACATTTAAGGAAACAAAAATATAAAAATTTCAACAAGGACTTTAATACCTAGAAAAGGAATTTATCCCTAACATGAAAATGGGATCACTCGACCCTAAACAAAAGTAATTCATCCTTCATTGTAAAATTATCTCACTCAATCCAGAAAATTTAACTATTTTTAATAATATGATTTATTCCATATTGATTCAAATGATCCATTTATTACATGTTACAACTATGGGTAATGAAAGGTGTTTTCATGGGAGCTTTCAAAGGATGTGTAATTTTGTACTCCTTAGGTGTAGTAGAGTGGCTGACTAAGGGAATCTCTCAAAGGAAGAAGTAAATTTAACAAAATATTAAATTTATTTTGAAAATAAAATAAAATATAAGAAAGAAAGTACATAAAATGATGGGAGGGGATTCCTTTTAAAAATCTATAATAATTATACTGTAAGAAGAATATTTTTGAAATGTGAATGAGAAAATGAAACGATTAGATGTTTTTTAATAAAACTATTTTTAGAATAAGTAATCGATCCAACTCTACCTATTCACTTAATTATTAATAATTATAATTTAAATAAACATCCACATAATAATTATACCCTATTTCCACCATAAAACCCTATTATAATTAACTTTACCATAATTATTAAAAGATTTAAACCATAGGTTAGCTTTAGAACATGCAATTACAACACCCTGATTTTATTTTCGTTCTTAGGATAAAATATGATAAGTGGTAAATTAGGGAATAAATAATTTTTTAAATAAATGTAAATTGACTTTAGTGATTATATTTTAACTCAAAAAATTTATCCCATGTGGTTTTTTGTTACCGATTATGTTTTCCCTCTCACAATTCACACAAATCTAGACATCGTGTTTTTTTTTGTGTTTATTGTTCAATTGATCTATTATTTTATTATAATTTAAAATCTAAATTCATATATAATATTTTTTGAATTATAGTATCTAATTTATTCAAAATAAATCAATCAATTAGGTAATAGGTAGATCAATTAATAGGAAAACTACTCTTCCATGGGCTATGTAGTCATTATAGAAACTATTTAAATTCAAAAAGGTTTTGAAAGGGTATAACCCAATATAATTTCTACTCTTTATTTCCAAAAAAATAGTATGATTAGAGAAGAATAAAATTTAATAAAAAAACAGATGAATATAGAAGAAATATAAGAGGTACTAAGAAGTTTATTACACAAACACAAATATTACAACATAAGAAGGAGATGAAGGCTTCAATGAAGGAATCCTTGCTTCAAGATCTCCCCTTATGAGTATAGTAAGTTTCATAACCTACAAGGAGATGAGATAAATCATCTATAAATAAAAAATATAATCACTTCACTCCTTGGTATAACTTTCAAATGAGGTGCCCATGGTGCCATTTTATTTCCAAAACGAGAAGTGGTTTTGGGAACCCAGTTTTGGTTATACCACTTGTATCTCTATTTTGGACTAGAAAAGGCCATAACACAACTTTGAAAAAACAAGAGAGTTTTTTTATGCCCTCTAAAATATCTCCATGTCCAATTTTTCTACCATTTGACATCTTTATTGGTATATATTTTCAAAATACTAAACCAATATTTTTAATTCATGCAGACTCAGTTCCCTAGAGAGATTAGTTCGAATGGGTGAGAATATGGCCGAATTAGGATTGGGGTTCTTGATATGAGTTATATAAAAATTAATTTTTGATTAGAACACAAAATTTCATCCCATTTTAATGCATTTATTTCTCAATATGTGAAAACCAATGGACATATGTCTTTGGGATTCTATGTACTATGACCCATTTTCCTTCGGCTTCATCTCCGACCCTCCAAATCACCTCCTGCTACAACAAAATCACAAAAACAAGTATAATTTCACTTTTTAGTAGTGACAAAAATTTAATAATTTAATCAAATGGGATGTGAAAATTGAGATAATATTTGTAATTTTAAATAAAAAATCAGTTTAAAACAACAATGTAAGGGAAAAATAAAGTTGTGAATCGTGGTGTGACTACACCCCCACACTTACCCTTTTTCACTAATGGCGAAAACATCATATAATATATTACAAAACATTTTGACCAGATATTCATGTTCATATTCCAAAACCCATAGTGGAAATGTTGGAAAATTAATTATCCCATCATTAGTCAATATTAATAAATTTTAATGTCATTGTCTGAAAAATTGTACGAAAACAAAATCCAGCAAGATTAATGACATTACTCATAGAGAAACAAGTCATGGGTATACTATTCCTCTAATTCCACACATGTGTGTGTTCCAACCATTTCAAGTTCATTTATCCACCCTTTATTGAATATATTTAGATCATGTACAACAATTCTTCTTACCTGGTTTAATTCACTGATCCTCTTCTACATTCCTTTGGAAACAAATTTCAATACCCACCCACTTAAGCATTCCCAAAATTCAAACCTCAAGATCCCAACCTAGATATCCACACATGTTTTAAATTTCACCACTCCCCTATTTATATATATATATATATATATATATATATATTTGATTTGAATTTTTTTTGTTTTTTATTTGTTTTTTATTTTTTGAGGGAGTAAAACTGTCAGATATCAGGTAAACATGCATAGGTTAATTCAGTAAAATAATGAAATTGATCATAATAGAAACAAAAGTATGTACCAATCATTTATATAAGATTATTTTTTAACCTAATATGGTTATACCTTAAATTTTGTAGGAAATGTTTCACAAGACATGGTTGCGTGAAAGGTTGTGCAAAGAAATCAATAAAACAATTTATCATGAAGAAATATCACAAATAATGGCGTCAAAATATAAGAGGTTTTATAAACACAAAACCAATAATATCATCAATGGATTACATTTTTATAAAAATAAACCCCTATTAATGAAATATTTCTCATTATTATCGTGCCACCAATGAATTTTGAAAATATGAATTTTCCATATGTTCCACATGTAAATGAGAATGTTACATGAAACGGTTTATTTCAATTTTTTATTTTTATTTCTAAAACATTAACAAAAAACTTAACAAAAACACACACAAATTTAAATCATAAATAACAACCCAAATTTTGTCCCCTCCCCAAAACGTAAAATATTTAGTTTCCCCTAATGTGAACTTATGAGCAGATATGTGACCATGAAATGTATAATTTAAAAAGGACAAATAATATAAAAGTTAAAGGGTTAGGAACACCCTGATATGCTCAATTGATGATGGGGTCATGAAGTGTGAGGAAATCAAATGAATTGATAGGATTTCCGTCAATATATTGATTCAAAATTTCCCATGGAATTTAAATATCCTTCCAGCATCCTCTTGTGTGATCTCCACTATACTATAAAGAAAAATATTAGATAAAATATATGAACCTAACCATCTATAATACAACTTACTATGCATCAAATTTAGTCTTGAACTGTAGAGTAGGGATTTCCCCATACATGAAATTACCTTTTTTGAATTATTATATCATGATATGATTTTTATCATTCCTTGTAACGACTTTAGTTATCATATTATGACAATTAAATCTCCTCAAGATCTTGAATTTAGATCTTATAGTGAATTATATCTTGGGATAAATCCATGTATTTTTTCTTTATACCCCAATAATCCTGATGCTCAACCTCCACAAGGATATGTAAATATTTCCCAAAAAATAGTTCAAAATGGGGACATATCGATGGGAGTCTTGTATTTAGTCCTATAATCCCAAATAACATCATCAAATAACTTGCTCTAATCCTTGCTATTTGGCTACACACTTTTATGAAAAATTTGTTTAAAATCCTTGTATTAAACCTTAGCCTGACCATTTGTCTGGGGGTGGTATAGTGTTGATGTTTTGTGTGTCCCACCATACTTCTGAAATAGGGAATCCAAATTCCAATTGCAAAATTGTGTCGCCTGATCATTGACATAACCTTTGGTACTCCAATCCTTCAAAACATCTGTTCCTTGAAAAAATATACTACAACAAGAGAATAATCAGTCTTGGTGGCCTTTTCCACCACCCATTTTATATAATAATCCACATCAACCAAAATGTACAAAAAACCAAAAAGAAATGTGAAAAGGACCCATAAAATCAATTTCCCAAACATTCAAAATATCATAGAATAATATGGTTTGTTGAGGCATCTCATGCCTCCTAGATATATTTCTAGTGTATTGGCAACTTGATCATGACTTAAAAACCACATGATCATCATGGAATAAGATAAGAAAATATAATCTAGAATCTAAGACTTTCCTAGTAGTTTATTGAGGTACAAAGTGTCCATTACATGAAAGTGTATGGAGGAAATAAAGAATAGACTCAAACTCATGATTATAAACACACCTCTTAATAAATTGATCACTACACATGATCCGGAGGTAGGGATCACCACAAACATAAAATGTAGACACACTCTTTAATTTTTTGACTTGATGTTTCTTGAAATTAGAAATAATTTCAGAGGAAAAGAGGCTGTTAACTAAATCACCATACTAAGGATGCATACCTGAGATGGAATAATGATTCTTATTGGGAAAAGTTTCCCAAAGTGGTACTAGGTCTAAGTTTTCATCCTCTAGTCTGTGAGTAATCATACTCATGTGCCCCACCACCATGTTTTTCGAGACCATATTTTACTTTATAATAATATCAAATTCTTGAAGAATGAGCATCGATCAGATAGTTCTGAGATTTGCATTTGGATACTTCAAGTGGTACCTCATTGCTTCATGGTCATAAAAAACAACTTTAGATCCTAATAAATATGAATGTAATTTGTCTAAGAAAAAAAGTTGGTAACAAACTCTTTTTCAGTGGTTGTGCAGTTTGATTGGGCTGAGTCCAATCTCCTCAAGTAATAGGAAATCATATGTGAACATCTCTACACCCTCTGTGATAAGATAGTTGCAACTGCGAAGTTCGAAGCATCACATATAAGCTCAAATGGAATGTCCCAATGTGGGGACTGTATGATTAGTGTAGTGGTCAGACACTTTTCTTTCTCATAAAATGATACCCTACCTGAATAATCAAAAATGATTTTAATATATTTTTAATGAAAATGAGATAAGGTTAGAGAAATATTACTTAAATCTTGGGTGATGCATCAATAAAATCCTACATGTCCAAAAAATGATCTAACATCACACACACATGAAGAATATGGAAATGATGAAATAGTATATACCTCAGATTATTGCCTTCTATTCCATATTTTGATGCTACATTCCCTAAGGAAAGTCCATGCTCTACCATAAAATGAAACATTTAAAAGTTTAAAACCAGATTATTCGCAATAAAATGATTCTACAAATTTTATAATCTAATGGTACATTCATCAAATGAAGATCCATACACTGTAAAATCATCCATAAATAACTCAATGAAAGTATCAAGTAAATTTATAAAAATACTCACCATGCATCTCTGGAAGGTACATGGGGAATTGAGAAGTCCAAATGTCATCCTATAGTATGAAAATTTACTAAATGTACAAGTGAATGTTATCTTATCAAGGTCCTTTGGAGCTATGGGAACAAAAAATATCTATAAAATCCATCCAAGAAATAATAGTGTGTTTTCCTAGCTAGTCTCTAAATCATTTGATCGATAAATAGGAGGGGGAAATGGTCCTTGTGATTGGATTGATTTAGTTTCCTATAATCAATATGCACATGCCTAATGTTTTGAACCCTGTTTGGAACTAACTACTATCTCTCATTTCTAACAACAGAAACACCACTTTTCTTAGTCACAACTTGAATAGGACTCAGCCACTGGTAGTATGAAATGGGATATATTATACCGTCCTCGATTAAATTTTAAACTTATTTTTTTAACAACTTTCAGAAGTGTTGGATTAAGTCTCCTTTGTTGCCACCTAACCAGTTTAGCCCCATCCTTTAGAAGAATCCTTTGCTAGAAAATAGAGGGGATGATACCTATTATGTCCTCCAAGGTTAACCCAATTATCCAAATTTTCTCCCTCAAAAGAATCAAAAAAATTTCTTCATTTTTAAAAGAGAGATTATTATCATTAATAATTGGTAATTCTATCACCAACCAACAAGTATGATCATTTGAGATTTGGTGGAAATGTCTTGAGTTCCAATGAAGTGAGGGGCGGGGGTCATGTATGGATGAAGAAATTTAAGGAACTAAAATATGTGCACATTGAACATCAGTACCAGAACATAAATCATAAAAATCATAGAATAATGCATCAAATCCTTTAGTATACTTAATAGCCAAGTCATGACCCGGGTGAACATGATAAAAATCATAATATGAATCCATTTAAAAATCAAATCTAAGAGAAGTTTTTTCATTAAAAATAGGAATTATAGTTCTCTTCGACATCAAACTAGAACGAATGATCATAATTTATCTAAGCATAGAACAATAAAAATCCATGGGGTTTTTACATAGTGGTTCAAAATGGGAGATAAAAAAAGAATAATGGTCTTATAATGGGTACTTAATGGTGTCCATAAAATTAAATATCACAACTTCATCTCTATATTCCATGGAATTTGTACCCTGATTGACATTTATGATAGCTTTTGAAGTTTTGAGGAAGGTCCAACCTAATATAATGGGAGAACAATAATTTAACTGATCATCCTACATGTTAAGAACATATAAATATACTTGAAAGATCATGTCTCTTACCAAAACAAGTTTTTACTCAAGGACTACTACTGGATATGTTGTATCTCTCTTTTATAACTTCACTATTACTCTCATCAGATTCAACTCACCAAACTATAAATAAGAGAATAAAGTGTGTGACATCACATTTATGGAAGCTCCCAAATCACATAAAATGTTAGAAAAGTGTAATTCCCCTATGGTGAATGGGATGTCGAATGTCTTGGGATCCTTGAACTTTTTTAGAATTTCTAGATTTTATGTAATGAGTGATGACACATTATTTCCATGATTGATCCTATCATTTCCCTCAAACCCTCTTAAATAAGATCAATTTTATTTTATGAATTTTTCATACATTTGTATTTTTTTAATTGACTAAAGTAGATGGATACAGATCTCAACATGAATGAATGTATCTAAGACCACCTTTTTTCATTTCCTATTCAACCATCTTCTTGGTCTGTACAAATCTATTCTTAAATGAATGTTGTTTAGAAGGAACTTAATCAATATTTTTCTTACCTTTTTATTTCTCTTTAGGATGCTCATCAACTGTTCATGAATGGGGCTTGTCCAGAGTTGAGGTTAATCCTGGTAGAATGACATTTTTATATGTATCAAATATTTTATTTCCACTTCTCAATATGATTAAATTGAAACCCGATTGGAATTTGGAGTATGTTGTGACTGATGATTTCTAGAGTTCTTACTTACCAGTTCATTGAGGCAGTGGTAATCAGGTTCATTTGCGTCTTCATATATCTCAACTTCGAACCTTGACTCTTTATTTCATTCTATTGATTAAGAACAATTTGTATAAAAATATCATCACTATTTGAATCTGAATTTGGTTGATAATTAAATTATTATTGAATTCTTGATACTTTGGATTTAAATCTCTTTTGGGGTTGTTGGAAACCATATTGGAAAGGAGAAGGATGCTATAAAATTTGTTGAAAATGGGGAGTTTATTTTATCCAAATCCATAACTCATGTATGATTGATCTTTCTATACTTTTTTTATGTTTCTGAAAATAAATCATACTTATTATGGGGATGTTGTTGCTGCTTCTTCTGACATGGTCTCCAAGGAAATATAGATGTTCTATCCTCAGTCACTTGTAGTTGGGGAAACAATCAGTTTGGTGGTCTGTTTCAGTGAAAATACCACAAGGTCTTCTAGAAGAGGGTTGGGATATCTTTTGAGACAAATTAATCCATCTCACCATAGTAGTCAATTCTGTTAACTTAGTATCAATTAAATTACATTCAAGAGAAGAAGTACTTACTTGATGTACTCATCTAACATGTGATGTACCTCTATCACCAAATTGTTGTTTTCTCAACTATTGGTGTTTTGTCGACCAATGCCTCTCCAGATATGGAATCCACCATGATTCTCTCCTTATGTGTGAGGCCTTCATAGAAGTAATAGATGAGGAGTTTATCACTAATTTTGTGATGTATAAATCTTGAACAATACTTCTTGAATCACTCCCAATAATCAAACATTGACTCCCCTTTTCCTTGATTGATCCTTGGTATCTCCTTACAAATAGAATTGGTCCCTGGTGATGGAAAAAGTCTCTACATGAAAAGTTGTTTGAAATCATTTCAACATGTTATGTCTACAGGTTTTAAATAATACATCCAGTCGTTTATAGTTTCATTAAGTGATATTAGGAATAATCTTATTTTTATTTGATATTTAGAGAAATTTCTTGTTTTCAGGGTTGAGAAAACCACATTAAATTATTTTAAATTTTTGATTAGAGCCTCACGAGATAATCCATGAAACATTAGAAGAAGGTTAATTAACCCAAAATTAAATTAAATTTATGATTCGTGGTTTGGGAATGAAATATAATTTGGTTGATAGTTAATGTCTGGTGAATCCAATTCTCAAATGTATCTATTAAGTTAATTTTTATTGGTTTCTTCCATTGGTTATGTTTTTATATTTTATTCAGAAGTGTTTAAAATTTCAATGTTCTTAGAATTGATGAATTCTCTAACTATTTGAATGTTGAAACTTCCCATAGACTGAGACTGTTTGATTCGATCATTAAGGTTACATTTAATATTAGGGTCAATATATAAGTGATCATCAAGATTATTTTGTTTCATAAATCAAATAAAAGTAAAAATACAGAATGTGTATAATAATAAAAAGATAATATGTTTGAGCTCATGGTCTGAAAAAAAAATTAAGAAACATCCAGATTGGGTAAATAATAAAGAAATATGAAACTAAGAGAATAAAATTATTTTTTAAAAAAATACATCTAATTGGTTGGAATAATTACTTACCTAATTGAAAATATAACCAATTTGGAAGGTTATATCGTATTAACTTTCAAATGATGTGTAATTTTGTACTCATGTAACCGATTGGCTGACCAAGGTCGTTTCTCAATGGAAGAAGTAAATTTAACAACATATTAAAGGCATATTCAAAATAAGATAAAAGTGAAGAAACATACTACATAATATTATGGGGGGGGGGTTCATTTAAAATTATATAAAAAGTATTAAGGAAAATATTTTATTTTTTTGTTTTGAAATGTGATTGAGAAGGATCAATGGGGAGATGTTTTTTAGAAAACTATTTTTAGAAAGAGTAATCGATATAAATATACCCATTTATGTACTTGTTAATATTTATAATTTAAATTATCATCCATTTAATAATGATACCCTAATTTTTTAACTCTTTAACCCTACAAGAGTAACTTTACCAAAAATATTAAAAGAATTAAACCCCAGACTATCTTCAGAATATGCAATCGTAGTACCCTACTTTGATTGTCATTCTAAGGATAGCTTATGGTCAGTGATAAATTAGGGAAAAAATAAATTCTATATATAAATATTATTTGAGTTTAAGGATTATATTTTAACTCCACAAACTAATCATATGTGGTTTTTATACTGATTAAGTATTTGCTCTCATAATTTACACAAATCTCGACATGATGTGTTTTTATATCCATTGTTCAATTTATTTCTTAGTTTATTATTATTTAAAAACACAATTCACGGATAATATTATGTGAATTAATGTATATAATTGATTCAAAATAAATAAATGAATATGATAAGAGGTTGATTTATTACTAATAAAACTCTTCATCTATGGGCGATGTAGTCATCGTAGAAATGAATTGCATTCAAAAAGGTTTAGAAAGGGTATAACCTAATCCCATTTCTACTCTTGAATTCTAGAACGAAGACTATAAGTATAGAAGAATAAAAGTGAATAAAATAGAAGAAAATAGGAGACGATAGAGGTGATAGAAGAGGGACTAAGAATTTTATTATACAAACACAAATATTACAACATGATAAGGAGAGGAAGGCTTTGATGATGGGTTCCTTGCTTCAAGAGCTCCCCCTATGAGTATAGAAAGTTAAAGAACATCCAAGGTGATGAGAGAAATCACCTAGAACTAAAAAATGACATAAATTACCACTTTGGTAAAACTTTCAAATGAGGTTCCCATGGTTCTATTTTATAGCCAAAATGGGAAGTGGTTTTGGTCACCCAGTTTTGGTTATACCATTTGTATCTAAGTTTTAGACTAGTAAAATTCCATATCACGACTTGGAAAAAAGAGGGGAGTTTTTGGCTGACGTATTTAATAAATCCATGTCAAAATTTTCATCCATTTAACATATGTATTTGGAGATAGTCTCAAAATAATGAACGAAAATTTTCAATTCATGTAGATTCAGTCCCCTAGACAGATCAGTTTGGATGGGCCTATAGATAATAGAATTAGGATTTAATTTCTTGATATGAGTTGTATACCAATTAATTTTTTATAATCTCACATAATCTCACCCCATTTGGATTCATTTATGTCTCATAATGTGAAAAAATTGGACACATTTCCTTGGTATTTCTGATAAATTGGCCCATTTTCCTTCTGGATCATCTCTGACCCTCCAAATTACATCCTCCAATAACGAAATCACCAAAAAAGTATAATTTCCATTTTTAATGGTGATAAAAATTTGATAATTAAATCAAATGTTATTTAAAATTTTAGATAACATTTACAATTTTACGCACAAAAAAATTTTAAAATATTGATTTATGGGTGAAATAATATATTAAATCGTGGTGCGATTAGGTAACCTAATGTATCATCAATTAAAATTGATAACTTAATTAAACAATTTTTACAAGGATAAATTTTAGTTTAAATAATAATTAGGGAATAGAAATTATCAATTAACATTCCTTTTATTATTATATAAACAATAATTACCAGCTTCATGTTCTTTATCAAATTATATTAACACTTGGAAGAACAAAATAATAAAACCTGCATCTTGCATCAATTTGATTTCCATAAAATTATCAGAGTCTAAGGGTTCATTAAAAGTTCATATTTTGGTTATTTATACAATAAAAATTACTAAATATAATTCATGAACCATTTTCATTTAACCATGACAAAAAATACTAAAAAATATAATAAAAAAGGGCTGACATATATAGGAAACTATAAAGAAAATGAAAAGGTAAAATATTGTCATGGTGGAAGAATACTTTAGATCACTAACCATACAAAATTATTTTAAAAATATATTTTCCTTTATTTATATTAATTCTACCACCAACTAAAAATCAAAATCATGGTAAATTAATGATTTCACGTAAAAAATGAGATGTGATGAATCCCATATCTCAAGGCAGCATCATCCTTCATGCTATAATATAATAATAACTCAGATATATGATCACCTCTCCCATAAATAAATCTACGTACCACTAATAAAACCATGCTAATACCAGAAAAAAATAAAAATAAATTCCATTTGATCGATTAGGATGAAACTCCATAACATGGAAATATAACAAGGGAGGAAACAAGATTGAATGGAGAAGAAACTATAAGAAAAGATAAAGAACACACCTCAGTTAACGGTGGATCAGACATGGGAATATGGGGATCAAATATGATTGAAAGATGATTAAATGGACTTCCAAAATCTCTTTTGGGTGCTTCGGTTTCATGATTGAATCTTTGGAAAAATTGGGGTTCAACGGTCTTGGGGTATTTATTGGCTAATTGAAATAGAAGACGACCATGATGACACCTCATGGACTATTCCTAATAACTAGCCGAAATATGAAAGAATATAGTGTTACACAAGAGACTACACCTTTTCCTATATGTTCAAACATGTTTCCAAGGAACACTTCACGATCCATGATGCATATTCTATAAAAGTGGGAGATGAACTATGATGCATTCTTCTTCACTAAACTGCAGGACCTAGTAAATAGGAAGGAACCTATGCCATATTCTACCTCCCTAGAACAACATTCCCAAAAAAGGAAGAATACCCAAAAAGAAATATTATATATACAAAATTCTCTACACCACAAAAGTCATACGACTATGCCATAATACTACTCCGTGGCACAATAAACCAGCCAGGTTGTGCCACATCCCACCTCCACGACACAACCAAGACAAAAATAGAAGCGACTCCACATTAATTAACATAGGGCCCTAATCCATAGATTGGATATCCATGTCATATAAACTAACCATTATGTTGAAAACTAATGCTCCTAGCCATAATATATTCTATTATGTTGATATTTATTCTTAACTCCATTGTTTTCTCCCCAATCATTATCTATGCACCACTAACACCCAGAAATCACAATAAAAATTGCTATAAGGATCCATGAACTTAAAATTATAATGTCCATAATTTTATTATAAATAATTTATATAAACTATGTTTAGTTGTAAAAAATTAAATATAATTTATCATTGTAAATTTTTTAAATGAAAAGACAGTTTTCAATAAAAAATAATTTCACTATTCATCGAAGAATCAACCAATCTAGAAAATTATAAAAAAATACTCTAAGATAATGATTAAATGATGATTAAAAGAATTAATTTCAATTATTAAAATAGTTTTTTTAAAATTGATAAAAACTAATTATATTATTTTCTCACAAAATGTAATAAAAACCAATTTGGGGAAAATGTATTTTTAAAGCATATAATGACTTACAAATGAGTAGTTTTTTGGATATATTTTCATTATATAAATCCTTTATTTTTTTAAAAAAATTATAGTTATTACAAATCATACTAGTAATTTCACATCTATGATATAATGGTATACTATATTAAAGATTATTTAGACTCAGGGTTATGTGTATCAAAAGACATCAAAGATATTAAATTTATTTAAAATGAAATATATCATAAAATATTAGGGTGTTAAATTCTTCAATCCTTAAAATTAATTTATCCATAAAAATTCCATTAATCTAATATAAACAACTGAGGATACTTTTTCCACATCAAAACCCTAGGTTCTCACATAGCTTCCTCAAATTTTTGGTTTCACCACAAAACTCTTACCTGTAGAGTGGTCATGTTTAATCTCACTTTATCTCTATGATCTTGAATATTAAGTAGTTATTATACATAAGAGTTATATTTCTAGTTGTATGGCTTCTGAGTTTAGTACATGTGAAGGATTTGGTATATACTCTCTTATGAGATTTGAAAAGAACATATCAAGAACTTGATTGGGATTTAATGGAAGCACCAAGAGATAATCTACTATCCCGATATAATCAAGAATCTAGGAGAGGATAACATAGTTATGGATTATATTTCCTTTCATTATAAATCACAGTACCTTATTCAATGATGAAATTCTTAAAAATACCTTCACACCAAATTCAAACACTAGATGTTATTGATGATATCCAACATAATAATTTTTTCAACTCTGAGTTTCCCTTATTAGTTATTGAATAGATCCAATTTTCTCATCCCTTTATTTATATAGATTAGGTCCTAATAGATTTATTCATACAAATTAATTCCAATATATTGGTGTTCTATAATTCTTTCCTTATAGGGATTCACAAGGAGCCATATGAATACTCGAGTTAAGTTATTTTTGTAAGAAAATTCAACAAAATGTGTTGATACAAACCACCATTGAAATCCATATAGAAAGATATAAAAATATATTCTAGAGTTTTAATATTACTCTTAGACTGACCATATATTTGAGGATGATATATAGTTATGAAACTGAACTCTGTATCAAGATCTTGTTGAAGACATCACGAAAACATCAAGGTAAACCTCATATCCCAATTAGATATGATAAAATGTCGTAATATATGAACCCATACAACTTCATTAATGTATACTTTGGTATGAGGATCAATAGGAAAATATTATATGATATAAATTAAGTGTGATGAATTTTTAACACGATCCACTATACACCAAATAATATTATTGTCTTGTACATTTTGGGGAGTCTGATGAAAAAATCCAAGGTGATGTTTTCCTATTTACATTATGGTATGGGTAATGGTTATAAAATCCCCTTATACATCAGTCACTCATACATAACTTATTGATATAAAAGGAACCAAGATACATACTATGTAATATCCCTTTTTATTTCATACCACTAGAAAATCTCTTTCATATCTCTATAAATCTTCATACTTCCCAGATAAATAGAGAACGATGAACTATGAGGTTCATAAAAAACTCCTTGCTTGAGTCTGGTATTGAAGGGACACATACTTTATTCCTAAACCTTATAATTCTAGTATGATCATGTTTAAATACAAAACAAATTCTCACCTTATTCTATAATTATAAATCTTCCCCATATGTGTTCTTAATCCTCTCAAGAATGGATTGTTGAATATTCATATGAGAATGATATGAAATTTCCCCATTCCTCAGGAATTCAAGATCCATATTCTGGAAATCCATAAATATTGGATCTATTTCAATCCCTACCATGGAAAAACATGCATGGAAATTTTGACACAGATAATAAAACACCTTATTCAACTTCCCATGGTGGTAATGTATTGAGAAATCATAATATTGGAGAAACCCTCACTATATTGTTTGGTGCATATTAAACTCACTCTATTTAAAAATATACATCATTATTTTATGATCGGTATATATATATAAAATTTCACAAAATAGATAATTCCATTATATAATTAATGAAAAAACTACCACTTCCATCTCCCAATAATTTTTCAGCCAATTTTTTTCATGAATTTTTAATTGGAGAGAGGCTTGTTCTATCACCATGTCATTCTGCATGAGGATCAACGAAGTACCTTACATGATTCATTAGTTTATATCACAAACCCTTCTATATTATTGGGTATTTTAACAATAGTCCTAAAGAAGAATCTTTTATTTAGTTCTTTTAAATTATATTCACAAATGTCTACTCATTTGAAACTAACCCCCTTTCGAGTCAATGTGGTTACTTGATTATATAGTCATGAGAAATATCTCACAAAGAGTTGGTAGTATATATCCAAGCCATGAAAACTATGGATTATTGTTATAATGCTTTTTTGGGTCTATTTATCAATAACTTAAATCTTATAAGGATCTACATATATACCCTCACATGAGATTATATAACCCATGAATGGAAAATTATGAAGCAAAAATTCACACTTATTAAATTTAACATACAACTTATCCTTACTCAAGGTCATCCACATAGTTCTCAAATATTCTTTATGATCTCCCATTATCTCTAAATATATAAGAATATAATATATAAATATAACCAAAAATAGATTAATTCTATCTATATAGACTTTATTCCATAAATACATAAAGATATAAGGATCATTAGTAATTTTAAATGTAATTAATATAAATTAATAATTATCATTCCTTGTATGGAAGGTTTTCTTAGGTATATCGTTCTTCTTGATCCTTATATGATGACGTCCATATATAAGATAATTCATGGAAAAATATATTTATCCTCATAATTGATCAGATAAATCATAAATATGGGGAATATGATACTGTTTCCTAATTGTGATATTGTTATGTTCTTGATAATCAATATAGAGTCACATTGATCCATTTTTCTTCTTAAAAAAGAACAGGTGCACCCAATGGTGAAGAAATCATCAGAATGAACCCCCTATCTAGATTCACTTGGATTTTATTATTTAATTCCTATAATTTAATCGAGGATATTCTCTATATAGTCTTTGAAATAGGTATAGAACAATGTATGAGTTCCATTGAAAAATCAACTTCACGATTATTTGGAATTTTGGGAATGTCCTCAGGAAATAAATTATCATATTCCAGAATAATAGGAACATTTTCAATGTTGAGTTTCTATGTAGTAATTTGAGATAAATATCCCTCATGATTAGTTAAGAAAACCCATATAATGGAAGTAATTATCATAGGGTGTTCAGTTTCATCCTCACACTGAAAGATGAATCAAGGTTGATTTAGAATATAAAATGTAACTTACCTTTAATGAAAACTTATATAGGATATATACTAAGAGATCCAATGCATACCCATAATTACATAAAATTCAACTAGATAGAGAATAATGAGATTCATAGGAACAAAATTTCCACAAAATTCTATAGGAGAGGAAATATATAATTGGGATGCGATTATCTTACTATTAAAAGTTTTCACCACCAGTTCAACATATAATCACTGAGGTGGTGATATGAAATCCTTAAACAATTCATTAAATATAAGGTAAAACTGGATTCAAATAAAAAATTTATAATCTTGGAGTGGATGATATGTGTACCACTCATCATGCCTCTAGGAACAACCACTTAGACTATAGTAATCACATAAGATTGTCCTTCCGACCCACTTAGATACTTTTGTGGTAAATTCACATTAAATTTAGGGAATGTTTTGGAACAATTCACCATCTCCATTTAGTTAATGCATTATACATTGATTTATTATCCATTACCCTTTAGTTCATGATCATGATGACATTTTTCACCACACATGAATAAAAATACTTTTCTTTATAAGAATATACCATGTTTTTCCTTCAATAAGTATCACATATTGGAAAATTCATATTTCTCTTCTTCAATTTATCAATTTTTATATCTGTTATCATCTTTTTCTCTTGATTTCCTTTGAATCAATAAGAATTGTAAAATTATTTGTCTATCTTGATAGAACATGATATTATATCTTTATATGATAAAAATGATTAGGATACTAGTTCTCTTCAAAGCATTGTCTTATTCTCATAAACAAAATGGTCAATATTAGTATTTGGATTAAGTATATAGTATATAAGATGAATCTCTAACCTTTTAATTTTTTATTAATACATAAAAAAATTTCTTATTCTTTTTGTCACAGACACTATAATTTCCACCCCATACCCACTTTTTGTTCATGAGGAAAATATTTTTCTAATAAGTATACATCAAAATCCTTCCACTATATGGTAACTATTTCCTCCTCATCTTTATTTTTTTGAATCAATGACCTATATTTAACCAAACCCCCATGAGATGGTATAATTTCATGAAAACCTTCTCCCTTTTATTACATCCCAAATAGAAAAATATCATTTATAGGGAAATAATACATTTATAAACTACAATTTTTTTGTGGTTCCTCTGAATGATGGAGGTTGTTTTCATATGAAATGATCAAACATTATTAAATCATTATTACACTACATTTCAGATGAGCCAACTACTCCATACAAGAATAAGTTATTTTTTATAACATGAGTTAGAAACCCCAATATTGTTATAATTTATTCAGTAGCAGCTCCATATCTAGAGTTAGCATCACAATATTTCCTAGGAGGGAAATCCATACATAGATTATGTGCATTGATATGGTTTTTATTCCTACTGCTATAAACTATTTTTTGAATCATGGAATAATATATATTAGATCATAACATCATCAATAATAATGTATAATTTTAAAACTGTTGAAACAGATAACAAAAATTGAAATTTTATTCATAAATAACCTCAAAATCATAACCTTGGTTTCATTAGTAATATTATAAAATCATAAAAATATTTTTCAATCATTCATAATGGTTTGTAAAGGAAATTTGAATTATCCCAATCATATCCCTAGGAGTGAAAAAATAAGTTTATTTTATGTAATAACTCACCTGGGCTAGAATAATGGCCATGATATATTCAACCATCTCTTTTCATTGTGAATACCCCTATATTCATCTATACCAAAACAAGATCCACTAATAGTATTAATAAAGGTATGTATAGAAAATAATTACACGTATCTCTTCCATAAAAAACCATAGAATGTTTTCCTATACCTATACTGATCCTCAATGTCAGTTATAGGATTATGTTCACTAATCTATGTTTTCTTAAATCTAGTTTCCTAGGTTTTTACTAAACATAGTCTTATAAAAACTATAAAGACAATGAACCTAGTATCCTAGAGATAATAGTTACTTTATTTAATATATATTATATATAAGTGATTAAATACCAATGGACTGAATAGTTTATTTGTATTGGAAAAGTAGATACATGCTTAAAAATGATATTACACTTGAAAACATAAAATACAATATCACATTTTCTTTGAGAACACTATTATTCCCTATAGAATATCTATGTATATAAATCATTATATACTTAATAGAATCACTTGTAAAGGAAACATAATAAAGGGTTGAGATGAAATTCTCATTAGGGGAATGTATACAATAAAATCTAAATAAGTCAAGAATAATATGACAGAAATATGTGATTATCAAATAATACTATATAAATAATCAAATATTCTTGAAAATTATCCATTTATATCATAACGATTCAAATAATAACATTTAAACCAATAAATTATTTCATAATAATGGAATTAATAATTTCAAACATCTTAAACTTACTATTGATGCCTCATGCCAGTACATCTAAAAAAATGGGCAAGGCCTTAGATAAATACCCAACCTATTTTGTATCATGAAACCTATAGATTTATTATGGGTCTATGCAATTATGGTCCCCAAATATCACATAATATTTCAAATTCATTCATCATATGAATAAATAATACAACCTAATCAACATACCTTAAAAATTAATAACTTTTGGTATATAAAGACCATACATACAAATTGTCAATAATTTCACTAATAAAAAGAATGAAAAAAAATACAAAGAAATATAGTGTATGGAATTAGTATATTATATCCTTAGTAATTCATAAGAATCAAGAAATGATTTTTTTCATAGATGAAAATACATTAAAAAGATCATTGGGATTGTTTTTGAAGAAAATACACTTTTAACATTGAAATCACGTATTTAAAATCAAAAAAATTCCAAAATATTAAGAATTTTTTTATTTGAATGAATCCTTTGAATATATTAAATTAATATTTGATGTACTGGATGGTCATGATGGTGGGAAATTCATTTTATGTTGTGTATGTTAAAATAAAGATTCCATTGACATTTTTTTGTTAAAATGTAAAAGCACCATATTTAGAAAACAACATGAAGATTAAATTTTTTATATAAAAAGTAAAACATGGGAAAAATTTTCTTTAATAAATAATTTGAGAATATTATAACCATTATTTACATCAATTTAAGGAAATTATATTCATGGAAGAAAAATATTTCAGACCGAGTAGAAATGCAATGTCAGTCTCCCTTAAAAAGATTATTTCGGTATCTTGGATACATAAAGAGATGAAATGGAACGAAAATATTTTAATTTATATAAATAACCATAGGATAAGAATATATATTAGTAATAATATAAAAAATTAAAATAATTCCACCAATGGAGACTTAAACATAATAATCCTAAATAATGATGAAATTATGAAATAAACCCTTACCTTAGGTACAACTTCCTTCATATGTGCTCGAGAAATTAGTATAATAAATATTTATTTATTACACATATATTATATAAATATACTCATTCATATTATGTCATATATTATTTAATTATATCCTTTTATTGGTCATTTATTCATAGTTCATTATTAAAATATTTTTTCCCAAGTGATAACTTCTTCATTTTTCATATATGTTTTGGTTCATTATTTTTGTCCTTCTACCTTTATCTTGATTACATTATCTACAATACATTAATAATCATATAAATATCATATATAGTCAATTAATATATATATTTATAATGATAAATAAAAGGTATAGGTTTAGAAATTAATGACACAATTGATGGAGATGGTAGATCATATGTACACATGAAGTTTTTTTTACTTTTTAATGGATGGATTGAAATAAAGTTAAATAATAATTCGCCTTTATAGAAATGAAGTTAATTTTTTCAAATACATTTTATAAAATTATAAAAATTAATATTATTTTCTTATGAAAATCAATAAAACCCTATTTTGAGGAAATAAGTATATTTAATGAATATACGGACTTAAAACTATTGAGTACTTATTTAAGGATATATTTTAATTATATAAAACCATAATACTTTTTTGAATTGTTTTTATTCATATTCATTCCATCAATTTAATGAATTAGATATAATAGGATTAAATATTATGGTTAATTTAGACTCTATACTGTCTATAACTAAATATATCAAAGAAATTAAATTTATTTAAAGATAAATATATCATAAAATATTTGGGTGTTGTAACACCAAAATTTACCATGATTTTGAATGAATTAAATATACAC
Source organism: Viscum album (assembly GCA_963277665.1). Taxonomy (NCBI): domain Eukaryota; kingdom Viridiplantae; phylum Streptophyta; class Magnoliopsida; order Santalales; family Viscaceae; genus Viscum; species Viscum album. The sequence goes on along the minus strand of OY728156.1, from coordinate 153,735,685 downwards.
ATGAATACATATATCATGATATATAACCTCATAAATAATGTGTTGGAGGGAGATATAGGAAACCACTCATAATTCATCCATACTTATGTATCCCACATTAAAATCATTAAATGTTAACATCATAAAGAACCTATGGAAATAAAATGGGATTTATAAAATCGATAAATGGAAATAATTCATTTTTCATAAAGAACCCATGAAAATAAAATTGGTTTCTCATAACATCCTAATTGTAAAAAATAACATCACAAAATAAATTATTTTATAATAAAAACGTGATCACCAAAGATAAAAACATAATAAAAGAAAAATATACGATGAAACATGAAACATAACTGCCTTGTATATGAATCATATTAAAGATATAGAGGGAAATGAAAACTAAATTTGGAAAAGATTTTTTTAAAACTTTTTATATCCTCTGATATAAAATCTACAGTTTCATTCATATTTTAAAAATCTATCCTTTTAATAAAATTTACAAAAAACCTTCCATGAAAGAGAATTTGGATCAAAAACTATTTCCCCATATAAATAAAGAGATATTATTATTCAAAATGGAATGTTTGAAAAAATAATGTTCAATAAGGAAAAATATATCTCAATGAAAGGAGTTTGAGTTACCAAGTCCCTTAATTTTACACTTGATTTAAAGGGATGTAATTTATCCACCAATATCATATTGATAAAAATATTAATTACATATTTCAGAACCTTATTAAAGAGACCCTATAATTTTACACATATTATTACATTATTTTAATAATAAAAATCCATTAAATACAAACAAAGGATTGAAAGGCCTCGTGTCTTTTCAATACTAGGTACATAAATAGAAAACATGAAACTAAAATAAAACATATTTTTAGTAATCTCCATTATGAGCTCCTAAATCCCTCTGAGATTCTATAACTACATAGGATATCCTGGGAAATTCGTAGAAAAAAAGGGTGAGGTAAAATCTAACTCCCTAACTCTAGAAGCCTAGTGATGGTGCATTATTTTATTACATTGACATGATTACAAGAAATCAAATCCATCAATTTAATAGTTTTTGAATGCCATTTTTCATACATTAAACCCATAATACATTGGGAAATAGGAAATACAAACATAATACATAATAAAATGAAATAGAAAACATCCTTGATAGCTTATTAAAATGTTTCTTTTTCATAACATGGGAAAATAAAAAAAATAAGTGTGAGATCAAATACTCAGTAAAGTAAAGTAATGTGGAATTGATGATGAATTTACAAGATCAAATCAACATAATAATGTAAATAAATAATAACACATACCATTTAAATAAACTATATAAGGAATAAATAATATGGAAATATAAGAAACTGAACACATGTCGTTTAATCAATAAACTAAGAATGATAAGTATCCATAGATAATTTAATACAAGAATCGAACATATAATAATAATAAATTAATTCTCAATAATGTAAATTCTTAATTACTTGGCGTCATGTTTCCTAGGAACATGACACCCTTACTATCAAGATACAGTTTAAACTATTCTTATTTGGCCATTTGAGTCATCTCATGAGACTACCGATGTATCTAGGGGCTTTAATTAACTGGTCACCAACTCGTAGAGCTTTCATTAACCAGTATCCAACCCATAGGGATTTCATTAACTGGTCCCCAACCCATATAGTGCATGCCCAAAAATTTTAAATAAACAAAGTTCCTTATAAAATATCTGTATTGAGTAAAAGACATAGATTTATCAATTTTTCCCCAAACATTCTAATAACATTCAAAGTGAAAACTTTATAAAAAATGTTACATGGTTCAAGAAATAATCTTATCCATGAAAAAATATTTGAATACTTAGGATAAATTCAATGTCAAATGATCATAGTAAATTAAATATTTCAATGGGACTAAAAGGAATTAAAGAAGTTAATGTGAATACTATCCTTGGACAAATCAATCATAGACCATACAATGGAAGAATAAGGATGGTATCAATACAAAATATCCCAAGTGAATTAAAAATAAATGGTTTTTGTCATTTAAGAATAAAAATAATATAAAAAGATCTTTTTAAAATATTATTTAGGAAAACATCCTTTTGGTTTGAAGAAAACCTTATCAAAAACCTTTTATTTGAAAATAACATTTGAAAACATTGTTTTTAAAAGTTTCCATTTATACATGAAAGTGAATCTTCAAATAAATTATGGTGGGTAAATTTTTACATGCTATGATAGGAAAAATAACATTCCTTTGTGATGATAAAAGTTTTTATAAAAGACTAGTTTGGAAAGTGACATTAAATTTCCTTTGAAAACATGGGTAAAAGAAAAAAAGGTAAATATGTCATTAAAAAATTATTCTGAAATTGTTAAAAACCGTTTTGAAATCATTTTAATAAAACATGGTTTTTATAAGGAAATAATTTCTCCCAATAAAGAGAAAAATGAATTCAAATTTTCTTAAAAACATTTTATAAAAAAGTTTAAGTACCAAAGTGTGAAAAATGATACCATTATTTGATAAATGTCATGAATAAATAGATAAAAATGAAAGGTTTTATTATAAAATGATAATATAATTTCCTATAATGGAAATTAAATTTTTAACAATCCTAATCAAAATGATATTATAATGTAAACCCTTAAAAATATTATAATGTTGGAGTGAGAATCAATGAATAAGATGATTATGTGTATTAAATGTAAATCCATATATAGAAGTGTAAATACGTCAATAGATATAAAATTCATTATACATATAATATTAATGATAATAAGGGATTAATATAACCCAATGAAAATAAATTGGGTTATAAAATTATCTTTGACTTGGTAACTTTTAACTTGAATCCCCTTAGATGAAATAATTCAAATTGAAATTGAAATAGCATGAAGAATGAATGAATCATGATATTATTTGATAAGGAGGATGTATGTACTCCATACATAAGAAATTAGGTGATAAAAAATAAAGTTATTTTTAAGATAAAATTAACAATCACATACGGAAGTGAGATTGAAAAACTCATGGAGAATAATCATTAAACATTCCAATGTGTCCCATACCACTTTGAATCATTTGAATCACGATCCCCATGAATGAAATGATATCAAATAAAACTTTAAATAACATGAAGATAAAATAATTAAATATATAATATATATAAATTGGTTGTAAATACATTATATAAAGATGTAAGTGCTGAATAATTGTGTATGCCTCGTAGAATGAAAACTGAGACAAAAATCCCTTACCTTGCATTTCATTTTGGCAGATAATCCTCTAAAATATAGTATAACTATTTTTAGAGTGTTAATAAATTATTATATAACCATATTGTTATTTATTATATCATATTTGATCATCCTATAATATCTAATTACCTATTTTTTTAACAATATTTAATTATTTTACTATTTCAGGTATAAATTACCTAGTTTGTCAAGTATGTTTTATCTGGTTGATTATTATTATCATTAATGAGAACATGGTTTAATAATCTCCAAAATTTAATCCATGATATAAATATAATATATCTTCCTTATATTAATTTATAATAATCTATAAAGTCTATATATAGTAAATGAAATTCATCATTCATGGACATGGTAGGCCATACGGATGCTTGAACCCTAATTTCATTCCCTTATCACATTTTAAATGAATGAAAAGTAAAGGATATATATGTATATGTATATTATAATTACAGTATAATATATATTTTATATATGTTACATTGTGTTATTAAAACCATCATTTATACATTCCATGTATTGCGTGAACTAATTCATCGCTTTGAGAATGTGGTATTCTACACTTCCACAAATGATGTTATCGTGTTCCCAAAAAATGAAGTACATAATGGTTTCTGTTATAGAATAATTAAATCCATATAAAGAAACTATAAATATCATATATAATATATATAAACAGATTTTCTATCATAATTCTCAACAATGAGAGGTGGAAGGGTAAAAACGAACTTCTTCTTTTCGTGAGGTGGTAATTCGCGGTACACATAAACGGTATGTTTGTTACCCATTAGACGGAAGTGTGTGTAAGTGTAGGTTGAATATATAACATAATAAAATATCAATATATTTATGATAATTTTTTTTATATATAATCATGTAATAAGTATACTTGAAGGAGTGGAGAATGGAAATAAAACTAAGGAGCTTGTGGAAATATGCTACCACTTTTTCCGGTAATTCCTTTTGGTTTGCACAAAAGGGATTCCTTGGTTTGATTTAATCCAAAGGTTATGATTATATTTTTATGGGATGGATTTTTATTATCTATTTGGGTAGATAATGTTCTATCCAAAGTGGTTTGATATGTGTGCTGAAGTTGGTGGCTTGAGTTCATTTTTATAGTGGAGGAGGAGTGACCCTCCTGCAAATTTTGGAAAAGAGTATTCCACACACATTTTTCACATTTAAAGTTAATAAAATATTGGAACCAAGTCAATAAATGGGATTATATGTTCTAAATATGGCCATAAAATGGGTTTTTACATGTTTTAGGTCATTGTTTCCCTTACGTTTAAGGTTTAGTCCTTTGTTAAGCTTAATTTCACCTTAATCATTTTAATTAATTTTAATCACTTTCACTAATATTATTGGTCAAAAACTAAGTTGAACTTATTTGAAATTATATATTATTCTTATTATAAATATATAATCCATTTTTTCAAATTTTAATCACATATGTGTCTGAAATTAATTTAAATTTAATCCCACAGATGCGATAACAATGCTGGTTTTTAAAGTTAAAACATTCATAAGTTTGCTTTGTTTTTATATCCAATTTCAAATTGAAATTGATTATAATTACCTCAATTTTATTAATTAAAAAAAATTATCTTATTAAACATTGAAACCAATTTAAAATTTTATTTAATCTTATAAGTATATTATATTAAAAAGTAGTTTTGAATTAAAATTCTATATTTTTCACTATTCATTAAATAACGAAACTTCATAGAAAAATACCCAAAATTCACCCTAACCTAATTTTTATTTTAAAATTTCAAATATTAAGTCTATTTTTATATATAATATTTATAAAATTTCCAAAAATTGGATTTAAAATTGTTTCTCCATTAAAATGATGTAAATGTTCCTTTATAAAAATATTAGTTTTTACGTGTAATATTGAGTTTGTTTTTATCTTATGTCTATATAATCTATTGGATAAATATAAAAAATATTTTGATTGAATAATATATATATATATATTACATTAATATCCCTCATTAATTTTAATTAATTTAATTTACTAGGATAAAACAACTTTTTGAGCATAAAAATAATAATATTTTCCGTTATATTCAATCATTTTCCATATTTATTTATAATTAATTTGTAACCAATGAATTAATTTTATATTTGTGGAAACCATATATTTTAAAATTTTAGTTAACACTTTTCATAACTATTGATTTAACAGCAAGGTTATATCATATATATAAAATTATAGCATTTTAATAATATATTATTGTATGGTAAAAATCGACCTTGCGTGTAATGCAAGGCATTGAAGAAAATCACTATTGCATGGAATGTACACTAACTCAGTATCACACTCATTGAAATAAATAACATATATTTATTTTATTTAAAATATAAAATATATTTTAAATTCATTGGGTGTTGTATTCCCTTATGCGCTTGATGATTCATGTGATACATGCTATCAAATACAATGTTCTTACTTTAGAATTTTGGGGTGTTACATTATTCACACATTAATTAAACCACTTCTTCACAATTTAAATTTGATATTGGTACTCAGGGTTCGATAATTTTGAAAAAAAAACTATTGTTCAAAAACCCACATCTTGAATAGGTTTGATAACACATATTCTTAATAAGAGATAAAGGAAAGTACAATGGTCGTGTAACTATGTTCCCTAGTAGAAGAACATAGGTGGTAAATTGAAACATGGATATTGATGGAAAATATAACAATCAAGTTCTTATGGAGTGTTCTAGATAACATGTTCAGGTGAAAGTTCATGACCATAAATCCTTAATCCCTTGTCTTTAAAAGGTCATTGATATCATAAAAAATAATGATAATAGGATAATATTTTTTTATCAAAGTCTATTTTTCCTATAGTTTAGGAATTATTTCACTCTATAAGAATATTATTAAATATAATTTTATATTTCATAAACACAATCTTATCCTTTGGTTTTTCCCTAAACTATTTCTACTTTATTTCTCAGTAATGGATGCATCATATGGTGAAGTAATACATTAACCTCTAAAACCCCATCCAAGGATAAAATCAAACCATTTAATAAAAGGATAAATTTTAAAAAATATTATGATCCAACACTTTATAGGTATAATCATGAGATTTCCAAAATGAACATATAAAATAACATAAAGTGGATTTTAATCATCACATACCAAAAAAGTGAATAACTTCATCATATATTCTCTTGAAATATAGTAATAACATGATTTCCTTAAAAATATACTAGAAAAATGGATTATTTCTTATTACATAAGTAATACACATGTTATTAGATATATTACATAAATTAATTTTTTTGTAAACTCCATTAGCCATGTTTTTTCCAAAAAGTTAAACATTATATAGAATAACTTTTCTTGGTAACATTCAACATATGAACTTAAATATATATTGATAAAGTACTATAGTAAAATCCTTAAATATTTCATAACTCATATTATGAGAAAATAATTAATAAAATACCTTTAACATATTTCATAGATCACAATATAGAAGATCATTATTCATTCTACTTCAGTTGCGTAAATTACTTAATATTGACCTTGATCTGTTAGCTTATTTGGGGGTATATTCCCTGGACACTTGGGGCATTCATTTTCATAGTGTCCCATATCATTTTTGTTGTGACACTGAATAACAAAATTTTACTCCTTTACTTTGCATTATTTTTCTTGGTTACCTTTCTCTCTATAGTTATAAAATACTGTCAATTCTTTCAAGAATTTCCCTGAGTGATTATTTCCATAGTTATTACATATGGGAAATCCTTTTTCCATTATTCTCTTTACCTTTTATTCTCTATTCATTTATTTTCACGTATTTATTCCCTTTTAAGACACATGACATAAATAACTCTTTCTCTTTATTGATAGTGCGTAAAACTATTTCATCATATGAAGAAAAGGTTTGAGACACCATTACCCTTCAGTGACTTGAATTAAGTCCATAAAAATGATCAATATTTAATTCCATGTTGTATATGAAATTCGTAGAATAACTTACTAACCAAGAAAAGGTAGCTTCATACTCCACAATACTTTCTTCCTCCTTTTTGTTTTAAACTCATGAAATTCCCCTTCATTTTAGTTTGTCAGTCATGAGGGAAGTATTTATCAAAGAATGTATCCTTAAAAGTCCTCCATTACTTATGTTCTATTTATTATTCCTCTCTATTATTATGGATCATAGACTACCATTGATTCACATCACCATTGATACAATACATTAAAATTGTAGCCTTATCCTTTTCAACACATCCCAATTCCATGAATATATTTTTCAAAGACATAATATATTGCTCTTCCACTATTGGGTAATTAGTCCCACTAAATGATGGGGTCCTTTGTCATATAAATTTATCAAAAAGCAGATAATCTCATTGTTGAACATATTTCTCCATCTAGGTAATGTTATGTGTCACAACCTGATTAATCTTCCCAAATATTTCTATAACATTCTCAGTTCCAATACATACGGTATTGGTTCCTCAGCATGACAATATCTGCATTTTCTAGGAGCACTGATACCATTTTCCATCCAGGATCCATTTCCAAAAAAAGGAATATACTAGATTAGATAATAACATTATGTAACATAATTTATAATACCAAAACTAGTGAAATAGTAATTATAAATTGAAAATGTTTTCGCTAACTAATATCATAGTAATAATCTTGGTCTCTATAGGGATAACTTTACTTTCAAATCCTTCATAATAGTTTGTAAAAAAAATTTGAATTATAAAAAGTGTATCCCCGAGGAGAGTCAAACCAAGTGTGTAATAAGGCCCATTTTTGTGTACCAAGTTACGCCAAGACAGGCCCAACACACTTTGTCAAATTTGTTACCTCTAGGTACATTTTTGCTGAAACCAGGTCTACTTATAGTATCTAGATAAGGATTTATTTCTAGGAATACCCATATAATCTTATCCTTAACAAAATTCTAAATTTTTCATCAATACATATCCTTAAAGTATATCTTAGGGTTATGTCCCCTAATCTTTGTTTTCTAAATATTGTTTCTAAGGTTTCTTCTAAACTTCCTCTGATACAAACTGTAATGCCCCGACTTCTGAATCATAGAGTCCGTGAATTATTTTATTACATTAGAGTAATTACAAGTAATAAAATACCGAAGGACTGATCATTTTAGAAATTTTGGAAAGAAAAATTAAATACTTCAAACCCATAATACATTGGGAAAGAGGAAATAAAAACATGATACATAATAAAATGAAATAAAAAACAACCTTGAAATCTTATTAAAATTTATATTCATCATAAACTGGGAAAATGAAACATAATAAGGGTGAGGTTAAATTATCAGTAAGGGAATTTAAAGTGGAAAAATAATGAATTTATGAGAGTAAATCAACATGGTGAGGTAAATAAGTGACAACACAGTCCATTAAAATAATCTATATAAGGAATAATAATTATGGAATGATAAGAAACAAAAAAAATTCTATTTAATCAATAAACTGAGGATTAAATTCACCCATTGATATTTTGATGAAATAATATCATGGATAATAATAAATGAATTCTCAATAAAGGCAATGATTAATTAATGGATGTCATGTTTCCCAGGTACAAGATACCTTTATCGTCATGATAAAGTTTAAAATATTCTCATTTGACCAACTAATTCCTATAATGAGACTACCAATGCATTTAGGGGATTGAATTAATCCATCCCCAACCTATAGATCATTAATTAACTGGTCTCCGACACATAGGGCTTGCATTAACCGGTCCCCAACCTTTATAGTTCATGTTCAAAGTATTTAAATAAAAAAATTTCCTTATTAAATATTCTTATTGAGTAAAGGAAAAAGATTTATCAATATTTCCCCAAATAATCAAATAAAATTTAAAGATAACACCATATGAAAAATTGTATATCGTTTATACTATAATCATACAAATAAAAAATAATATGGGTACTTACAGGAAATTCAATTTCAAATGATCATAGGAGATTGAATATTTCAAGGGGACTAAAATGAATTATTGATGTGAATGTGTATATTATACTTGGCCAAATCAATCATAGACCATAAAGAGGAAGAATAAGTATGGTATCAATATATAATATATCATTCATAATGAAAATAATTAGTTGTTTTAATTTATGAATATTAATACTATAATAATTTTTTTAAACATTCTTGAGAAAAATATCATTTTTTTTGAAGAAAATATTTTGAAAGACATTTTCTTTGAAAATCACTTTTGAAAAAAATTTCTATAAAATGTAACCCTTTAAATATTCATAGGAATATTCAAATAAATAAAATAAGTTAAATTCGTACATGTTCTATATGGAAAAAACATTCCTTTTGCACGATAAAAGGTTAGATAAATTCCCTATTCAGAAAGAGACAAGAAGATTCATATGAAAAAATGGGTAAAAGACAAAAAGGGTAAAATTTTATTTAATAAATAATCATAAAAAGTGTAAAAAAATTTTTGATTTTTTTTATAAAGCATTATTTTTAGAATAAAATAGTTTCTTTTACTATAGAGATAACTGAAGTCATGTTTTCTTAAAAACATTCTCTAAAACACCTTTCATACCAAGGAGTGAAAAATGGTACTATTATATGATAAAGGTCATAAATAACAAGATGAAAATAAAATTAAAGGGTTTATTAGACAATAATCAAATAATTACCTCTGATGAAAATTAATGTGTAAACAATTCTGAGCAAATTGAGATTGTAATGTAAAACCTTGAAAAGATTATAATATTGGAGTGACAATCAATAAATGAGTAGATTATTTGTATCAACTATAAATTCACATATAGAAGTATAAATACATAAATATATAGTCAAAGTCATTATACATAGAATATTAAAAACCATGATGGAGTAATATAACCCAATGAAAAGGCATTGGGTTATGAAATTGTTTTCCACTTAGTAAATTTTAACTCAAATCCCCTTAGATAAAATAATTCAAATTGAAACTCAACATATCACAAATAATGAATAAATCACAATATTATATGAAAATGTGGAAACATATAAACCATATATAAGAAATTAGGTGCGTAAAAATAAGGATATTTTTTCATGAAAAAATTAGCAATCACAAAAGGAAGTGATATTATAATGATAATCATTAAAAACATTCTCATGGGGAATAATCTTTAAACATACAAAGTGTCCCATACCACATTAAAACATCTAAATCATAAGCCCCATGAGTGAAATGATATCAAATTAAATATTAAATACCATGAAGATAAAATAATTCATGATATAATATATATAAATGGACTGTATACACACAACACAAAGATGTAATTTGTTAATAATGGAGTATGTATCATGGAATGAAAAGTGAGATAAAAATCCCTTACCATGCATTTACTTTTGGGTGATCATCCATTAAATTGAAATATAATGGTTTTAATAATGGTAATAACATATTATGGAACCATATTAATATTTTTTATATCAAATATGATCATGTTATAATATATTATTATCCATTTTTTATAATTATTTCATTATTTTCACTATCTCAGGTGTTAATTGCCTAGTTTGTTGAGTTTGTTTTAACTTGTTAGGTGTTGTTATCATTAATTAGATAATAATTATATCATATATATAATTTAAACCAAGATTTAAATATTATATATACTATGTGTATTCATTTATAATAATCTATAATGTTTGGATATAGTAAATGAAATGCACTGTTTGTGGAGATAGTAGTCTACACGTACACAGGAATGCTACTTTTATTTCCTTGTCATATTTTGAAAGAATAAAAATTAAAGGATATATATGTATATGTATATAATAATTATAATATCATATATGTGTAATATATGTTATATAGTTTTACTAAAACCATCCATTATACATTCTATGTATATAATGAATGAAAAACAAACTACTTTGTTGGTAAAGGAAAAAAACAAACAACTTTGTTTCGTGAGACGGTAATTCACCATACACATAAATGGTAATTTTGTTACCAATTGGATTGAATTGTGTGTAAGTGTAGGTAGAAAAATTAAAATAAATAAATTTAAGTATATTTAGGATACTAGTTATTTTATATAATCATGGAATAAGGTGAATTTAATGAGTGGATAATGGAAATAAAACTAAAGAGTTTGTGGAAAGATGTTACCTCTTTTTTGGGCAACTCCTTTTGGTTTTCACCAAAGGGATTCCTTGGTTTGATTTATGACCAAGGTGAGGAATATAGGTTTAGGGGATGTAATTTTAGGATCTATTTTTTTAGATATTTGTCAATCCAAAGTGTCTTGAGAGGTGTGAGGAAGTGGGAGGCTTGAGTGACTTTTTATAGTGGAGTAGGAGTGACACTCTTGTAAATTTTAGAAATGGGAATTCCACCCATGTTTTTCCCATTTAATGTGGCTCTAATAATAGACCAAAGTTATTAAAAGGTATTATAGGGTTGAAATATTACCATAAAACGGATTTTGTAAAATTTACAATCCATTTGGACCCTTATGTTTAAGGTTTGTTCATTTGTTAAGATTAATTTCACTTTAATTGTGGTAATTAATTTTAATCACTTTAACAAATATTTTTGTAAAAAACTAAGTTTAACTTATTATTCATTATAAATTATTATTATTATAAATATGTAATAAAATTTTCCAAATTCAATTCACATAAGTGAAAAAAATTAATTTAAATTTAATCCCGTTGATGGGACGACATTGCAGGTTTTTAAAGTTAAAACATTAAAAAATTTGCTATGTTTTTATTTCCAATTTCAAAGTGAAATGGATTCCAATGACCTAAATTGGATTAATTAATAAAAAATTTAATATATTAAACATTAAAAAAAATTAAAATATTTTTTAACCTTATAAATAAATTATACGAAAAAGATGTTTGGAATTAAAATTCAGTATTTTTCACTATTCATTAAAATTTTAAATTCATAGAAAAATTCCCAAAATTGTCCCCAACCTAATTTTTATGTTACGATTTTAAATTCTATGTTTATTTTTACATATAATATATATAAAAGTTCCAAATTTTTTATTTAATATATGTTTACCATTAAAGAAAGGTAAAAGTAACTTTTTAAAAATATTGGTTTTTATGTTTAATATTGGGTTTGTTTTTATCATATGTATATCAAATCTATTAGATAAATATCAGAAATATTTGATCGAATATATAATATATATTTTATATTAATATCACTATTTAATTTAATTTAATTTAATTTATTAGGATAAAACAACATTGTGAGCATAAAAATAATAATATTTTCCTTTATATTAAATTGGTTTTTATATTTATTTATAATTAATTTATAACCAATGAATTCATATTATATTTGTGTAAACCATATATTTTTAAAATTTAATTAAATATGTTAAAAATTACTAATTTAATGACTAGGTTATATCTTATTATATTAAATAATAATATATTAATAATATATTGTTTTTCGGTAAAGCTTAGTCTTGCGTGTAATGCAAGCCGTTGAATAGACTCATTGTTGCATGGGACACACACTAACTTAGAATCACGTGCATTGGAAGATATAAACTAGATTTAATTTATTTAATATATTAAATATATTTAAATATTAGTGGTACTATATTCCCTTATGTTCTTGATGATGCGTATGATAGACGCTATCAAATACAATGTTCTTACATTAGAATTTAAGGGTGCTACATAAAAAGCACATTAATAGAAAAAACATGGAAATGGATCATAGAACATAAGTTAAAAGGAATCACATTATAACATAAAATTAATTTATAATAAATAAAAATATTGAGTAATAACATATAGAACATGGAATCACATGCTCATGGAAACATAGTAATGTGGAAACAACATATAACATTACATAAACATGGTTTAAGGATATCTTCTAAGACAATATCACATGGTTGATATAGTCTCATAATGAATTAGGTTTACTACATAACCCCATACATAAAATTTCATGGGGTGAAAAATACCCAGTGCATTGGAGCTCTATCTAGTCTCACCCATAATAACATGTACATACATATGTATTCCCTGAAAAGAAATTAAACATAAGGAATAAACAGAATGGTTACCCATGGAAAGAAATGGGTTTCATAAAAATGTCATAAGGAATAACAAAAGGAATTATCCTAATGGTATTTATGAACTAGATGATTTAAATCATTATTGAACATTAATAATGGAAAAATAAAAAAAAATATTATGATTAAAAATGTCTACCTGAAGTGAAAACATAAAAAATAGTGGTTAGATATCATTAGAAATGTGCCACTTAAGCGTAGTTTTAGGGAAATGAATAAAGAGTCATTAAATATGATAAAGGAATAATTACTTACAAAAAATGGACTAGAATATTTTTTCATGATAAAATGAGTGAGTTTATAAAATATTTATGGCTTAAAACATTTTATGGAGTGTACTTGAAATGGGGTAGGAAATAGAGAAGTTCCTTGTAATCAGCTTTTCTTATCGAGGGGAATTAAGAAGGGAACCTTTTAAAACATGTATTTAACCATAATATAAACATTAATTGAGCTACATATATATGTTTTTAACATATATAATGAATATATAAAGTATATAATAATAATCAAGAGATAAATCTAGGCAATGGGAGATAATGCGTAACCTACTAAAAATAAAGAGGTTCAGAGCGATCCCTTATCATATGTCCGAATGCATTGTACAATTTCACTTAATGCTATGGATAATAAAATAAAATTAATTAATTACTTAAGTAATAACCTATTAAAAATATATTTTATTTATTATATTTTTATTAATTTCATTTATGTCCATTTTGATGAGTTATAAAGTTAATTTTGTTGTTTCAGGAGCATTCGTTTCATGGTTTCATGGCCGGTTTACTTGTGTATAATTATGCAAGTCCTTATAAAATAGGAATAATTCTCAAAAAGTGACATGAAATATTATTCATGCACATAAAAAATTATAAATGGTCCCATATATCATTTTTTTCTAACATGGGGATGATTCATTTTATAAAACGTTAATGATAAATTTTTTGTTTATTTTGGTGATTTTTCCATCCATCACAAACTTGTTTCATTTTATTTAATTTTACATACATATACTATTTCTAGAATGTGAAAGAACATATAATATAAATAAATTTTTTATTTTTAAAAATTATAATTTAATTTAAACATTCCATAAAGGAATTATTGGAAAAATAAAACTCATCATCCATGAAGGATGTTAACCAACATAACATGAACAATTGTTTCATTTTCATTTGAATAAGAGGAGATGAGAAAAGGGGTGGATAAAAGATAATACCTTATAAATACAAAATCTTAGTATATACATGATACTGTATATTCTATAAAATTTTTTATGATGGATTTTAGGGTAATGTAGAGGATGAAAAGAAATTAGAAGAGGTAGTTTTAGAATGTTACCTCTTGAATGTCACCTCCTTGAAGAAGCACTTAAGGAAGTTGGAATTGATCTTTTGTTCTAACCATAAGAAATTGTATGTGGGGAGAGTGGGGAGGAGAGGGTTTTTTAGAGATTTTTCAATATTCATGTCTTAGAATGTCTGATTAGAAGGGGTGGTGAGAAGTGGTATTTATTAGGGGAGGAGAGGGGTGTTTTTTATTATTATATTCCTTAGTTTATTATTTTGGATCAATACTATCAATAGTGTTGATTATTGAAAATATATAAAATAAATGTTTCATTATAGTTATAAATAATGGGTTCTTACATCATCTATGACACAAAAATTCATGTTTTGTCTTATAATGTTAAATACCGTAAATTACAGTCTTCCACTATTCACAAATATTTCTACTATTTTTTAAAAAAATAAAAAATTCAACCCAACCATTTTTTTAATTATAGATTTTAAAAAAGGAATTAATTTTATAAAAATAATTATATAAATATTAGAAATTTAATTTTTAAATAAAATCCACATTTATTATAAAAAATACCGATTTTAATATTATAATAGATTTCATGACACTTTCAAAAATTACTTATAGTCTCATAAAATTATAATATAATTATAATAAAACATAATATTAATTTATGAATCCATTCAATGAATATAAAGTTTCATTTAAATTATTATATTCTTTATAAATTTTCAACAAAAATATTAACATTTATAAAAAATACCAACACCTAATTTATTAATTTTAAAACAATTTTTTACTTATACCATGATATAAATATATCATATTGTCATTTTATAATATTACCTAAATATTTTTTCACATTTATATAGGTTAGGTTACTATTATAACAACCATATTACTATTCCTAAAAGTTAGATTACTATTCCAACGGTTGGGTCACTATTCTGATGGCTAAATTACTATTTTAACAGTCAGATTACTATTCCAATGGTTCGATTTATAATGGCCACATAGGTTCCCTAATTTATATAAATATCTATTATTCCATTAAATATTAATTAACTTCTGTATTATCTCAATGTTATATATAATTTCATCTTCAAAATAAATATTTTATTGAAAAATTTATGTTTTATTTTTGCTGCTTTGTTCATGAGTGTGATCATTCCTGTGGATCGAGCAGATCCAAATTTTCATACTCTTATTCTCTTATTTTCTATTTATTTTACTACTAAATTATTTGGAATTATCGTTGGTTTATTTTCTGACTAATGTATTATTCTTCATTTATGAGAACATATTTTCTCTATTTGATTTATGTTATTTATTTTACATGAGATAATTATAAGAAACAAAATTCCAATGATAATATTTTGGGTCGTTACATTCTTCGCTCCATAGAAAATTTCCCCATTGAAATTTTGTTTTATATTATAACGTGAAAATAGGTGAGGTCACTTCTCATTGATTGCTTCCTCTATTTCCCATGTTGCCTCTTTGTTCTTATGCTTTTTCTATAGATCATTGACTAGATGAGTTGTTGTTATTTGCATGAACTTTCTCTCTACATTACAAGATATTCTTTGGATACTATTCATAAAAGAGATCAATTTCAATCTATACCACCTCTAAAGTCAGTACATGTGAGAGATTTGGTATGTATTTCTTCAAGAGGGATACATGGAATACATTATGTACTTGAGAAATGGTTGTTGGAAGTGCTAGTCAATATTCCATGAATCTAATGAAATCAAGAATTTCAAAGGGGATAATGTACCTCGTAATTTTCTTCCCCATCTTCCCAAATATCATGAATCTCTTCCATGAAGATATATGGAGGAATACCTTAACTATAACTTGAATATATAGGTTCCATCAATGATTTTATGCATAGCTCTCCTGTTGATTTTGGGGAGCCCTAATGTGTTGCTGAATAGCCTTCACATTTTCTACAATTTCTCAACTATTTCGGGTCCTCGTAGCTTCCATTCACTAACATCATCCCAACATGTAGGTGTTATTCATATTTTACCATAAAGGTTTTTCTATTGAGCCACTTAGATTACTGACTGTAAACTATTATTTTAATAGAATTATAATATAATAATATGTTTGTCTCATCCTCCTTTAAATTCCATTGATCTTGCTCCCAACATGTATTTTAGTGTTTGAATAGTCTGTTTATATTGTCCATCTATTTTGGGGTGATAAGACGCACTGAAGTTCAACTCACTATTTAGATAATGTTGGAGAATATTTCAGAACTTGGAGGTGAATCTTATATCTCTATTAGATACAATCATTAATTGTACTCCATGAAGCCTCACCACTTATCTGATGTATGTCCATTAATTTTGATCAAGTGATAAGTCCTCTTGAATTAAAATCAAGTGAGCAATATTTGTAATAAAATCTACCACAAACCATATAGCATTATTTCTTCTATATATATCTAGATGTTATAGTGACAAATTCCATGGATATTCTTTCATTTTTACATGTATTTATGGGTAATGGTTGCATCATACCTTTATAATTTATCCTTTCACCCTTCACTTTATGACATATAGGACACCTTGATGTATATTCAGCTATCTCATTTTTTATATTTTCCAACCAATAGTGGTCTTGGAGATATTGATATATCTTTGTGATCCCTATGTGGTTGGAGAATGTTGATCTATGTGCATCATTCAAAATCTCCCACTTCATTTTAGGATTTTATAGTACACATAGTCATAACTCAAGTTTTATGATCCTTCCTCATCAATTTGGAACTTTTAAGATTTCCCTTTTTTGATAACGTCCAGCTTACTTTGAATTTTCATATCATCTCTTTGAGAATCATTTATCTTCTATAAATAGGATGGTTAACCAATAATTTTATAAAATAATGATGATGTTTCTTCCTTTAGGATTCCCATATATATCCTTTTTAATTTTAAGAATATTGGATCCTTCTCAATTCATATCATTGATAAATTTAAACGATTGTTTTTACATAAAACATCTTCCACTTTATTTTCCATCCATGATGGTAGTGGATCGATAAATTATAATAATTGATGAGATATTACCATATTCACTAGTATATATATTAATCTAATTCTCTGTGAATATATAATTGAGGATCTTGTGGTCAGTATATATATCACACTTCATTTCATAGAGATAATGCTGCCAAATTTTCAATGTGATGATCATTAAATCCAACTCTAGATCATTTGTGGGATAGTTTTAAACATGATCATTCGGGTTCCTTGAGGAATAGACTGTCACATTATCTTTTTTCATCAGTATAAATTATATTCCCTTCTTTAATTCATCACTGTATCCCATGAAGAGCTATCCACTTATGGGTAGTGTAAGTACTGGGGTAGTGATAATTTTTTTCAACTCTTTAATCATTATTCAAATTTAATACTCAATACAATCTTTACTTCACTCCATGTAATCGTTTTAAGTGGGTTTAAAATTCATGAAAATTTCCTCACAAATCATTTGTATTACCCAGGTAGACCAAGGAAGCTACGTATCTCTATTATAGATGTTTTCTTATGCCCCTCCTCAATTTACATTATTTTTGAAAGGTCTATAGATATATCTTTTTTTGGTGATAACATTCTCGAAGAATGATATTTCCTTCATGTATAACACACATTTACTAATGTTTTCAAATAGTTTCCCCCTTATTAAAGTCATTAGCACAGTATTCAAATTCTCCTCATTCTCCTCATTTCCCTTGGAGTACATCATAATATCATCTATAAAGACCACCACATATTTTTAAGGGTAATATCTAAAGGATCTATTCATTAAGTCCATGAAAATTTCTTGAGAATTAGTGATTCCAAAGGGAATAAATATGAAATCATAGGGTCTATACATTATTATAAAGGATATTTTAGGAATATCACCCTTCTTCACCTTTAATTAGTGATATACCAACTAAAGTTCCACCATAGAGAAATACTTGGCCTTACGTAGTTGATCGAACAAGTCATCTATCCATGTAAATGGATATATGTTCTTTATATTTATTTTTCTAAGCTCATGATAATCAATTAAGAGGAGCATTGATCTATCCTTATTCTTACAGAGAGTACCAACACAACCACAGGTAAAACATTCAGGTGTATGAAGTCCTTTTCCAGATTCACTTGTAACTACAAATTTAATTATTATAACTCAATGGTGTCAATCTAGTTAGGATTCTTCAATGTATGCATAGATCTAGGTATTAGTTTAATTTATAACACAAACTATTTATATATATAAAGACCAGTAAATTCCTTAGGGAACACGTCAATATAGTCTCTTAAAATGGGCATGTCTTCAAGCATAACCCACTCCTTTGTATCAATAATTTGAGCTAGATATGAATTCTCATAAGGAAATATTATCTATGCTTGAGATGAATATTCAAAAGGATTTCCATCATCTACATTACATTTATACTGAATTGAAGGATGCCTAAAGATACATAGAGTGATCTCCCTCTACCAATAGTTAATGTTGGATTTTTAAAAATATAGATAATACCTGACCAATATAGCATCAAAATCCACTAAATGAAGTAACATGATATTTTATATGAGGTTAAATCCAATAAAAATGGAATAGGTAGAGGTTATATATTTTTTATGCAATAATTACCCAATTTTTTATCCTCACAGATAACTTGTGATGTCCTAACCCAGGTGATACGGAATGGTGCCTCAATCCGGTTGGACACACGCCCTCAAGCGTGCCTCCCCATATGCCAGAGGGTGCCGAATACTATAGAGGGTTTGGTAAATCAGTATTGGGGAGACTCTACCCTCTTTTATCACAATAAAACACCAATGTAAGCAAAAAACAACAACCATGTGTGGAAGTGTAACGCCCCGGTTCCCGAAGCCACCCAAAGGCGCCTCATACCTGGTTGGTCACATAGATTCAAGCGAATTTACCCAAACGCTAGAGGATGCCGACTAGAAGAGAGGGCCTTGGGTTTGATAGTGGGTAAAATATTCCCTCATTGGAAGAGTACACAACAGAAGAAGAAATAGAAATAGCGGAAGCTGTAATAATCCATAAAATGTAAACAGTTGAAGACTGAAAGTAGAAACAACCAGAGCACACATATAAATACAAATGATGCATGATACATATGTCTAGGAAAGAATCCAAACAAATCAAAATTCTGGAATACAATAGTAATAAACCTTAGCACAAAAGAAATCGATTAAATAGCTCCTCATCATCGCAATCCAAAGCTTGGTTCCATGCTTTCCAGCTCCTCAGCAAGTCAAGTACCTGACATAGAAGGGAGTTTTCCCTTATCTATACCTGCATCAATATAATATGTTTGGGCCCAAAATCATGTCCCAAATAGGGTGTGTGACTAAATCCTGGTTGGAAACCACCCAAAGGTCTATGCCTAACAGTCAGTGAATATATGGCAGGTAAAGTACAAAAAACAGTAAGTAGGAAAGTACTCAGTAGTAAACAATCCACAATTCAACATCAAGCAACAACTGATCAACAGCTAAGCACAAACAGGTAACCCTCTGGGAAGTACTCACAACCATCCCCTCTGGTCCTACCTAAAAACTACAAGCAACCATTTGGGTAGTACACTCCGCCTAACCCCTCTGGATCAGTATATAATGACTCTCTGAGGAAGCACTCATAGTCAATTACCATTATAGTTTAAGGTAGTCAGGAACTCTCTGAGAAAGCTCACACGGTCAATTCCTCTTATAGCCCCATGTTCAAGGACTCTCTGAGGAAGCTCACTTGGTCAATTCCCCTTATATCCCAGGTCGTTCATAGACTCTTTGAGGAAGCAGTCTCCATCAATTCCCCTTATAGTATAAAAAAAATCAAGAATAAATCAAAGACTCTATGAGGAAGCTCACTCGGTGAATTTCCCTTATAGTCTAAAGCAGTCAAGGACTCTCTGAGGAATCTCACTTGCTCAATTCCCCTAATAGACCGAAGTGGTCCTAGTCTCTATGAGGAAGCTCACTTGGTCAATTCCCGTATAGCCTAAAGTACTCAAAGACTCTCTGAGGAAGCTCACTTGGTCAATTCCCCTTATAGTCTATTAAACTAGGTTCTCATGGCCCTGTGTAGGTCAACGAGCATAGAAATACAATATGGAAAAAATAAACCTACAGAACTACTTTGTCTAATCAGTCTACAATATATCAAGCATGTCAGAACACAAACTCTCCATCCTACAACAACATGCATGGAAATAGGCAAAATAGCCAAAGGCTAAGTAGGACCAAACAGTCGTAAATAGAACATGCATGGGAACAATACATCCAAGAATATTAAAATAACCCTATTCATATCCAAATATCCTCTACACAGTCATACACGCATGGTAGGAAAACAATAGGCGTAAAACAGTAAATGCACAATACCCCATTTATGGGTATTGGAAAAAATTGAACATAATACTCATATATTTTCAATGGAAAGGCACAAACCACATACCTTGGTGTTTTAGGAATGATATAAATGAACCAAGAACCTTGAATATCCTTAGAACATCGAAGATCTACAAAATAGTCTAAAACGTTCAACCCATGATATCTCATGAGAGAAAATAAAATAGAAGATGGTTCTCTAGGAGAAGAGAGAACTCACCAATGAGATTCCAATGCAACTGATGGAGTTCGATTCGGAGGACGGATGCACACTCGGGGGGTTAGTCAAAGATCTGTGGCCGTACGGAGCTCTCGGTTGAATGAGACCTAAAAGAAGAGAGTTCTGGCGATTAGACGCGACCCCTGTGCGTTTAATGAAAAAAGGAAAGTACACTGCATGTACTTTTAAAGAATATGATGTGTACTTATCATTCTCTACTCCTCTTTAGGCGACCTCGAAGTCACCCTCACATGACCGTGTGCAGGACCGGTACACGACCAACACCCGACTATTTGTGGAAAATGAGTACACGATGTGTACTCATAAAGTACACGACATGTACTTTGAAAATTTCCAGAATTTACTATTTTTATCAAAAATGACTAGCAAAGAAAAAACATACATGGAAAGAAGATCTGGGTTCTTAAAAACACCCCCCCCCCCTTAAAGAAATTCGTCCCTGAATTTTCCTAGCGTGGCGTAGAAGAAGAAACCCCGAACAGCTCTGACCACTGTGCTCGTACATCGGCCTCCCTCTCCCAAGTCTCATCCTGAACCTGCCCGTGCTGTCATATCACTCGTGCCAGAGGAACAAACTGACCATGGAGAACCTTTGTACCGTGATCAAAAATATGGATAATATTCTCTTCGAAAGACGCATCCACTTCAAGCTAGACCTCTTCAGGATGAAAGGCATGAGACAGGTCCGAAAAGTAACGTCGGAGCTGAGAAATGTGAAAAACATCATGCATAGCCCGGTACCTCTGAGGTAACTGCAACTGATAGGTAACCAGCCCAACTTTCTCTGACACCTCAAATGGTCCAACATACCTCAACGAAATATTACCCTATCACCTAATCCACTTGTGTCCCAACCTTAGCGTGACATGTAGGAAAAACTGATCCCCGACCTTGAACTCTAGAGGTCGTCTCCACTGATCAACATAAGACTTCTGTTGAGACTATGTAGTAGCCACCCTCTTTCGAATCAACTATATCTGCTCAGTGGTCTCATGTACAAGATGAGGCCCCACCAAGCTTCCTCTCCTGCCTCCAGCCAACAAAAGGCTGATCGTCATGGCCTACCGTTCAAAGCCTCATAAGGTTCCATCTGAATAGTTTCTAGAAAACTATTATTGTAGAAAGACTCCATTAGAGGTATATGCTTCTCCCAAGAACCTCCAAAATATAGAATGCATACTCGTAGCATGTCCTCAAGCACCTAAATCGTATGCTCGGACTGGCCATTTGTCTGGCGATGGTATGTTGTACTCAAAAGTACATGTGTACTCAAAGCCTTATGAAGCCCCTACCAAACCTAAGAAGTAAAACATGCATCTCTATCAGAAACATGTGTACTCAAAGCCTTCTGAAGCCCCTACCAAACCTAAGAAGTCATGAATTCCTTCGCAACGTCATTCTATTTAAACTCAGGAATGGGTAACTACTGCCAAAGCCATGGTGGTCGTTGATGCTCCGCCTTCACCTACTAATAGGTGGAACACTTCATAAAGAAACCAGCAACATCTCTCTTCATATATGGCCACCAATACTGATGGTGTAGATCATGATACATCTTGGTAACACCAGGATGAACTGCCCAAATTGAGGAATGAAAATCCCACATTAGCTCCTCATGTATGTCTTCTGGCACACATACGTGCCCGTGGAAATGAAAGATCTCATCCTCGCCTACTGTCCATCTAGGAATAGGGTCCTCTCCTGACACACTCTCTCGTATGACAAGGACTTCTGAATCTGATAGTTGCCTCATTCGTACTCGATCAAGAAGAGTAGTGGTAACAGCTATATAAGAAAGAAAAGTCTTCCCCTGTATATGGTTCACCTTCAAATGTATCTCCAAGAACAGAGCCATAAGATTCCACTCACTGCTGGACTCCTGAACAGCCTGTATCTGAGTCCTCCTGCTCAGCGCATCAGCTAATTCATTTCCCTTCCCCAGCATATAGGAAAGATCAAAGTCAAAAGACTAAATATACTCGACCCACCTACGATATCTCAGATTCAGGTCACGCTGAGTGAAGATGTACTTGAGACTTTTGTGGTCGGTGAAAACCACAAAATTCTCACCCAGAAGATAATGTCTCTAACAACGTAAGGCATGAACAACTTCCGCCAACTTGAGATCATGCGTTGGGTAATTTCTCTCCTGTGGCCTCAACTGCCAAGACCCATATGCAACGACTCCTTCTCCCTGCATATGCACGGCCCCCAGCCTGATACCTAATGCATCACAGTACACAGTATAACTCTTTCCCGGCTCTGGAACGACTAGTATCGGTGAAAACTTCAACCTCCATTTTAGCTTCTGAAAGGATGAATCATAATAATCTAACCACAAAAACATTGGACCCTTCTTATTCAGACTCGTTAGTGGTGCTGCTAAGCAAGAAAAGTCATGTATGAAGCATCTGTAGTATCCAGCCAGCCCTAGAAAACTTTGTACCTCAAAGAAGTTCTTCAGCTGCTCCCAGCAAACTACTACTCTCACTTTCACGGGGTCTACTGATACTCCTATCTCTGAGATAACATGACCTAAGAAGTGAATCTGGTCCATCCCAAAATGGAATTTTGAGAGAATAACATATAACTGATGCTCTCTCAATGTACTCAAAATAATCTCAAGATGGGTAGCATGGTCGTGTCAAGTGTGATACTACACCAAGATATCATCCATTAAGGCCACCACGAAATAATCCAAGTATGGATGTAACAATCGGTTCATAAGTGCCTTGAAAACTGCAGGTGCATTTGTGAGACCGAACGACATAACCATATAGTCGTATAGACCGTACATGCTCCGGAAGGCTATAATAGGTATATGAGATGGTCTAACACACAACTGATGGTAACCGGACCTCAAGCTAATATTCTAGAACACCTGGGCTCCTCGAAGCTGATCAAAGAGATCATCAATCCTCGGCAAGGTATATTGGTTCTTGACCGTCAACAGGTTCAGCTTCCGATAATCCACACAATTCCTAAGGGTACAATCTACCTTCATTGCAAATAGGATAGGTGAGACCCAAGGAGAAGTACTGGTTCAGATGAAACCCTTGGACTATAAATCCTCCAACTGTTTCTTAAGCTCCTGTATCTTTGGCGTAACCATCCTATAAAGAGGAATGATCACTAGTGCCTCTCATGGAACGAGATCAATAGAAAAGTCTACCTCACACTCCAGATGGAAAACTAGAAAGTCCTCTAGAAAGATGTCCTTGAAATGATCCACTACTAGAGGAAAGTCTAATTGTGAAGTCCCATGGTCATCCAGATATATACTAGAAATATGGGCTATAACTCCTCCCAACCCATGATGCTCTAGGCCAACTCTGCTCACCCAGACATCCCATTCGCCCCTATGAAGAAAATATATACCCTCTGGTGATATGAAACTCACCCTACGATGATAACAGTTGACGACTACCTGGAAGGGAACTAACCAGTCCATTCTGAGAATGAAATCATAGACTGTCATCTCTAGGACATATAGGTTCCATAAAAAGTGACATCCACCAACCTCTAGAGGGTATTCTCTGCACTGACACACACTACCCGTTCTTGTCCCTAACGGAGTGTCTAGAATTAATCTATCTGCATAATAAAGGATGTATAGACTAAGTCTCTCCACAAAAACAAAAAATATAAAGCTATGGGAAGCCCCTGTATGGAAAAGAGAAGAAGCTAAAACTGAGGCTACTATGATCGTACCTCGAACTGTAGAGGGTTCGAGATCCTACTACTTCTGGGTCTGCTCCACCAAAAAAGTCTGACCTACACCGCAACCCTATGACACTGCCTAAGCACACTGAGCTAATCCACCCTATTTTCACTAAATGACAGGCGACTGACCACCATAGCCACGACCTACACCTTGTCCCGAATGGCCAGAAGAACTCCAGTTCCCAGACTGGTGAGAAATTGGTGGCACTACTCATGAGTGTAGAGTTATAGAAGAACCCCTATCACCAGCTAATTGTGAGAAAAAAATGAAAAAAGAACTGAAGGTGACCCGTATTTCTACAAGACTAACACTCCACTAGGTCTCTCAGGAAATGTGGCTTTGTATTCCCACTCTTATCGCATTGGTAGCACACCACTTGGCTACCAGAAGGTGCATCCCGTCTACTCTGATCTCATCTTGAAAGCTCCCTACGGCATTTCCTGCTATTAGTAGGAGGGATACTAACACTGGATGATGAACCGCCCTGGATCAGTGCTCCAGAATCCCTCAGATTGTGCTCTGTAATCAGTTCCTGGTTGAAAATATAGGATATCGATGTCAACCTAAATATGTTGACATGCGATCAAATGTTGTGCCTCAGACCATCCCCAAACATCCGTGAAAGAAACAACTCATCACCTCTTGGAATAGGTGTAAAACGCTGCATCTCTGTGAAGTGAGAGGAATACTCCATAACTAAAAGAGTGCCCTATTCCAGACTCATGAACTCTTGGGATCGATTTTCACTCAAGGTCTCTGGATAGAAGTAATCGTAGAAGATGCATTCAAACTCATCAAAATCTATATTCTGCTGGTGTCCCACCTGTGAGATCACATCCCACCACCTCTTGGAGGAATCTTGGAGCATGTAGGTAGTGGGCTTCACCCTCTTCTCTAGAGGTATCTCCAGAAGCTCGAAAATTGTCAGTGTGGCTTCTAGCCATGACTCTGCAGCCTGGGGTCCTCCATCCCCTGAGAATGTGGGAGAATTATACTGCTGAAAGACCCACATCAATTCTTCCATCGATGGGGTAGGAGGCAGAACTCCCTGAATGTTATTCATCATCCTCAAAAAGCCCTATCTAAACTATGCATCAGCACCTATGTCAGGTATAACGGTTGGTGCCATGACTGGAACAGCTGAAGGATCAGAATGTAGTCCCTGATCAGCCATATCTAGTGTCTAATCACCGTTTGGAAAATGATGTAAAAGCAGAGGACGTCTCAGTGGCATGAATCTACAAGGTCAAGCATAAACATTAAAAAGAGATTATCAAGGACTAAAAACTTGAAGCGTAATAAAAGAACAGGGGAAGGAAAGCATTCAAGTTTTACAAAACACGACTACACAGTGTGTACAACTACTACACAACGTGTTTCCTTAAGTCATTTACATGGGCGTGTACTCCTGCCTAAAGTGGTCATGTAACACCCCAAACATATGACGTGTTGTCCTAACACACGAAGTGTACTTGAATTCTCTTTCCCTACCCTGAGTCCTTCTACACGGTTAAGCCACACAGCTCTCTTAAGACAAGAAAACATTGCGTGTTCAAGAGAGACACGACGTGTACTAGAAAAGCTTCACCTGGACCATGTTGTTAGTGACAGAGCCTGAAAAATATCTCACACTACATGTCATGTTCCAGATGGACATGACATGTATGAGAAGGGATAACACTGACCTGTGTGGTTCGTGACATGGCCAGGTACCTAGGTCAGACTACATGGCGTGTTCAACTGGTACATGGTGTGTTCCTACAAGAAAATCCCTATCCTATGTCTATGTCCACATGGATTATGACGCGGTTAGAGACTACATGGCATTTACTTAAGAAAAACAGTTTCTTCCTGAATATAAAAACACAGGGCGTGTAGTCAAAACTACACAGCGTGTGTTCTGGGTTTTTCCAGACAGTAAGCCTTAGAAACTACTCCGGAGCCTATAAAAACACTAAAATGAACAATAATGTGCCAAATTCCGACCCGTGAGGGCCCATACTCCCCGTAAATCAAATATTTTCATCTTATACATGTTATAACAAGGAAAATAAGGCAATGATGCACCAAATTATTGTCCATGAGGGCCCATAACACCTTAAGAACCAGATTTTCGCATTCATTCAAACAAAACCTTACACAACCAATACCCTTTCAAACAACAAGTATTTTTATCAAGGCATCTATCACAACATCATGCATATTCTACACAACATCTATCACTACAACATGCAATCGTTAATGCATCATAGATAGCATGGCAAGAATGCATGACATGGGATTTCTAGAAAGTGCCTATATGATGCTTGAGTTGGAACACCCTCATCTCTTTGGGTTACGATAGAAATAGAACCTAAATAACATCATGAGTAATAGAACAAAACATGTGAGTCACCTAATAGTGAAAATAAGATCAACCGTAAAGTTGAAAAACCAGTAGAAATTACAAATAACGAGGTAGATTGGCTTTTCCCTGTACGTGGGTTAGCTACTTCCGGGTACAACTTATCACCAAGTACTTATTCCTTCCTATCCTTATCTAAAGGAACCAAATATTAAATCAAGAGAAAAGAAGGCCTCTGATACCACTTTGTAATGTCTCGGTTCCGGAAGCCACCCAAAGGCACCTCATACCCGGTTGGTCACATGGCCTCAAGCACATTTCTCCAAATGCGAGAGGCTTCCAACTAGAAGCGAGTGGCATGGGTGTGATAGTGGGGAAACTATTCCCTCATTAGAAGAGGTCACAGTGGAAGAAACAATAGAAATAGTGGAAGCAGTAATAATCCATACAAAGTAAATAGCGAAAGACTGAAAGTAGAACCACCTGGAGCACACACATATATATAAATGATGCATGATACATATGTCTAGGAATGTATCCAAACAAATCAAAATGGTGGAATAAAACACTACTAAAACAAATTTCAATAGAAATCAAGTAAATAGATCCTTATCATCACAAGTCATAGATTGGTACCATGCTCTCCAACTCCGTAGCAAGTCAAGTACCTGATGTAGAAGGGCGTTTTCCCTTATCTATACCTGCAGCAATATAATTTTTTTGCGCCCAAAAGCATGGCCCAAACAGGGTGTGAGACTAAATCCCATCAAGAAACCACCCAAAGATCTGTGCCTAATAGTTTGTGAATATATGGTAGGTAAAGTACAGAAAACAGTAAGTAGGAAAGTACACAGTAGTAAACAATCCACAGTTCAACATCAAGAAACAGCTAATCAACAGCTAAGCACAAACAGGTAACCCTCTGGGAAGCACTCACAGCCATCCCCTCTGGTCCTACCTAACAAGTACAAGCAGACCTCTGGGCAATACACTTGGCCTAAGCCCTCAAGTTAAGTATATAAAGACTCTCTGAGGAAGAACTCACAATCAATTCCCCTTATAGTCTAAGGTAGTCAGGAACTCTCTGAGGAAGCTCACATGTTCAATTCCTCTTAAAGCCCCAAGGTCGAGGACTCTATGAAGAAGCTCACTCGGTCAATTCCCCTAATATCCTAGGTCGTTCATAGACTCTCTAAGGAATCACTCATCATCAATTCCCATTATAGTCTAAAGCAGTTCAGGAATAAATCAAAGACTCTCTGATGAAGCTCACTCGGTCAATTCCACTTATAGTCTAAAGTAGGCAAGGACTCTCTGAGGAAGCTCACTCGTCCAATTACCCTCAAAGCCCCAAGTGGTCCTAGGCTCTCTGAGGAATCTCACTCAGTCAATCCCCGTATATCCCAAAGTGCTCAAAGACTCTCTGAGGAAGCTCACTCAGTCCATTCCCCTTATAGTCTACTACACCAGATTCTCATGGCCCTGTGTAGGTCAATGAGCATAGAAATAAAATATGGACAAATTCAACCTAAAAAAATACATGGCTAATCAGTCTATAGCATATAAAGAATGTCAGAACACAAACTCTCCATCCTACCGCAACAAGCAAGGAAACAGGAAAAGTAGCCAAAGGCTAAATAGGACCAAACAGTCATAAACAGAACATCCGTGGGAAAAATACATCCAAACATAGAAAAAAAACCCTATTCATATCCAAATATCCTCTACATAGGCATACAAGCATGGTAGGCAAACAAAAGGGGTAAAAAAGTAAATGTGCAATACCCCGTTCATGGGTATTGGAAAAAATTGCGCATAATACTCAAATAAGTTCAAGAGAAAGGTACAAACCACCTATATCAGTGTTGTAAGAATGATATACGTGAACCTCAAGGAATTAATCTCCGTAGAATTTCAAATATCTACAAAAACGTCTAAAATGTTCAACCCACGATATCTCACGGGAGAAAAGAAATCAGAAGATGGTTCTATAGGAGAAGAGATAACTCACCGATGCAATTCCAATGCAAATGACGGTGTTTAATTCGTAGGATGGATGCACGTTCAGGGGTTCGTCGAAGATCTGTGGCTGTACGAAGCTCTAGGTCAAACGAGACCTAAAAGAAGAGCGTTCTGGAGATTAGACACAACCCTGGTGAGTTTAATGAAAAAAAGTACACGACGTGTACTTTTAAAGTACACAGCGTGTACTTTCCATTCCATACTCTGATTTAGGCGGCCTCCAAGTCACCCTCGCATGACCGTGTGCATGGACGGTACACAGCCAACACCTGGTTATTTGCGGTAAACGAGTACACGGTGTGTACTCATAAAGTACACGACGTGTACTTTGAAAATTTCCAGAATTTCCTCTTTCTAAAAAATGACCAGAAAAGGAAAAACATACCTGGAAAGAAGATCCGATTTCTTACAGGAAGCCTATAAATAACCAGAACAATACCATGTCACATAATATTCAAAACAAGAAAATACGATACACAATTGAATGGTAAAACATTCTATTACAATGCAAGTGTAAAGTGTCTACAATGAAACTACAAGTAAATACACAATGACTCCCAGGAGGGTCCCGAAACATGTCTAGTTCCCTATCCCATGCTCCAATCCGAAACTGCAACCTATCGACGGGCCTTGCCTTTATCCTTTCCTGCAACAACAAAGTCTGCTCAGGTGCCGATCAGGCTGCCTGAATAGGGTTGAGTACAACTCAGTAGCCCACCACCATTGGTGTCTAAACGAGTCCTGTCAAAAGATAGTGTATGCAGTTTTATGAAGCAATAAATACAATGCATAATTTAAATAGTTATCACATTGTCATTTAATATTTAATCAACATATTAGGCATAGTTTCAATTCACATTTCCCATCTAAATCACCATTCATTAATATCATTCATTTGGTGTAGGTCATCATTACTAGAACCACAATATCATTTGAAATAGCATTCATTATTATCATTCATTTGGTGTAGGTCATCATGCCTAGAACCACAATCTCATTTGAATCATCATTCATTATTATCATTAATCTGGTGTAGGACATCATGCCTAGCACCAAAATCTCGTTGAGTATAGGTCGTCATTCCTAGAACTACTTTTCTCATTCATTGTTGGTCGTCATCCATAGAACCCCATACCCTCAAGCTCTGATAACTATTAGGGAGGAATGCCATGTCCAAGTCCCAAATTCTATCCTATCTTGAATTTCATGTCTAGAACCAAAACAATCTCATTCATTTAATCATTCCTTAATTCACAAAAGTTTCCCACATCATTCCATTACTAATCCAACGATTAGTTAAACATTTCAAAGGCCATTAGATAACTCAATAATTAACTAAGCACATAACCCATTAATTAATTGATTAATTAATTAATTAATCAACCCAATTATCATTCCATAATTAATTCTTCACAATTAAGTATCCTTATCAAATATCAAATTTTCATAATTAATTAAAAAAATTCATTATCTTTGACCAACAACATGTTCTCAGAATTAATTATCTTTGATCAACATTATGTCACATAATTAATTCTCCCAATTAATTATCTTTTATCTACATCATGGAATATAATTAATTCTCATAATTAATTACCTTTCAAATCCAACATCATTTTATAATTAATTCCTCCTAATTAATTATCTTAACATAAAAAATTCAATATCTCAAATACAATATATCAACCCATAACAAATATCAAAATTATATATTTTGGAAACCCCCATTCATTTGTTTCGTGATTCAATTATCAATAAATCACCAAGGTAATGCTATGTCAATTACAGATCCCTGATTACTCCAATTTAGGAAATCAATAATTATGGGAAATATAGAAAATAATAAACTCAAATTCAAATATCATAAATCACGACAATGGGAGTTTGATTTAGACCACCTACCTTAGTTTATTGAAGGAAGTTAGCCTAATAGAAATCCACAAAATTCAATTGGTACAATGTCATCGATCATTCTTTGAATCTAAATCCCTAAATCAAAATTAAGATCAAAGGCATTAGGATATTGAAAAACTAGATCTAGATTCACAATCCAAGATATAGATCTCAACTCTTAGGTTTAGATCCAAGGAAATGGTGAAGATATTCCATGAGAAGATCAAGTAAAGATAGAGAAAATAACGGGAGAAACAATGAGATAAAATCCACTTTCTGGGAAGAGAGAGGATCTTCAATCCGGGCTTCCAATATTGAAGAACGGTGTTCAAATCACCTTAAAATTCCTCCAAAAGGCCCTAAGATCACTCCAAAATTGTCAAGTCTGAGCCTAGGTTGAATTACAGAGGTTTTGGGGGTTCGAGTGGTTTTAAAACAAATTTTTGGATTAAACTGCTCCATGCACACAGTTTCACCTGGGAGTTCACATGGTAAGGCCAAACCGTGTGCTAAAAGTGCATTCTTAAACTTCTCAGATGGCTTTATGGTGCATGGTTAGGCAAACCATGTGCCAACTATTATAACTTTGACTGTCCGCACGATAATCTTGAGCATGGTTTGGCCAAACCACGTGCAAATCGTGCAGAACCCCCTGTCTTCCCAATTCCTTAAAAAATCACCCAAACACACCCCAAGTCGTAACCCAACCCAATGTAACTTAATAAAAACCTAAAATTACCTGAAAAATGCCTGATATTACTCCATAAAAGGCCGGTATCTTAGAGTCTCCCCACCTTATAATAGCTCATCCTCGAGCTGTACTCCCGAACATCACTAAGATTTTGAGCCAAAAATATTGGGCCATTTAGCTCTAATGTATTTTACCCTTTACTAAGTTTCCTATTGAACACTTCAATGTTTCCATAACACATGACCTAACGACATGGTCTTTCCCCATAACACTTTCTCACTGTGACCTAACACACATATCAGATGCTCCTCAAATGATGCATCTATCTCGAGGTCAACCTCTTCCACTTCAATCACATGAGACGGGTCTGTGTGATACCTCCATAGTTTTGAAACATGGAAAAAATCATTCATATCACTGAAACTTTTTAGAAGTGCTAATCGGTATGCCACTAGCTTGATTCTCTCATGCACCTCAAACAGTCCCAAAAACCAGGGCGCTAACTTGCCCTGCCTCCGTATCATGTGGTTACCCAATCTTTGTGACACTTGAAGAAATACATGATAACCCTATGTAAACTGTAATGGTCATATCCATCTACCAACATATGACTTATGCCTACTCTGATCCATATCCATACATTTATAAATCAATTGCACTTGATCCGATGTCTCCTGAATGAGACTCAGTCCCAATAGATTTGACTCACCCATGTCTAACCAACATAGTGGTGATCTACAAGGTCCACTATAATTGCCTCATATGGTTCCATCTGTATAGTTTCTTTATAACTATTGTTATAGGTGAACTCCACTAAAGTTAAGTGATTCTCCCAAGAACCACAAAATTAAAGCACACAAGCTTGAATCTTATCCTCAAACACTTGTATAGTACACTCCGACTACCCATATTTATGTGGGTGGAAGGCCACACTTAACAAAACCTATGTACCAAGAACCTTCTATAAGCCCTACCATATGTGCGAAGTAAAGTGTGAATTGCGATATGAAACTATAGTCTGTGGCACACCATGAAAATGAACTATCTCTCTCACGTATAGATCTCCCAACTTCTCTGCTGTAACGGTTTCCTTAATATAAAAGAAATGTGCTACCTTCATAAGTCAATACATGACGAACCAAATAGACTCACTCTTACTAAGAGTATTTTGAAGTCCTGCCACAAAATCCATAGACACATCATCACAATTCCTTTCCAAAATAGGAAACAACTGCAAATAGGCTTCCAGGTTGTTGATGCTATGCCTTCACCTGCAGAAAAGTGAAAATTCTTGTTACAAATCCTACAATCTCTTTTTTAATTTCTGTCCACCAAAACTTTCATCGTAGGTCACTTTACATTTTTTTCACCCCGATATGTACTACGCACTTTGAGGCATGAAATTATTGCATGAGTTCCTATCGTATACTTGTAGTCCCAACAACCCTATTCTTCACATAGATAATCTCATACTCATATATTATCTACTCTGAAGGTGTATCCCCACCTTTATGGTTTTCCATTATGGATAAACACTCCAGATACTCATATGTCATGTCTCTGATTCATCTCAAGAGGGTATACTCCACTATTATAGAAACCAGAGTCATCCTCTCCTGACTCTCCTGGACTACAACATGCATTTCCGCCTGCAAAGTCATCATCTTCCACTCTGCACTCGACTTATGTACCAAATGAGTCTGAGTTTTCCTACTCAAGGCATCAACCACACTATTTCCCTTTTCGGGTGTATATTATATTTTAATATCAAAGGAATTCATATACTCTACCCATATTCGTTATCGAAGATTCAAGTCACGATGTGAAAAGATATACTTCAATATTTTGTGATCTGTAAAAACTTTAAATTTTTTACCCATTAGATAGTGTCTCAAGATTATAAGATCATAAACTACTACTGCCAACTTGAGGTCATGTATAGGGTAATTCCATTCATGTGGATTTAGCTACCGAGACCCATTAGAACTGAATCGATCCACTTATATCAACACAACTCCATGTCTGATCCTAGAATCATCACAATAGATTGTGTACACCTCACTCGATTCAGGAAAGATCAAAATTAGTGCTGATGTCAAGCACTTCTTCAACTCTTAGAAGGCATTATCACATTATTCTATCCAATAAAACATTATCCCTTTCTTTTTAAAACCTGTAATTTGTGCTTCCAATTAGGAAATGTCTGAGATGAACCATTTGTAATAACCAACTAATCCAAAAAATCTTCAGATATCAAAAACATTCTTGGGATGCTCCCAAGAAATCATTGCCATCACATTTTCTGGGTCCACTGCCACACCTTCTTCCGATATGATATGACCAATAAAGTGTACCCTGTTAAATGAAAACTGACATTTAGATAACATTTAATATATACAATGCTCTCTCAATGTACCTGGGATGATTCCAAGATTTTTGGCATGATCGTCATGAGTCTTAGAGTACTCAAAGATGTCATCCAAAAACACCACCATAAACTAATCTAAGTACAAAAGAAAGATCCTATTCATTAAGGCCATAAATATCGCTGGATCATATGTCATCCCAAGTGGCATTACAATAAACACATAAAGGACATACATACTCCTAAAAGATATTCTTAGTATATCAGAGGTCAGAATTCTCACCTGATGATACCATGATCTCAGATCAATCTTTGAGAACACACAATCCCCCTTTAGCTAGTCAAATAGATTATAGATACATGGAAGAGGATATAAATTCTTCACTCTCATTTTATTAAACTTCTGATAATTAACACAAAAGCATAAACTCCCATAATCCTTCTTTGAAAACAAAACAAGTGATCCCCAAGGTGATGTACTTAGACAGGTAAACCCTTTATCCTTCAACTACTCCAACTACATTTTGAGATATTGAAGACTAGTCAGTGACATTCTATAAGGCGGAATATATACCGGTTCATCCCCCATCATGAGATCAATAGTGAATTCCACATCCCTCTCTTGTTGTAACCCTGGAAATTAATCAGGAAAGACATCCTGAAATAGTTCTACTACTGGTGGAAGTATGTCTTTCCTACCACTTCCAACATCCAACAAAAGACTAGAAAATTGGGCTGTGAGCTCTCCCAGTTGTTGAGTAATTGGACTAGATCGACCTGCATGGATATCCCATTCTCTATGATGAACATATTGGTCACCCAAATGAGATACAAAGTTCACTCTCTTGTGGAAACAATCGTTGTGGGATCGGTATGCAACTATCCATTCCATTCCCATAATCAGGTCAAATCCCGTTATATCAAGTACATAGATATCCCAAAGGAAATGATACTCTCTGATCTATATTAAAACATTCCTTGAATAAATATATATCCCAAGTATGTGTTCCCACCAGTGCTTCGCTGAATCCCGAATAATATAAGCAGCCAACTTGAACCTCCTCTCAGTTGGAGTCTCCAATTGGTCAAGTATCATCTTTATAGATTCAATCCAGAATTCAGCTCCCCAGGACAACCCTATCCTATAAAAGTAGGAGGGTGCTGCAACTGAAACTCTCTTTTCAACTCCAACATGATTTTATGGACCCTCCCTTGGTCTATCTCTCAATAAGAATTATGGAGGCATATATTTACAAGGAAAATACACGTTTTCGGTCTCATAAGGAAACCTTATAAAGTTTACGTAAGAGGAGAAAATAACAGAACAAGTTTCAACATGTCCTTTCCCCTTTTTACCACCACACGGTCAACACTGGGTCCTTATCACTACCCTTAACCACACTACTCCTAGATCTTGGTTTACAAGGGTACATACATTATCATTAATTAAACCAACCATTAATTAATCACATTATCTGAAATTAGTTATTTTAATAGTAAATTAATTAATCATACTCATTTCATCAAACAAGGTTCTCAGTAGACACTGATGTTTTCTCATTTTTCATCATCATTTCAATCTCACAAAAAGAAAAAGTAGTTCAATTTCAACAACATAACCATAACTTGTTTTCCCGTGAGTGCCTAGAATGATACATGTCACAACAATCTTGAGTGCCCAAAATGATCCGTATAGACTCAACTATTGGGCCTCTTTAGGCCATGAATGAAAATTCAACAATTTTTAAAACAAATATCACATCACACCACAAGTGCATCACCCAAGGTGAAATAAATTCCAACTATGACGACAAAAAACAATCACAACCACCCCACCCTATGTACTCTGATTTCCCCCCGTACATGGGTTTGAAACTGACATGAATGAGATTATTACCAATCCTAGACTCTTCCTAGTATCCAACCCACCTTTCCCAAAATAGAAAGACAAAAGAAGAAGAATGAAAAGAAAATACCTTTAATACCACTTTGTGATGTCCC
The DNA here is from genome assembly GCA_963277665.1 of Viscum album. NCBI lineage: Eukaryota > Viridiplantae > Streptophyta > Magnoliopsida > Santalales > Viscaceae > Viscum > Viscum album. The sequence goes on along the minus strand of OY728156.1, from coordinate 153,699,320 downwards.
AACCTGGGTGCCCTAAGCCGGTGGGACACATTCCAAAAAACGTGCCTCCCCATACACCAGAGGGTGATGACTAGTAGAGAGGGTCTAGTAAATCAATATTGGGGAGACTATACCCTCTTTTATCAGAATAAAACACCATCAAAAGAAAAAAAAACCAAGTGTGGAAGCATATAAATAACCATAAAAATACCATGTCACATGATATTCAAAACAAGAAAATATAATACTCAATTGAAAGGTAAAAGATGCTATGAAAATGCAAGTCTCAAGTGTATAAAATGGAATTGAAAGTAAAGACATAATGTCCCGCTAGTGGGTCCGGAATCACATCTGGATCCCTATCCCATGATCCAATCCCAAACTACAACCTATCCTAGGGCCTTTCCCTTATCCTATCCAACAATAATAAAGTCTGATTAGGTGCCGATCAGGAAGCCTGAATAGGGTGTGAGTACACCTCAATAGGCCACCACCAACGGTGTAAAAAATGAGTCCAGTCAAAAGATAGTGTATGATGTTTTATTAATAACTAAATACAATGCCTAATATAAACAGTTACCACATTTTCATTTATTATTTAATTAACATATTAAGCCCAGTTTCAATTCTTGTTTCCCATATGAATCATCATTCATTAATATCATTCATTTGGTGTAGGTCATCATGCATAACACCAAAATATCATTTGAAACATTATTCATTATTATCATTCATTTGGTGTAGGTCGTCATGCCTAGAACCACAATCTCCTTTGAATAATCATTCATTATTATCATTCATTTGGTGTAGGTCATCATGCCTAGCACTACAACCTCATTTGAATCATCATTCATTTTTGTCATTCATTTGGTGTAGTTCATTTAATAATTATTTAATTCAAAAGAATTTTCCACATCATTCCATTAATAATCCAAGGATTAATTAAACATTTCAAAGGCCATTAGTAAATTAAACAATTAACTAAGTGCATAAACCATTAATTAATTATTCAATTAATTAATCAATCATCAAAATTATCATTCCTTAATTAATTCATCATAATTAATTATCCATATCAAATATGAACTTATCATAATTAATTCTTGTAACTAATTATCATTGGCCAAAATCATGGTACATAATTAATTCTCAAAATTAATTATATTTCATCAACATCATGTAGAATAATTAATTCTCAAAATGAATTATCTTTCAATAACAACATGGAACATAATTAATTCCCATTATTAATTATCTTTCACAAAAAACATCAGTTCATAATTAATTCACCCCAATTAATTATCTTAACACAAAAAATTCAATATATCAAATAAAATATCTAAACCCATAAAAAATATCCAAAATTACTATTTGGAAAACTCCCCATTCATTTGTTCTGTAAATCAATTATAAATAAATCACCAAGGTAATCACAAGTCAATTCCACATTCCTAATTACTTCAACATTGAAAATCAATCATCAAGGGAAATATAGATAATCAAAAACTCACATTCAAATATCATAAATCATGACTATGAGAGTTCAATTTAGACCACCTACCTCGGTTTTTTGAATGATGTTATCCCATGGGAAATCCCCAAAATCCAAGCGGTACAAAATCATTGATTAAGCTTTAGATCTAAATCCCTAAACCAGAATTAAGATCAAGGGTATTAAAATCTTGCAAAACTATATCTAGATCCACAATCCTAGATCTAGATCTAGATCTCAACTCATAGGTTTAGATCCACGAAAATGGTGAATATCATCCATGAAAAGATCAACGAAAGATAGAGGACATAACAAGATAAATAACGAGATGAAATCCACTTACTGGGAATAGAGCATATCTTTAATCTGGGATTCTGATCTTGAAGAACAGTGTTCCAATTAAAATCCATCCAGAATGCTCTGAGATCACCCAGAAATTTTCAAGTCCAAGACTAGGTCGAATTAGAGAGGTTTCTGGGGTTCATGTTGGTTTAAAACCAATTTTTGGAGTAAAATGATCCTCGTGCATGGTTTCACCTGGGAGTCTGCACGGTTAGGCCAAACCATGCACCAAACGTGCTATCTTCCACAACTTAAAGGACTCTATGGTGCACAGTTAGGAAAAATGTGTTCCAAATGTGAAGTCTTCCACTTCTCGCATAGCTTGATGGCACACAGTTAGGCAAACCATGCACCAACTGTGCTGACTTCCACTCTCCACACCGTTTTCCTGTGCACGGTTTGGCCAAACTATTTTCAAATTTTTCACATCCCCTATCTTCCCAATTCCTTAAAAACATCACACAAATATACCCCATGTCATACCCTAACCCAAAGGAACTTAATAAAAACCAAAAATTACTTGAAAACACGCCCTATATTTCTCAGAAATTTCCGAGATCTTACATAACTAAACCTTCGTATTTTGAGGTTTTTTCTGAACAGTTTAACTAAAATTGCAAGATAACAAAGCTTTTTTATAACTATAATAAAGAAGTATTCTTTCTATTCCTTAATTAATAACCAACATACCTATCTCCACATCATTTTTGGGATCTAACTCAGTAGTGGTGATATCATATGACCTTCATTACTTCATTAGAGGTTGTTTTCATTGATTCTATCTAATATCCATTGTCTTAGAGAATTAAATTACATAATTCCCATATTTATTGGAGTTGAAACAATAAACTTTAGGCTGAGTGTTGATCTAATCCTTCCTTTATTATTCCAAATTAGTGGGATTTTTCATATCACTTTAGAAAGTTTTTGCATAATGCCCTTCTTTTACACATTTGAAGCATCCCTCTACTCCCTATATATAGTTCCCAATATGCTTCTTCCCAATATTCTAAAATTTGGGAAGTCGGGTTTTCTTTCCTTTATGGTAATTATTTTCTGATCTTTACATATTAAACTCCACTTCCCCTTTTTTATCTCCAATCCCACAAGACCATTGAGAGTCATCAATCACCATCTCAACCTTAAGGGAATAATACAAAATCTTTTTATCGTTTTCATTGTCTCGAATCACCAAATAGGTATATAGAATCAGATTAAATCTAGTAAAGAAGTGATTAAACATTCTTTCAACATTCACGAAAAATCTAGAGGTGTATTGTAAAATCCATGTAATTTTTTTTTCATACACTTTGATTGACTCAACTTCATTTTTATTTATTTTGAGAAACTCCTTTTCTATCATAAGGATATGAGTTTAGAGAAGATATTTATTGGAAAATGTTTTATTGAATCCTTCCAATTATATGGAATTAATTTATTCTTTAAAATTCATGTTCATGATCAGTTTCTAAAACTGATCATCTTCCCCAACAAAATTATAGACTGATAACATGAATTTTTCTTCTTCTAATTATAGTATGACATATAATATATTATCAATTGAGTTAATCCATTTTTTCCGGGATGAAGGGATTAAAATATCCAATAAATATAGGATGCAATTTTCACATAAATTATTCAATTGAGACTTGTTATTTATTATGATAAAGAGGGAGTTCCACATGATTCATGTTATTATTCATAACTTTATCCATTTGAGACAGTACTATCATGATGTTCATAACTCCCATTCCCCCTAGGATTTGTATCTCATTAGAGATATATACACATTTCTTATCACATTTTTTATTAGCACAGTTTCTCCTATTTTCCTCCATTAACTATGAAAACAGGAAAAATAAAAAGTAGGTGTTTGAATACTTAGCTAACAAGCATATAAAAAATACAACTATTAACTTATAAGAAATATCATATAAATGAAATGTATATCCAATCTTATGATTAAATAAGTTTAAATCTAGGTTAACTGTTGTGATAGAATTATCCCTTGGGTTATTACTAAATTATTCTAGTCCAAATCCAAAAATAACTAAACCATACTATAATACCAACTATAGAGACACTAGCATTTTACACATATTATTAAATAATTTAAATAAAATTATCCATTAAATAAAAACCAAGGATCGAAAAGAATAATGTCTTTGGAAGACTAGGTACATAATTAGAAAACATGATACCAGAATAAAACATAATTTTAGTAATATCTATTATGATCTCATAACTCTCTTTAATCTCTTACAACTATATAGGATGTCATGGTGAATAGATCTACAAAATTAGTGAGATAAAAAGCCTACTATTGAAAAAATCATGGAAATGAAGCATATAATTTGATTAAGAAGGAATAACATGATAACATAAAAGGAATGGCTCATGAAATAAATATATGGAGGAATAAAGTATTGAATATATAATCATATGATCTTGAAAACATATAAAAGTGAAAATAACATATAACATGACATAAAAATGAGTCAACTCTAACTACGAAGACAATATCACATGGCTGATAGAGTCCTATTAAGAATTATATTTTCTCCCTAATCCCATACATAAAATATCATGAGAAAATACATTACCTAAATAATTGTAGCACTATCAAAGTGCATCCATAATCACATGTACCTTCATTTTTGTTCCTCACAAATAAACGTACATAAGTAATAAACATAAGTGTTACCCATAGAATGAAATGGGTTTCGTAATCATGTCATAAGACTTAACCAAAGAATTTATCATAAAGCTATACATAAAAGAATGGATTTAAATCATTATGGGAAAATAATAAATGGAAAATAACAATATATCATGAATAAAAATTTCCAATTTAATTGAAAACATGAAAATTAGTGGTTAGGTATCTTTATAAGTGGGATATTAAGTAAGGTATTAAGGAAAATAATAAAGAGTCCTTACAGTGTATAAATGAATAATTATTTCCATAGATCTAAAAATGAACTAATATAGTTTTTTATCATAAAATTATTGATTTTATAAAATATTGGTGGCTTAAATTTTTTTTAATATTGTACTTGAAAATGGGTAAGAAACAGAGAAGTTTCTTTTTATTAGTTTTTCTTATCGAGAGGAATTGAGATGGGATCCTTTTAAAACATATATTTACCAATAAAATAAAGATGAATTGGGATATATATATATATGTGTGTGTGTGTGTGTAATTTACATCAATAATATATTATAATTATATAATAATAATGAAGGTATCAATTGATGCGAATGGAGATAAAGTGTTACCTAAGGGAAATATGGAGGTTTAGAGAGATCCCTTACGTTATGCTTGAACACATTATGAAATTTCACCTAATACAATTGATAATAATATTAGATTCATTAATTACTAAATTAGGAACATATTAATCATATATTTATTTATTATAATTTCCTAAGATCATTTATGACCATTTCTATGAGTTATAAAACATCAATTTTGTTGTCTTGAGAGCATTTGTTTCATGGTTTTATGTTCAATTCAGTTGTTTATAATTGTGGAAGTTTTTGTAAAATGGAAATACTTATCCATAACTGAAATTAAATGTTATTAATGCACTTATATAAGTTTAAATGGTCTCATATATCATTTTTTCTGTCATGTGGATGATTCATTTAATAAAAAAATTATAAATGTTTACTTTATTTTGGCGGGTTTTATGACCATCTCAAACTACATTCGTTTTATTTAATATTATGGACATATAATATTTCCAAAATGATAAAAAACATAAAATATACATAATTAGTTCAATTTATAAAATTATATTTGAATTTAAACCTTCCATTAAGGAATCAATGGAAAAAAACTCATCATCCATGAAGGTGGTCAACCGATATAACATAGAAAATGATTTCATTTTTATTTGAAGAAGAGAATATGAGAAAGGGGTGGTTATAATATATTGTATTAGAAATATAAAATTACAGTATATAAATTACACTATATTTATTATGGTATTTTGGATGGAGGGGTGAGGAGAAGGTAAAAGAAGTAATGAAATTAAAAGAGTAAGTTTGAGAATGTTACCACTTGAATACCACATCCTTGAAGAACCACTTATTTAACCTAGAAGTAATCTTTTTATTGATACTATAACCCCTTGGACATTGGGATATTGGGGAATAGATGATTTTATATAGTTTTAAAGCTTAAATTCTTTGATAGTGTAAGGAAAAGGGATAGTATTTATAAGAACATGAAATGTTTTTTTATTAGTTTATTCATTTGTTTATTATTTTGGATCAAGAATATAAATAGTTTTTATTTTTGTTACTATATATAGTTAATGGTTCATTTTTGTTTTAAATAATGGATGCATACATAATCCATGACTCAAAAATTCATGTATATGGCTTATAAAGTTAAATAAATTAAATTACTGTATTTCACTATTGATCAAAAATTCAAATATTTTCAAAAAAAATAAAAAAAAATGCAAACTAACCATTTTTATTTGTAGATATCAAAAATGGAATCAATTTAATTAAAATAATCTTATAAACATGTGAAATTTAATTTTAAAATAAAATCATTATTTATTGAAAGAATACCAATTTTAATATTATACTCAATTTTATAAACCATTGAAAAATTACTTATGGTCCCATAATATTATATTATTATTATTATTATATAACATAAAATTAATTTATGGATCCCTTTTATGAAAATTAATTTTATTTTAAATTATTATATTCATTATAAAATTGAAAATAAAATCTTTTAGTTTTACAAAAACACCAATACTTAATTTATTGTTTTTAAATAATTTATTTACTTGTACCATGATATAAATGTATCATATATTCATTTTATAAGATATCTATAAATTATTTCAAATTTAACCGGGTGAGGTTTCTATTATAATAGTCATATTAAAATTCAAAAGGGATATAATAAAATACAAAAAATCAAGTTACTATTTCAATAGTTAGATTTATAACGGTGCTCCCTACATTAAATAAATATCTATTATTCCATTCAATATTTATTAAATAATATTTTCTCTCAAATTTATATATAATTTCATATTAAAAATGAATATCAAATTACTAAAACTATGTTTTATTCCTAAATCTTTATTTTTGAGTGTAGTCATTTTGGTGCATCGAGAAAATCCAAATTCTCACATTCTTATTCTATTATTTTATATTTATTGTCTTGATACAATACTTAGCATTGTTGACCAATGAATCATTCTTCATTTATGAGAAAATGGTTTATATATGTGATGTATGTGATTTATACAACATGAAATAATTATAATATGGGAAATTATATTGATAAAATTATGGGTCATTATATATATACATATAAATTTTAATTTATAATCTTCATTAATAAAAATTTTATTAATGTAATTTTTTATAATATTTTTTTAACATCACATGTTAATAATTATGATCTTTTAAATTATGTTCATAAAAGAACAGTCGATATTATTTCATCGCCCAATGGTCAAAATTCCTAAATAATTAATGTTAATATATTTTTTTATAGAGAACTATTATGTTCTAATTGCATCACATATGAAATTTAGCCATGTTTTGTGAATAAAAAATTGATGTTGAACTAATTTCAAGTTATTTACTGATATCGATGCATTACCTTATAATGATCATTGCATTTATTTTTATACATAAATAATCATAACCATGTTACATATTAGTTATATATATAATATATAGTAATAAAATATATGATAAAGGAATCCATGATGGTGGTAGTGAAAAAATGTAATGCATCGTCCCATGTAGAAGGTAGCCCACACACAAACATGGATAATGATTTCAGTTTTTGAAGGGAGGAAGAAAAAAGTAACATCATTTTTAATTTCATGAAAAAAATATGATATATATATATATATATCATACATATTTAGTTAATTCCACCTTTTTACTAGATAATTTTTGTTATAAAGGAAAGTCAAACATATTTCTTATGGAGGTGGTAGTCCTCACTTACATAGGATTCAAGTTTTCTTTTTTCTTAACAAAAAAGGGAAAGCTAGTTAATGATTTTATATTCATTATATTAAAATACCATTATAATATTAATATTTATTTTATAATTTTCATATATATTAAGGTAATTTTATGAAGTATAGGGGAACATAATTAAATAGAAATGAGAAAGGAGAGGTTAGAAATGTATACCTCACTTCTTTGATTATCGCCTTTGCAAAGGGGGTTAGGCGATTGTGGAAAGATATTTTGAGAATAAAATTACATCTTGAATGTGTCTAGGAACTTTTATGAGATTTTTGGGATGAGTTTTGGCTTAAATTCATGAGTTTTGGTTTGATAGGAAGTTGGGAGAGGAGTACCCCTTTATAAGGTAAAATGGTTGACATTTTTGTAAATATATAAACATTTTTAAAAATGGGAAGTCACTCTCAAGGGAAGTATTTAAAAAATTGGTATATAATAGAGAGGATAAGTTATACGGTTGATTAAGTCCTCAATAAAAAATTACAAAACATTTTTAAACATTTTTTAAGTCACCTAATATGAGATTGTTACTTTTAACATTTTAGATTTTATCGTGGTAACTAGTTTTTACCTAAGTAAATTTTCATTCATGATTAAAAAATAATGTTAATATTTATATAATTTATAACAATTTATTTCAAATTTTAAATTCTTTTAATTTATTTACATTTATAATAGTGATAGAAATTAATATTTCAACAATATTTATATTATTTATTAAATTTTTTTTGTAAAAAAATTTCTCAAGTTTTAAATTGTTAACTATGTGTTTTAAATTAATACCATCATTTTCAAAATTTTAAATTGACTTATAATATAAATATATATTCTTATAATAAAGTTTTATGAATTTAAAATTCATACATATATATTGTTAATGTCACAAAAGTTGTGTTATTTGTAAAAATGGCATTTTCCACTATTCACCAAAAATTAAAACATTTTAGAAAAATACAAAAAATTCATCATAAATTATTATTTTTATGATAAGTTAAAAAAAGAATTTAAATTTTTTATTTCACATTTTAAAATTTTGAAATGTTACTTTAATATAAAATCATAAAAATATTCTGATTTTTTTTATAGAAAATCATTTTGTCACGAACCATCCACAAGGACCCTTGTTGTGACTACCCAAGCCCACCTCATGAAGGCTAAGGGCTAGATAATAGTGCTGAAGGCATCAACCTGCAAGTGGGAGGCATTTTCCTGGATACTTGTATGAATACACACGCCCAACCAAGTCCCAAATCACAAAAGGGAACAACATACCACTAAAAAACTGAGTACAAGTACAGTTGAAAGTAAAGTGGGATAGAATACAAGACCAACTGAAAGAAAAACAACTATAATGGAAAACGGCTCATGTGATCACTCACTAAGGATCCTACTTAGAGGGTAGGTTCATATAGTCTCCACAACTCTCTATGTCAACCATTCAACTCTGTATACCACCTGGTCCTGGCTCCCTAAAGTCTCAGCCAAGCTGCTCATCATCTACACACGACACGACATGGTGTTGATGAAGCCTAAGAAAGGGTGATTATAATAATACCTAGTAGGGACACCAAGACCATCAATGGTCTCTAAAAATCCCATCAAGGAAAACCACAAGAATGATGTCATTCACAAAGTACAAACCAAGATACTCAGCTCAAACCAGTTATACATCTCAGAGTTCAGAAATAAAGATGATTAGTCTTAAGCTATATCATCTTATTCAATTAAGAACTTTCCACAACTGAACCACAAAGGAGTTGTTCACTGTCGATCCACACAGGTTCGTATGTCACTGATTCGAGATAAGCCGCTCAAAGGATGGTCCACACTGGGTCGCACATTGCTAATCCACCCAAGGTTGCTAGAATGCTGATCCACATAGGGTCACTGTGATGTTGATCCACATAAGGTATATATGATACTGATCCACACAGAGTCTCTATTATATTGATCCACAGATGGTTGTTATTATTTTTAACCACACATGGTCCTTATGAGTTTGATTCACACATGGTCGTTATTCAATTGATAACCAACCACAAGATTCCATGCACTCAGTGTGCTTCTGTTCTGTAGAATATGATTATCAAGATATAGTTCGTGCCTCAACTTCAACTAAGGTCCACAAAAATAGTAACCTAAAGTAAAACCATGTCGAAAGGGTTCAAAAGCAATAGACGACGTGTCAACCAGATTCTCGGTTTGTGAGTTATAATTGTTTTAATACCAAGGGTCTGGTTGGATTCGGGTTCAATCCAACCTATCCATACTCTGAAATTCTCTGAAACATAGGTGGAGTATACCAAAAGGATATTCTTGTTCCAAGGATTCAAGAACCACTGATAGTTTGTCAAACATATGTCTGGTTTATGAGATACGGCCTTTTAAGCGTATCTTGGCCGAAAAAGGTCTGGGACCGGTCCGACCTGGTCAGACCGACCTGACCCGCCCAGACATGGGCCAAATCAACTCGGTTCGGGTCAACCCGACCCAGTTCGGATCTGACCTAGGTGCGGACCGACCCGGATCGAACCGGATGGGCTAGCCCGAGTGAGCTGGGCCGTGGGCTCGACCTGTTGGGCTGCGAGACTAGCTCGACCCACCATGGTTGGGTACGGCGCACCTAGCTGTGGGACCGACCCAACCCATCGGTTATGTGCGTCCCACACAGGGGTCTCTGCCCCTCCCGAATGGACAAGAGTCTGTTTGGTTTGCAACAATAGTGCTACGTGGTGTCGCCCCTATCAGTGGGACCTGCGGGGCGCGAGTCTCATCTGTCGTGGGGCGCGAGTCTCATCCACTAGGGGGTTAAGGTCCCATCCACTGCGGGTCGAAGCCTTGACCTCCCTCTATGGCATGATATGACATGCCACCCGATGCCACCACGGGTCCTCTATGGTGCCTACATGCGCCTCCTCCCTCCACGGCCGGTGAGAGCTGGCCGTCGCCGTCTCCCGCCAGTAATGATCCCTGTCGTCACCCACCAGAGTTGGTTTCCATTGTCGTCATGCTGGTACCGCACTAGCGGGGCTTCCATAGGTCAACGGGTGTGCTTTGGTTTTCCGTTTTCCCTTACGATTGCATCTATGGGCCTTCCGGGGTGCTGTCATCACCACGTGGATCCCGGATTCAAGATTCTATTGGGCTGAAAATCCGCCCCCAAATAACGTGATGAAAACCCAAGTAGAGGAGTGTCCGAGCCTTTTCTATTTGTCCCATTCCCTCCGTGTTAGAATCATATCAAGTGGGTAGTAAACAATAAATCATATAGATAATGATTAACCCCATTTAAACTTTTCCCTCAACAACCACCAGCAGTTTCATACGAATCGCGGATAAACTCATTTTGGTTGATCCGCATTCATCATGTTTTTTCTATAATGAGGGTTTGAATTAAAAAAATCACTTGATTTAAAAAAAATCCCTACATCAAAAACATAGGGGATGATGTGGTTGTGGAGGAAGAATCTACATTCGTTGAAGCCACTAAAGATCAATGATCCATATCGATTCATCCAACGACATCGTTCAAGCCTCCATTCTTCGTTAGAGGGGTTGATCATCGGTGCTTCATCATAGTTCTTTGGTTTTTCATCACGAATCCTCCCACAATTCACCAATAGCCTCCCTTATCCCTGGGTAGTCTTGTGACAAAATCAATTGAGATGTCATCCCACTTCCACTCAGGATATTTTAAGGGCTACAACAGATCACCAGGAACACAGTGTTCAACCTTCACATTTTGACATACTAGGCACCTTACCACAAACTACGACACTACCCACTCCACTATGGGCCACCAAAAATGACATATCAATCCTCAGTAAATCTTGGAGACTCTTGTATGTACTCAGAGGGGTGAGTTATGTATATCACTGAGAACTCCCTAATGCATCGCCACCAGGACAAATAAGTTCCCAGAGAACAAAATCAGATTCTGACTATTGTACAACCATCCCTCTAGAGCCTCACCCTGGTTAACATGATCACACATCACTTCAGCCTCTAAGTCTCCGCTCTTAGAATCCTCCACCTTCCATACCGAGGAATATTTTACTTTAATCTGAAATAGATAGCTTCTACCACCCTCCACTCTAATGACCGGATCTAAAGTGGAAAACTCCTCCATTGCCTTACAAGAATTTTCAGACACCCAGACTAAATCCTTCTATGACTTCCTACTCAAGGCATTGGCCACAACCTTCCCATTTCCTGTGGTGTAAGAGATCATGAAGTCATAGTCCTAAAGAAACTCCATCCACCTTCAATGTTGAAGGTTCTGGTCTCACTAAGAGAAGACATAACTTAATCTCCTGTGATCCTTGAAGACTATGAAGTATTATTCGATGAGGTAATGCTGCCATAACTTCAGAGTGAAAACGATCGCTACTAGTTCCAAGTCGTTGGTGACATAGTTATGTTCATGGGGACATAACTTCCTAGACCCATAAGAGATCACTCCCCAATGCTACATCAGCACACACCCAAAGCCTAGACCAGAAGCATTACAGAACGCATTAAACATTACCACTTCCTCTGGAAACCTTAACATTGGGGAACTAACAAGATTCCATTTTAGATAACAGAAAGATTCCTACCACTACTCACCCCATACAAAATCCTGGTCTTTTCTAGTCAAAGCTTTTAGAGGGGATGCAACTCGAGTGAAGTCGGGTATGAACCTATGGTAATAACCTGCCAGACCTAGGAAACTATGAACATTCGCCACATTCTTAGGTGCTACCCAAGAAAAAACTGCTTATACCTTCGACAAGTCCATTTCTATTCCCTACCGGGACACCCCAGGTCCAAGTAAGTGCACCTATTGTGCCCAGAACTTGCACTTTGAAAACATCCCATAAAGCTGGTAGTGTTGGAGGACCTCCAAAAATTTCCTTAGATGCTTGGAATTATCCTCCTATGATCTTGAGTTGTCCAAGATGTCATCGATTAACATGGCCATGAACCGGTCCAGATACTCGAAGAAAACAGAGTTCATGAGTCCCATGAACACAACTGGTGCATTCTTAACACCGAATGACATGACCAAGAACTCAAAGTTCCCATACATACAGCTGAATGAAATCCTTAGGATGTCACCCTCCTTTACCCTCAACTGGTGATACTGAGAACGGAGGTAAATCTTAGAGAACCAACATGCTCCCTTCAACTGGTTAACAAATTCATCGATCCTCGGGAGGGTGTAACAATTATTGATTGTTTCCTAATTCATTCTTTAGTAGTCTATGCACATACTGAGACCACCGTCTACCTCATTTGAAAAAAAGACTGGAGCATCCCATGGTGACACACTTGGTCAGATAAAATTCTTCCTCATTAGGCCGTCAACAGGAATCTATAACTCTCACAACTCGGAAGGCGCTATCTTATTGGGAGCTATCAAAATCAAAAAAGAATTTGGTTGTATGTCTGTCCTGAACTCAACATCACGTCAAGGGAATAGAGTCACAACCTCTTTAGGGAAGATGTCTAGGAACTCACTGACAATCCCTATACCTTCCAACATCTCTGAGTCTGGTGATTCTACGGATATCTCAGCTAACAAATAACGAAGGGGATCCACACGTTGGCTTCCCTCCTAAAAGCTCTTCTCGCCAATGAATGGTACACGTTGGCCACCCATATATGAGAATATGAACCTTCTCCAAAAGCAGTCGATAACAGCATGCATAGAAAACAACCAGTCGATTCTTAGGATGACATAGTATGGCCACATCTATAACATAATAAGATCCCCACTAGACTAATGTGGCCCCAACATTATTCTACATCCTCAATAAACATCAAATAGGATGGTATGACCTCCAAATGGCATTCTCATCACCAGGGTAATGGAAATTATCTCTTCATATATAACCAAGGAATGGACTAGAATGGGTAGAAAAAAGGAGTGTGAAGTTCCTGAATCAAACAAGGCACATGCAAGAGTACTAAATAGGATGATCGTACCTCAAACGAATTATTTCCCCACTAGAACTACTACCTGTGTGGCATGCAACTCCCTTAGCCTATTTCACCTACCAAGATTTCTAAGCGCTGTTTCCATACAATCCCATGAAATCATCACCATTCCTATCCCATAACTCCATATTGTCTCTCAACCCCCATTTGATACCATTCTATCATCACCTACCTTCATCAAGATGAGGGAATGGACGATAATGTGATTTTCCCTTTCTTACTCAAGATAAAGGAGAGATAATTACCCCGAGTACCACCTTCAATAGACCCCAAAGTGGTGACTATCACCAAGGGTATATAATCTCACACAAATGGAAGGAATTACGCATTTTATATAACAAAATTGAGAGATAATATGGTAAATCCCAAGAACACCAAGGACTAAAGCTAAAAGTAAATCCAAGAATCCATTCCAAGTTGAATATTTAAAAGTAAAGCTAATACAAAGTAAGACAAAACTCCCAATTAATTTACTAAGGAAAAGAAACTAAGTAGAAATAGAAATTATCCCGAAGCCTGAGCTAGTAAGGTCTAGCATGGTCCTCAAAGTCCTTATATAAACCTAAAAATAGTCTTACATATGTATAGTGAGGATAAAAGTATACTCTATAGGGAAACTAAATCTACTCATGCACAAGTTAAGGAACATACTAATGTCGATGTGAGAAAATAGTAGAACCCCAAGAAACTACCAAGGAATACTAACCTGCCTAACCTCACCAAGGCACACTCACCAAAGTAATGCAAGTCATGTATAATAATAATAATAATATAAGCACATTGAAATTTGGGTATCCCACACCAATTTACCATTGGTTAACTTCTTATTTCTAATGATATACCATCTTAATGCTGCCACTCTTCCAACACGCAATCCCACTACTAGAACCTTCCCACACGCACCTGGGCCTCAAACCGCACACAACTATACCCGCATACACCTAGGCCTCAATAGCCATGCCACTCTCCTGAAGACACCTGAGCTTCATCCAAAACAAACCATTTCCTGAAGAATATTAGATAATGGTAAGACTCAAACTATTACAGCCTTCCCGAATACGCTAGAGTGGAATGACCCTGAATAGGGCATGCTGGAGAAAGTCAGTATCCACCCATCCATCCTCCCACTAGGATGTTGGAAAAGACACCCTTCCCCATGAAATGGAGTTGTTCCAAACATAGTTCTCAATAAGGGTAGGGTTCATATAGTAATCAAAAGGAACTAAAATATATACATATATAGGCAATAAAACACTCATCCCCAACCTATGGGTTTCAGACGAACATACAAAAATCCCACACTAGCATCGCTTTTGCTGCTACCTCTACATGCACAACCATACAAAAACCGCTGCCAAGAATAAACCTGACCCCCTTTTTGTTAAATTTACATTTATTTACATAAGGGGATTAACATTAAATTATTATAAAACCACCATAAAACTAACAACCATAACCATACCAAACAACGAACAAACCAAAATACAGTCCCACTACACAATAACAAAAAACAAGACTTATATTCCCACTACACATCGTCATTCAACTACTTCCAACTATCATTCTTAATAGTGATACTGCCCATTCCTTCTCTGACAACCTAGCCTTGCATCCCCACTTCCCAAACAATTCCCCATTGTAGTCCCACTGCTCGACGTCACATCACAACCACAACACAACAAAAGGGTAGTTTGGATCCCTGCATCTTCATCCATTCCACAATCATTGAATCTCTCAGACTGAGACAACAAAAAACCCGCAATACCACACCACATACCAAGACTAGAAAACCCATACCAGAAGACATATCCCATAACTACAACCATCATACCATGAATATTCAAATTTAACCAACAGGGGATCTTTAATTTCTAATTTAATTTAATAGGGGTGATCACAAAACATGTTTGTTCTTAAGGCATCCCTTTATTTAAACGAGTTTATGTGATTAGTCAGATTTCATGTTACATATGTACATCCAAACATCACAACGAAACACCACTAGTGCACAAGAAAAGAACACCAATGGTCATGATTTTCATATAGCATAGAACCACAACATCCATAAGATAATCAATGATAACGAAATAAAAAAAGGAAACCAACATCAAACCACACCATGGAAATTATTTTATTTACATGAATTCAATTTTAATAATATTATATTATTGTATAATTATCGTTTAAAGAATAGTATATAGCCGTTACTTACAAGGAACCATTAATATACACGCCTCACGTGATGAACAATTAAAGAGAAGCAAAAGAAAATCCCTTCTTGGAGATCAATGATCAATGTTACTTATTGTGAGAATAGCGGGGGATGGCATGACTTATAGGGAGAACTCCAAGGCAGAGTAGGAAGGGATCAAAAATGGGTACACAACTCGTCTTGGGAATAAGTATCTAGGTGCAGCAAGATAAAATTAAAGGAATAAGGAAGAGAGGATCTTTTCTTTAAAAGAGATCATATCCTAAAATCAGGGAGACCATTTCAAATTACTTGGATGTCAGATAGTGTCCTGACCACAAGTCTTGGTTATATTACACGTTGGAATTAATGGAGATTTAATAATTCCCCTCGGAAACAGTGGAGATAGACTAACAAATGGATGTGAGTTAATAGATTAAATTTACACCGAGAAAAACAGGTAATAGGGGAAAAACTGGGAAAACTCAGAAAACTTAAAATGAGTCACTGATGGGTGAGATACCAATGATAATCTACTTACACTGAACTACTAACGCCATGACCTACTTACATAATGACCTACTGATTCCCTAACCTACTGAAACCCTGACCTATCGATGCACTGACCTACCGACACCCTGACCTACCAACACCCTGACCCACTGATGTCAATGCTCCCTGACTCATTGATGCCAACACCCCTTGACACAATGATGCCAACGCCCCTTGAATCACTGATGTCGATACCCCTTGACTCACCGTTTCTGATGCCCTTTGACTCACCAATACCAAAACCTCTAACTCACTGACACACTAACATTCCAACACACCGACATTCCGACGCAATGACATGATGATTAAAAAAACTAGAAATATTTGAATAATCTCTACGTGAGCCATCATTGCATCCCAACACCCTTAAACACTAGATTTTCACAAAGGAAGGGCTTGCGGAAAATCTGGGTTATTATAATATCTATCATAGATGCTAGAATTTGTCATCCTTCAATTCCTTATGTTTTTGATGGGTCCACAGTTAGCCTATTTCTTGTGATGATATTCCCCAATAATGATACTTACTTAAACTAGAAATCATATTTTGTATACTTTGTATAAAGTGTCTCCTTTTTCAAGGTCTTTGGAATAGTACTCAGATACTCCTCACACACCTCCTTACTTTTGGAGTATATTAGACTATCATATATAATGACTTATATTTATTTATTATGGTAATATCTAAAGACTCTATTCTTCAAGTCCCTAAATATTTCTATAGCATCGGTGAGTCCAAATGGAATTACTATGAACTCATAGTGCTTGTACCATGTACAAAAATCAGCCTTGGGGATATCCTCCTTTAGCCTAACTTGGTAATATCCCTATAATAGATCCACCTTAGATAAGTATTTTTTCATAACGTAGCTGATTGAATAAGTCATCAATCTATGGAAGGGGATATTTTTTTTATTGTGGTCTTTTTGTTCTCATGTTAATATATGATAAGGATAAATTACTAATCATTATTCTTGATGAAGAGGATTGGTGCACCCTAAGGTAAAGAACTTGGGCATATGAAACCTTTATATAGGTTCTCTTGTATTTTTGTATTCAGATCCTCATGTTCCAAAACAACAATTCTATATAGATTCTTGTATAATGGTAACTCCCCAGGTATTATCTTGATTGAAAATTCAATCTCTCAACAAGGAGGATGACCAATAAATTCCTTAAGATACACATTGGAATATTACATCATAATGGGCATGTATTCAAGGATTATTATTTACTTAGACTCAATCACTTTAGCTAGATATTCGTACTTATAGGGAAATAATATCCAGGCTTGAGATTTTGGTGATAAATAAGTTTCATCCTTCTCCTTTCACTCATATAGAATCAGGTTTTGATTCAAGATATATAGAGTGATTTCCTTCTCGCATTAATTTATGTTGTCTCTATATAGTGAAAGCAAATCCATACTCAGAATTTCATCAAATTCCACTAAAGGGAGTATAAAAAGGTTTAATGGGAATCTCAACCCACAAATTTCCAATGTGGTGGAGTAATATAACTGGGATTAAAAAATTTACCCATTTTTGGTTTTCACCACCAACTCTACTTCCATGATTTTTTGTGGGTTTTAATAGCTCTACTATTTTTTTGTTTTAAAGGAATGCATAGAAATTGAATCAAAAAGTAAATTCACTATTATTGAATGAATAACCAGCGTACCTTTCACCACTTCATTTTTGTGATCCACCTCAGTGGTTGTGAAGGAAAAAGATAACCCTTGTTTTCTTGGAGATTTTTGGTTGTCTCTGAAAACCCTCGGCTTAGTGAATTGGTTTAGAAAGTTTCGTGGTTCCTTACAGTTAAAGAAATAAATAGTGTTATGAGGGTTTTCCAAGGAATTACTCTAATCCAATGCATTAGAGGGTTTCTCCTATCAAAAATAATTATCTAGGTACCCTTCCTTCCTACACCTAAAACATTTCTTTACCCCCTTAGGTAATTTCCAAGGTGCTTCTTTGTGTACCATTGACAACTGGGATGTTGAAATTTCATGGAACCATTAGATTTCTCTATTAGACCACTATAATTAAAATCCACTTGCCACTTCTTATCCCTATTATACCCTTGATATTAACTAATCTCCATTTTTTACTTTGAGATCACACTGGACAATTTACTTAGAGCTATCAAAGTATTGTATCACTAGGGATTTTCATAGACTAGGTCTTAGCCCACCAAAAAAGTAGGAAACCTTGTATATTGGGGTAATGAAAAAGCTGGCTATGAATCGTGCAAGTATAGTGAAGTTTAACTTGTACAACTTGATATATTCATAAAATTTATTATTTAGGGAAAGTAAATACCTTTCCATTTAAAATCAGAGAGTGTAAGGAAAATATTTATCGAAACATATTTTCAGAAATTCCTTCCACCCCATCACTTATATATCTTCCTCAATATTCATATTCTTGATCAATGTCCACCATTGATTGACTTCTCCCTCCATAAAATAAACAACTATTAAAACCTTTCCATTATCATAACACTAAAGTATAGAGAAGATATTATCAATGGACTTGATTTATTGTTCCATGATTAAGGGATCAACTAATTCATTGAAGTTTAGAGGCCTTTGTCACATATATCTATCAATTATATCTTTTTATTTCTTAGGGTGATTTGTGAAATCCTATAGATCCAGGATTATATTTATAACCTATGTTATCTAAGATTCTATCTTTATAAACTACACGATTCCAACTCCCATCTGGTTGGACATCTCATTTGGTTAATCATCACATTTCCCATGTCATTGATTATTTACTTGATTCCTCCTATTTCTGGAAATGGGCTAGAATGAAGGGAGAATTATGGATGAGTATTTTTAAACTATTAAACAAATAAATATGAATCCAATGAAATTAAAGAGATAGATTATAAATTACATATATTTCATTAACTTATAAATTTCGAGGCTTTAATATATATTATCCATGATCAATTTCACAACATAAATTATTTTGGGGTTTTTTATTACTATGATAATGGTTTTTAATTAGATTATGAATTTAATAAATCATATATCCTAGGAGTGTTAAACTAGATGTGTAGTAAGGCCCATTGTCGTGCACCCGTTCCCGATTGATTCTAGCTCAATGTGGTGTTTTATGGACTTCCCCTATGTATATATGTTTTAGAGACACATCCAATTTTAGTATCCATATATGGTTTTATTTTATTTATAAAAAATGTACTTTATACTAAAAAAATTTTAGGGGATTTTTATTATACGTATACTTAACCCTATGTCTTTCTCTATAGTTTTTTAGTCCAAATCCCAAAAATAAATAAACCTCTATTTGATACCAACTATGAAAACCTTTCTATTTTTCACACATTAATCCATGATTTATTATATAAGAATACACAAAATACAACTTGGAAGACCACTAAGTCTAGTGTCTTTACCAAATAGGTACATTACATAATAACTTAAAATAGAAAATACATCGTCTTTATTAAAAACGTCATTTGCATGCTTGTCTGTAAAACTACATGGGAAAATTGGCGGACATACATAAGAACGGGGTGAGGTATAGAGCCCAGAATGGTAATAAACATTGTATAAAATAAATAAACTAATACATGTAAGAAAATAGGTATATCAATGGGGCATAATAGGAGTGAGAATCCTAAACATGAACAATGAAGCATGATGTAGCAGGATAACATAATGGAAACATGGGAAATGTGGAAAAAACATAAAACAATTCATCATAAACATAGGTCGAGGATAACTACCAAGAAAATATGATAGAAAAATTACCAGAAATGAATCAGGTGTACTCCCTATCCCAACACAACATCTCATGAGAGTAAACATTACCCAAGGCATTGGAGCACCATATAATTCTGGGTGTACCTGTCACAGTAACTTTATTCTCATGTTTAAGTGTGCTACATAGATAATAAAACATGGAATCATTTATAATACATTTTATTCCCTAATCCTGGTGTGTGGAATTCATATATGTTAGTCCCCAATCAATAATTTTATGTGTATAAAGGTGAAAAACATTGAAGGAAAATGGGTATGAGTATTCACTACACAATTATTTGGCGTGGAAAATCATAGTGGAATTTTAGCAGTATAAAGATGTGATATAGAAATTCTTAAAATGGAGTGATGATAGAGAATTGGGTATCCCATCATTTTTAATGAAAATGGTTATTAATAGTTATATGAATAAACATATCCAAACTATAGTAATTGGAAATAAAAGGCATAATATAATGAAGAAACATGAATAAAAAGGAGAAGGAAAAGATCCATTATAAAAGTTCGGCATGGTAACAAGTGTACATAAAGGTTAATGGGAGGGGCTAATGAGAGTGAAAGGGATATATTTTCCTTTATAAATAAAATTTATTATAAGGGGAATATTGAAGAACATATAAAAACATGAAAAAATGAAAATTATGAGGCGTAAATAAAAGATCTTCTATAATGAAAATGAGAAGAGGCAAATCCTTTACCATGAGAGTGTGACTCAAAATGCTTTGGAGGAGATTCTTAAGATCTTGGGGTCATATAGGGTGGTCTGTAGATAGGGTACGGGAGAGTAAGGATGTTCTCCAAGTATTTTTAGTGAAGACAATTGGGGGCATGGATGGGTTTATATTGGAAAAGGGAAAATAATTATTTATTAACTCTCAAACATAGGTTTCAGACTCTATAAAATCAAATAACCAAAACCAAAAAACATCCATGGGTTTTACCCATGGTTTCTACCAAATAGTATTTTTTTCATTATTTTATAAGTCCAAAGTCTGATCTTAAAAAAATAATACCCTTACTGACGTGGAAACGAGTCTTACTCTTAAAGAAATGATTTTAAAACCTTAAAATATATTTTATGTTTTGGAGGATTTGTAATGGATTTATTAAATTAACAAAATAAACATAAAATATCTATATTTTAAAGTTACGAAATATATTTGTTCATGGATACACTTTGTAGTATTTATTACATCACTTCTGGGTCATTATTATGTCATAATACACACCATATAGTAATAAAGTATTACCTTTTTACCCAAAAATTGGAATCTTAGAACATTGGGAATAAATAAAATTTTGATAATTTATACATTATTATTACAAAAATAATATTTTTTTTAAAAAAACTAATTTTCTATATATATGAATTTTCACTTTTAAAATTAAACTGATATTTATTAGGAAATGTTTGATTTTTTTGACAATAATAGTTTTCAAACCCTTAAAAATTTACATTTTACTTCATAAAAATTATATGATCCTTTATTATTAATAAAAATTATTTTATGATAATATTTTATCAAAATATTATTTATTAAAGGAATCTATTAATTCATTAAAATAAATTCCTTAGTTGATTTTGAGTATTACCCAAAAATACACTGTATTTTTTTGAATCAAAAATAAAAATCATTTATAATGTAACAATAATAAGAATACAATATAATAATAATTCTATTGAAAATAATGAAAATAATCATATTTATACAATATTGACAGTAAATTAACTATGGTTAATGTGTGTGATGGTTAGACTTTCATGGGATGGTTCAGCGTACATCGTTTGGGCCTTGATCTCGATGAATTTGAACTTCTCCCATAAACATTTTCGATCATGCTAAAGTTGTTCGATATCATCTTGGGATTGGTCTAGGGGAAATCCCAGAGATTTTATATACCCTATATGCCCCAATAAATGGTCTTCATAGGGTAGGATACTACTGGTTGAGGCCTTCACTTCCATTATCTGTGTCAATTGGATGCGTTAAAACCCTGTATTTATACTAATCATGTGATCTCTGTTCAACGACTATGTTATCAACATTAATGATGCTTAACAGTCTTTTAAACCATTTAGGATATAATAAAAATAAATAAGTACATGTTTTTTCTATAACAATAATATATAATAAGACATTTAATTTAAATTATATTGGGAATTTTATTTATAAATGTTCATGTGATTACAATTATATCCAATGATATTTAGGGTTTTAGTTTGATGATAGATATGGATACTACCCATGGATAGGGGTTGGACATTGTTGAATGTGACATTAAATATATAAGATGCAAAAAAATGGTCATAAAATCTATTAAAAGAATGGTGATAATGTGCTATACCTATTTAGGATATATGTATAAAACTTTATTAAGTGTTAGACATGTTTGAGCTGGATAAAACTTGGTAGTACAATATATATCCTTATATTACATGTCTCCTATTCACTATGATGGCATGTAGATATGAAGATATTGGATAGGAAGGAATGGTTTATATTTCAAGGTGTATTGAGTGGAACTCACCATAGACCTTCACATATATATTTGAATAAATATATTTAATGATTCAAGACTAGTGGGTGTATTCTATAGGGTCATCAAACTAAATATCAACTTTCCAAGAAAATATGTATTTTGATATACATGGTTAAACATTCACATTTAAGGATGAGTGTTGGTGTCTGTATATAGTAGGAGTTATGTATTTTAAAAATCAGTGCTATATAATACATGAATTTAATAAAATCTTGTCTAATGAGTTATATATAAGACTAGTATATATTATTTTTATTCTATAATATAAATATAACATTCAATGAAACTATTTTTTTTCATTCGAGATAACTGTTTCATATGATTCTGAACTATTATTCTATATAAATATCAATCAAAAAAAGTATATTTTTTTTAATATACTAGACTATGGGATTCAAGTTTTCTATTCCTTTTTTAGTTTCCAAAGGAATTGGATATGATCAATGTATAGATGGGTAATGCTAATTATTTTATATTTTTGTGTCATCCTTATATGATTCTTGGATTTCAATGTTTATCCATGAATTTATCAAATCCTTGTAAATAAAAGGTATCCTCCAGTGTCTGAGAAGAAATAATATGGTCATACAATTCACTAGTTTGGTTTTGGTTCTAGTTAAAGATATCTAGATGTTAAAATAATATATTAATCATTCCATATCCACTCCATAAAATAATTTACATTTAAGAAAGGAATTTTTTTTCCTATCTACTATACAGTTATTTGAAAAACCTAGATAAACATTTTCAAGTACTATAGATAACATTTTTTTTTGAAATCTTATAAGAGACATATATCAAGATATGATACCTATAAAATAGTATATCATTAAGATTTTCACTTAATTTAGCATCAATATCAAATCATAAAACAATTTATCAACATAAAATAGAAATGTATCTTCATTTTTCTAAAATATATTAATATAAAAAATATTTTTAAAATTGTTATAAATAAATGTTATCTTTCAAAACCGAGTACTAAAGATGACACACATTCATTATAACCACTATCCAAAATCATTCCAAAATGTTTAAAAACACACATGAATCATTTCAAAACCATAACCTGTTAATTAAAATATTAACATTACGTAGATTATTGATTCATATAATCTTAATCCTTTTATGTAACTCTATAACACATTACACGCCATGTAAAATTTATTCTTCATCAAACCTTCAATCATATATTGGTAATAATTTATCTCACATTCCACAATTCCAGTATGCATATAGAATTTTATGGTATGTAATAATAATTCTATATTGAAATGTAAGCACATTGAACACCATGGATTGGTAATTACCAATCTATTTTGTCTTTTAATTCTATATTAAGTTGTTTTTTAATCCAAAAAGGTTTTATAAGAGTTTGAGATGATAAAAGGATGGATAGGTTGTGGTACCTGAGTTTTGGAAACACTAGGTACTAGGTGGATAGGCACTGGGTACCCAGGGGAATCCAAATACTACAAGTGTTATTCTAAAACTAATAGATACCTGGTGTATTTGGATTAGGTACCCAGTTGAAGTGTTATACTTAACCAAAAGTTTGTATTGTAAGTACGGAAATGATGGTACATCATCTGGTGGTATCTCATAGTTATCCAAATTTACATTCTGGAAGCATGATATCTCGATGGTATGTCGATTGCTGGTGTCTTAGAATTTCTCAATTTTCAATTAAACGATATGACATTTGGGCGATGTGATATCTTGGTGGTATCTCATACTTAGTGATATTTTTATACCGGTCGTGATTCATGGACTACAGTGTCTCGAGTAGGTAGGTCCAATCTCAACGGTGTCTTGTACTTGGACAATTTTATCACCTAATTCAGAATGAATATTACTTATAGAAAAACATGATATTCATTAATATTCATTTGAATCATGATTTTTTTATCATTAAAACTATGAGGTGAATAATCTCCCCATTTTTTATGATCACAAATCATGGCATAAAAAGTATTACAAAAGTCCAAAGATGATATGAAAGGTCGTATAAATCAAAATATAGCATTCCCATTAAGTGAAAATGGTATCAAAGGAAAAAAAGTGGGTAAGTATCAAAGGTAAGTAACATGAATAGAAATATTAAAAAAAGATAATATCTAAGATAACATTGAAACAATTATGTAATAAATCATATACTCCATAAATTTATCAATATTCCATAATAATTCTCCCCCTTTTGGGATTATCAAAAAGGTAATGAAAATTGGTATAAAAACAAGGATAAAAAACAGAATAAAAATATTAGAGGCATTCAAAATGATTACAAAAAATTTATAATAACCAAAGTCCCTTCAATGAAAAACTATCTATGCATAAAAAAAGGGTTCATGATATAGCATAGGGGTCCATTAAGAATTCCTTTAGCCTTGGATTTATATGATTCCTTATGTGAGGCAGCAGGATCAGCCTGAAGTAAAATAGAATGAATTCTCAAGGAGAGTCCATCAAAATTTTAAGGATGATCTTCCACAATAAAAACTAGCCATAGGTATCTCAAAGATTGAGTATTATACACTAAAAAGGATGGAATTGGGTAATAAAAGGAGATAAAGGATATTTAGAGACTCCTTGTTTGAGAGAAAACTTAGGAGTACCTAGAATTTATTCCTAAGAAACAACTTCTTGGCCATGAACATGACAAAATAAATTCATGGGATTTATAAAATCCATTATGATTTGGAAACCTATTTCCATTGAAATGAAGATATCAGATTTCAAATCCATAAAATTTTTCAAAAATGGATTCATCTCCCTGAGTTTTCTTAATTTCTCTTTGAAATCCCGAGTCATAGGAGGCATCCCCATGTTTTCATCCATGAGTTTGAAATCAGAAACCATTTCATTCTTGGTAAAAATTCTTTATAGATAAAATTTATGTGATTTTTTATATTTTAACAATCATATTTCATGTCATGGTAATGAATACTAAATGTGAGAATGTGATCTTAATTATACCAAATTCTACTCAAGTTCTCTTGAGGATGATCAATGACACATCTGGAAGCACTAGCTAAAGTATCTCTCATCTCATCTCTGATAAATATTGTAAAATGGTAATTATTAAACATTAGGGGAGGAACATCTACAACCAATGTATTTGAGGATATATCCTCAAGAATTTTTAGGATTCCATTCATGGAATTTCTAAGATCATATATCATTTCTTCAATCAAAGAATTGAGGGATTCTAGTTCACCACTTATCCTATTATTCTAAATATCTACATCGTAAATGTGATGCATCATCTTTCGTTAGATATGTGGAATAACAAACTTGAAAATGTATCTTGAATCATTATAATAGATGAAGTTATCATTAGAGGGCCGATTCTTTAACTTCAACGAAAAATCAGAAATCAAAATTTTACCAAAGGAATCTATGTCTCCTTTAGAGACTATATGCACTATAATAACATGAGGAGATTGAGTAACTGGTTTAGGTGTAGGAGGTATGATTGAGGAAATTTTTTCCAAAAAACCTTCAAATATTACTTGAGCTACGAGGTATCCCTTAATATCACCTTCAATTCGAATCATAGGTGCACCATTCTTTAGTGGACTCCTTTCAATATTGGCGTAATTTCCCCAATATTCAAACATGGGATTAACCCATCTCCCAAAAACCTCAGAAACTACTTGAGAATATACTGGAGGGACGAAAATAGAATGTGAAACCACCAATATCTCAACAGTTATGAGAACATTATAACTCTTTCTAGATACAAACTATACAATGACTATAAGGATTTCTTTTGAGAATACGATCTATGTGAAACAACACTTGAAGACTTAGCTTCTAACTGTGTACGAGTAGTTGGTGCATCTAGAATCTGAACAGCATTTTTTTAACAACAATAGTGGATTATTCTTCCACATTCTCAACCTCATTAGGAATATGAGAATTTAAAACAAATAACTGTTCATTACCATATTCTTCCCCAATAAGTACATTTTTCTCTTTCTCAGTTACATGATTTTTGGAAATAGTAATAAATCTCATCTTCATAGCCATAGAATAATAAAACTTCTTAACCAGTGGAAACATAGTTGGCCTCAACTTTATCATCCACTGAAGTTTCATGAAATATTTCATTAGATAGGTATTACTCCCCCTTAGAATTTTCACCCTTCTACTTAAGTACTAAAGGAATATCTACATCTATCCTCCTAATTTTCCCACTTGCACCATTAGTTTCAAAGTCATCCTCATCATCATCATAATCACATTCACTACCATTTTCCAATTCATTTCAATTTCCTCCATTTTCATCTTCCTCTTATTCATCATTATTCTCATCTTCATCATCAACATCAATGGATTTGGAAGTCTTATACAATTCCACTCCATATATCTCAGTCTCTTGTTCACCACTTTTAACTATTTTTTATCTTTTTCGAAGTATCCATGGTGGATTAAGAGCTATAATAGTAATGGAAGAATATTTGAGAGACATGTAAGGATAAAAATCCTCATAAAAAGATGGATCCATTTATTCTTCTTCACCAACATGTTCTTATTTATCCCCATTAGAGTATTCAAAAACATCACCAGGCTCCAATATTGGATTAACATCATCCTTTTTTTTGCTTGGATGATCCACTAGATTAAACTTAGCATATAACTTCTTAGAGTCTTTAACCCACTATTTCTTCCAGGGGTCCATCTAATCATCATCCTTGAACCAATAACACTATTAAGGAAAAAACACCCGCAATATATACTATACTCTTAATCATCAGCTACTAGGACCTTGTCCTCCAACATCACAAAAATAATCTTATAATAGATCAAAGAATTACATCTTGATGATGGCTTGTTCGTCTCACACATTTGTACCATGATATATTTACATAGATTTATCTTGTGGCCTTCTATCATAAGAGACAAAAGATTGAAATTTTGGGAACTTAAATATGTGAAATCACCCTTTCTTTGGAAAATCATGTACTGCAAGAACTTAATGAGTAGCCTACATTCTCCATCCAGCTATGTGGTCGGAGGCCTTCTAGTTTTACAATATCTTGTTAGCATAGAAAGAGCATCCTCATGTATAAACAAATCACTGGCTTCTAGATTGTTTCCATGGAAGTCATCATAAATTCCATCATGAGGTACACCTAAACATTTATCCCATTTCTTTGACGAAAAACCAAATACATGTCCATTCACATGACTTGTTACACAATCAGTGCCATCTTCATCAAACAAATAATCTACATGCTAATAAAACACATAGATTAGTTTAGGGTGGAAATGAATTTTGTTTGAATAAATCCAATCTAACCATCCCTAATTAAGGATTATATTATGTACTAGAGACTTACTAGATAAAAAAAACATCGATTCAACTTTATTTTATCGTACAATAATTTTGTTGGAAAGCTCGGGATTAACTAATGAAACTAGAGAAGTTTTAATCGACTCTTTCTTATAATTATTATAAGATATAGACTTGGAAGTTGAAGACTTTGATGATCACTTAATTCTTATCATTCAGATCAACTCTTAACTCTTCGTCCAGGGTAGGAGAAGGTTTGAAAAGAGGGAAGAAAAGGTTTTAACTAGGCTCAATAGAGAACGATATATGAGGATCACACTAGGCTCAAGGTATGTTGGGAATATACATTTTTCTATTTTGATATCATTTGAGATTTTAGGTATTCTAGAATCTAATTAACACTTGAAATCGGAATTGAAATCTGAGGAAAACACCTATTAGGTTACTATAAATAAGATGAACCAGAAAATAAACTAGTGGTTTAAAATATTAGAAAATAGAGAAAATTTAAAAATATATGAAAAGAAATGACATGACATGTCAACAGTATGACAAGCCACATGTGTGATTTCCTACAATATAAAAATCCAATGACATTACAAACCAATGACATAATAATCCAATGGAATAAAATGTCAAAAAGGTTGTGTCAACCATAATGGTATGTCACCAAAAATTAAACGTAATGAAAATTTATCATTCCGAACACATATTTAATATAAATTATTCTATCAAAATTTAAGGGATTAGTAAATGTATCAGCTAACTCATGATATGTTCCAATAAATTCAAGAGTGATACCACCCTTTTGAAAATGGTATCTCAGAAACGGATTCCTTATATCAGTATTTTTTTTCATAGAATGTGAAACATGATTATTAGAAATATTTATTACACTTTTATTGTCACAGTATATGGGGAAATTTTAGAATTTAAACCCATAGTCTAGTAAAGCGTGTTTCATCCAAAAAATTTGTGCATAAAATCTTACTGCATCTATATACTCAGCTTTAGCAATAGATAGTGCTATAGAACTTTTCTTCTTACTACACCATGAAACTAGAGACCTTCCAAAAGAATTGATTGTTTCAGAGATTCTTATTCTATAAAACTAAAATCCAGCAAAATAAGTATCAGAATAATTTAATAAATAAAATTCTTGACCACTTTGGTAGAACATTCCAAAGTTGGTTTTATACTTTAGGTATTTGAAAATAATTTTGTTACCATCTAAGTGTGACTATTTTAGGTTTGCTGAAAATTATCAAACAAACACACACTAAACAAAATATCTATTCAACTAGAAGTCAAGTAGAGAACACTTCCTATCATACCTCCATAAAAGGATTCATAAATTGGTTTTCCAACTTTATAAATACCCAATTTATAGGTTATACTCATTGGAGGATCATTACTTTTAGTAATATCCTAGTTAAAACGTTTTAGATGATCTTTTTTATACATACATTAATTTAAAATAATTAATTCATTGTTTTTTAAAATCTAAAATCCAATAATGAATTTTAGTTCAACCATTAAAGTCATTACAAATTCATTTTTCATAATTTTTGAAAAAAAATAGTACATAAATAATTTCTTGAAGAACCAAAAATAATATCATCAAAATATATTTATAATAAAAATACATCTTTTTAAAATTCACTTTATGAAAAGAGTAGGATAAGCTATTCCATTTTAAAATCCTATTAAAATAAGAAAATTGTCGATCCTATTATACCATGCTCTAGAAGATTGTATTAAAACATATAAGATTTAGTTAATTTAAAATATTGATTTGGAAAATGAGTGTCTTGAAAACCAAGGGTTTTTTCTACAAAAACACCATTAATTATAAAACCATTTAAGAATACACTCTGGGTATCCTTGTGCGAAATCTTGAATTCTAGGTGTGTTGTATAAGAAAGAAGTATTCCTATGGATTCATGTCTGGACATACGCTCAAAGGCCTCCTAATATTATATTCCTTCTTAACAATAACCTTGATCAATAAGTCCATAATTGTTTCAAACTACAGGGCCTAACTCATCAACTTTATTCCTAAACACCCATTTAGTTCCAATAGTCACAGTGTACTTGGGTCTATCTACAAGTTCCTATAATATTTTTCATTCAAACTAAGTTACTTCTTCTTTCATAGTTATTAAACATAGTCTGTCATTAATATCTTGTTTGATGTTCTTAGGATTATTTTGTGATATGTAATCTTGGTGTTCAACTTAATTTATAACAAAGGATCTAGTTTTACATCTTCTATTTCGATCACTTACAATAGTATCTGATAACACTTAATTGTTCTAATAGCTATAAATAAAGAGGTACTAGTCACTTCATGATATCTAGGTCTATGTTTTAGATGTTCTTGAAATTATTTAGATCTATATGATTTTTATTCTTGTTTTAAAAAACATTATAATGGTTTATAATTCAAATTTAGATAATATAAATCATCCTAAAGGTTTTCTATGGAGGTATTAGGATCAAGTGGATCAGTTTCATCAAATATAACATGGAATTATTCTTTCATAGATTTGGTCTTATTATTGAAAACTCTATAGGATTTTCTAGATATTGAGTAACCAAGGAAACATACTCCATCACTTTTAGAATATTTGTTTCAATATTATCTTTATTGTTAAGAGTAAAGGATTTGAAACCAAAACCCCTATAGTAATTAACCTTAGGTATCTTATTTTCCCATAGCTCATCAGGGTTATTCCTAAGGATAGGTCTGATCAAAACCCTATTGATGATGTAGTAGGTTTTATTGATAGCTTCTCCACATAAATAGATAAATAGGTCATACTCATTCTACATATTCTGATCTATCTCTGGTAAAGTTCTATTTCTCCTTTCTACAAATCCATTCTACTGGGATCTCCTAGGAGTATGGAAGTTATGAGTTTAGCCTTTTTTGAGAAAAATGATTCAAAATTGTTATTTTCAATCTCATGACCATGCTCATTACTTTTGGTTTTTATTCTAAGTCCACTAATATTTTCTACAGACTTAGCATACTTGGTAAAATAAAAGCAAGCTTTACTTTTGTGTGATAGAAGTATACCTAGGAATACCTATAATATTAATCTATAATAACATAAACATAGTGATTAAAAATAAAACATAAAACTATAGATGGTCCAAAAAATTCCATGTGAACCAACTCAAGGTGTTGAGAGGTTTACACTTCATTATCTTATTTAAAAGAAACATTATGTGGTTTCCCTGTTTGATAACGGTTAAAGACTTTATAATTTTGGAACATAAGATTGGGTAGACCCCTAACTAACATATTTCTAGTTATCTTCCCAAATGAGTGAATGTTTAAATAGCCTAGTCTCTTATTACAAGGACATGAATCTATTTTAATGTCACTTAAACATGAATCATTTTTGATAAACTAATGATTTTTAATCTGTAGAATAAACATTTTCATTTCTCAATAGAGTAAAAATTAAAGCATTTTTGGAATCATAAACATTGAAAGAATCATTATCAATTTTTTTTAAAACCATCATCAAATAACTAATAAATACTGAGAAATTTATATTTTAAACCATAAAGATATAATACATTATAAATTACAATTTAATTTTTGTTACAAATCTGGCCTCGACCGATGATTTTTAACTCAGCATTATCACCAAAGGTGACATGGCTAAGACCAAAATTTATAAGGATCTTCAATAAATAATAATATCTTTTTATATTCCTTGAACAACTACTATAAAAGTACCATAGACATCTAATAGAGGTATCCAAGTAGTTTATTTACAAAAAACATTTTAAACAAGAAATGATTTTGGTACAAAAATCTTTTTGGGGCCAAAAGTGTCTGTAATAAAGGCTTTGGGAACCAACATTTTCTTAATGGATTTCCTATAAATATATTTCACACTTTTATAAATAAATCTATGTTAGTTACTTTTGAATAATTATTAGTAGAAGAACAATTAGGTCTAGATTTAGGAACAAAATTACTCTTATATATTCTCCTTTATCCAGGCTCATATCATATTCCCGTAATATATTTTGGTGAAACATGATTTCCCAAAATTTCAATGAGTGACTCTATACAATTTTTCACCCTTTATAGATCTTTCGTAAATTAAAAATTTTACGTTTTATGTTTAGTGTTTTTTTTAGTTGTTTAGAATTTTTCTCCTTTTCTATAGACAATTAGGATTTTAAATTTTAAGTCAGAGCATGATACCATTTAAGACTTTTACACTTATCCTTTAATTCCTTAAAGGAATCCTATAGAATATTGAAGTGTTAAAATAATTCTTCATTTTGAATACTATCATTATCTTGTTGTTCAGTTTAAAAATCAATATAATTATTCATATTTGGAATACTAGAAATAGTAGTTTAATCAAATACCTCCCTGACTTTAGTGATAAAACACATATAGGATATTTATTTATTTCTTCTAGTGATGAATCTGAGTCACTTGAGCTATCCACTAAAGAAATACATGATCCCTTCATGGAATTTTTGTATCTCATGTTGTCGTCCACATATTTATTTTTATACTTAATCATTGGTCAATCAGGTTTTATATGTCCTTTCCTCTTACATTCATTGAATAAAATTTCTTTTGGATAATCATCCTTCTTCCAATCTATCTTCCAATTTCACATTTCATCATACTTTACTTTATAATTTGATTTTCTAGGGAACTTTTTCTTTTTGTAAAATTTCCTGAATCTTTTGGATAGGTGATCCATATCCTCATCACTATTAAGAGGTGATAGACTATCATTGGAACTAGCATATTGTAATTTCTCATTTTTCTTTTTCCTTTTGTTGTATAGGGGAAGTAGTATTAAAAGAAAGTGAATTTTTTTGGGCTCCTAATATTCTTTACAGTTTATCTTTAATTCCTCTTTATACATAATAAGATTTAAAATCAACTCACTGGCTTGCATTTTGATTTTGTAACATGATTCTCCGATTGAAACTGAAGTGCATCTCCATCTTTCGAGTAGACATATTTGAATTATCATAATCCAATTTTTATTAGATATTGGTTTTATAGGAGAGATTATTATTTTTAAATTCTAATTAAACCTTAGATACATATCATAAATTGGTTCATCATGATTATTTTTAAAATTATCATATTTAATAGTATAAGTATTAACCCTCAACTCTTTGAAATTTGATGTTACCTCATGGGAAACATTTAAAGTATCCCAAATCTCATAAGCAGTTGTACAAGAAGATATTATATAAAACTCATCATTTCATAATGAAAATTACAAATTATTCAATGCTTTACAATTATTATTATATGTAATCTTATTAGCATGATCCCATGTACTTCTAGAAGTATTTGGTATAACATATTCATTTTCTAAAGCAGAAAAAATATAAAAACCCATGATTTATATATGTATTTTCATCTTAATATCCCATTGGGAATAATTTGTACCATTAAATAAAGTAGTTATTCTAGTAGTAGACCCTTCTTGTTGATTATCCATTTAAAGACCAAAATTTTGAAACGAAAAAATTTAAGATCTTTAAAGTACAACTAAAATCAGAGTTTAAAATAATTCGAAAACTTTAATACAAAAGATTTAAATACTTTGATATCAAATGTTGGTCGGAGTTAGTATATCATGATGGGGGAGGGGAGGGTGAATTGAGTATCAAAAAAACATTCTGCCTAAAATGGATTATTTTGAAATCCCCCAAATTTTTAAATACTGCCCAGTTTATAAAAATATGTAGTATGATATTGATATAAATATTTATATATATTTTTCTAATGATTGATTAGGTATCGAATGAATAATATACAATATTATTTAATAATATGAAATCAATTTACTTTATCAAAATAATATATGAACAAAAATTAAGATAAACTATTGAAGTATATATATTTTTTAGAGCTAAATAATTTTCAGTTTTAAAGAAATTTTTTTTTGAATAAATTTAAAGAACACAACAGAAATAATTCATACAAGAGGTTAAGTTTCAAGATGAGATATACTCCTCTCTAATTGGTGAGCACCTCTCACCAAGCTATTTATATAAAATAAATAAGATGATCGACACATTGTGTTTTTCAATAGTTAACAACTATTCAAGTCACACATGACCTCTTCCATAGTTATAATTTTGTGAAAAACTAAATAGTCCAGACAAGGACCTCTACCACTCTTATTAATGTGATAAATAAATATGAAAATATTTTGAGAGTATATTGGGTATCATTTAGTTTAACATAGGAGATAGTGTGCATGTGATAAAATAGAGTATGCACACACACTGCTCAAAATATAATAAAGATAAACAGAACAAAGCAATCTAAAAATTCTAGAGTTTAGAGATTCTCAGTTTATTGAAATGTATCTTATGAATCATGATTTGAATCTTTAGTGAATATTGAGTTTGGTTTTCTTGAAAAACTTTAGGAAAACAGTGTTTCACCGACTCTTGTTTTTTAACTGTTGTATGAGAAAAAATGTGAATGTGTAGTTATGCTTTGAGTCGAATGTTTATAGAAGATGGGCTCTTATTATTTGAATAAAGTACAGATCTATTTATTTTTAGTAGTCATGAAATATCAGCTTTCCATAGTTGTACTTAATTCACTATTTCATCTCTTGCATGAGGGATTGTGCTATACATTTATCAACATCAGCAAGGAAAATATTTGGATATACTGCTTCCTCGTACTACACATTATGAAACTCTCTTAAATTATTATTTTTCGATCATTTAATACAGAATAATTAAAATAGTAAATTTCATTAACATCAGTAAATATATCTATTAGAATAATGTGATTAAAAAATATAATTTATGAAAAATATTGGAGGTGTGTTAGACATGTGGTGTCTCAAGGTTTGACGGTGTCACGCTCTGGTTATATGTTGTTCTGACAGTATGATATTGGCGGTGTGTTAGACTAATCTAAATTTCCACCTTCCTGTTGACATATCAACAAGTGGTTTTTGGTCTGGGGGTGTGTGTTCTAACAGTTTGTTAGACACAGAAAAATTTTGTGTGGGTCGTATGACATTGAGAGTGCCTTATATAACGATATCGCATACTTAGCAAAAAAAATTCTGGTGACATGGCCTCATGATGGTATGTCAAATGGTTGTGCCTCAAACTTTGTCAATTTTTAATCCCAATGGTATGTAATTATGGTGAAGTGATATCATGGCAGTATCTCACACATAGTTATATTTTTATACTGGAAACAAGTCATGGACAACGGTGTCTCGAGTTGGCATTGCCAATCTCAATGGTGTATTGTACTTAGATAATTTAATCACTTGGCTCTGAATATAGATTACTTACAAAAAAATACTAAATTCATTAATATACATAAAATAATGATTTTGTGATTATTAAAACTAGTAGGTTAACAATATTGATGATTAGGAAGTACAAACTTAATTTTTGAGTGATGTCATTTTATTTTTCCGAAAAATGTATTCTTCAGAAATGATTTGTATTTATTCTTATGCTTGTATAATATAATTAATTTATTCCACTTATAAAAATTTTATTTTTCTAAAAATTATATTATTTTTATATCAGAATATAAAAATTAGCTTAAGGTGATTTTTTTTGTATTTTGTTGAAAAGATTGATTTTTCAGTGAATAGTAAAGAATACCAATTTTTATGAAACTATCATTTCATTTCATTGAAAAGTTATATTTTTCAATAAATTTGATCATAAAGTAACATAACAATTAATTAATTGGGTATAATATAATCAATTACATTTTAATCATATTTATACCCGATTTTGGTACAAGTTTATTTTTGGGTTAACATTTTTTTCGTCTAAAATTTTTTTTCATTGTGTTTCAATTTTTTAATCTTTAATTATTTTCTGAAAATTCTAGAAATTTATTATTGAAAATATGATCCCATATTTGGAATTATGTGGTTAAGAATTGGTAAATAAGTTTGTTAAATCTTTGTTCATTATAAATATAAATAATAATATATTTTAGTTACAACGATAATGGTAAAAGATGTTGATTATAGTTAAAAATAACATGATAAGGTCTCAGAATCATCCCAAAACACAACTATAATTCATTGGATGAGTATATTTCTTCCATAATCATCCAAAATTCTAAAATTGTGAAATCTCATTTCACTTTCCTTCGATTATAACATATATATTATTTTATTTGAATATAAAGTAAAAAATGACACTATCTTACTTTTAATATATATAATATTTATTATCGAGATAAAAAAAACTTATGTTAGATTATAAATATTTACTTTGAAGATAAATTATTATTATTTTCATAGTAACTAAATTTTAGTTTTTATTAATGATATAATGACCTTAATTTCTTATGAATTCAGAAAAATTATCAAGTAAATGATTTTAAAAATATAAAAGTAATAATTTATTGGTTAGTTATAGTTTAGAATAAATTTATAAGATAAA
Source organism: Viscum album (assembly GCA_963277665.1). Classification (NCBI taxonomy): domain Eukaryota; kingdom Viridiplantae; phylum Streptophyta; class Magnoliopsida; order Santalales; family Viscaceae; genus Viscum; species Viscum album. The sequence goes on along the minus strand of OY728156.1, from coordinate 153,662,656 downwards.
TACAACATATTATAGAAGCATGAATGGTTTATAATTGAATTCAATCCTATTATTAATGTATTTTTATCCAAATGAAATTAATTATTTCAAAATGACATTAATAATAATTTTTGAAAATAATATTTTATTAAATTCTTTAAAAATTTTAAAAAATAACAAAAGGACAAGGTGAATTAGATATGGTTGAAAATATCATTCTTTTTATATTTATGGGATATTTTTTCACCTATTAGTAAAACTATATCCTTTTAATATTGAAAAATTCATTACTGTAGTTTAGGTTAAAATTGGTTACTTGAGTGGTTAAACCAAAAGATAAGGTTTCAAATGCAACATAAACCGATAAAAATTTTATTATATTATGGAATTTGATCTATATTATATATTATAATCCAAATTATTTCCAAATTCTACCAGTTTCACAAGAAAATGATATAAATATATTTAAATCCTTTTATTAATTCCATGTGAATCCTTTTGTTTACTATAAAAAGGAAAAATATATTCTCCCCTTTATACATCACATATATCCACTTATCTTGACCAACCATATAAAAACTCTTCTATAAATCCTTATATATATATATTTTTATGTTATCTTATTTCCAAAACACCAACACTATGTCCTTTAAGAGTGAATGTAAAGGAGCTATTTTAAAGAAATTTTAATCCACTTTACCAAATCATTCAAATTTATGTCTTCTTATACTTCCTCTAAAGTTATTATACCCATAAAAAAGTAATAAATCTAGTATAATAAATATATTGATATTATATTATGATAATTGTACAACCATTTTCCATCCCTTTTCAATCATATTAAAAGAGATAACACTGCTCGTGTGCATGTGTGACATATCGTCTCCATGTGGAGGTTTAATTCATTTTCCATGACAAATTATTTGGATGGAAGTATATATGAAATAAATGAATGTATATGTAATTAATGAAATAATATATATTTTTTAATTTTTTCATAAAACCTATCTTCTTACCATTCAATCTGTTGGAAAAAAATTATATGTATCATGTTTAAGTATGGACTACCACCCATACGAAGTGATGTGACCCAATTTTCATTTCCAGTTTACATGGATGGTAATAAGGATAGATTTAATTAATGTATATGACATATATGATATAATAATGATTCCATAATTTTGAATTATTATTTACATTTCTTTCATTCCATCTGTGAAAAAGTGAAAACAACATTTATATGTACATACGACCGATCGTCTCCATGTATATCTAAATAATTTATTATATATATATATTATAGATGACTCTAAATATCTATATATTAAAAATATTTTATATTTATACCATTAATATAATTACAGATATTATATATCCATTATTGTGATAAAATTTCTAAAACAGCTGATTAGAAACATACATGAAAAATTAGACAATTAACACTCTAAGGTGTTATTTTTAATAAACAATTAAAAATAAAAAGTTATTGAAAGGTTATAAGTGAATGAGATATGATATTGTAAGTAGTTGTATTTTTAATTTATATTGTTTTAATAAATTAAAATTTATTATACATGTGGTCAAATCCTAATAAAATAACAGGAAGAGTGAGGTATGAGGTTTTATAGGTCAATTTTCATTCACTGGGTAATACTTCTATATACTTGAATATGTTATACCTTGATTATGTGTGAAATGGCATATTATTGTATTATTTTTCTACACATATATTTTGGATTTAAATTATATATACATATAATCATTATATTTTTTAATTATTAATTCAACATTATGATCATTATAAGGAATTTCCTATCAATCTCCTCTCTAATAAGAAACATTTTGTATTATACACCTATATATTTTTTATGTTGTGTATATACTAAAAATTTGATGTATTCAACATGAATATCTATTTATTCATTATGATTTGACTTTAAATTAATTGTCCCCTTTTAATGTATTACTATTTAATTGTTACCAAAGTGGAATGAATTTATTTTACATTCGGATTTTTTTGTTATTACTTATATTTTTAATTTATGTAAATATTATAATAATAGTTCATAAAATCCATGTAATTTCTTATAATCTAAATATTTAAGAAGATTATATATTTCTTCAAAATTGTACTCTATTTTGAATTTGAATCATGAGAATTAATTCCTAAAAGAATATTTTATCTTATTTATATTTTGATTAGGTATATTTTCTTCCACCTATGTATTTTTAAAAAATGTTATACAGAAGTCCATTTTATTTACTAAAATTATTTATTAAGTAAATTTTATTTTATCCCTAACTTATTACGGGGTTTGAAAGGAATCATTATATTGTTTTTGGAATGGTTAAGTCTAATATTTAATTTTCACAAATTCTAATGGAATGTTTCTTTTTTATCTATATCATGTTAATGGATTTTCCCACCTCCATAACCATTTTTTAAAATTTAGCTACTACTACAGGTTTTCTAATGATTTTAAAAAATAAAATAATTTATTGAATTTTTTTTTCATGTTTTTATCAAATTATATTTTATTCTTCAAAAGGTATAAATTTATCAGAATACCAATATCTATTCTAAACTAATGGTAATATTTTATCACATATCAATTTTAAGGTCATTATTTTTATTTTGAAACATTCACATTATTGTGATTGTTAGGCATTGAATTTAAATTAAATATCCAAATTTTTTGTATCATGGATATAATAATTTTCTAAACTATAAACCATTTCAAAATATGGTGTTTTACATTAAATGATTTTTTATTAACTAGGGAAATATTTATATTTCATATCTATTACTCAATAAAGAAATCTATTTATAAGGCTTATTTTTTACAATAAAAGATATCATTTAATATCCAAGGAAATCATTTGACATGTAATAACTTATGGGGACCAAAATTATATATCCCTTTTATGGATTGATCAGTATGATGAGAATAACCTGTTGGATAAACTTATCAAATGGGTTTTTGTGTATACTTACCCATTGATTAAAGTCTCTTGGAACAAGGGATTGATATTAAAGATATTAGGATTTCTGCGAACATGACATCGAGAATTATTTATTTCCTTTATTGATAATGTATTTATTATTATTACCCAAAATATTGTTTTACTGATGTTATCAATGGAGGCATTTTAGTACTCATGTTATTAAATAAATGGTACTTATATTCAATTATTTAAATTTCCATATTGTTTATACCTCATTTCCTCTTACTACATTCCCCTATATGTTACTGTAGCTGAGTGTTTGAGATCAACCCCATATTGTTTTCTTCCCTCAATATACTAAGAAGGAATATTTAAATGAGTTCAAGGAAAAAAATATTTACTTTCACTATTTTTTATATTTTATTTACAATGTAAAATTAAAAGATTGTATGTATGTTGTTTATCAATGCTAATTAACAATTAAATACTTTTGGATGAAATCACATAAATCTAGATCTATTATATTAATGTGGACACTAGGTCAAGGTTACTAGAGTTTTGGTTTTGAAAATTGATATTAGGGGATTTTTAAATGAAATATTGGGAACTAGATTGAGGAAAACATAGAGTAGGGAATATAGCCATATGGTGGACTTTGTGACTATTTAAGAAGAAACGAAGATTTTGATTTCGATATTGGTTATGTAAAAATTTTAATTTCATTTTAAGTGATTCACTAATTTTGAAATTGTGAATTATGATTAAAAATGTTATTATCTAATTTAGTATATTCTGGTGTTGATAAATTGTTCCTAGAACAAGGAATGGAAACCTATAATATTCCATAGTGATACAAGGGAAATTATATTTTGGGATACATTTATTAGGAAAAAAACCTTTAGTTTAGTATATGTTTTATAGTTAAAGTTATTTGAGGAATAATTATTTTATACTTTTTTTGACATAAGTTTAATGTTATTGATAACCATTCGAGTAATTTTGATCATAGATGTAATGGTAATGATAGTTAGTTAATATTATTTGATTCTATTGAAAAGATAATATGTATAAAAAACAATAGTGGTTAAAAAGTGATTTGACAATTAATTTCCTTTTTGAGGATGTTAATTATATTTTTGTGAATGTTATAGGAATTAAATTAATATAGTTTTATAAAAATGACAACTTATAGGCTATGTGTAACATCCCGGTTCTGGAAGTCGCCTAGAGACTCCCCGTACCCAGTTGGTCACGTGGCCTCAAGCGCATTTCCCCAGACGCCAGAGGCTGCTGACTAGAAGTGAGGGCCTTGGGTGTGATAGTGGGGAAACTATGCCCTCATGAAAAAGTAACACATCAGAAGTAAACAACTATACAATAGAAGAAGAAGTAAATATCCAACAACAGTAAACAATGGATGAATAATAAAATAAACAACAGTAGCACATATATATAAATGATTCATGATACATATGTCTAGGAAAGCAACCAAACAAATCACAATGCTGAAATATAGTACAAAACCAAAGTATAAATAATGATAGTAAACAACTCCACAACATCGCAAGCCTATGCTTTGTCTCATGCTCTCCATATCCAAAGTAGTCATGTCCCTGAAGTAGAAGGGTGATTTCCCTTATCTATACCTGTAACAATATAATCTTTTTGGGCCCAAAAGCATATCCCAAACAGGGTGTGAGACTAAATCTCAGTAGACAACCACCGTGAGATCTGTGCCTAAAATTCAGTGAATATATATGGGAATAAATAAGAAAAAAGGATGCAGTAAACAAGGGAGTAATCAACGGTAAACAATTCCACAATTTCAAAGCATTCAGATAACCATATATAAAGTAAGTAGGTAATCAGAAATAGGTAACCCACTGGGAAGTACTCACAGCTTATCTCCTATGGTCCTACCTAGTAAACACAAGAAAGAAGTTAACATAACATTTAACCCTCTGGGAAGTACTCATATCCTATCCCCTCTAGTCATACCTAGTAACATAAGAAACCCTCTAGGGAGTACACCCATTCTAACCCCACTGGTTCAGCTTATGTATAGACTCTCTAAGGAAGCACTCGCCGTCAATTCTTCCTATAGTCTCGTATCATAACTAAAGGCCTTCTGGGGAAGCACTTACGTCACATTCCCCCAGAATCCCGTGTTGAGGAACTACAACCACTATGAGGAAGCACTTATGTCAATTCCCCCTGTGGTCTCGCATCGTAGGTAGAAAAGACACTCTGGAGAAGTCCTTACGTCCATTCTCCCTATGGGATATACACCAGGTTGTCATGACTCTATATGTGTGTAAATAAAGTATAATGAAGTGTATCATCCAAAGTAATCCTCAATAACTACTTGGATAATAGTCTAGATCATAACAGCATATAAGGATACAATAACCCCATCCTACAATACTGGGCATGGAAGGTAAACAACCTAATATAACAACAAGGCCAAATGGTCAAAATAAGAAATCATGAATGGGAAATCAATTAAAAAGCATATAAGTTAACCCTACTCATATGAAATTAACCTCTACACAAGCATACAGGCATAACTGGCAATTATCAGGGCTAAAAAGGTAATCACGCAATACCCCGTTCATGGGTATTGGTACTTTTTCACATATAACTCAAAATTTTCTAATGGAAGGGCACAAACCACCTACCTCAGTGTTGGGATATCGATATATGTGAACCTCAAGCCTTGAATCGCCCAATAACACCGTAGATCTACAATAATGCTGAAAAAGTTCAACCCAAGATAACATGAGAAAGAGGAGGAATCAAGAAAGGAAGCTCAAGGAGAGGGAAGAGATTACCGAGGCGATCCCAACGCAATTGATGATGATATATTCGGAGAATAGATGCTCACTCAGGGGATCAGAGAATATTTGCAGCCGTACAAGTTCTCTCAGATGAACCAGACCTAGAAGTAGAGCATTCTGTCTTTTAGATGCGACCCTGGTATGTTTAATGAAAAAAAGAAAGTACACGGCGTGTACATTGAAAGCACACGGCATGTACTTTCCTTTACCATCCCCCGCATTAGGCAGTCTCCAGGTCACCACACACGAACGTGTGTATGGCTGTTACATGCCCATCACACGGCTACCGATGGTAACCGAGTACACGACATGTACTCATAAAGTACACATCCTGTACTTCAAAAATTTCCAGAAACTCCTCTTTTTTCTCAAAAACACCAGAAAAGGAAAAACATACAAAAAATGATGATTCAGGTTAATAAAAACATTCCCATTAAAGATATTTTTCCTCGAATTTCCCTAGCACAGTAGCGTAGAAGAAGAAACCACGAACAACTCCGCCCAATGCGATCGTACATCAGCCCCCCTCTCTTAAGTCTCATCCTATACACACCCGTGCTTCCATAGCACTCATACTAGAGGAACATACCGACCATAGATAACCTTCATGCTACATTCATCTATCTAGATATGATGCACCTTGAACGATTCATCCACATCCAACTCAACCTCCTCAGGTTGGAAGACATGAGATGAGTCTGAGAAGTAACGTCGAAGCTAAGAAACGTGGAAGACTTCATGCATATCTTGGTATCTTTGAGGTAACTACAACCGATAAGAAACCAACCCATATCACTCCAACACCTCAAACGGCCCGACGTACCTCGGAGAATGCTTACCCTATCTTCTAATCATTTTGTGTCCCAAACTTGGTGTGACACGTAGGAAAAATTAATCTCCAACCCGGAACTCCAAAGGTTGTCTCCGATGATCAGCATAAGACTTCTTTTGAGAATGTGCAGTATCCATCCTCTTCCAAATCAACTCTATCTGCTCTGTGGTATCCTGGACAAGACGAGGTCCCAGCATAGCTGCCTCTCCTGCCTCAAGCCAACATAGGGGTGATCGGTATGGCCTACTATACAAAGCCTCATAAGGTTCTATCTGAATAGTTTCTTGTAAAATATTATTGTAGAAAAAATACACAAGAGGTATGTGCTTCTCCCAAGAACCTCCAAAATCCAGGATACATGCTCGGAGCATGTCCTCAAGAACCTGAATCATACACTAAGACTAGACATCTATCTGGGGATGGAAAGATGTACTCAAATGTACCTATGTACCCAAAGCCTTTTGAAATCCTTTCCAGACTCAAGAAGTAAAATTAGCATCCCTATATTAATCAATGGGGTGTGGAACCCCATGAAGATGTACAATCTCTTGTATGTATAGTTGTCCCAGCTCATCAACACTGAAGGTATCCTTGATTGGAAATTAGTGAGAAACCTTCACGAGTCTGTCAACGAAAACCCACACTACATCATTCCCTCAAGGTGACCTTGAAAACCCTATCACTAAATCCATCATGACATCATTACACTCCACAGGAGAATGGGTAACTGCTGCAAAAGCCCTGCTGGTCATTGATGCTCCGTCTTCACCTGCTGGTTGGTAGAACACCTCATGAAAAAACCAGAAACATCTCTCTTCATTCCTGGCCACCAATACTAATGGTGTAGATCACAATACATCTTGGTGACACCAGGATAAACTTCCTAATCTTAGTAATGAAAGTCCCACATCAGTTCCTCGCGTATGTCTACTGACACCCATACATGCCAATGAAAACAAAAGATCTCATCCTCACATATGGTTCATCAAGGAATAGGGTCCTCTCCTAACACACATTCCTGTAGGACTAGGCCTTCATAACATGATAGAAGTCTCATTCGAACTCGATGAAGAAGAGTGGTGTTAATAACTATAGAAGAAAGAAATATCTGCCCTCGTTTTTCGTGTACCTCTAAATGCATCTCAGTGAACAGAGCCATAAGCTTCCACTCATTGCTTTCTTCCTGAACTGCCTGTATCTGAGTCCCATTACTCAGCACATCAGCTACTGTGTTGCCCTTCCTAGGCATATAAGCATGCTCAAAGTCAAAAGAGTGAAGGTATTCAACCAACCATCGCTGTCTGAAATTCATGTCATGCTGAGTGAAGATATACATGATACTTTTTTGGTCGGTGAAAACCACAAAACTCTCTCCTAGAAGATAATTTATCCAACAATGTAAGGCATTAACAACTGTTGCCAACTCAAGATCGTGTGTCGGGTAATTCTTCTCATGTGGCCTAAACTGTTGAGACTTGTACAAAATGACTCATTCTCCCTGCATAAGCACATCTCCTATCCCGATACATGAAGAATCATAGTACATAGTATAGCTCTTTTACAACTCTAGAAATACTAGTATCGGTGTTGAAGTCAACCTCCATTTCAGCTACTGAAATGCCAACTCACAAGAATATGTCCCTAGGTACTTCTCAACCTTCTTAGTCCGGCCCGTCAGTGGTTGTACTAAGCATGAGAAGTCCTGTATGAAATTTATGTAGTATCTAGCTAGCCCTAGAAAACTCCGTACCTCAAAGATGTTTTTTATCTGCTCCTAAGAAACTATAACTCTCAATTTTTCTGGGACTACTAATACTTTTATATCTAAGATAACATGACCCAAGAAGCAAATCTTGTCCATCAAAAAGTGTCATTTTGAATTATTATCATATAACTGATGCTCTCTTAGCATACTCAAAATGATCTCAAGATAAGTGGCATGGTCATGTCGAGTGTGAGAGTACATCAATATGTCATCCATGAAAATCACCAAGAAGGAATCCAAGTATGGATGGAACAATCAGTTTATAAGTTCCATAAAAAACAACTGGCGCATTATTGAGACCGAATGTCATAACCATATACTCGTATATACCATAATTACTCTGAAAGGCTATAAGATGTATATCAGATTGTCTAACGCACAACTGACGATAACCGAGACTCAATTAAATCTTAGAGAACACCCGAAATCCTCAAAACTGGTAAAAGAGATCATCAATCCTTAGAAAGGGATATCGGTTCTTGATCGTCAACTAGTTCAACTTCCAATAATCCACACAATTCCCGAGGGTACTATATGCCTTCTTTATAAACAAGATAGGATAACCCCAAGAAGAAGTACTGGGTCGGATGAAACCCTTTGCCTGCAACTCCTCCAACTGCTTCTTGAGATCCTGTAACACTCGTGTAGCCATCATATAAGGAGGAATGGACACTGGTACCACTCCTGGAACGAGCTCGATATAAAAGTATAACTCTCACTCTGGAGGAAAACCTAAAAAGTCATATGGAATGACATCCATGAAACGATCCACTACGAGAGGAATGTCCATCTGTGAAGTCCCTTTTTCATCTAGAAATAGACTAGAAATCTGGGCTTTAACTCCTCCCAACCCATGATGCTCGGGTCCCGCTCTTCTCACACGGACATCCCATTCACCCTTATGAAGAAATGATCTTCCTTCTTGTGATTTGATTCTCACTCTGCAGCAATAAAAGTCAACGACTGCATTAAATAGAACTAACCAGTCCATTCCTAGAATGACATCATAGCTTATCATCTATTAGACATAGAGGTCCCAAATGAAGTGACACCCACCAACCTCTAGAGGGAACTCCTTGAACTGACATACCCTAGCTATTCTTGTCCCATACAAAGTTTCCAACGTTTAGAAATTAGCAGAATAAAGGACACAAAGCTCAACACTCTCCACAAAAACAATAGATATAAACTATGGGAATCCCCTGTATCAAAAAGAGAAGAAGATAAAACTGAGGCAACTAAGATTGTACCTCAAACTGTAGAAGGTCTGGGATCCTTCTTCTGATGGGTCTTCTCCACTATAAACTTCTTGCTTAGACCGCAGTCCTGTGACCTTGTCTGTCCACCCGGAGCAGATCCACTTAGTTGTCACTGAAATCCTGGCAAATGACTAACATGGACACAACCTTCACCTCGGCCTAAACTTCTGGAATAACCCCAGTTCCCAGACTATTACAAAATTGGTGGTGCTACTCCTTCATGAGGAGTCATAGAAGAACCCCTATCACCAGCTACTGGTGAGAAGATCTAATAGAAATGCTGAAGGTGGCACATCTTGCCGCAAGACCGGCACTCCATTGGGTCTCTCGGGAAATGTGGCCTTGTATACCCAATCGTCCCGCACTAGTATCACAACACATGGCTACCAGAAGAAGTCTCTCACCTCCTTGGTTCTCTACACGTAGTCTCCCTAAATCACTTACTACTATCAGTAGAAGGGATAACAACTCCAGATGTCGAGAGGCCCAGGCTCACAACTCCAGAATCCCTCAGATTGCGCTCCGTGATCAGCTCTTGGTTCATAATAGAAGTGATGGAAGTCAGCCTAAAAATGTTCACCTGAGATCAAATGTTATGCCTCAAACCATCCTCAAACTTCCTTGATAGGAATAACTCATCACCTCCTGGAATAAGCGTGAAGCACTGTAGCTCAGTGAAGTGATAGGAATACTCTATAATAGAGAGAGTACCCTACTCAAGACTCATGAACTCTCAGGCTTAATCGGCCCTTAAAGTCTCTAGATAGATGTAATCGTAGAAGGCACGCTGGAACTCATCCCAAGCCATAACCGTCTGGCATCCCAATTGTGCGATCACATCCCACCATATCTTGGGGGAATCTTGAAGCATGTATGTAGCAAGCTTGACCCTTATTTTTGTAGGTTTCTCCAATTTCTCAAATATAGAAAGCATGACTTCTAACCATAACTCTATATCCTGAGGTCCTCCTTCCCCTGTGAAGGTGGGAGGATGCTGCTACTGAAAGACCTGTGTTATCTCTTCCATAGATAGAGAAGAAAGAGACACACCACAGAAGGTCTACAGGAACCTCATGATGCCTTCTCGGAATTGTGCCTCAGCACCTATATCCAGAATGATGGCTAGTTCCAAGACTAGAATGACTGGAGGATCTGCTGGTAGTCCTTGATCATCCATATTCTGTGTCTGATCATTGCCCTGCAACTCGATTACAACTGGAGGACGTATCGGTGGCATGACTCTGCAAAGTCAAGCTCACACCATAGATCAAGATTATCAAGGACTGAAAACGAGAATCAAAATAAGGTAACATGAGAAAGGAATATTTCATGTTTAAAAAATCAAGGATACACGGTGCGTATGTCCCCTACATGGAGTGTACATGAATTCATTTCCCCTGCCCGAGTTCTCTTACCTAGATAAGCCACACGGTTCTCTTTATAACGAGACTATATGGTGTGTTTTTTCTAGAAAAAATGTGTACTATACGAACATCACCAACCCGTGTTGTTGGTTACATGGTCGGTTACACGGCTCACTCTACACGACGTGTTCCAGACAGACAAGGCGTGTACTAGAAAATATTTCACTGGCCCGTGTCGTTAGTTACACGGACGGATTCAAGGAATACACTACACGACATGTTCAATACTGAAATGACATGTATAACCTAATATTTTTATCCCTTAGTGTCGTTAGTAACATGGGTGAATGCAAGGTCTAAACACACTGCGTGTACATTCGGTACACAGCGTGTTTCCCCAAGTTTTCCCAACCCCGTGTCCCTGTCCACACAGTAAGCAACACGGTTAGAGGCTACATGGCGTTTACATAGAGTGCACGGCCTGTACATAAGGAAAATAGTTACTTCCCAAACAGAAGAACAAAGGGTGTGTATTCACCAATACACGCCGTGTATTTTGAGTTTTTCCAGATAGTAAGCCTCATAAAATAATTCGGAGCCCAGAAAAACACTGAAAGGAAAACCAAAGTGAAAAATTACGATCCGTGGGGGCCCAAACACCCGACGAATCAAATCTTGTCATCTTATACATGTTATAAAAAAGGTTAACAGTGGAGTGATCCACCACATTTCGGTCCATGAGGGCCCATAACACCTCAAGAACCAAAGTTTGGAGTTCATTCAAACAAAACCTCTCACAAACCAATACCCTATAAAACACCAGGTATTCTATCATGACTTCTATCACAACAGCATGCATATCTAGCACAACATCTATCACAACAACATGCTATTGCTAGTGCACCCTAAATGCCATGGAAAGAATGCATGACATGTGATTCCTAGAAAGTGTCTATATGATGCATGAGATGGCATGCCATCATCTCATTGGGTTGAAAAAGAAATATAACCTCAATATTATCAACGATAACTACACAACAAATCTGAGTCACCCAACGGTGAAAATCAAACCAACTGTAAAATTTCAAAACCCAAAAACTTGCAATATACGAGGTATATTGGCTCTTCCCTATACAGAGGCTAGCTACTCCTGGGAACAGCTTATTACCAAGTACATATTCCATCTTATCCTTGTTTATAGGCTCCAGATAGTATGACAAGAAAAAAAGAACCCCTTTGATACCACTTTGTAACATCCCGGTTCCAGAATCCACCTAAAGACGCCCCGTACCCGGTGGGTCACATGGCCTCAAGCGCATTTCCCTGAATGCCAGAGGCTGCTGACTAGTAGCGAGGGCCTTGGGTGTGATATTGGGGAAACTATGCACTCATTGGCAGAGTAACAGAACAGATGTAAACAAAGATACAGTAGTAGAAGCAGTAAATATCCAACAATAATAAACAGCAGAATACTGATGAAAGAAACAACGGGAGCACATATATATAAATGATTCATGATACATATGTCTAGGAAATAAGCCAAAGAAATCGCAATACTAAAATACAGCACAAAACCAAATTATAATGAAATACACTAAATAGCTCCACAACATCGCAAGCCTATGCGTGGTCCCATGCTCTCCAGCTCCAAAGTAGTCAAGTACCTGAAGTAGAAGGGCGCTTTCCCTTATCTATACCTGAAAAATTTTAATCTTTTTGGGCCCAAAAGCATAGCCAAAATAGGGTGTGAGACTAAATCCCAGTAGGAAACCACCGTGAGATCCGTGCCTAACAGTCTGTGAATATATATGGCAGGCAATAAGAAAAAAAGATGCAGTAAATAAGGAAGTACTCAATAGTAAACAATCCCATAGTTTCAAAGCATTCAGATAACCACATATCAAGTAAGCAGGTAATCACAAACAGTTAACCCTCTGGGAAGTATTCACATCTTATCCCCTATGGTCCTACCTAGTAAACACATGAAAGAAGATAACATGACACATATCCCTCTGAAAAGTACTCACAACCTATCCCCTATGGTTCTACCTAATAACATAAGAAACCATCTGGACAGTACACTCAGTCTAACCCCTCTGGTTCTTCTTAAGTATAGAGTTTCTGAGGAAGCACTCACCGTCAATTCCTCCTATAGTCTTGTATCGTAACTAACAGCACACCGAGTAAGCACTTACATAACACTCACCCTATGTCCCATATCGAGGAACTACAGATAGTCTGAGGAATCACTTATGTCAATTACCCATGTGGTCTCGCATCATTAGCAGAAAAGACACTCTGAAGAAGACCTTACGTCCATTCTCCCTATTTTCTATACACTAGGTTCTCACGTCCCTGTGTATGTCAAGAAAGTACAGAAAAGCGTATCATCCAAATTAAACCTAAAGAAATACTTGTATAATAGTATACAACATTGTAGTATGTCAGGATATAGTCACCACACCCTATAATACTAGCCATAGAATGTATAAAACCTAACAAGAAAACAAGACCAAATGGTCAAAACAAGAAATCATGCTTGGGAACGTACTTTCAAAGCATAGAAATTAACCCTATTCATATGTAATTAACCTCTAATCAAGAATAAAAGAATAGAATGCAATTATTAGAGATAAAAAGGTAAATAGGAAATACCCCATTTATGGGTATTTGCACTTTTCACATATAACTCAAAAACGTATAATGGAAAGGCACAGACCACCTACCTCGGTGTTGGGAGATCGATATACATGAAACTCAAGCCTTGAATCTCCCAAGATCACTGTAGATCTAAAAAAATACTCAAAACGTTCAAATAAAGATAAATTGAGAAAGATGGGGAATCAGGAAACGAATATCAAGGAGAAAGAAGAACTCACCGAGGCAATCCCAACGCAATCAACGACGATTGATTCAGAGAACAGACACTCGCTCGGGGGATCGGAGATGATTCATGGTCGTATGGGTCCTCTCGGACGAACCGGACCTATAAGTAGAGCATTCTGTCTGTCAGATGTGACTCTGATACGTTTAATGAAAAAATGAAAGCACACAGAAAGAAAATCGGATGTACATGGCGTGTACTTGCCTTTACCAGCCCCCACATTAGGCAGTCTCTAGGTCCCCACACACGGCCGTGTGTACGACCATTACACGGACATCACACAACTACCCGCGGTAATCGAGTACATGACATGTACTCATAAAGTACATGGCATGTACTTCAAAAATTTCTAGAAACTTCTCTTTTTCCTCAAAAACACCAAAAAATGAAAAACATACCTGAAAAGAAGATCTGGGTTCTTACACTATGAGATTACATAACACATCTGTTAAGGAAATTGGGGTTGAGCCCACATTGCAAGGGTGAGAAGTGTGTATTGACTACCATTGGATTATGTGATATCCGTGTTATTTTGATTTTTTTAATTAAATGGGTTTTCATGTAAAAAATATTTTTATTTTTGGAATCATATTATATGATCAAATATTTTTGAGTTTTTGGGATTTTGAGGTGATTAATGATATCTCAAAAAAAATATTGGGTTAATGTATATATAACTTTTAGGTTTAACATAAAATAATATTTGGGAACAATTCCATTATGTTTTTTAGAGGTGTAATATGAGGGGTATTATATAACCTTAGAGGTTAACAATTTATATAATTTTAATGTTTTTGAGGTTATTTTAGATATAGTGTTATTTATTAATCTTTGTTATGGATTTGGCTTTATTTTTGATGTTTTGGTGATTATGGTATTATATTTATTCATAATGGATGACTTGTGATAATAATTTTCGTTTTGTTAGATAATTTGATAAATAAGGAATGAATTTTAATCTTTTGAATCTTATTATCCATTAAATGCTAATTTTAGTGCTTCAAGAATGAAAATTTATTCTTTATTATACATTTATTAGAATAATAAATTAATTGTGAATTGAATGAAGCAGAACCAAAAGATGAAACATAACATATGAAATGGAAACAATTAATTAAGTAAATTTTCTCCTTTTCACTATAGTAAAAATAAATGAATCGATAAAATTTAGTAAAATAATCTTGAACTAATTTTTTTTTCCTTTTACCTTCATTTCCAATGAATTTAAGATCTTTCAACCCCTTAGTGATTTATTGTTTTGTGGCCATTAAGTTTCTCATTACTGTGTTCTCTATCACTATATATTAGTCCTTTTATGTTAGTTTTTTCCTATGTTTATGTATTTTAAATTCCCACAAATGTTATCCTTATCTAGGAACCCTGATTTTTGATATTTTAGGAAACAATTATGTTTCCCATATTCCTTTTTCAAATGATGTTTTATTATCCCTACGTACGATATGGTTTAACAATAAAGGTCGAACAACTGATGACTAAGATAAAATTATTAGGGTATAATTTTTATGGGGGGGGTGTAACATCATGATACTTTTTGATATACTTCTATTTACATAATTTTATTTGTTCAATACCTATCTTAACATGAAATACTGAGAATTATATGAATTGATATATAATATAAAAATATTATTATATCTAGCTATTGAATTGGATGTTATAAATATTAGTAAGGACACTATAAAATATATTCATAATGGTCCAACTAAAAACAAATGTATTAATGAATAGGAAATACACAGTCAATTTTTAGTAATGTAATTTTATTGGTTGAAAATACATTTTTTCCAAATTTTTTTGAATAATATGCCCAGATAATATAATTAATTTATACGACTTTTATAATTTTTTTATATAAATGATATCAATTTTTAAAATAATCATATCAAAATTATATTAATGTGAAAATTTTGGGTTTGTTATTAAAATATTGATTTTTATTGATTAGTAAAATATACTGATTTTTGTAAAACTACCCTTTCATTTCATTGAAAACCCCATTATGATTTGAATTTGATATGAAAGCTGAATAGGAATTATTAAATTAAATATGATATAAGTATTTTTTTCAGTTTTATACCTCAATTTGTTATAACTTCATTCTTTTGTTAAAGAACCCATTTTACTATAAAACTATATTTCATTGCATTTTCCCTTTTTTTATTTAATTAATTTATGCCAATTTCAGTAATTAAATCATGAAAAATGGGTCCCATATTTTGAATCATGTGATTCATATATGGTAAATAATCTTTTTTTATTTATATTCATTATGAGTAGTCACCATAGTAATTTTTTTTTACCACGGTAATGGAAAAATGAGATAATTGTAATAAAAAATAATATGATAAATCCTAAAAACAACCCAAAACATATATATATATATGTATCAATTGATGATTATATTTCATCCATAAACTGAAATATTCTATTATAGTGAAATTCCTTGACCATTTACATAGATTATAACATTTTTATTATTTTATGTAAATTTTATGGAAAAAATTTCACCCATACGTTTATTATCTACAATATTTTTTTAAGAGGGATAAAAACAAGTTATTTTGGGATATAAATAGTAATTTTTAAGATAAATTAATTTTTATCATGAAAATTTATTTTTAAATTTTACACATGAAATAATAACATTAATTTATTACGCTTTGTAAACACAATGCTTGCACAAGCACTAAAAATATCAAGAAAATAATTTTAAAAACTATAAAAGAATTTTTTTGCGGATTTATAGATTCAAAAGAATAATAAATATAAATATATCATATTAGATATATTTTAACGTTTATATTCTAATGCCATTCTTTCCTTGATGTATTTGAAGGCAAATGAAATGAATAGTGTAAAAAATGACATTAATATTATTTTATGAATTTATTTGTTAAATTAATTAAAAATAATATAAATATTTAAATAAGATAGGGTAGATAATATATGGTCTAAATTTTCATTATTTTTCCATTTATGACAATTTTATTTACTTATAACTAAATTTATAACCCCTTCAGATTGAGAAAGTGGTTACTATTGTTAAGGTTAAAATTGTTTAATGAAGGGATTAAACCAAAAGATAATATTTTAAATACAACATAAACATATATAAAGATTATTTTTGAATTAATTTTAAATATATATTATATTATCTTATAAATTATGTCCACATGGTGCCACATTCAAATGAAAATGAGTGTATTATATTTAAATCATATTAATAATTCCATGAATGTCATTTCGTTCACTATAAAGGCACCACCTATCATATATTATATAAAAAAATAAAGATAATTAAATCTTATAAACCATTAAAAAACTATTATCAACATCCTTAATCAAATTTATAAGGGATTGTTCTTTCCAAAATTCCAAACCTATGTCCCTTAATGGGTTATCTAAAGGAGCTCTTTCAATGAAGAGGTAATCACCTTCACTAACTCTTCTAAATTTCATTCTTCTTATACATTTTTAATGGTTTTTTCAATCCTAAAGTAATAATTAATGATTCATAGTTATACTAATATTTTATTAATTTTATTACAGAATGTTTTCCTTTATTTTTACGTACTATGAAATGCAATAACATCATTCATGTATATGTAGGTCTAACTATCTTCGCATAACGGTGTAATGTGTTTTTTGTCACCAATTTATTTATATGGTTAAAAATATTTAAATAATCCATATATATAATATTTATTATATAATTATACTTTTAAAATTACAATATAATATCTAAAATCTTACCATCCAATCTATTGTGAAATGATAACAGCACTCGTTCATATGTTTGGACTATAACCTCTATGAAGCGATGTGATCAACCTTTCATTTTGGTTGTATATAGATGGTAAAAAGGATAGATTTAATTATTATATACATTATATATAATGTAAAAATTATTTTTTAAAGGCCAATTAGTATTTATCATTCTTAAATTCTCTCTATAGAAATGTGAAAATATCATTTATGCGAGTGTGTGTCCTACCATCTCCATGAATAATGTAATTAATTTTTCTATATATATATTTTATGGGTGTGTATAAATAAATATATGTTTTATGAATATTTTATTTTTATCATGAATGAAATTATGGACATTATGGAACCATGATAATGATGCAATGAAAAAGGCTACTAAATTTAGACATAAATGAAAAATGAGACTGTTAACACTCTGAAATAAATATATTAATAATAAATTATTAATAAATGGTTGAAAAAACATTCTAAGTGCATAATTTATCATTTTATAATTATATATATAATTAATTTATCATAGTATAATAAATTTCATTTTTTTATACAAGAGGTTGAAGAATGATAAATTAAGTGGAAGTGTGTGGTATGGGGTTTCTTAACTTAATTTCCATTTGGCCATGTTTTTTACATTTATAATTTTTTATATAATAAAAAGTAAAAAATATCATTAAATTTGTTTTATAATCATTACTTTTATGACATAGAGACAACAATAAACTATGATTAGTTCCAAATAGTCATGTTAAATATTAACTAGTTGTATTTATCAGGAGAATTTATTCTTAATTGTTAGGAATAAAAAAATTAACTTAATTGTTTACTTTAAAATGGAAATAAAATAAATCATTTTCCAAACATTAAAAGTTATATAATATGAATTAATTATTTTTTAATGTAAATTTTAATGATAAATATAACATATATGTGATATGTGGAAGGTTTATATTTGAATTAACTTGTTGTTAAGATATTTTCGAGGTAAAATTAAATGAATAGTTAAAAAATGTCAATAATTATATTTTATAACAAATTAAATTTTATTATATGATTTAATATATATATATATATACCATATTTTTACAAGATATGGGGATATGGTTAAAATTATCAACCATTTTCTATTTAGGGACCAATTTTACTTTTATATTAACTATATTAACCCCTTAGAGAAAAAACATTTATATGACTCTAATTGTCAAAAGTGTTATTGGAGGGTTAAAACGAACAGATAAGGGTAGAAATATAATCTAAACGATTACAAATTTTATTTTTTGAGATTATATTGATTAATAATCATCCTATATTAGAATATTATCAACTTTTATAAATTTTAAAGTGAAATTTAATTTATATTATTTTAATACTTTAAGAAATTCCAATAGTGTCCCTCCCCACTCTTATAAAAGGGAACCACATATTTTCATTTAATCAAACATTAAGAACAATTTGGTTCATAAATTACATACTAAAATACAATTTTGAAATACCTCCCAACATACTATAGGTCTTTTATTGATCATAAAACCATCCTAGGATGGCTTTTGTGGTAAATCTTAAGAGGTTGTCTTAAAATTTTGTTTAGTTCTTAACCAAGCCTTTTTGTTTTATTTTTTCTTATACCACCATAAAATATTCTTAATACATGATAAAATAATAACTCATGTATATTAAATATATTTAGATGTTATTGTATTCTTGGAATAACATACATCTATATCCTCTTCTATTAAATGTGGAATAAAAACATTGTTTGTGTGCATGGTAGACTACCACCTCACGGACTGATATAATTCATTTTCCATACCCAACTCTCATGGATAGTTATAATGATTGATTTAATGAATATATAAATATATTTTATATCAATTAAATTTTTTCATTCTTATCAGTTAATATATCATATAATTTCTTACATTTCTATTCATTAAAGAATTATAATTTCATTCATGCATACTTGTGGATCACCACCTCTATGAAACGATATGATTCATTTTTCATCACTACATAAAATATATGGTATATATATAAATATATTTAAATAAATATTATGATAATTATTATATTTTCATTATTCTGTAAGGTTAAAAAAATACTTAAAATCATTAGAAACTTATCATTTTAAAATGGAAATATTACTCATGAATACAAACATCATACCGTCTCTATAACTGTAAAATGGTCATTTTTATAACCATAATTTATTGTTGGTTTTAAAATTTTAATATATATTTTAAAATTACAAAATATTTCATGATTATTATTCTATATATGATTATATATTTACCTCACTAACCATAGTTATCTTACTGATGTCATTTTGGACATATGAGCCGAATATCGTGAAAACATCCTATGTGAAACAAATTGATTAAGTAATTGATTATAAAGTGGTAATGAATAAGAAAAGGAATAATAAACATGAAAATGATATTAATTAAGTTAATAATAAACATAATTAGTTTCTTCAGGATGATAAAAACATATGGGATGAGTCAGACTCAATGTACTGGGCACTGTACATTAAGACATTGTTTTATCTATTTATTTTCTAAATATTATTCTTCCATATCCATATTAATAAAATTATTTTGTGTAAGTATTTATGTGGATATAAATGAATTATAGTTTACATATTATATAAATTTTTTACTTTCATTCAATGCTTTTCAAAAGGAATATTTTTTCAAATTTTTTTGACATTCATTACAAAAAAACAAATGGAATATTCTATTTTAACATATACAGTGACAATGCCATTTATCAACTATATAAACTTTATAATAATTTTTTATTACTTTAAAATAATTCATAATTTCTTCAAATAATTTTTCTCTTTCCCTTTGTTTTTGGGTATATTTGTTATTAATTTTTTTTAATGAAAGGGTAATTTGATATTTAAAAGTGTGTTACATATATGTTTAAAAGAGTTTTTCGATGGGTTTATTCATGAAATGGTACATAGTAATTTAATATGAAAAAATTTAATCCTGATATATCTTATGATGATAGGTGAACCTGGTATGACCTATGAAATGGGTACCTAATGATTTATATTTAATGCATTAGGTAATGATAATGTTTTATAGAGAATTATGTTAGAAGTAGAACATATGATTATTACAATTTTAAGGGTTCCATAAGGGTTATTTGAAGAAGATATCCGAAGGAAACAATTTGAAATTTCTAGGATTACTATTTTATATTTAAGGGAATCTATTTATTTCAGAAGGTAAAACAATAATGATTTGTTTAAAGGAATTATTATACCCTTTTAAGGTAAAAGGTATGTTTGTAAGTTTTTTTTTCAAGGTTTCTAATGTTTTCAAATAAAGCCTCGTGATTATTATTTTTTCATTATTTTTTATTTTGTCTTTTATGAAAAAATTTAGGCATAAAATCTATATTCATGTGTAAGTAAATGATTATTTGAGATCAAGGTTTATTATGTTAATGTTAAACTCCTTTTTTGATATTATGATTTTAAAATGGACTTACTAGTTTACTTATTCTTTTTTATATCCCTTACTAGTAATTTTTTTGTCAATAATATGTTTTAAAATAATTCTCATATGGTTTAAGGATGGGTAACAACAAATAAAAAGTCAAGATTAAAGTTACTAAGATTTTTCATGAAAAAAGATTTTCTTTTTAAAAGTTTAATTCTATGATAAAAATGGATACATATATGGGTTTTTTATGTAAGGGTTAGGAGTTAACATTAAAAACCTCTAAACCAAAATGATCATTGGGGATGAAATAAAGTGAATTACCATCTAAATATACTAGAATATGAATTGTTAAAGATTGAGTCCTTATAGTTGGTATCAGAGAAAGGTTTTTGATAACTTTTGGAGATAAAGATTAAATAATATGTGATAAAATCATGATGATAAGTCTATGTATATGATAACATCATAGTATTTTTGTATGGTAAATATTAGGTGGCCTTCATCGAAATACATCCCTATCTAGAAACTATATGTTGATGTGGTTTTTTTGTAGATACATCTAAGCGTAATAAACCAAGAAATATTTAGTTGAGAATATCTCAACAAAAATTTGGGTGAAAAGTTAATGTAACCTTATTTTGTTCATGGTTTAAAACTACAGGGAAATTTTCATTGATTAATTCATGTGATTTTATAAACTATTATGTTTTTTTAACATAAGGTTATAAAATTAAATGATTATTGTGGATAACCTGTACTAAAAGTATGGTGTTTTGGTTGAAATGAAGGGGTTCATAGTGAATGAAATTTAAGATTTATTTATATGTTCAGTTTATTTCAATTTTGAAATTATTGTTAATTGAATAAAAAAATTAACATGGAAAAAGTTATTTTACAATATATAATGATGAAAATAAAACAAAAAACTCCATTCTCCACAGGAGGATTCACTTGTAATGATAATTGTAAAAGATATCTCCCATAACCCATATAAGTTTTCTAATATTCAACTTTTAATAAAAATAATTTATAATATGAACCAATCCAATTCAATTCTTTAACATCATGATGAACAATTGGATAATTCTAAATATGTAATGAAAATAATCTTCCCTATATTTATTTCTTTAGGAAATATATTATTGGACTTTATCTACTTTTTACAATGTATTATATTTAAGTAGATATGCAAGTACTCTATTTATCTGAAAACGAAAGTGTTATTTGACAATCACATGTCTTTCATTAATTATAAGTTTTTTATAATTACTATAGGTGATGGAACTTAAAAAATAAATGATAATAAAAGTCTTGAGGTATTATAAAAAACTAGTTAGGGAGGATGTTTCACAACATTATGTTTAAAACCCATGATTTTTTTACAAACATTGATCTCTATCAACATCCACATTTCATTCGAGATGTTACAATTGTGAATGGTTAAAATATTCAGATGAATGAGGAATGGTTCTAAGTTACTTTGATAACATATAGACTCCACCTATCATATTTTGGGACCTTAGAAGTTAAAATTGGGACCATAATTAATGGTGATAAATTTTTCAAAGGAATGAATTATTTTAATTATTTTTTAATATATTTTAATTTGGGATCATGATTCAATTGATAATGTTTAATATTATTTAATAATACATATTTGAGATTGGGGAAGGGAATTATTAAGTAATATGATATCAAACTATGGTTAATGTATTATGATGGAAGCTAAATAAAGGGTGTGTTTATGAAATGTGTTTTTTGAATTATGATGTAATGGTATTTTATCAATAATATTTTGATATATTATATATATTATGAGAATTATGAATCATTCTATTGTGTATTTTGTATTGAAAATATGGAAACATATTTTAGAAGGAATCAATTCATTTAAAAACTGTATAGAAAAAATGTAATAATTTTCATAGACACTCATTTAAGGATATGTGATAAATGATTGAATGAAACATGGAGTCAATATGTTCTTGGGGATAGTTAATTAAGATATTTTTATTTTTTGAAAAAATGAGATGTATATAAAACCTTTGAGGTTAAGAAGTGATATGGATATTAATGATATTTTTTTGGATGTTTATTATATTTTAGAAAATGTTATTAGAATTATGTTAATATAGTTTTATTAAAAAGGAAAACATATCACTTTAAAAAGGGTATAGGGCTTGAAATCACAACCGAAGGATGATGAGGGTGAAACACCTATCACTGACCTATGTGATGACTTAATTAGTGATAAATTATATTAATGAATTGATAGAAAAAGATTATGTTTATGTTGGGAACATGTGTGTATATTATAGGTAACTATGGGGTGAAAAGTGATTTGTTAATTAGATGACTAATGTTATTTCATAATAATTTCAATGTTTTGGGAAACTTTTTTGATTAAAGAAAATATAATATTATGGGATTTTATTTTAGGATTAAAGAATGAATTATCTTTTAGAATCATATATGATTTTAATGTGTCTTTATGGTTGTAACATATTTCCCCTTCTCATTGGCTTTAGTCGAGACCGAATTTCTACTTGGACTTAAGAGACATCCCCAAGGTGCCAAAGGGTGGAAATGAATGACAAGGGCTGCAAAACAATTTTGGGAAAATTTTACCTTTTTTGAAATAAAATATCCCAACCAAACACACCATAATAAAATACCACTACATGATTCATGAGAAAATGTAAAAAAACTCACATTAATTAGGATATCAAAACCAAACCACAAAATACCACATCAGAAGACTACTAAAATCAATATACAAAGAGGAAGATAAAACCAAAAAACCCAAAGACTCAAATGAAATAACTCCATATCTCTAAACAATCTCTATGATCCAACTCCAGAAAACAACCCAAGTATCAAGAAGCACCATTAATGAAGTATGATACATTACCGTTACATGTTTTCTCATAAAAAATATATTTAAAAGAACTATTGTTCCATATTAGGGTGAGTAATGAAACATAGTAGGATTTTTCTAAATGACTTCCCAACTCATTCCATAAGGGTAAAACATTTTATTACATTTTTATTAAAAATTTATATAAAAAATTTATATAATATAATTTAAAATAGTTTATCACAAACCAAAAATATTTCTATGAAAAATAGTTTTCCTAAGCAAAACCATTTTTCAGAGAAAGAAACTCAAAAATAATTTAAATTATTTTAAAAAATTCCATTTTTTCATTATTCAATTCATTTAAAATAACCACAAATCCAACCAGTCTTGCAACCATGGAACTCCCTATACTCACGAGTGGTGTGTCATCCTTTCACTAAGTCATCACTTAGTGAACCATTTTTATGGGGGAATTTTTATACCCTTTTCCATCCCAAGATTATGGGAGAAACATCATACGCTTATCCATCCAATTTTGATAGGGGAAAAGTCCATACCCTTACATATCTCAACAATTATGGGGAGAAATTTATACCCTTATCCATTCCGAATCCGCATGAATACAAACCAAACTTTTATTACAAAATCCAATACCAAATAAACAATTTGAATCATATCAATAAAATCATTATTTTATTGAAAAACATTCCAAAAAACTCTTTTAATAAAACCAAACCTTTTTAAAAAAAATTTCCATGCCTAAAAACCAAAAAATCATTTATAAAACTATCATTTTAAAATCATGTTACCAAATTCAATTTCCACCAAAAAAACTAATTTTCACAATTTCATAAACAATCACAAAAGGGGGTTTATTTCAGGAATTTCACAATAAATTTACAATAAATTTCAAGGAAAACAATAAATTAGAATATAAGACTTCATGTTTTAATAAGAGGAGTAGAGAGTGAAGCCAACTACCTATGGAATTGTGGTGAAAATGGAGAACAAAACGAAAACACTAACAAAACCATGTTGAATCTACAAATCTCACCTTATATCTCTTCCCGTAACATAAAAAACCATATATCATCAACATTGGAATTAAAAACCCCCTATCCATCCACAAAAGACTATATCTAAGAATTCAATAGATGGAAGATGAGTAAATTAATGAAAAAAATCCAAAAATGCCACAAATGAAGACTTACCAAGGTATCAGGCTTCAACGCACCAGGAAAATCTTTAGGATCACTTCTAGATTGTTTGGTATATCTTACAAGACCTTAAGGTGGAATAAATAATGATTTAGGACCGTATTAGAGGGAAAAAGTTGTTTTGCGCTAATCCTGACCTAGATACAAATTTTTGTAGGGTATTGTTTTTAAACATTGAATAATTAGTGGAACGGTTAGGTAAACCATGTTCTAACCATATAACAGATTCTATGTCAAATATAACCTCACACAGTTGGCCTGAATAGTTAGAAAAACCATGCGCCAACTGTGCAGAATCTTGGTATCCCACTTTACATAGTTTCTCCATGTTGGCTGCAGAGTTTTGAAAAACCATGCGCCTACCTAGAATCCCTTATTTCACCTTGCATGGTTTCTTATAGGATTTTCACGGCTTATAAAAATTGTATAACAATTGTGAACCTTTAGAAAAGTCCCAAAACATTCTAAAAGTATTCCAAACCCTCCCAAACATCACCCAAAAACTTTATATTCATAAAAAGCATAAAGAAAGGGTTACTTAATTGAAACTGGGGGGGTGATATAATGGTGATTCAGGTCATTTATGGAAATGGTTATCATATCATGAATATTATATGTCAATGTAATATATATTTTTGGTAAGAGACTTTAAGAAAGATTGATTTTATTTGGAGAAAAATGTTGGAAGATTAAGGAATAAAATCATTATAATATTTAGTTTTTAATCTCATTCAAGAATAATTGGATGAATTTTAATGATAGTTATTTATAGAATGATTTAATTAGAACTTTGGGTATTAATGTTGAATTTTTAATATTAATGTAGTTTTTCATAGTAAGAATGTTTTTTCATTTTAGTAATAATCTTACCTTATGATCACCATTTTGGTTTTGGTTAATGTTTAAATATAGAAAGAGTATCTTTATATCATTTTGTGAATTATGTGATACATCAGAAGATGTTTTCATTGATTTGGGCATTAACAAATTCATATTAAATTCTCATCATTTAAAAGAAAATTGGAAATTGTGTTGGAAATTGGTAAAAAGGATGAAATACAAATTTTAATGTAATTATATTTCCTTATATTATTGTTATAGATAGTAATAGAATTACTCAACACTAGGATACGATTATTTATACAAAACATTTACCATATTACCTTCATTTACAATGAATCAGTATTATTTTAACACCCCTTTGTTTTATGATTTTTTGGTATTTAAATTTATAATGATCTTTCAATTTCACATGATGAATGAACTTTGGAACTCTACATCATTATTTGGAAATTATTCTTTTCTTCCATGTCCATATTTCTTCTTCATAATAATTTTTTCCAATTTGGAAACCTATTTTTGTTTTATTATAGATGACGTTTATACTTTACTTTCCCTCTTTTCAAGGGGATGTTTTACTCACCATTTTTATGCTGTGGGATTTCAAAAAAAGGTATTTTCATATGTAATAACAAATATTTATTGGACTAATATCAAATTTAGAGGACAAACTTAATTTAATGGGGGAGAATGTAACACCTTATGATTTTAAAATAATGATATGATGTTCGATAACATGTACGATAAGAAACACCGAGCTTAATCCAAAAATAAATTATTAAAATTATTATTTAAATATGATAGTTATAACATGGATGTTAAACTATTTTTTATGAATATGATTATACACATTATGAAATATATATAAATGTTCTAAAAAATTCAATGTTATATATTAATTTTTAGAAAATATACACTCTATTTTTAGAAAATTCAATATACTATACAAAAACATGTTTTCTTAAAAAATGGTATTCATTCATTTTTGTGAGTGAATATTATAATTAATTTAAAAAAAAATTATAATAAGGATAAATTTTTTGAAATAATTATATTAAAATTATCTTAGGTAATTTATTTGAAATTTTTATAAAAATTTGGATTTTTCAATGAATAATGAAAAATGGTGATTTTTATTTAAAACTGTATATTCATTTAATGTATTTATAATGTAAAATTATATTTTAGATATGTTTAATTTTTTTTATTTTTTATAAATATAATATGATTATTGTCTTTAGAAGGAATTATATAATTGAATTTATTATACTTTTTTCTTATAAATGAATTTTTATGAAAAATTGTTTTTTTTCATATTTTGTAAGATTAATGTTAAATAAAATTATACCAATTATATGTTATAAATATTGATAAATAGCTTATATGTTTGGAATCATGAGGTCTATTTTTTAAAAATATTTCCCTTTTAGTTTTAGTCATTAAGAATAATAATCATATAAACATTGTTACCATGATAAAGGTAAAATTAGTTAATTATGGGTAAAATTAATGTAAAAAGGACAAAAAAGTAAACATAACATGTGAATAAATTTTATTGTATGAGTATATTTTTTCCATAACTATACATAAATTTAGTATTTGTACATTTTTTTATATTGAAATATTTTTTTCCTTTTTAATATTTTATGTATTAAAATTTCAAAACAATTTATCTTTATTTTTTTATCTTTATATTTTTTACATAGGGATAAAATGAAGGTATGTTCAGTTATAAATTTTCATGTGAATGATACATATCATTGATTTATCATTTTAATTGATTTATAATTTTTTGTGATGAAATAATTACCGTAAATACTTTGCAACACCGAAACAATATTTATTTAATGAATATTAAAATTTTTCCATTTTTATGATATTATCAATGTCATATTAAATTAGTAGTTCCAAAAATGACAAAAATGATATTTTATAATAAATATTATTTTGTTAAATGAGTTATAATTTCTTTAAATCCTATATTCATCCATGTGATTTTTGAATGGTCAAAAATATTTACCATGGTCTATTTAGGGGTCAATTATCCTTTTATACTAATTATATTAACCCCTTAATTGTAAAAACATGTATATCACCATAATTGTATTTAGGGTAAATATAGGGTTAAAATAAAAAGATAAGGGAACAAATATAATATAAAATTTTCCAAATTTTATTTTATGAGTTTATTTTGACTCATAATCATATTATATATTAATATTATCAATTTGGTTCTATTTTAATATAAAAATTAATTTATATTTATTCAATACCTTAAGAAATTACAAGAGTTCCCCTCCCCTTTCTTATAAAAGTTCACCTATTCTTTTGTATTGTTCACATTTGAAGAATCAATTTTCTAAAAAAATAACAACCCAAATACCTTCATAACACCACTCATCATGTCTTGGTGGACTTTTTAGAATATTAAAAAAACATATTAAATATTTTGGGGTAAATCGTATTAGGTTTTCGGTAGAAGAGGTATAGTTCTTAACAAAGAATTTTCATTTTATTTCATTCTCTACATCCATAAAATACTGTTAAAACCTGATAAAAATAATAAAAAATAGTATGTTCAATATACATAGATGTTATTATACTAATGTAATCCCCTAAATACATCTCCTCATTCATCCAATTGGAAACACAAATTTCGTTCTTATGTGTGAAAGACTACCGCCTCGTGTACCAATGTAATTCATTCTCCATTACTGCCACTCATGGCTAGTTGTAATGAGGGATTTAATGTATTCATATGATATAAATGAAATATTTCTCATTATTTAAATATAATATATCATATTATTTCTTACCTTTCCATCCATTAAAGAATCATAGTGTCGTTCATGCGTATGGGAGAATTATCACCTCCATGAATTGAAATCGTGTTGGTATCTTGGGAAATTATCTTTGTATCCCATGGATGAAATAACTAGATCCCCATAAGTGAAACCGAAGTATTTTTCTCCATCTTTATTTCATCTGAATAAATGTAAAATTTCCCAATGCATTTAAAGGATATCTTGGTGCAACCATCGTATAAGCTATATCAGGTTTACTCGTTGTATAAGATATATCGTTGTCACCACTCATCATCAAATATAATGGGATTCACCCAATATTATAAGATCTATTAGGACCAAACATCATCATAAATATTTTCCAAGTACATTTTATTAATAAATTTTATTAAATAATTCACTATTTAATATAACACTCTTGAAAACAACCACAATTCTTTTATAGATTGGTTACCCGAGGAAAAGAAAAGGGTTCCACGAAAATATATTTGAAACAATCATAATATGTCTAGAGAAATAATAGGGATGGTTTTATTTCAACTCATAATCAGTGGAGATTATGTAATAGTTTGGTTTGTTTTCATTTATGATAAAAAATTAAAATATAATTGGAAACATTATTGAGGAAAATGTAGGTTCCGGGCGCAGCGGAAGCGCATTGGTGGGTTTTCCCAAATTTAATTTTAACGTTAAACAACGTTCAATCTGAGATCTGTCATGATATAAAACGCCGAATCATTGAAATAGAATGAAGAACAAAAAATAAAATAAGATTCCTGGAACCCTTGAGATAGGATCATCATATGTTGATTATAATTAATTTAATTAATTCATAATAATTACCTCGATGGAATTGTTTCTTCATTGGAGTCTCCGGTCGCGATCTTGTGATCCGTCCTTACATCGTAGAATCCAAGTACAAGATTCCTCTCGTGGTGATCCACACGTGCTCCACGTATCTCTGGATGTCGCTGAAGTGATCTCTGGGTGCTAGCGCGGAAGAACCATCACTTGCAATGTCTGCCTTCTACCGCCTTGATCCGGTGGAGGATCTCTCTCTCGTAACATGAAAGAATTCTTAGTGGAAAGGGAATTCTCTCTTGGCTTGAGAGTATTTCTCAATCCGGTGTGCACAACAATGGCTCTCATTCCATGAGAATAATATAATTAAGATTATAAAAATTAGAATAATAATATGAATTAATTGCCTAAAAGCATTTAATCATTTCATTTAATTCTTAGTAACACCCCATGTCTTAATAATGACAGTTGACCATCATTATTACTTGACATGTGCCTAACGTATTACAGTTAATATCATTTAATTAAATAAAAAATATTTTCTCATCAACCAGAACCCAGACTTGGTTCTGATACATGGAATCCATCTCAGAATTCATAGCTTCTAGCCATCTTGCAGCTTATGAGATTTCTACTACTTCCTTGTAGGAGA
Source organism: Viscum album (assembly GCA_963277665.1). Taxonomy (NCBI): domain Eukaryota; kingdom Viridiplantae; phylum Streptophyta; class Magnoliopsida; order Santalales; family Viscaceae; genus Viscum; species Viscum album. The sequence goes on along the minus strand of OY728156.1, from coordinate 153,632,378 downwards.
GAGGTTCATCATTTCCCAACAATAATGATTCACCATCCTCAGTAACCAGGAAACCAAATCTCTCTAGTTCCCTTACCTCTCTTGTACTACAACGCAGTACTTTTGTTTCTAGAACCTCTTCCACGGGGACCTGTGGAACTTGTTCCTGTACGAACTCATGTGTATCTTGAGCATAAACTTCGTCGAAGTCAATATTGCTCCCACTATCCTTCTTGAGGATGTTCTCCCTCTCAAGAAAGATGGCTTGTCTGGCGACAATAACTTTCTTGTCTTGAGGGTTATATAGGTAATGTCCTTTCGTTTCATTAGGATATCCTATAAAGATACACTTTGTTCCCTAGGGTGCTAGTTTGTTTCCTGAGAAGGCCTTACCAAATGGCTCAAATCCCCATACACATGTCTGCGACAAAGTGGGTTTCCTTCCATTCCATAACTCAGATGGAATTCCATTTTCCGCCTTAGTCGGTACTCGGTTTAATTTGTATGATACAGTTTTTAATGCATATCCCCAAAAGGATAATGGAAGATCCTCATGACTCATCATCGACCTCACCATGTCCAACAAGGTGTGGTTCCTCCTTTCACTAACACCATTCCACTATGGTGTATAAGGAGGAGTGAGCTGAGATAGAATCCCAGACTCTTGTAGAAGATCGATGAACTCTGGGTTTAGATATTCTCCACCTCGATCCGATCGAAGATTCTTTATCTTCTTACCAAGATGATTCTCTACTTCATACTTGAATTCCTTAAATTTCACTAAGGACTCTGACTTATACCTCATCAAGTATACATAGCCATATCTACTCAAATCATCAGTAAAAGTAATGAAGTAAGAATATCCACCTCTAGCTTCTATTGGAAATGGTCCACACACATCTGTGTGTACCAATCCTAGAAGCTCTGTGGCCCTTTCACCTTGTCCACCAAAAGGTGGTTTGGTCATTTTTCCTTGTAAACAATCGTGACATCTATCAAGTGGTTTTATCTCAGTAGAGTCTAAATAGCCATCTTGGTAGAGATTTGTCAAGCGCTTCTCGTTCACATGACTGAGGCGGTGATGCCATAACTGGGTGATGTATGAGCCATGTGAGTTTATTTCTTTATCGATTGCCAACACTTGGTTTTATAAATTCAATACATACAAACCATTTTTTAAATGTTCCATACCATAACATATGTTGTTCTTATAAAAGAGACAACCCTTATTTCCAAATTTGAAAACAAATCCATCCATATCTAAACAAGATATAGAAATTATGTTATTGTTAACACTAAGAACATAATAACAGTTATGTAAAACCAAAATCATCCCAGTAGGCAATAAGAGGTGGTAGTCGCCAATAGCCAACGCAGCCAGCCTTGTGCCATTGGCAGCTCGAACATCCACCTCTCCTCTGGCGATCTTTCTAAATCTACTTAGTTCCATCATTTGAATATAGATGTGAGTTCCACAAGCTATATCTAATACTCAATGTGTAGAAATAGAAAGATTGCAGTCGATAAAAAATGCACCTTTAGCGTCCCCACGATTCTGGGTGCAGTTCCTCTTCCAGTGGCCCTACTTTCCACATGCAAAACACACTACCTCCCGTTCCTTGCCCTGCCTATGGATATTCCCCTTCTTCGAGGGACGGTGCTCGGGGGCTTGAGACCGTTTATATGTCTTTGGACCCATTGCCTTGTCCTGCCTTTTCTTGTTCACCATAAGGACCACGGGTTTGTCACGCCACATGTCATTATCTACCTGGAGAATCAAGGTTAGAATCTCTGATAGAATCTTCTCATTGCCACTCATGTTATAGTTGACAATGAATCTAGAGATAGTCTTGGGTAGTGATGATAAGATGAGATCTGTAGGCAACTCATCTGGGAATTTAATCCCTAAGATGTCCAAGCATTCAATGTAGCCAATAATCTTGACTACATGAGGCCCAGCTTGCATAGACTCTCCAAGATTCATGGTAAACAAATCATTGGAGATCTCATACCTCTCCTGTCTCGCCTTCTCTTGGTAGAGATCTTTAAGGTGAGACATCATGCTATATGCGTCCATGATTTCATATTGCTTCACGAGCTCATTAGACATAGCTGATAGCATGAAACACTGGACATATGTGGCATCATCCATGTGTTTCATGTAGAGAGATAATTCCTTATCACTAGCCTCTTTCCCAGGCGCAACTGGAATAGAATCTTCTAGCACATACAATTTCCTTTTGTGGAGATGGACGACGCGTAAATGCCTCTTCCACTCTTGGAAATTGGTGCCGATGAGAAGGTTTTTTTTAGAGTATGGTGCACAATGATATGTTTGAATTCATTTTCATGTCGTTTCTAAAAAATAAGATGAGAAAAGGTTTAGTAATTTATTACAATAATTGAGACAAATAAATAAAGTAATACTTATTAGTCTCCCACTATTTTATCGAAATCCAATAGCTCTCACCATTTATTTCGTAATATTCTGTTTCCTGAATATTCTAGTGGCAAGGATCCATATTGCCCTTCGCATTAACCCAAATAGGGTTGGTCAAGCAACTTGAAGGGTTTTAGGTAGGCATTCCAAATGCCAACTGCATTAACTCGCAGCACATTTATCCACTGCGTGGACTCCCCAATCCTGAAATCCTTTTATTTTGGATTTCCTCAACCTTTGCCTCTTGGTCACACCAAGTCATGCTGTGGCAGTCAACCCTTGATGCAAACCAAGTCAAGTCAACCCAAAACCTTGAATTATAATTCCTCGATAATTGAAATCACCCCAACTAGGGTTGGTCAAGCACTTTGAACTATGGTTTGATTCTAACCAATATTATGGAAGGCTATGCGGACTTAATATTTCATTTGAGGGATTTTATCCTTATACGTAAATTTCCATTTTATTATCTTTGATTACATGCTTGTTAATATTAAGTGGGATATACTTATGTGATTAATCATGTCTAAGATAATATTTACGTATAAGTAGGTTTTATTTTAGTTCCATCTTTCATGCTCATTTAATTCATTAAATGTGTGATCGTGACAACACACCCACAATAAATAAACCATGCAACTGATAGAAATAAAATAAATGGTATGATCATGAGCCTTTCTATTGGTTAGTTTATCTAGCGGTTGATAAACTAACCCAAGACCTAGGGGAGAAACACCTTGAACATTTCAGGTTCGTGTTTACAGCTTTTCACCTGTCCACCTTTATATCTCATTGGATTGGTTTCACCTTGGCTCCTAACTTGAGTCGCCTCCAATAGCTTGGGAGCTCTATCCATTACATATGCATTTATCTCACATGCTGGTGAGGGGTAAAAGGGGATTTTTATATAAAAGAATCATTGGGTGCGCAGGCCATACATTTTAATGAGGAGATGGCTCACAAGCCAACAAATTTAATTTAAATAAATAAATTAAAAGAAACTATTCACATACAAAGGTCTCGGTCTAGCTCATGATCATCCAAACATGCAATGATATTTACACATAAATAAAACTAGCATTCAATTATTTAATCTTTCATGTTTAAGATAAATCACGCTCGAATTAATTAATTATCTTTAATTAATCAATCCTTTTATCTTAAACCATTTTCCAAACATACTTTAGATTATCATCCATCATAATTTTAAACAAATAAATTCATTCAAAATTATCCTTGTACGTAACTTGTACCTTAGAGACGACTCGGTGAATTCCCATTTATTACGCAGATGATAAATTAAACACACATATATAAAATTCCTATCACGTGTTGTGCCTCAGCTTTATGCCTGCACCATGGTACACATCTCAAGGGTTTCTATAATATAATAATAAATTTTAATAAATCTGCGTAATTTGGGTGAGTACACGACATGTAGTTCCGACTACATGGCGTGTACTTTTCTTCACCGTCCATCCAAAGTACACACCAAGGGACATGGCGTGTTTATGTTCTTCAGAAATTTTCGGAGTACACGACGAGTTCTGTGGGACACACACCATGTAGTTTCCGTGTTACACGGTTTCCAGTAGGGCAAGACGTGTACGGGGTACATGACCCAACCCTAACCCGAAGGGACCACACACCGTGTTCATTGGACCACACGGCATGTAATCCGGAAACCGTGTGCCACCTATTTCTGGTCAACACATGGTGTCTTAAATTCTTAGAAAGAATCCAATACACAGCATGATTTGGCGGATCAGTCAATGCATTGAACCTAGACTACACGACGTGTACTTCCGAATACACGCCGTGTACTCTAGTGTTGTATGGCCAGAAACGTTTAGCTCCTCTAGATGAGTTCCGCTATTTTATTTTAATCAAAATTAAAAGAAAAATTCATTTTTGTGAGGTAAATGAGAAATGAGGGAGGAGGAATGGATCTCGATATTTAGATTTCCAGAACGATTAAACATGAATTGAAATAACTAAATTATTAAATGTGTAAATTACCAATGAAAAACTAAATAATTATAATCAACGATATGACCCCTCTGATACCACTTGTAGGTTCCGGGCGCAACGGAAGCGTGTTGGTGGGTTTGCCCAACTTTAATTTTAACATTAAACAACGTTCAATCCGAGATCTGTCACGATATAAAACTCCAAATCTTAGAAATATAATGAAGAACGAAAAAGAAAAGAAGAGTCCCAGAACCCTTGAGATAGGATCATCATATGTTGATTATAATTAGTTTAATTAATTCATAAGAATTACCTCGATGGAATTATTTTTTCGTCAGAGTCTCCGGTCACGATCTTGTGATCCGTCGTTGCGTCGTAGAATCCAAATACAGGATTCCTCTAGCGGTGATCCACGCGTTCTCCACGTATCTCTAGACGTCGCCAAAGGGATCTCTGGGTGCTAGCACGGAAGAACCTTCGCTTGCAATGTCCGCCTTCTACCACCTTGATCAGGTGGAGGATCTCACTCTCGTAACATGAAACAGTTCTTGGTGGAAAGGGAATTCTCTCTTGGCTTGACAGTATTTCCAAATCCGTTGTGCACAAAAATGGCTCTCATTCCATGATAATAATGTAATTAAGATTATAATACTTAGAATAATAAAATGAATTAATTGCCCAGAAGTATTTAATCATTTCATTTAGTTATTTGTAATACCTCATGTCTTAATAATGAGAGTTGACCATCATTATTACTTGACATGCGCCTAATGTATTACATTTAATATCATTTAATTAAATAAATAATATTTTCTCACGAATCCAGAAAAACAAACTGCACGGCATGTATATAAATATACATGATGTGTAAATTTTATTTTTCATTTTATTTATTTCCTCCACCATATTTATTAGACCTTGAGTAATGGATATTTATTTATTAAATAAATGTAACTGCATTACTCGCTAATAAATATATATATTACTTCGCCCACAATATATTCTCTTGAATAACTAGTGTCGAAATAAATGTGATCAGGCATCCTTAAATAATATTTAAACCACAGCCAGGGAATAATATATATTTAACTTGTTAAATTAATATTTAACTGAGATACATGGACACACTTAGTGTGTGACCCTCTAGGCCTCTTTCTCAGTGGCATTAGGCGGAGCCTGCCTAAAGTCCAAGGTTAGCATCTAGAAACATGCCGAGGCACCCATAGAGAAAGAAGTTAACGCTGAAATGACATGTCAACTCTTATGAATGCTTACCGTGAAATATAATCCCTTTGTCTCGATATCTCCAATCAAGCGGGTTTCATGCTAGTGCCATCAACCCATGTGCTCGATTATTCTTTCTTTGACTTCCCGAAATTGAACTCGCCCATACCTTACCATGGCCATGGATTTATATAGGCTATATCAATTCCATCAAAGGGCCTGAGATATCTACTTCTGTTATGGACCAGAAGGGACAAATCCTTTCTCGCATTATCTATTAATGCAGTATTACTCGTGACACACCCAACGCATCCTACCTCGTAGTGAACAGTGTGTCATCACAGTTTTTGTCAATACATCTAAGTGCGTGAGTTGTAATACCCATTAATAATAATCTTAAAGTCTAAGGACCAATACACACGTCCGCGGATAGGAACATCCAATGACACTATGAAATGTGGATTTCCTACTGGCGGGTCTTGTTCTCATAATATCCTCCTGGATATTACCAAGGGCGCACACTATGAGAAGGTGCCTCAATGTTTTATGAGTCTTCAAACCTAATGACCTGTATTATTTGTGTCCCTAAAATAATATCATCTGTCCATAGAACATATTTTCAAGAAGAGTGTTATTGAACTTATGGGTTCTCATCATAGCAGGGATCCGCTATGACCCATTAATGCAATAGCTATCATTAGAACATTATCACATGCATTCTCACGTATAAGAACAATCAAGATGTGATAAGGCTTTTATTAATGAATAAAGTACAAAGTAGTTGGTTCTAGACCACCAACTCCAACATAAAATACCCTTTCTGTAACGCCTCGACCCCAATTACCCAGAGTCGGTGCATTATTACGTAACATATGCATGATCACAAATGATCAAGTCTCGAAAGACCGATTATTTTATTAGTCTTAGAAACACTATAAACATTCATAAGTATTACATTACATTATAAAGTGAAAAACTACAACAACATAGTCTCCATAGACCACAATCATATCCCTTCTGACTGTCCTTGAAGGTTAATCATAAAATACTTCTTCATATCCTGGGAAAAATAAAACATAGAAAGGGGTGATCTCAGATGCTCAGTAGGGATAATAATATAGTGGAAACATTCAAAAATAAACATAAACATTTAAGGTAATGTATAACTAAAAGAAAAGCCTTTTAAACTTGTACCTAAGCATTATATGGAAAAGATAAAATGAAATAATTCCATTTACTTATTCACATGGATATTCTACTAGTCGAATAATCACATGAAAAATCAATAACCACTTTCATAATGATGGAATTCATTATGCCAAACTATCATAACCACATATTCAAGGCCTTATGCCAAGACTAAAAATAAGATTTTGTCGAGGACTTGTTCCAAGACACTAGTTTGTCTCATTAGACCTACCGATGCATCGAGGAGCTATAACGAGCTCCACCCATCACTTACTAAGTCCAATGCATTCCTCATACGAAAACGATTAAATATAACATAAACATTTGTATTAAAACTAGTATTTGAAATGTTAATACCTTTTCCATAAACCATGAATGGTATAAAAATAACACATCCACAGTCAAATATATCACAAAACATTCAATACAATATGGATGTTTTTATCATAATAAATCTACTTCAAATGAACATAAAATCCATCAAATGATGTTTACATAGATGAAATCAAAACATTTTTTAGAGAAATATCTCTTTCTATTTTGAAATCACTTAAGAGTCACATAATTATAAAGAAAACTTTCATTTTGAAAATATTATTATAATCTTGTAAGGGAAGCTTCAACGATGTTGTAACAATAGAATATAGTTTCACCATCCATATAAGTTAAAACAAATTCTTACCTTAAATTTTTCGAAAAGGACAAAAATTACATTGTTTGGAAAACCGCGGAAAGATTCCTTTCAAAAATATATAAGGTCAAATAAGGGTATAAATGACTTTAACCCATTTTCTATTAAATAGTAAAAATGTTTTGAAATACATTTTCTATGAAACATGGATGTGGATGATAAATATGTCCTTGTAGATAATTACATATAAACAACCTCAAATAATGAATAGATTGTGAAATTAACCCTTACCTTGTTCTTTTCCTTAGTCGATGGTATGTTAACCTCATGTATAATAGTTAAAACATTGTTATTAAATTATACAAAATCATATACATAAATATGATATAATATATGCCCGAATGGCCCAAAGGCCTTATTTGTATTTTTTTTATAGATAATCCCCCATTGAAGGGTTGAAGGGGAACCTGTACATGACACGTAGGCCCAAGGCACAAGGCCCGACATGACCCTCAATACAAGACCCGAAGGCCCAAAGGCATACCATTCCCATAACATGACTCGTAGGTCCATCCCACAAGAACTGCCCCTCCCCAGTGTCTTGAATCATTGATCTAATTATCTCCCCACCTTGCATTGCTGATCATCTAGCATTTCCCCGTACAAAGCTGCACGGTGCCTGGTCCCGATGGCGGCTGCCATACCCTCTCATTCTTCCAATCCGGTTAGCTCTGCATCTGGTGGATACTACTCCTGTTGCTATGATTCTCTTCTGGGGCATGTTCTATGTGAACTGGTCTACTCCATGGTCTACATGACTCGAAGGCCATGTGGCTCGAAGGCCTTTGATGACCCGAAGGCCCTGGAGACCCGTAGGCCCAAACTGGTGGCCCGAAGGCCCAAATCGAGTACTCATGAGCGACGATATTATTATTTTGATCTTAAATTCATATATAATTGGATGTTATATCACATATAAAGAATCATTATCATGTTATATTTATTATTTATATAATTTATAATCATTATTATACCCATCCAAATGATGAAATGTTTGAATAAAAAACTACACCACAACGTGGAGACGGTAAGCCGTATGTACGCACGCATGGTGACTTTTTCATTCATAGAATGGATAAAATAACTAATATGGTTGTACCATTTTTATAATAACATAAAATTATATATAAGATACTAGAGTCATTATTTTATAATGGAAACAAGAAGTAAATAAGAAGTGGAAGAATAAAATAACATGAAATAAGGTGGTGAAATTATTACCTCTTCTTCGGGTGTTTCCTTTTGAGTTGATCAAAAGGTCACCATAGGTTGGCTTTATGACCAAATTAATTACTCTAGGTTAAATTGAGGTAAGTTTGGAGGATAATTGGGTAGGTTTTGGCCAAACCAAATGGCTTTTAATGTGTGAAATTGATAGAAGGGGGAGTGCCCTTTTATAAGAGGGGTGAGGGTAACTTTAGGAAAACCTAGAAATATTATTTTATAAAAATTTCATATTCGGTTTCTAATGGATCCAAACTAATTTATTTCGAGTATAATGTGTGTATGGGTATAAATACACTCAAACAATAGATTTTAGACAGGTTTGGGTCACTATATTAACCTTATCATTTATATTTAACTCTTAGTTAACTAGTTTGACATTTACCATGTCTCTTTGTATTTTTATATTATATGGTTAATAAACTTACTATATATATCAAAGAGAACCCCAAGTGGTTCATTAATGATACACCTATCATCATATAAGTCTTTTTGGAGAACCTTAGATATTTAGGAATAGAATATCAATTAATAATATAATATTTGTTTTAAAAACTCTTTTATGTCAATTTTGACACTATTTGGGAATTTATTTTTGTGAAAATCATTACAGCATGATTACTTATAAAAAAGTTAATTAAATAAATCATAACATGTAATATTAACCTAGAAAATTAATTTAATTGATAAAAAGTCTCGAATTACATTTATCTGGATATTTATAAAATCAAATATTTTAGTATTTCATTAATTAGGGAATTACTACATCATCACTATGTTATAAATAAATTAATTTATATAATGTCTAAAAAATATAAATAAAATTCCATTATGTAGGAAATATTTTTTTCTTTCTAATGAATATTTATAGTTGAATTTATCTTATGTATAACCCTATATTAAAAATGTTTTAGTTATTAGACTTTGATTTTAACTCTTTTAACTCTTATTTGAATTAAATAATAATAAATGTCCTAATCTAATACAAGTGGACCAAGATGTTCATATTTTATTCCTAAGGTTTTTTTGTAGAATTATACTTATCCAACAGAATTAGAAAAAATGTTAGGGTAATAATAATATCATTTTTACCCTTAATTAGCCTATTTACTTTTAACCGTGGTAAATAAGAATAAAAAGTTACTATTCACCAAAAATTATTTTCATCTCATTGAAACACATTTTACTTACTGATATCAACCATGTCCCTCGGATATTTGAAATTCAATTCACAAAAGCAGTAAAATTTAGTTTTATGCAAATTTGCAAAATCTCATAGGAGGTGGGTAAAAGACGGTAAAAAGTTCAATAAAATTATATATATCTAAAATTAATATAAAATGACTATAATGAATTACATTGAACTTATATAGGTATCATATATCTATTTTTACCTAAAAGAAATTTAAATAAAATAAATAATTATTTAAATAAAAAGTCTGTTTTAACCAATAACTTAGTGTTTTTCACGATTCATCAAAAATTGAAGGTTTTTAAAAAAATACCAAACATTTACCCTAGGCTAATTTTGATATTCCGAATCCAAAAAATGAAGTCCATTTTGAAAAATAAAATTTATAAAATTTCATAAAGTGGGTATTACTATTCATAATGGCTAGTTTCATTGGTTGTGGTGTTTTAGAACTCAAAGTTGTGTATAACACATGCTACTGTATTATTCAAAGAGAAGCATAGCGTGGATGCTTGGGGTGTTACATTTTCCCCTCCTTCAAATAATTTTGTCCTCAAAATTTTAATTTTTTCTTTGAAAAATTAAATGTTTAAAATAGAAAATACCTTTGTGGAAAACCCATATCGGAAATAGGGTTAATAAAATTTAGTTTTAATAATAGGGAAAGGGAAATGAGAAATTCACCACCAAATTAGGGCTTCGAATAGGAGAACATTGGTGTAAATTATAGACACATAAATAGAGGAAAAACTTAAATATTTATATGGAGTGATTGAGTTCATCAATCACAAACAAGTGTAAAATTTAGGTAATCAAAGCCATCAATCTATGATGATTTAAAATATCATCTGTTCAACAAAACATAGGGTATTAGGATAACACATTTTTATTTTATTATCCCTTCCGTAAAGTTTAAGAATTAATTTATTCATAGAATAAGATATATATATATATATATATATATATGTGTATATATATATGTATTTATATATATATATGTATATATATATACACTTGTCAAGTAGAATTTCATCCTTCAACTAATTTCTACCACAAACTCATCATTCACTAAAAAAGACAATAGAACTCAAAAATATTATATTTATCCTAATCGTATAAGGTTCAAAATATTAACACATACCATGAAGAAAAATATTTTGTAATAACCAGAGACTTTTTTAGGCTAGTTGTAGGTAATAAAGGCATGTCACACTATTGTTGTTGGTTCAATTCCTACAGCATTTTCTGACACAACGGGTTATCACCCGACATACAGGTTGTCCATTTCCTAAAACTATAGTATTATAATATTACAAGAATAATCATAATAAATGTTTTAACCTTAAATAATACTATCTAAAGTTCAACTTAATCCATCCCAATCATTATAGTTATCAAAAATACCTCTGTCTAGACATTCTGTAAAAGGTATCTAAATTCCAAAATCAATTGTGACATCAGATTCCCCAGACAAAGTAATGTTTCTCTTATTTTCACATACTGAAAATATGAGTACCTTAGTCATATTAAAACCTTAATGAAAACAGCAAGTACTACATTACAATCCTTATATATATCACATTATTCTTATTACCAGAATATATTCCTTGAGTCCAAAATCATAAATACACTAATTATTCCACTTCAACTGTAGTAAGAGCATAATATTGGCATTGATCCCTTGGCCTTTTCTGAGGTAATTTTCCTTGGAACTTAGGGAATTCATTTGCATAATGCCCCATTTCTCTACAATTTTAGCATTCAATATTGACAGCCTCTTTCTTTCCCTTTCAATCACGAGTTTGGTGACCTTTTTGTCCACATTTGTAACAAACTCCCATTCCTTTTAGGCAAGTACTGAGGTGTTTATTCCCACAATTATCACATAATGGAAAATACTTATTTCCCTTTTTCCTTTATCTTTCTCTTGTTCCACCGTTCTCTTCTTCTCTTTCTTTACATTATTGTCATAAGACTTAGAGAATTTCTTTTCCGTCTTGATAGCACACGAGACAATATCTTCATATGAAAAGAATGATTGTGATACCAATGCTCGATGGTGAAATGATTTTAACACATAAAATAAATTGTCAATCTTACTTCTTAGGTTATGTATATAATTTGCTGCATGCCTCGCTAACCTTGTAAAGTTAGCTTCATACTTTGTGACATTCTAATCTTCCATTTGCCTCAAACATAGAAATTGCCTTTCCATATCTGCTTGATGGTCATGAGGAAAGTATTTTTCTAAAAAGTGTTCTTTAAACTCTCTCCATTCCATATTTTATACTTCTTCATCTTCCTTTGTTTTTTGAATCAATTACCACCATTGATCAGCATCTCTAGTGAGGTGGTAAACAGCCAGGACAACTTTATCCCTTTAGCTACTCCTCAAGGCATGGAATATTTTATCTAAGGAATTTATCCATTTCTAATCTACTAATGGATTCCTTCCCCCATTGATAGTTTGCGGTTGTTGCCTCATGAAGGGATCTAACATTGATCCTCCACGCTGTGGATCAGGGTGCTTCATATGGGTATGGTTATTATTCATAACCTGAGTGAGTTGTCCCAGTATAGTTATAAGCTAATGAGCACCATTTGTATCACCATATCCACTATAATTATCTTGAGCATGAGGTAAATCCCTATATGGAGTGCGTGCATTGATACAATTTCCATTCCATCCACAAGGTACCATTTCTAAAAAATGGAATACAATAGATTAGTTTAAGAATCACAATGCATAATTCCAAACTTATAACATACATAACATAAATTGAACAGTTTATGGATATAATCCATTATCATAAAAAGGTTTTCTTTGAGAAGTAATATACTCATAAATCCTTTATAATGGTTTGTAAAGAAATCATGAATTATCCTAAGCATATCCCCCGGGAGTGTCATAACCAAGAGTGTAGCAAGGCCCGTTGTCATGTACTAGGATACCCAGGGTCAGGCCCGAAACCCATTTTCAGAGTTTTCTCTCCTAGTTACATTTGTTCCAGAGCCGCCTTTACCTGCTCGTATCTAGACAGGGACGTATTACTCGGAAAATACACAAAATCTCTACTTTACCAAAATTCTAGGATATTCTTCTATAATAATCCTCAAATACTATCTTAGGGAAATGTGCTATAATTAGAGTTTATCTAAATCTAGCATCCATGGTTAGTACTAAACTACATTTGATACCAAATATAACACTCCAACCCCAGTTACCTATATTTGGTGCATTATTACATAACATAGGCATGATCACAAATGATCATGTCTCAAAAGACCAATTAGTTTTGTAGTCTTAGAAACACTTGATACATTCATAAGTCATACATTACATCATAAAGTGAAAAACTAAAACAAAATAGTCTCCATAGACCACACTCATATCCCTTCTGACTATCCCTGCAGGTCAATCATAAAATACTTCTTCATATCCTGGTAAAAATAAAACATAGAATGGGGTGAGCTCAGATGCTCAGTAAGGATAACAATATAGTGGAAACATTTGTAGATAAACATAAACATTTAAGGCAATGTATAACTAAAACAAAAGCCTTTTAAACATGAACTTCAACATAATATGGAAAAGATAAAATGAAATAATGAAATTTAACTATTCAAATGGATATTATACTAGTTGAATAATCACATGAAATATCAATAACCACTTTCATAATGATGAATGCACAATGCCAGCCTATCATAACCACATAGTCAAGGCCTTGTGCCAAGACTACAAATAAGATTTTGTCAAGGCCTTATGACCAGACACTAGTTTGTCTCGTGAGACCTACCGATGCATTGAGTAAATATAGTGGGCTCCACCCACCACTTACAAAGTCCAATGCATTCCTCATACGAAATGGTTTAAACATAACATAACCATTCGTATTAAAACTAGCATACAAAATGTTAATACCTTGTCCATAAACCATGAGTGGTATAAAAATAACACATCCACAGTAAAAAATATCACAAAACATTCAGTACAATATGGAAGTCTTGTATCATAATAAATCAACTTCAAATACACTTAAAATCCATCAAAGGATGTTGACATAGATGAAATCAAAACCTTTTTTAGAGAAATATCTATTACTATTTTGAAATTATTTAAGAGTCACATAAGTATAAATAAAACATTCATTTTGAAAATATTCTTATAATAATTTAAGGGAAGATTCAACTATGTTGTAATGGTGGAATATAGCTGCACCTGCCGTATAAGTTAAAAAAATCATTCATACCTTAAATTTGTCGAAAGGTCAAAAAGTACCTTGTTTGGAAAACGACGGAAAGATTCCATTCAAAAATGTATAAGGTAAAATAAGGGTATAAATTACTTTAACCCATTTTATATTAAATATTAGAAATTTTTTGAATTACATTTTTAAGAAACATGGATGTGGATGATAAAGATGTCCCAGATGATAATTAAATATAAACAACCTCAGATAATGAAGAGATTGTAAAATTAACGCTTACCATGTTCTTGTCCTTAGTTGATGGTATTTTAACCTACTATATAATAGTTAAAACATTGTTATTAAATTATAAAAGAATAATATACATAAATATAATATCATATGTGATCTTATAATATTTCTTTGCTAATAATATTTTAATATTATCGTCGTTTCGGGTGTAAACTTACTCATTTTCTTTTATATATTTGGTTACATAAGATGTGTTTGTTATGGATAGGTTGTATAATATTCATATCTAGAATGATATCAAGTCCTTAAACATTATTTTTATACACCAAATGAAAATTATTCTTGAATGGATATGATGGGGAATGGATCTCATCACGTTCGTGGAGACGGTAGTCCGTACGTACGCACGAGTGACGATATTATTATTTTGATATTAAATTTGTATATAATTGGATGGTATATCATATATAAATAATCATTATCATGTTATATTTATTATTTATATCATTTATACTCATTATTATACCCATCCAAATGATGAAATGTTTGAATAAAAAACTACACCACGACGTGGAGACGGTAAGCCGTACGTACGCACGTGTGGTGACTTTTTCATTCATAGGATGGATAAAATAACTAATATGGTTGTAAAATTTTTCAAATAATATCACAGTATATATATGATACTAGAGTTATTATTTTAGAATTGAAACAACAATTAATGAATAAGTGGAATATGAAAAGAACTTGAAAGATGATGGTGAAATTGTTACCTCTTCTTCGGGTGTTTCCTTCTGAGCTGATCAAAATGGCTGCTTAGGTTGGATTTCTGACCAAATTAATGCCTCTAGGATGAATTTAGGGAAGTTGGGAGGATAATTGGTCAGTGGATGGCCAATACAAATGGATTTTATGGTGTAAAATTGAGAGGAGGGTAAGTTCCCTTTTATAAGATGGGAGAGGGTCACTTTAGGAAAATCTAGAAATATTATTTTATAATAAATTTATATTCGGTTTATAATGTATCTAAACTAATTTATTTCTAGGATAATGTGGTTATGGGTCTAAATACACTCAACCAATAGATTTTATATAGGTTTGTGTCACTATATTAACCTTATCATTTATATTTAACTCTTAGTGAACTAGTTTGACACATACCATGTCTCTTTGTATTATTATATTATATGGTTAAAAACTTACTATATACATCCAAGAGAACCTCAAGTGGTTCATTAATTATAAAACTATAATCATTTAAGTGTTTTGGCTGAACCATATATTTTTATGAATATAATATCAATTAATAATATAATATTTTTGTAAAAAACTCTTTTATGTCAATTTTGACACTATTTGGGAATTGATTTTTGTGAAAAACATAACAGCATTATTACTTCGAAAAATGTTAATTAAATCAATCCTAAAATGTAATATTAACCTAGAAAATTAGTTTAATGCCTAAAAAGTATCAAATTACATTAATTTGGATATTTATAATATCAACTATTTTATTATTTCATTAATTAGGTAATTACTGCATCATCACTGTGTCATAAATTAATTTATATATTTAATGTTTAAAAAATATAAATAAAATACCATCATTTAGGAAATCTTTTTATATTTCTAATGAATATTTATAGTTGAATTTATCTTATGGATAACCCTATATTAAAATTTTTTTAGTTATTATACTTTGATTTTAAGTCTTTTAACTCTTCTTTGAATTATATAATAATAAATTTCCTAATCTAATCCAAGTGGACCAAGAGGTTCATATTTTATTCCTAAGGTTTTATTTGGTCGAATTATACTTATCCAATAGAATTAGGACATGTTTTAGGGTAATAATAATATCATTTTTACCCTTAATTACCCTATTTACTTTTAACCGTGGTAAATGGAAGTAAAAAAGTTACTATTCACAAAAATTATTTTCATCTCATTGAACAAAATTTTACTTACTTATATCAACCATGTCTCTCGAATTTTTGAAATTAAATTCACAAAAGTGGTAAAATTATGTTTTATGCAAATTTTCAAAATCTCCTAGGAGGTGGGTAAAAGACGGTAAAAAGTTCAATAAAATCTTATATATCTAAAATTAATATAAAATGACTCCAATGAATTAAATTTAACTTATATAGATATTATGTATCTATTTTGACCTAAAATAAATATAAATAAAATACATAATTATTTAAATAAAATGTTTGTTTTAACCAATAACTTAGTGTTTTTCACTATTCATCAAAAATTGAAGGTTTTCATAAAAATACCAAAAATTCACCCTATGCTAATTTCGATATTTTGAATCAAAAAATGAAGTCCATTTTGAACAAAAAAATTTATAAAATTTTAAAAAGTTGGTATTACTATTCATAACGACTAGTTTGATTGGTTGTGGTGTGTTAGAACTCGAAGTTGTGTATAACACACGCTACTGTATTATTCAAAGAGAAGCGTAGCTTGGAAGCTTGGGGTGTTACACATTAAATTTTGAAAACCATTTTGAAAAACTAAAATATTACGAAATTTTATGGAAATCCATTCATTTCAAAATAAACTTGTAATCTTATTAATGAATATTCCATGAAAATAATGGTCAGGATTAAAAGAAAATTTCTTCATGTTGTACGTTTTAAAAATAAACATTCTTTTTAAACATTTTTTAATTAGAGTTAAAAGAGACCCACATAAAAATTATTAATAAAAGTTTAAAAAATAAAATATCATGTTCAATTTCGTTACAAAAACAATTTTTATTAGAGAATATTTTTTAAAATATTTTAGAAATCATGGATATAGAAGAGAAGTATTTTCAATATAAAAGAAGATACATGATCAGTACCAGTTAAAATAAATGTCTTCGTGTTTCTTTAATTAGTATGCGAATAAATTAAATATAAACATTTAAAACACCCTAATTAATAGTGGATGATAAAATGTATAGTGTTTAAAAAAGAAGATAATTTTATTTCCTCTAGAGTAACTTTAGAAATCAAAATTCTCGAAATAAAATGATATTGTAACCTGAAGCCTTTTTCACTTTGGTGAAATTTGAATAAAAATTTATTATATGTAACAAAATGAAATTTCTCTAAAAATACCATTACTTAAATTAAGTAATATTTAATAAATCATTCACATGGTGTTAAGTACACCATAAAAAGAAAATAATCTTTCATTAAATGAAATTTGTCTCACAAAAATGAGATTATGTCAAAGAAAACCCTTATAAAGTTCATATCCTTGAATTATAAATAAATCAATGGAGGGATTATATATAAAAAACTAAAATCATTCATTTTTTAAATATATAATTAAATAAATTATAGATCAATTCATACATAATCATGGAATAATAATGATAATGAGGAAGAGTTTTAACACAAAAAAGGAAATTAATTTAAGAAACATTTTAAATCTTGGTAAATTTCAAGTTAAATCCCCTTAGTTGAAATAATTCAAATAGAAACTAAAAATAACTTCAATTATGATTTATTTATGATATATAATGTAAAATGGTTAGTTTATACACCATATAAAGGATATTAGGTGCATCATAATGAAATATGACTTAGTGAAAAAGAATTGAGATGAAATCACTTACCTCGAGTCCATAATTTCCATGTATGAACATTAACTACTATATAATAAATACATATGTACTGTACCGGACCTCCCTGGTCCCTTACATTGTAAAAATCCAGTGTTTGAGGTGTTATGAGTGGCAAAGGTGGCTCATGTAAAGAGTTTGTCAAATTTCTAGTTTTTTCATCAGTGAGTCGCATCGGTAGATCAGCATTGGTAGGTTAGCATCAGTTGCTTGAATCAGTAGCTTAACATCGATAGGTTGGAATAGATATCTTAGCGTTAGTAGGTTGGCATTGATATCTCGTGTTAGTAGCTCATCATCGATGACTCAGGGCATCAGTGACTCAGGGCGTCCGTGACTCAGGGCATCAGTAGGTTGGGCGTCGGTAGGACGGGCATTAATGAGTGACATTGGTGAGTGGCATTTCTAAGTGGCATCAATGACTCACCGTTAGTGGATCATATCAGTGGCTCATGGTGACGAATCATGTATGTGACTCACTATCAGTGACTCATGTCAGTGACTAACCCATCAGTGAGTCATTTCAAATTTTTCCAACTTTTCCAGTTTCACCCCTTTGACATTTCCTTTGACATTAAATGAGTTAAATTCCATATTTAATGAGTTTTTGAGCCATTTGAAATGGTATTTATGTCATAAAAACCCTAAGCTTCTTTTGAATCCCAAATCACAAGGTCTTTATTGTGACTCAGCTTTAATGGACTTTAAAATAGTTTCCCCATAGATTTAGGATCTGAAATTTCTAAAGCTGAAATATTATCTTATTTTGAACATGTATGCTTTAAATTGGTGCACCAAGAACCTTTATTCCCTAAGGATTCATGAACCAATTCTATAGTGTTCTATTTCATTTTCCCCTGAAGTACTCCCTGTTACTCACATAACCACCTATTTTAGAACAAAGAGGTATTGTTGACCATCAGTTGTTCCAAGTAAGGATCCCTTCTTCTCACTTTTAATTTTGTAACCTATTGGGTGGGTGTACTAATGTACCCTTGTGAATATGGTTGGGCCCATATTTAATGACGAAAATAACAAGTAATAAATATGGGGATAGTAGTATGGTGACGATGATCACCTTGTTTTATATGTTATCTATGATCTATGTTGTAAATTATATTGGTTGTATTATTATGAAAACCATAGACACTGGTGGTCTTTATTTGAAAACTTGTATGACTTGTGAATAAGTACAATTGATACTCCATGATTGAAAATATGATTATGAAATCAATTAACCATGTATATTTGATTAAATAAATGGATGCCTCCGGATCGAACTTGTTATGTGATAACTCATGCTTTATCATGGGGAATTAAAGCGTAAGTGATTTCTAAATATGAATCAACATTTTCTTATTGGTGGGTTGTGTGATGTGTGTGGTTCAGTTTGTCCATATATTTGTGCTGGTAGTGTGGTGTTGTTGTTGTATGTTTGGGTGTGTCAATGGGCTGGTATAGGCAGTGTGATGGTATCTTAGGATGATAGATTTGTTGATTGTGGAATGGATGAACTTGTTATTCAGCGGGACTACATCAGGGAAGTGGTTGAGAAGGTGGGTTACAAGACTGGGTTGCATCATGTTTATGTTTATGGGTGTTCCAATTGTGGTGTTGTGGTGTAGCGGGGTTATTGAATATGGTAGTAATGAGGGGTTCTAGGGTTCTTGATAATTTAGAGGATGGAAATTGTGGCATGAATTTGAAAAATGGTGGTAGGGGGTCCAGGAAAGGGGAGTGTGCAGTGGGACTACTAGTTGGTTGATTTATATTTGTTTTGATGAATGTGGTGTTTTTCGTGAAATGAGGCTGGCAGGGATGGTTTATGAGGGATTATTTTGAATAATGTGGTGTTACCTTGCGTGGGGATTTTACCCGGAGTTTTTGAAAACTGTTATTTTATGAATGGGGGTTAGAATGGATTCTTTTACCTTGGACCTTCTTTCTTTGTTTGGATTTGGCAGAGGTTGATATGGTTGCTTCTCCTGATAACGTTTGTAGTGTTTAGTAGTTTCCTAGGTTGGGATGAAATAAATAAAAAAATTGATAATGTAACATGATAACTAGTTAAATGAATTGGATGGGGGAATATTTTTAGAGGTGAACTGTAGTGAAGCAACATTCATTTATTGAATTATTTAAATGACCATTGTTTGTGGTGGTATGTGCTTTTAGGGTGGGTAGAAAGGGTAGTTTTAGTGTGGTATGGTTTTTATTTTGAAAAAACTCAGGTTGATTTGAGTGTTTGGTACATATATATATATATATATGTAGTTCCTTGTGATTTCTATATGCACCCCACCAGTATTGAGAACTACATGCCGAACAACCCCATTGTTATTGGGGAGGGTGTCCTTTACCAACATCCTAGTAGGAGGATGTATTTATAATTATTGTCTCTCACCTTCCCCCTCTTCTAGGTATTGGTAGTCCTAGACTCTGCAAGAAGGTTATGGTGTGGTTGTGAGGACCAGATGTCTACGGGCGAGGTGTTCTTACCCGGTGTCTTTGGGATGAGTTGTGTGGTTATTCCGACGTGTCATTAGGATGGGGTTGTGGGTTGTTGGCCAAGTTTTTGTAGGTGATATGTTATATGGTATGTAACACCCGAGACTTTTATGTTATATAAATCATCAAAGGAATCTTTTTCTACACAACACTTGCTTGGCTTGCTTTGCACGCAATCGCGACCTTCCTCGATAGCTTGCGTCGTACGCAATACCGAGTTTCACTAAAATGCTATTAAAACTAGTCGTTATGAATAGTAATAACCACTTTTTGAAATTTTATAAATTTTATTTTTCAAAATGGACTTCATTTTCGGACTCAGAATATCGAAATTAGCCTAGGGTGAAATTTGGGTATTTTTCTGAAAACTTTCAATTTTTGATGAATAGTGAAACCACTAAGTGGTAGGTTAAAAACTGAATTTTGCATAAAACTTAATTTTACCGCTTCTGTGAATGGAATTTCAAAAATCCGAGAGACACGGTTAATATCAAGGACTAAAATGTGGTTCAATGAGATGAAAATAATTTTTTGGTGAATAGTAACTTTTTACTTTTTTTACCGCGGTTAATAGTAAATAGGGTAACTAAGGGTAAATATGATATCAATATTACCCTAACACATGTCCTAATACTATTGGACAAGTGTAATTCGACCAAAAACAAACTTAGGAATAAAATATGACCATTTAGGCCCACTTGGATTAGATTAGGACATTTATTATTAATTTATTTAAAGAAGGGTTTAAATAGTTAAAATCAAAGTTTAATAAGTAAATCATTTTTAATATGGGGTTATACATAAGATAAATTCAATTGTAAATATTCATTAGAAAGCTAAAAAGATTTCCTACATGATGATAGTTTATTTGTAATTTTTAGACATTAAATAATTTAATTTATTTATGACATAATGATGATGCAGTAATTATCTTATTAATGAAATATTGACATAATTGATGTTATAAACACCAAAATAAATATAATTTGAGACTTTTTATGAATTCCACTAATTTTATAGGTTACTATGATATATTAGTATTGATTTAATCAACTTGGTTCGAACATATAATTCTGTTATGACTTTCAAACAAATCATATATCAAATAGTGTCAAAATTGACACAAAATAGTTTTTAAATCAAATATTATATTATTAATTGTTATTGTATTCCTAAAAATCTAAGGTTCGGCCAAATAATTTAGATAAGGATATATATATTAATAATAAACGATTTGGGGTTCGTTTGGCATGTTATTGTAAGTTTATTAACCATATAGTGAAAGAAAACAAAAAGACATGGTAAAAGTTAAATTATTTAAATTAGAGTTAAATCTAATTGATAAGGTTAAAATAATATCCTAAACTTGTCTAAATTCTATTGGTTGATAGGATTTCGACCCTTCTCCTCTTTAGCTTCGAAATAAGACCCTTTGGAACCATTATAAACCGATTTTGACTTTAATATAAAATAATATTTTGAGATATTCCTAAGGTGCCCCTCTCCTCCCTTATAAAAGGGCACCTCCTCCCCCTCCTCCTCACACCAATTTGAGCACTCAAGCTCGGCCAACCCCTGCCATTTTCTCCTCTCCACTTCCCTAGAATAATCCTAGAGGTCCTGGTCTTCTCCAAAGACCAATCTTAGTTCCTTAAGTGGAGGATTCAAAGAGGCGTTCCAAAGAAGAGGTAATATCCATTACCGATCTTTTCAATTTCATTCTTCTTCAACTTCTTCTTCTTTAGTTGTTTCATGATAAAGTAATAACATAAGTATTACTTACATACTGATATGTTATTATAAATATGAAACAACCCTAATTCACCTTCTATCCATCCTACGGAAAAAATGAAATCACCGCGCGTGCGTACGTACGGAATACCGTCTCCACGCCGTGGTGTAATCTATTTTCCACCATCACCTTACAAGGATGGGTATAATGGTGTAATGAGTAACTATATATGATTATTATTAAGTAATATTGATACTGAAATAATATATATATAAACTCCAATACAATTCCACGATCATAGGAACGATATCATCACTCGTGCGTACGTACGGAATACCGTCTCCACGATGTGATGCGACTCGTTCTACATGATCTTCATTTCATAATGATTGTATAAATGAATTGAATGAATGAATATGGTATATACTACACTAATACCATTCTGGAAATGAATTATCTATAACCTAAATATAAGAATAAGAATTTATTCGACAAAACACGCATAAGAACAAAAAGTTATAAAGACCCGAGTAACAAGTAACAATGAAATATTACTAACAAGAAGCTAATAATATGACCATATATGATCTCATATCAATATGTATGATTCTGGAATAAGTCAATAACATTATTTAAACCATTATACAGGAGCTTCGGACACGTACAAAGCTAATCGGACCTAAGGTAAGGGAAATATCACAATCTCATTTTTATCCGAGATTGTTTATTCGTAAGTATTTACTGGGGTGTATTTTATCATCCACATCCATGTTCCCTCAATATGAAATATTGTTTCCATCCACTTGCAATAGTTTAAATCCAATTTTACCCTTAGGTGAGTTTTTAGTAAAGAATATGAAAGGAATCTTTTGTCGTTTTTCCGTACGAGGTACTTTTTGACTTTTCCGAAAAAAGTACGAAGAATGTTTTTTTTAACTTATACGGCATGAATGGATTTTTAAAACATTATTTCCAAGAAGCTTCCTTTACAAGTTTTCAAGTTTATTTTTAATCAACTTCTTTTATTTTAAAGTTGTATGACATGTTATGAAAGGAAAATTGTTTTTGAAGAAGAAAGGATATTTTCCTCAAGAATTCAATACAAGTGTTTTATCAAAATTATTTTCCATCTAAGATAATAAAGGGTTCTGTTTCTATCCATATTTTTACATTGGTTTGACTATGTTGTGATGGAATTATGTTTATGAATTCCTTTATCATATATGAATTGATTTATGATGTCATGATGTTTCAAGAATCCCATTTTTGTTATATGTGTTATGCGATGATGTATGTTTTATGATTATGTGGCACACATAAGAAAGGATTCATTATAAGATGGGTGGGACCTATATCTCCCTCCAATGCATTGGGTAAAGATTTTATATCTCATGAGATAGGCATGGCTGGAACGGAAGGTTATTTCGGTTCAGTGATACAGGACTGAAACGAGGAGTGAACTCGGTTCAGAAAGGGACTTTGTCCACTAAGATAGTCTTGGCAATGAGTCATGACTAACAAGAAATGATTTTCCATGATTATGTGTTCATGCCACAAAGTTGCAAGTTTTATGTTATGATTATTGGGATCTCATTTTCACTTCTATGATTTATTCCATGTTAAGATATTATGATCTCTTTTGCAGGTTTTGATCTTCATAAAGATATGATATGATTTTTATTTTTTTTATTTGCCCTTGCTGAGCATTTGAGCTCACCCTTTTATGTTTTCTTTTCCCCAGGTCAGGAAGATGGATATTAAATTGAATATGCTAAAAGGGACCCTAGATATGATGAAATAAACGAGAGATACTGTAGAAGATTTATGAACCAGTTGTTTATGTTTCCCAGTTTCTAAAGACACTATACCTATACGGTCCTTTGTGGTTTTGTCATATGTTGTAATAAGTGTGCTTCAATTTTGAAGTATTAACAATGTATGTAAAGTATGGGTCGTTATAGTTGGTATCAGAGGCAAAGGAGGTAGGAATGTATCCGATCCTTGGGAACTCTCACATGTGAGCGTTGGACGAAGCATGGCTCTCCGCCCAAGGGCTTCATGAGGAAATGGCTGCCACTGGGGATGGTGGTGTGTCCCGCCCAGGGGGTGTAGCCGCCCATGGAGTGCCCTGATAGGTATCAATTGTAGTCCACTGGAAGTAATTCTAGACCGCTATAGTTGGTATCAGAGGAAAGGTATAGTCAACCTTTGGAAACTAGGATGTGAAAGCCTTAGTAAGAACCCTAAGGATAAGTCTAAGCATAGAACACAATCTTAGTGTTTTAGAAGTGGCCTTTAATAACCTAGGATAAGACCTTAAGCATGAAAATTTTATTCTTGAATTATGTGGTTTCCTATTATAATTAGTGTTGCTCACACTATTCTTCTTGGTTTTAGTCAATGGCTGGAACCCGAAGGAACCGTGTTAATGCGGAATGCGATGGGCAATGCAATGATTGTCCCCCTGAGCAACCAAACGATATGGGAGCTGGAATTCAAAATCTTGTAGCCATGCTCACGCAACTTTCTCAAGCTATGAATCATGCAGGATTTCCAAACGAACAAAGGAGGGAGCAACATTCTGTTGAATCCTTCATGAGGCAGCGTCCACCATCTTTCAGCGGGTCTACTGATCCATTAGTTGCTGAACAATGGATTAGTACTACTGAAAAGATATTTTCAGTTCTTCAATGTTCTGAGCATGATAAAGTCATCCTAGCAGTGTATCGTTTGGAAGGAGATGCGGATCAATGGTGGAATCTTGTTAAGAATACGAGGCAAAGGGATGAAATTGAGTCTATGGAATGGGACGAGTTCAAGAACTTATTTTTCAATAAGTACTTCCCTCGTATTCTCCGAACAAAGATGGAGAAAGAGTTCCTTGAACTGAAGCAAAGGGATGATGAATCTGTTGGTACCTATGAAGCAAATTTTACCAGACTTGCAAGGTACGCTTCTGGTATTATTATCCAACCTGAGAGTAAGATCGATCGATTCTTTAGTGGCTTAAAACCAAGTCTTCGAAGGGCGTTAGCCATAAGGGACTTCAATAGCTACGAGGAAATCGTTCGATGTGCTCTCAAAGTCGAGATGGAGATTGGAGTAACCCATCAGTCACATGGGTTTGATAAGAAGAGGAAGATGGAATTCAATGAAAAATCTAAAGAGCACACGGAAAAGAAGATAAACTTTCCCTTATGCTCAAAGTGTGGAAAGAAACATGGAGGGAGTTGTCTTAAAGGTACAAGTAAATGTTTTAAATGTGGAAAGGAAGGTCATCGGGCATTTGAATGCCGTGATAATGGGAAGAAGATGTCTAATGATGCAAACAAAGGAAGGGATACACAGAATGAACCTACTACACTTCAATGTTTCAAGTGCAAGGAGATGGGGCATTATGCCAATCAATGCCCAAATCCAAGGGTTGATGATGATGGTCGACGTCAACAAACTCTTAAGGCTAAAGAAAAAGGAAAGTCACATGCAATTTCTATCAGCGATGTGGAGTACGATAACGATGTGGTGAAAGGTACACTTACCAACCACTCTAAAGTAGCAAATGTTTTATTTGATTCTGGATCCACCCACTCTTTTATTTCTGAAAAATTTTCTAAGGGTATCACCGTATTACCTCAACAATTAGATGTTGAGTTAGCTGTGACAACACCTAATGGCACATCAATCGCATCAGAAGTTTATAATTCTTCTCCGATCGAAGTTTGTGGGAAAGTGCTTCCTGCAAATCTTGTGATCCTTCCTTTAGTGGAATTTGATGTGATTCTTGGCATGGATTGGCTTTCTCTACATGGAGCTCATATCAATTGCCAAAGAAGGGAAGTCACATTTCATATTCCAGATCAACCTATGATCGTCTATCAATGCAAGGATGAACATAACCTTCCAGTGGAAATTTCTTCCATCTTATGGGTATTGATTCCACTAAATGAAGGTTATTTATCTCAAATGGTTGGTGAGAAACTCACGATTAAGAATATGCCCATTGTACGGGAGTTTGATGATGTCTTTCCGGAGGAATTGTCGGGTCTTCCACCAAATCGTGAAGTTGAGTTTTCAATAGAACTCGTACCGGGTGCTTTGCCTATTTCAAAGACACCTTATAGAATGGCCCCAATTGAGTTGCAGGAATTGAAGAAGCAACTCCAAGAGAATCTTGATAAGGGATTCATACGCCCTAGTGCGTCACCTTGGGGAGCACCTGTTCTATTTGTTAAGAAGAAAGATGGATCAATGAGACTCTGCATTGATTATCGAGAACTTAACAAGATCACTATCAAGAACAAATATCCTCTCCCACGCATTGATGACTTATTTGACCAACTACGCGGAGCTCAATACTTTTCCAAGATTGATCTTCGTTTAGGGTATCATCAATTAAGGGTCAAAAGGGAGGATATACCAAAGACGGCTTTCCGTACAAGATATGGACACTATGAATTTATAGTAATGCCATTTGGTCTTACTAATGCCCCTGCTATCTTCATGGATCTAATGAATAGAGTCTTTAGAGACTATCTTGATCAATTTGTGGTAGTCTTTATAGACGATATTCTTGTCTATTCAAAGAGCAAGGAAGAGAATGAAGATCACTTGAGAATTATATTGAAGACCCTGAGAAAGGAGAAGCTTTATGCCAAATTTACCAAGTGTGAATTTTGGCTTCAAAAAGTTGCATTTTTGGGTCATATAATCTCAAAAGAGGGGATATCTGTGGATCCAGCAAAAACAGAGGTTATCGAAAGATGGTCAAGACCAACAACAGTAACTGAGATCCGAAGTTTTCTTGGTTTGGCTGGATATTATCGACGTTTTGTAAAAGATTTTTCACGATTATCTAATCCACTCACCAAGTTGACTCGAAAAGGAGTTAAGTTTGTCTGGACAGAGGAATGTGAAGAGAATTTCAAGGAGTTGAAAAGAAGGTTATCTAGTGCACCTGTGCTCACACTACCTTGTAGTGGAGAAAGGTTTGTGATCTATAGTGATGCATCCAAGAAGGGATTAGGGTGTGTTCTTATGCAAAATGATATGGTGATAGCTTATGCCTCACGACAGTTGAAAATCCATGAGCAAAATTACCCAACACATGATTTGGAGTTGGCTGCGGTAATCTTTGCATTAAAGATTTGGAGGCATTACCTTTATGGTGAAAGGTGTGATATTTATACTGATCATAAAAGTTTAAAGTATATTTTCACACAAAAGGAGCTGAATATGCGCCAAAGAAGATGGTTGGAGCTGATTAAGGATTATGACTGCTCAATCCATTACCACCCTGGGAAAGCAAACAAGGTGGCAGATGCATTAAGTCGACAAGACCATGCTAGTTTATCCATGATGAGGATCACAAAAGATCCAATATTTATGGATTTACAAAGGATGGATCTTAGAATTATAATGGAAGGGGAAAAATCTTATCTTTCTCAAATGAATGTTCAACCATCTATACATGTGAAGATTAAAGAGGCACAGAAAGAAGATGTCGAGTTACAAAAGAAGGTGAGAAATGTTCCTGAATTCAACCTTGATTGTGATGGGATAATAAAGTTCAGGAATCGGGTTTGTGTTCCTCCCATCCCCGAATTAAAGAAAGAGCTGCTGGATGAGGCTCATAGTTCTTCATTCTCTATTCATCCTGGAAGCACGAAGATGTATAGGGACCTGAAAGAGTACTTCTGGTGGGATGGCATGAAAAGAGATGTTGCTGAATATGTCTCTCGATGCTTGGTTTGTCAACAAGTTAAAGCTGAGAGACAGAAGTCTAAGGGGATGTTACAACCATTACCCATACCCGAATGGAAATGGGAAGACATCACTATGGACTTTGTCACAGGACTTCCTAAAACATCCAAAGGCAATAATGCTATCTGGGTCATAGTTGATCGTCTTACAAAGTCTGCACACTTCATTGCTATTAGAGAGGATTTCTCTCTAGATCAGCTTGCCAGGATATATGTAAAGGAAGTGGTAAGATTGCATGGAGTACCACTTTCTATTATATCTGATCGAGATCCAAGATTTACCTCAAAGTTCTGGCGAAGTCTTCAGCATACTCTGGATACAGAGTTGAGTTTCAGCACTGCTTATCATCCCCAGACAGACGGTCAGTCTGAGAGAACAATTCAAACCCTAGAAGATATGTTGAGAGCTTGCTCTATGGATTTCAAAGGAGGTTGGGATCAACACCTACCTTTGGTGGAATTTTCTTATAATAATAGCTTTCACTCCAGTATTCAGATGGCTCCTTATGAAGCTCTCTATGGAAAGAAATGCAGGACTCCAACTTGCTGGGATGAAGTTGGGGAAAGAAAGCTATTAGGACCTGATCTCGTTGATGAAATGGCAGAAAAGGTCAGATCTATTCAACAACACATAAGAGCAGCTCAGAGTCGACAGAAAAGTTATGCCGACAACCGAAGAAAAGACCTAGAGTTTGAAGTGGGCGATAAAGTGTTCTTACGAATATCTCCCTGGAAGAGGGTTATGAGATTTGGAAAGAAGGGGAAGTTGAGCCCTAGATATATCGGTCCTTTTGAAATACTGGATCGTGTTGGGAAGGTAGCTTACCGATTGGCGCTTCCACCGAATCTCTCTCAAGTTCACGATGTGTTCCACGTATCTCTCCTGAGAAAGTACATACCAGATCCTTCACATGTACTCAGCTCAGAAGTTGTACCGCTGGAGCAAGATCTTTCTTATGAAGAACAGCCGATAGAGATTCTGGATCGTAGCGAAAAAGTCCTACGAAACAAGACCACTCGCTTGGTGAAAGTTTTATGGAGGAACCACCAACTTGAAGAAGCTACATGGGAGCTTGAGGATATGATGAGGGAGAAGTATCCTCATTTGTTTGTTACAAAGTGACGAATTTCGAGGGCGAAATTCTTTTTAAGGGGGGTAGAATGTAACACCCGAGACTTTTATGTTATATAAATCATCAAAGGAATCTTTTTCTACACAACACTTGCTTGGCTTGCTTTGCACGCAATCGCGACCTTCCTCGATAGCTTGCGTCGTACGCAATACCGAGTTTCACTAAAATGCTATTAAAACTAGTCGTTATGAATAGTAATAACCACTTTTTGAAATTTTATAAATTTTATTTTTCAAAATGGACTTCATTTTCGGACTCAGAATATCGAAATTAGCCTAGGGTGAAATTTTGGTATTTTTCTGAAAACTTTCAATTTTTGATGAATAGTGAAACCACTAAGTGGTAGGTTAAAAACTGAATTTTGCATAAAACTTAATTTTACCGCTTCTGTGAATGGAATTTCAAAAATCCGAGAGACACGGTTAATATCAAGGACTAAAATGTGGTTCAATGAGATGAAAATAATTTTTTGGTGAATAGTAACTTTTTACTTTTTTTACCGCGGTTAATAGTAAATAGGGTAACTAAGGGTAAATATGATATCAATATTACCCTAACACATGTCCTAATACTATTGGACAAGTGTAATTCGACCAAAAACAAACTTAGGAATACAATATGACCATTTAGGCCCACTTGGATTAGATTAGGACATTTATTATTAATTTATTTAAAGAAGGGTTAAAATAGTTAAAATCAAAGTTTAATAAGTAAATCATTTTTAATATGGGGTTATACATAAGATAAATTCAATTGTAAATATTCATTAGAAAGATAAAAAGATTTCCTACATGATGATATTTTATTTGTAATTTTTAGACATTAAATAATTTAATTTATTTATGACATAATGATGATGCAGTAATTATCTTATTAATGAAATATTGACATAATTGATGTTATAAACACAAAAATAAATATAATTTGAGACTTTTTATGAATTCCACTAATTTTCTAGGTTACTATGATATATTAGTATTGATTTAATAAACTTGGTTCGAACATATAATTCTGTTATGACTTTCAAACAAATCATATATCAAATAGTGTCAAAATTGACACAAAATAGTTTTTAAATCAAATATTATATTATTAATTGTTATTGTATTCCTAAAAATATAAGGTTCGGCCAAATAATTTAGATAAGGATATATATATTAATAATAAACAATTTGGGGTTCGTTTGGCATGTTATTGTAAGTGTATTAACCATATAGTGAAAGAAAACAAAAAGACATGGTAAAAGTTAAATTATTTAACTTAGAGTTAAATCTAATTGATAAGGTTAAAATAATATCCTAAACTTGTCTAAATTCTATTGGTTGATAGTATTTCGACCCTTCTCCACTTTAGCTTCGAAATAAGACCCTTTGGAACCATTATAAACCGATTTTGACTTTAATATAAAATAATATTTTCAGATATTCCTAAGGTGCCCCTCTCCTCCCTTATAAAAGGGCACCTCCTCCCTCTCCTCCTCACACCAATTTGAGCACTCAAGCTCGGCCAACCCATGCCATTTTCTCCTCTCCACTTCCCTAGAATAATCCTAGAGGTCCTGGTCTTCTCCAAAGACCAATCTTAGTTCCTTAAGTGGAGGATTCAAAGAGGCGTTCCAAAGAAGAGGTAATATCCATTACCGATCTTTTCAATTTCATTCTTCTTCAACTTCTTCTTCTTTAGTTGTTTCATGATAAAGTAATAACATCAGTATTACTTACATACTGATATGTTATTATAAATATGAAACAACCGTAATTCACCTTCTATCCATCCTACGGAAAAAATGAAATCACCGCGCGTGCGTACGTACGGAATACCGTCTCCACGCCGTGGTGTAATCTATTTTCCACCATCACCTTACAAGGATGGGTATAATGGTATAATGAGTAACTATATATGATTATTATTAAGTAATATTGATACTGAAATAATATATATATAAACTCCAATACAATTCCACGATCATAGGAACGATATCATCACTCGTGCGTACGTACGGAATACCGTCTCCACGATGTGATGCGACTCGTTCTACATGATCTTCATTTCATAATGATTGTATAAATGAATTGAATGAATGAATATGGTATATACTACACTAATACCATTCTGGAAATGAATTATCTATAACCTAAATATAAGAATAAGAATTTATTCGACAAAACACGCATAAGAACAAAAAGTTATAAAGACCCGAGTAACAAGTAACAATGAAATATTACTAACAAGAAGCTAATAATATGACCATATATGATCTCATATCAATATGTATGATTCTGGAATAAGTCAATAACATTATTTAAACCATTATACAGGAGCTTCAGACACGTACAAAGCTAATCGGACCTAAGGTAAGGGAAATATCACAATCTCATTTTTATCCGAGATTGTTTATTCGTAAGTATTTACTGGGGTGTATTTTATCATCCACATCCATGTTCCCTCAATATGAAATATTGTTTCCATCCACTTGCAATAGTTTAAATCCAATTTTACCCTTAGGTGAGTTTTTAGTAAAGAATATGAAAGGAATCTTTTGTCATTTTTCCGTACGAGGTACTTTTTGACTTTTCCGACAAAAGTACGAAGAATGTTTTTTTTTAACTTATACGGCATGAATGGATTTTTAAAACATTATTTCCAAGAAGCTTCCTTTACAAGTTTTCAAGTTGATTTTTAATCAACTTCTTTTATTTTAAAGTTGTATGACATGTTATGAAAGGAAAATTGTTTTTGAAGAAGAAAGGATATTTTCCTCAAGAATTCAATACAAGTGTTTTATCAAAATTATTTTCCATCTAAGATAATAAAGGGTTCTGTTTCTATCCATATTTTTACATTGGTTTGACTATGTTGTGATGGAATTATGTTTATGAATTCCTTTATCATATATGAATTGATTTATGATGTCATGATGTTTCAAGAATCCCATTTTTGTTATATGTGTTATGCGATGATGTATGTTTTATGATTATGTGGCACACATAAGAAAGGATTCATTATAAGATGGGTGGGACCTATATCTCCCTCCAATGCATTGGTTAAAGATTTTATATCTCATGAGATAGGCATGGCTGGAACGGAAGGTTATTTCGGTTCAGTGATACAGGACTGAAACGAGGAGTGAACTCGGTTCAGAAAGGGACTTTGTCCACTAAGATAGTCTTGGCAATGAGTCATGACTAACAAGAAATGATTTTCCATGATTATGTGTGCATGCCACAAAGTTTCAAGTTTTATGTTATGATTATGGGGATCTCATTTTCACTTCTATGATTTATTCCATGTTAAGATATTATGATCTCTTTTGCAGGTTTTGATCTTCATAAAGATATGATATGAATTTTATTTCCTTTATTTGCCCTTGCTGAGCATTTGAGCTCACCCTTTTATGTTTTCTTTTCCCCAGGTCAGGAAGATGGATATTAAATTGAATATGCTAAAAGGGACCCTAGATATGATGAAATAAACGGGAGATACTGTAGAAGATTTATGAACCAGTTGTTTATGTTTCCCAGTTTCTAAAGACACTATACCTATACGGTCCTTTGTGGTTTTGTCATATGTTGTAATAAGTGTGCTTCAATTTTGAATTATTAACAATGTATGTAAAGTATGGGTCGTTATATGGTATGTGGCCCAGTTGTGTATGTGAAAGTCGTGACAACTGGGCTTGTGGAAGAGTGTGGTAGCATCCAAAAGTTCTCTGTTAGGGATGAGAAGTTAACCAATGGGATGTGGTGTGGGGTTCCCAAAGCTCGATGTGATTATTATTTTACTTTAATTTAATATAGTTACACAGTGAGTATGACTTGGTGAGGATGGGGTGGATAGTATACCATGTTATATGCTTTTTATTTTCTATTGTTTTCTCATAGGGGCATTACTACACTTCTTCCACTTGTGCACGAGTGAATTTGGGTTTTACTTACTGATTATACTTGTATGCTCACCCTATGAATATATAAGTGTTTTCTAGTTTCTAGGGAGATTACGTGGACCGTAATGGACCATACTATCACAGATGCTGGGGATGATTTCTCTATTGCTTTTTAGTTTTATTTTAGTACTTACTTTAGAGTTTTATTTCTATATCTAGAATTTTTAATTTAAACATGCATGTGGGATGGATTTTTTATTCTTTATATATGTGTCTTGGAGTTGTTTTAGATTGATACATCTTATATCCTAATCCTAGTAACTATAAAAGGGAAATAACTCCCATTTTGTGATATTTATATACCCTTGGTGCTAGTCTCCACATCGGGGTCTATTTGAGGTAGGACATGGGGGTCATTATCTCTTCTTTATCTTGAGGAAGGATGGTTTTGAAATCTGGATATCCCTTCCATCATCTTGTAGAAGGCAGGTTTTTACTACAAATCAATTATTTAAATTCTTAAGAAAATTTCCTAGGATTATTAAATTATAAATAAATAATTTTCTTATTATTTTAATTTCTTATTTAATAACATAATTACTAAAGTCCATGTCGAGTTTTTTGAGGACGTCGAGTTCATAACATGAGAAGGGCTTCGGCGTGTTGATCATGTTTAAAGGATTCATTTTTAATTAACCTATATAATAATAATACTAATATAAATATAATTTTTATTCAGTAAATATATTTTAAAAATGAACCATTATATATGGTTATGGAAAAATAATTACGGTATAATCATAGAGATGATAGACTGTATGTACACGTGAATAACCATTCCATTTTTTCAATAATCGTGATGGAAATAAGGTTAGTATTATTTTATCTTTCTATAATTACTATTATATCATTACTATAATATTTCATTCTTTAATAAAATTTATATATACTAGAAATTTGATGTGGCTATGAAAATTAATCACATCACTTCACGGAGGCAGTAGTCCACATGTATGCTTGAATGAAGTTATCAATTTTCAATATATAGAAAGTTAAGAAAATGAGGATATATTATCATTAAAAAATTATAAATATTTTATAAATATCAAATATATAATTTTAATTCATCGTTATAACATGTCATGAGTGGTGGTGATGGAAAATGAATAACATTAGTTCATGAGGAGGTAGTCCTCCATACACACGAATGATGGGTTAGTTTCTCATTTTATAAAAGTATAGATAAATATAGGTTGTTCCATTAAATTAATAACTTATTAGTATATTTAATATATTGGTTTTATTATTTCAAAATGTGTTATGAATATTTTATTGAGGTGGAATATGAAATAAAATGACAACATTTGGTTATGAACTATACCTCTTCATTGGAAATCCACCATTACTTTAAATTTTAAGACATATAAAGATGGTATTATTTCCAAAACAAAACCCAAATAAAATGTATAGGGATATTAAGAATATATTTGTGTAGGTATCCTTTAAAACACAATAATTTTTAAGTGTGAATGAATGAGGATAAGAGGCTCCCCTATATAAGAGAGAGAAGGGGAACTCTTGGAATTTCAGAAATTATTAAATTAATATAAGTTAATTTCCATATTAAAACTAGTCTAAATTTATATGATTTGAATATAATATTAAGATTAGTTAAAATCCTCTAATATAATAGATATTTCACATGTTTAGATGATCATTTCACCAATATATTTTTTGTTTTTACATAGGTTAACCCTCTTGTATGATTACCGTGATAATTTTTTATTATTATTTAAGTGTCAATATACTCAATATAAAATTACAATTGGACCTTATGTAGACTATGGTTGATATTTTTAACATAATTCAAATCACATGGTTGAATAATGTTTTTAGGGGTTTTATATCATTAAATAAAATATTATTTATTAGAAAATATCATTTATGTCAATTTTGGAACTATTCATTTTATTCAACATTGAAAATAATTTGATTAAAATATAATTAGAATATAATCCACTCAGACATTCCAATTTTTTTATTTATCAATAAAATTCATGGAACATAATAATATATTCAAATTATAGTATTTTAATATTTTTAAATTATTTGATCAATTTTCCTTTTTATTATATAACTGTGGCATCGGCTTTCCGTATGAATTTAAAATATTTATTTCATCACTAAAAATAAGAAATAAATTACAATGAAAAAAAATTATCTTTTAAAATTATATATTTAATTGGAAATAATATTTTTTTATCCCTATTGTAACGTTCCGAGTCCAGAGCCCCTCCACTGGTGCCCCGTACCTGGTTCGCCACATGACCTCAAGCGTGTTTCCTCGAACAGCAGAGGCTGTCGACTAGCAGCGAGGGCCTTGGTGAGTCGGTGGGGAAACTATTCCCTCATTTGGTAAGGTAGACAAGGAAAGAAAACAACAATAAACAACATAAGTAGTAAACAACATGCACAACAACAGAAACCAAACAACGGAAGCAACGTAGACATATAACTATGATGAAAATGATGCAGCAAGCACAAGTATCTTTGGAAAACAGAAAACACAACAACATGCTAAAATACAACTTAGACCAAGTGCAAAAGAAAAACAAATATTCTCCTCAGCATCACGATCCACAGCTCGGTCCCATGCTCCCCAGCTCTTGATGCAGTCAAGACCCTGATGTAGAAGGGCGCTTGCCTTTGTCTATACCTGCAGCAACATAGTCTGCTTGGGCCCAAAAGCATGGCCCAAACAGGGTGTGTGATACAATCCCAGTAGGCAATCACCCAAAGATTTGTGCCTAACAGTCAATGAATACATTGCAGTAAATAAACAATAAGAAAAAAACATAAAAGTACATGCAACTACAATCCATAGTTCCAACAAGTAAAGTACACAAGAAAGAAACCAGCAATAAGAAGAAAACAGGTAACCCTCTAGGTAGATCTCACAGTCTAACCCCTATGGTTCAACCTATAGGCACTAGAAATCCTCTAGGAGGCACACACAGTCTCACCCCTCTGGTTCAGCTACGTAATTAAGCAGACTCTCTGGGGAAGAACTCACGGTCAATTACCCCTATAGTCTCGTATCGTTCTAAAGGCTCTCTTGGGAAGAACTCAACGTCAATTCCCCCTATGGACCGCGTCGTAATTAAAAGACACTCTGGAGAAGCCCTTCCGTCAATTCTCCACTTGGTCTCGCATCGTGATTAAAAAGACACTCTGGAGAATCCCTTCCGTCAATTATCCCTTTGGTCAGCTACTCTAGGTTCTCACAGTCCTGAGTAACTAAACATGCTCAGCCTGTGTGTATCGTACAAGTAAACCTCAAGAACTACTTGTCTATCAACTAAGGCTCAACAAAAATAAATAACAATAGTCCACAATCCTACAACTAGGCATGGCAACTGGAAAAACGCCAAACAGGCAGAACAAGCATGGTAAAGCAATCTGACCACAACAAAATACTCTAATCACAAGCAATAACCTCTAATAAAGCAATCAAGAAAAGCAAGCATGTAATATGGGAAAAACAGGAAACACGCAATACCCCGTTCAAGGGTATTGGTGGAAATTGCACAAAATATTCATCAACTTTCTGTGGAAAGGCACAAACCACCTACCTCGATCCTAGGAGATCGATATACGTGAACCTCGACGACAGATTCCCCTTAGAACGACGTAGATCTGAGAAAACGCACAAAACATTCATCCCATGATAACTTGAAAATAAGGAGGAATCAAGAAACAAGGCTCAAGCATAAGGAAGAACTCACCGCTGCGATTCCAATGCAATCAACCGTGCTCGAATCAGAGAACGGATGACGAGGCAGGACTCCTTCGAAGATCCGGCCGCACAGACGCTCCCGGACGGTCAAAAACTAGAGAAGAAGACGTATTTGGGGGTTAGGCACGACCCCGGTCTATTTAATGAAAAAAAAGTACACGGCATGTACTTTTAGAGTACACGACATGTACTTCGAATTTTCCATACTCTGAAATAACTGGCCTCCACCTCAGCCTTACACACCGTGTGTGTGGCCCAGACACGACTAGCACATGGCTTCGAGTCGGAACAGAGTACACGGTGTGTACTCAGAAAGTACACGGTGTGTACTTTGAAAATTTTAGAAAAACTATTTTTCTTAAAAACTCTAGAAAAATGGAAAAACATACCTGAACGAAGGTCCGGGTTCTTACAAACTTCCCCCATTGAAGAAATTCATCCCCGAATTTCCCTAACGAGGTGGAGAAGAAGGATCCCCGAACAGCTCTGGCCACTGCGATCGTACATCGGCCTCCCTCTCCCAGGACTCATCCTGTACTCGCCTGTGCAGCCATAGCACTCGTACTAGAGGAACATACCGCCCATGGAGAACCTTTGTACTATGATCGACAATCTGGATAGGATGCTCCTCGAATGACGCATCCGCTTCAAGCTCAAATTCCTCAGGCTGAAAGTCGTGAGATGGGTCTAAAAAGTAACGTCGGAGCTGAGAGACCTGGAAGATGTCGTTCATGGCCCGATACCTCTGAGGTATCTGCAACTGATAGGCAACTAGCCCCACTCACTCCAAAACCTCAAACGGCCTGACGTACCGTGACGAAAGCTTACCCTATCTCCGGATCCTTTTGTGTCCCATCCTCGGTGCGACACGTAGGAAAACCTGATCACCGACCTTGAACTCTAGAGGTCATCTCCGCTGATCAGCATAAGACTTTTGTCGAGACTGTGTTGTAGCCATCCTCTTCCGAACCAGCTCTATCTTCTCTGAAGTCTCCTGAACAAGACGAGGTCCCAGCAAAGCTGCCTCTCCTGCCTCTAGCCAACATAAGGTTGATCAGCATGGCCTACCGTACAAATCCTCGTATGGCGCCATCTGAATGGTCTCTTGGAAACTGTTGTTGTAGCCGAACTCCACAAGAGGAATATGCTTCTCCCAAGAACCGCCAAAATCAAGGATGCAAGCTCGGAGCATATCCTCAAGCACCTGGATCGTGCGCTCGGACTAACCATCAGTCTGAGGATGGTATGATGTACTCAAAAGTACCTGTGTACCCAAGGCCTTTTGAAGTCCCTGCCAGAACCGAGAGGTGAAGCACACATCTCTGTCTAAAGCAATAGAGTGGGGAACTCCATGCTGACGCACAATCTCCCTGATGTAAAGTTGTCCTAGATCATCGACACTAAAGGTCTCCTTGATCAGCAAGAAGTGAGCAACCTTCGTAAGTCTGTCGACGACAACCCAAATAGCATCGTTCCCTTGAGGTGATCTCGGAAACCCGGTCACAAAGTCCATCACAACATCGTTCCACTTCCACTCCGAAATGGGTAACTACTGTAAGAGCCCCGCTGGTTGCTGATGCTCTGCTTTCACCTACTGACAAGTAGAACATCTCATGAAAAAACCACCAACATCCTTCATCATACCTGGCCACCAGTACTGGCGATGAAGATCCCGATACATCGTGGTGACGCCAGGAAGAACTGCCCAAACTAGGGAATAGAAATCCCGCATCAGCTCCTCGTGTATGTCTGCTGGAACCCATATGCATCCTTGGAAATGCAAGATCGCATCCTTGCCCACTTTTCATCTAGGATGAGGGTCCTCTCCTGACACACTCTCCCGTAGGACTAAGCCTTTCGAGTCTGATAGCTGCCTCATCCATACCCGATCAAGTAGCGTGGAGGTAACATCTAAAAAAGATAGAAAAGTTTGTCCCCGTCTGTCGTGCACCTCTAGATGCATCTCAGAAAATAGAGCCATCAGCTGCCACTCACTACTGGCCTCCTGAACTGTCTGAATCTGAGTTCTCCTGCTAAATGCATCTGCCACGGCATTGCCCTTTCCCGGCGTATAGGCAAGCTTGAAGTCAAAATATTGTAGATACTCCACCCACCTGTGCTGCCTCAGATTCAGATCATGCTGAGTGAAGATATACTTGAGACTCTTGTGTTCAGTGAAGACCACAAAGTGATCTCCCAAAAGATAGTGTCTCCAACAGCGTAAGACATGAATAGCAAGTGCAAACTCCAGATCATGCGTAGGGTAGTTCCACTCATGTGGCCTCAGTTGCCGAGACCCATACACAACGACTCCATATTCCTGCATAAGCACAACTCCCAGCCCGATACCCGAAGCATCACAGTAAATAGTGTATCTCTTGCCTGGCTCTGGCAAGACTAGTATCAGTGCTGATGTCAACCTCCCTTTCAGCTCCTGAAAGGCTGACTCACAATAATCTGACCATAAGAACTTCACTCCCTTCTTGGTCAGACCTGTCAAGGGTGCTACTAAATGAGAAAAGTCCCGAATGATGCGTCTGTAGTATTCAGCCAGCCCTAGGAAGCTCTGTACCTCAAAAATGTTCTTCGGTTGCTCCCAGGAAACTATACCTCTCACTTTCTCTGGGTCCACATATACTCCTGTCTCTGAGATGATGTGACCCAAGAAGTGAATCTGATCCAACCAGATGTGGCACTTCAAGAGTTTAGAATAAAGCCGATGCTCTCTCAGTGTACTCGAAACGATCTCAAGATGGGTGGCATGGTCGTGTCGAGTGTGACAGTACACCAATATATCATCCACGAAGACCATGAAGAAGGAATCCAAGTAAGGATGGAACTCTCAGTTCATCGTCGCCATGAAAACTGCAGGTGCGTTCGTGAGACCGAATGACGTGACTATATACTCGTAAAGACCGTACCTGCTCCTGAATGTTGTCAGAGGTATATCTGATGGTCTAACGTGAAACTGATGATAACTGGACCTCAAGTCGATCTTCGAGAACACCCAGGCTCCTCGAAGCTGATCGAAAAGGTCATCAATCCTTGGCAATGGATATCGGTTCTAGACCGTTAACTGGTTCAGCTTCCAATAATACACACAAATCCAAAGGGTACCGTCTACCTTCTTTGCAAATAAAATAGGAGAACCCCAAGGAGAAGTACTGGGTTGGATGAAACCCTTATCCTATAGCACCTCCAACTGCTTCTTGATCTCCTGCAACTCAGGTGTGGCCATCCTATAGGGAGGAATAGACACCGGTTCCACTCCAAGAACGAGCTCAATAGAAAAGTACACCTCACGCTTCGAAGGCAAACCTGAAAAGTCCTCTGGAAAGACATCCCTGAAGCAATCAACCACTGGAGGAAAGTCCAACTGTGGAGTCCCCTGATCATCCAGATAAAGGCTAGCAATCTGGGCCGTCACTCCTCCTAGCCCAAGATGCTCGAGTCCTGCCCGACTTGCCCAAACGTCTCATTCGCCTTTATGAAGGAAAGATTCACCCTATGGTGAAATGAAACTGACTCTACGGAGATAGCAGTCGACGACATCCGAAAAGGGAATCAACCAGTCCATGCCAAGGATGACATCATATCCTATCATCTCTAGGATATAGAGATCCCATAGGAAGCGATACCCTGCAACCTCGAGAGGGAACTCTCTACACTGGCGTACACTAGATGTCCTCATTCCCAAAGGTGTGTCTAGTGTCAAAGAGTCAGCAGATGAAAAGATGCAGAGTCCAAGGGTCTCCACAATAGAAATAGAGATAAAGCTATGCGTAGAAACAGTATCGAAAAGGGATGAAGATAAAACTGAGGCTACTAAAATCGTACCTCGAACAGAGGAAGAGTAGGGATCCTGCTCATGAAAATTCTGCTCCACGGCGAAAGACTGGCCTGCACTGTGGCCCTGCGCCCCTGACTGACTGCTCTGAGCTGAACCTCCCTGCTGGTGCTGAGGGACTGGTGGTTGACCGTCGTGGCCTCAACCTCCACCTCGGTCCGAACGGCCGGATGAACTCCAGTTCCCTGACTGGTGAGAGACTGGTGGGGCTGCTCCTGAACGAGGAGTCATGGAAGAACCCCGGTCACCTGATACGGGTGAGAAAACCTAGAAAAATGCTGGAGGTGACCCATCTTGCCGCAAGATCGGCACTCCACGGGGTCTCTCTTGCACTGCGGTCTCGTGTGCCCTGTCCGGCCACAATGGTAGCATGTCACCTTGCTGCCTGATGATGCGTCTTGCTTCCTAGAATCACCGCGCGTAGGATCCCTACGGCGCTTCTTGCTGTCATCTGAAGGAAATCTAGCTCTGGATGCAGAACCGCCCTGACTCACAGCTCCAGAGTCTCTCATATTGCGCTCCGCAATCAGTGTCTGGTTGACGATGGAAGTAATGGAAGTCAGCTGGAAGATGTTCACCTGTGAGAGAATCTCCCTCCTGAGTCCATCCTCAAACTTCCTCGCCAAGAACAACCCACTCCCATCCTAAAGGGGTGTGAAACGCTGCAGCTCAGTGAAACAAGAGTAATACTCCATGAAAGATAGAGTACCTTTCTCTAAGTTCATGAACTCCCGGGCTCGATCGGCCCTCAGGGTCTCCGGGTAGAAGTAGTTGTAAAACACGCGCTGGAACCCCTCCCAAGTCATAGCCTGCTGCTGACCCGCCTGTCAGATCACATCCCACCACCTCTTGGCAGAGTCTCAGATCATGTAGGTGGCATGTTTGACCCGCCTCTCTAGAGGCATCTCCAGATGCTTGAATATAGTCAGCATGTCTTCCATCCATGACTCTGTAGCCTGAGGTCCTCCCTCCCCTGAGAACGTGGGAGGATGATGCTGCTAAAAGACCTGCTTCAAGTCTGCCATAGACGAGGCAGGAGGAGGTGCTCCCTGGAAGGCCTGCATTATCCTCATGAAACCCTCCCTGAACTGCGCAATGGCGCCCACAACTGGTACAACAATCGGTGCCAAAGCTGGCTTGGCTGGGGGATTGACAAGAAGTCCCTGATCAGCTCTATCTGGCGTCTGATCACTTCCTGACGACAGACGTACGACCAAAGAACGTCTCCGAGTCATAGCTCTGAAAGATCAAAAGCACTACTTAGATCAGTAAAATGAGGACAAGGAACACAAGACTACAAAACAGGAACAGGGGAAGAAAACACACAAGATTGCCAAACACGACTACACAACGTGTATAAAACTACACGGTGTGACTTCTTAAACCACTGACATGGGCATGTACTCCTGCCCTACAAGTCGTGTATACTACAAACTACATGGTGTATTGACCCCCACACACGTCATGTGATTGAAACTATTCCCTTGCCCGAGTCTCCTTACACGGCTAACCCACACGGTCTGACTCAACCCGATACTACACGGCGTGTTGGAACCAAACATGACGTGCATTAGACAAGGCTTCGGTGGTCCGTGTTGTTGAGTACACAGCTGTCTACACGGCTGGACCTTACACGGCGTGCTCCGAACAAGCATGGTGTGCATAGGCGAAGGAGACACCGTCCCGTGTTATTCGTGACACAGCCGGGTACCTGAGCAAGACTACACGTCGTGTTCCAAACAAACACGGCGTGTGAAAAATAAGGTCACGCCGGCCCGTGTTGTTCGTGACACGGCCGGGTACCTGAGCAAGACTACACGGCGTGTTCTGAACAAACACGGTGTGTGGAAAAGAAGGTCACACCGGCCCGTGTTGTTCGTGACACGGCCTGGAACCTGGACAGGACTACACGGTGTGTTCCCTACAAACACGGTGTGTTCTACCCGAGCTTACCCGACCCGTGTTGTTACTGACACAGCCGGGTACACAGCTCCAAACATACACGGCGTGTACCAATGGTACATGGCGTGTTCCCGAAGTTACACTCACGACACTGTGTTCTTCTCACACGGTCAGTGACATGGCCTGCAAACTACACGACGTGTATCCAAAAAGTACACACTGTGTATTCTGGGTTTTTCTGGGCAGTAGGTCAGAAACTACGCAGAATTCCAGAAACACTAAAACAAGGGAAAAGGTGCTAAATTCTAATCCGTGAGGGCCAGTAACACCTCAAGAACCAAAATTTTGCGTTCATTTTAAGCAATGAACAAAGAAACAGTTTTCTAACACAACAGAAGAGAATATATCAAACAACTATCACAACAAAATGCATAATCTACACAAAGTCTATCACAACAGCATGCAATCGCTAATGCACCCTTGATGGCATGGTAAGAATGCATGACATGTGATTTCTACAAGTGCCTATATGATGCATGAGATGTAATACCCTCATCTCATCGGGTTGTGAGAGAAATAGAACCGAAATATCAAAACAATAACTGCACAAGTCATACGATTCACTCTAGGTGAAAACATACCAACCATAAAATCTCAAAACCAGAAAACTAAAATTAACGAGGTAGTATGGCTTTTCCCTATACATGGGATAGCTACTCCTGAGCATACCTTAATGCCAAGTACTGAATCCTTCCTATCCCTGGCTAAGGTCTCCAAACAGTAAAGCAAGAGAAAATAACTCCTCTGATACCACTTTGTAACGTTCTGAGTCCTGAGCCCCTCCACTGGTGCCCCATACCCGGTTCGCCACATGACCTCAAGCGCGTTTCCCCGAACGCCAGAGGCTGCCGACTAGCAGTGAGGGCCTTGGTGAGTCGGTGGGGAAACTATTCCCTCATTCGGTAAGGTACACAAGGTAAGAAAACAACAATAAACAATGGAAGTAGTAAACGACATGCACAAAAACAGAAAACAAACAACGGAAGAAACGTAGATATATAACTATGATGAAAATGATGCAGTAGGCACAAGTATCCAAGGAAAACAGCAAACACAACAACGTGCTGAAATACAACTGAAACCAAGTGCCAAAGAAAAACAAATAGTATCCTCAGCATCGTGAGCCATGACTTGGTCCCATGCTTCCCAGCTCCTGATGCAGTCAAGACCCTGAAGTAGAAGGGTGCTTGCCCTTGTCTATACCTGCAGCAACATAGTCTGCTTGGGCCCAAAATAATGGCCCAAAAAGGGTGTAAGATACAATCCCAGTAGGAAATCACCCAAAGATTTGTGCCTAACTGTCAATGAATACATGGCAGTAAATAAACAAGATGCAGTAAAAAGAAAAGTACAAGCAGCTACAATCCATAGTTCCAACAAGTAAAGTACACAAGCAAGAAACCAGCAACAAGAAGAAAATAGGTAACCCTATGGGTATCTCTCATAGTCTAACCCCTATGGTTCAACCTATAGGTACTAGCATCCCTCTGGGAGGTAGACACAGTCTCACCCCTCTGGTTCACCTGCGTAATTAAGCAGACTCTCTGGGGAAGCACTCACCGTCAATTCCCCCTATAGTCTCGTATCGTGCTAAGGGCTCTCTGGGGAAGCACTCAACGTCAATTCCCCCTGTGGCCCACGTCGTAATTAAAAGACACTCTGGAGAAGCCCTTCCGTCAATTCTCTACATAGTCTCGCATCATGATTAAAAAGACACTCTGGAGAAGCCCTTCCGTCAATTCTCCATTTGGTCTGGTACTCTAGGTTCTCACAGTCCTGAATAACTAAACATGCTCAGCGCATGTGTATCGTCCAAATAAAACTCAAGAACTACTTGGCCATCAACTAAGGCTCAATAGCAATAAATAACAACAGTCCACAATCCTACAACTAGGCATGGAAACTGGAAAAACACCAAACAGGGAGAACAAGCATGGAAAAGCAATCTGAGCACAAACAAATACTCTAATCACAAGCAATAACCTTTACTAAAGCAATCATGCAAAGCAGGAAAGTAATAAGGGAAAAACAAGAAACACGCAATACCCCGTTCAAGGGTATTGGTGGAAATTGCACAAAATATTCATCAACTTTCTGCGGAAAGGCACAAACCACCTACCTCGAACCTAGGAGATCGATATACGTGAACCTCGATGATAGATTCCCCTTAGAACGACGTAGATCTGAAAAAATGCACAAAATGTTCATCCCACGATAACTTGAAAACAATGAGGAATCAAGAAACAAGGGTCAAGCAGAAGGAAGAACTCACCGCTACGATTCCAACGCAATCAACCGTGCT
Organism: Viscum album; assembly: GCA_963277665.1. Lineage (NCBI taxonomy): Eukaryota > Viridiplantae > Streptophyta > Magnoliopsida > Santalales > Viscaceae > Viscum > Viscum album. Next base: position 153,587,483 of record OY728156.1, on the reverse strand, counting down.
CGAATCGGAGAATGGACGGTGAGACCGGACTCCGTCGAAGATCCACCCGTATGGATGCTCCTGGACGGTCGAAAACTGGATAAGAAGACGTATTTTGGGGTCAGGCGTGACCCCGGTCTGTTTAATGAAATAAAAGTACACAGTGTGTACTTCGAATTTTTCGTACTCCGAAATAACCGGCCTCCACCTCAACCTTACACACCGTGTGTGTGGCCCAGACATGGCCAGCACACGGCTTCTAGCCGGAACAGAGTACATGACATGTACACAGAAAGTACACGGCGTGTACTTTGAAAACTTCCCGAAAACCCATTTTTCTTAAAAACTCTAGAAAAATGAAAAAACATACCTGAACGAATGTCTGGGCTCTTACACCTATCACCAAAATTTAAATTTAGTAAAACAAAAAGAATGAAATTTTTATATTTTCATTACATAAAATATTATAAAATTAATAATCTTGGAAAAATGGAAAAAATGTAATATATTAGATGTCTGTATGATCATAGAAAAAATACTCATAAAATAAAATTAATTCCAGTGTTAGGGTCACTTTTTTATATTTATAAAATTATTTTTATCCTTAATTAACCCATTTAAACATTATTTTGGTAAAAAAAATTAACTTACTTACTATTCATAATGGATAAAAATAAATTTGAAATATTTATCATATTTTAAACTCCAGATTTAAAATTTTTAATTAAATTTTCATTATTCTTAATATAGAAGTTGAAAAATAGAATTTAAAATTAATCCCACAAAGCACAATGTAAATTGTTTTTTGTAAAAATACTTTTTATGTATAAAAATATTTTTATACCAAATTCAAGAATAAAATTTGTTCCAATGACTATAATTGGATAGTTTTAAATAGAAATTAACTGATTAAAGTTTAAAAACAATACACAAAATAATTTTTATTTTTAAATACTCTTAAAGAATATACAATTTTTCATAAAAACCTATATTTTAAATTATTCATTGCAAAATCAGTATTTTTAAAAAATTAGAAAAACATAAATCTAAATTATTTTTGAAAAGAATCTTTATAAAATAATATTATTTTTTAAAATACTATTTTCATATGTAATATCAATTTGTTATATTTTCCACTCATAATGAAAATCATTTTTAAATAAGACATATTTTGGATGAATAAAATGATTTTACTATTAATTAAGTGCGTATTTACAAAGAATAGATCAATAAAATTGAATTGATTTTGACGTTTATATATATTTCATGATATTTTTAATCTTATTCATAATTTGTAATTGAAAAACTATGTTATGATAGCCATATTTAGATATTGATATTTTTTGATTCGTTGAAGTTCAATTATAAACTTTTAAGCTATCAAACATAGTCATCATTTTAAAATCATGTGATATTACAATCTCCCCCAATAAATAATTTGATCCCCAAAAATTGATCTTGAACTTGGTAATCAAAGGTTTGGAATTTGAAAAAATCCTTGCTGTAATTCCACATATTTGAAAGGGTTAACAAAAATTCCACATGAAAAGAGGGAATGAGAGTTCAAAGGTCATATGGAATAAAACATTACTAGATTTTAAAATAGGAGAAAATTATTGGGATATACCAACATGGACATTGAGGAGAAAAATAACACCCAAGTATTAATATAGAGTGATAAAGAACATGAGAAAGAGAAAGTTAACAACCATAAAACCAAAAATCAATGAGGTGTGAAAAATAATATAAATTCAAAAGAAGATAAGGTAATAATAAAACATTGTTATTTCAAGAAAATTTTAATAGAGTTGATGAATTATGTTACTATCTAGATTATTAACATAAAAAATATATACATAATTGATATGTAAAATTTCACCCTTTAATCAATTTTTACTATATGTCATTTTTCTCTTTAATGATGAGTATTCAAGATGATTTTTTCATGACTAAAGAATGAGAATAAAATTATAAAGTATCAAATGATACATAAATGTATAATAATATATTCTTCCTATCTCTCTACATTTTTGAAAACCAAAATGGTTATCATAAGGTAAGTTAATTCCAAAAATGAGTGAACCATTATAATTAGAAATAATATATTAATCATAAAAATTCAATAATAACACAAATGGTTAAACAAATATCAATGTTCATGACTCAAGAAATATAATCAACTTCTAATGGATCACATGATCCATAAATGTATAATTACAAATTCCTCATATCTTTATACGTTAATCAAAACCAAAATGGTTATCATAAGGTTAGTTAATTACAAAAAATGAGTAAACCTTTATATGAAGAAATAATATATTAATATCTAAAATTCAATAATAATGTAAATGGTTCATAATATATCAATCCATAATTAACTATCTAAAAAATTTATCACAATATTCCAGATTATGATTGAAACCCAAAAATCAGAATGACTTGATTACATATTTTTCTAAGATAAATTTTACATTTATCTCCAAATAATAGTAATCAGTAATCAAGTCTCATACAAAAAATTATATATTACCCAATGATATAATCTCTAAGATATGATAAAAATTTCTATAAATAAATAACCCTATATCCCAAAAAACATCAATAACCTCAACCTTAATTAATGTTTTATAGTTAAAGGCTATCCCATACATTTTTTCTTACATATCGAAAAGTGTAATAGTATTCTTCGAAAATCATTCATGTTCAAGATAATGGATATATAGACCTTAACCTAATAAAACAACTCTAAAAATATCATTACTCACCATAATATTATATCACATAAAACCACAATATGGGTGTTTATGACAATGAACTTATGATAAAACATAAACTTGTAAACCCATGGTGGTATCCACAAATCTTAATAAAACATCACATAAAAAATTAATAATATCTAAATTTGTATAAAATTGGATTTTATAAAATCCATAATGGCATAGACTTATTAATAGAGGTATATAATTCATACTTTTTAGAGCACTCCATGGATGGCTACACCTCCTAAGAGATACTCTTACCACCATCCTTAGTGACAACCCATTCCTCATAAATCCTTAGTATTGAGAGATATATTTATCCCAACATTTACACATGAGAGTTTCCAAGGATCATATTCCTTATCTATGATACCAATTGCAATAGCCACAGAACCTGCACGCCTGAATTTGGTGACAGAAAAATAATCATTACATTTCTAGAATGACATGGATAAATGTTACCCATTTTTTCTATCCTAAATTTATTACATCAAAAGGATGTATTTGATCAATCACATATGAAATGAACCTTTAGGTTTAGAGTTTTATTGAATTATGAAAAATAGTTAAATAAACATGACCCATGTCCTAAAATTAGTAATTTAATCACTATACCTAGAATTTCATATTCTATATTAGTCCATCAATATCTGGAAGAAAATTATACATACATGAAATTTTTATATACATGAATAATTTGAAAAAATTCTTCATAATATGGGAAAATTAAACATAATATGCGTGAGAAAAAATTCTCAGTTAATGTTAACACAAGAATTAATAATTAAGTGTTATCAATGAGTATATGAAAAGCCTAAGGATATGACGAAATAATACCATTTCAGGAGTATAAGTTAAGATAATTCATACCCATAAATACCTGGACCATCACTCATAAAAAATAGAATAATTTTTTTAACAGATTTAGAATTCTTATGAATCACTAATCATGAGCCATATGATATCAATATTGATCAAATGATTCATTAAAAACCACAGAAAACATAGAGAAAATGTGCTTGTATCTTTGTAAATTTTCTTCATAACCCATTTAATAAATAAATATATCCAAGTAAATTCTATAGGAGAATAAAAAATGGTTAACTATATCATTATTTCCTATGAATACAAAGAACATTACCCAATTAATTGGAGCACTATCTAGGGGAACCCATTGAATAAGCTATATCAAGATCACTTATTGTTTATGTTGTATCAGGTCCACCCATCTTCCTGAGATATAATAGGGATAAAAGAATAATATAAGCTACTATAGGATCAACATTCATAATCAATTATATTCATGTACTGTTAAATAGTGAAACAATTAGAATATTTCACTTTTTAATATAACTATATTGAAAAAAAACCATCATTATTTTATTGATTAGTTTGCTGAGTAAACTAAATGGTTTCCATTTAAATATATTTTAAACAATAATAATCAACATATATAAATAATAAGTATGGTTTAATTTCAACAAATCTATAGTGGATCATAAATAACATCAAGGTTTATTATCATTGATGATGAAAAACCATTAAAAGATCAATGAAAACATTCATGAGAATGGCATACTCTTCATTTTTAAAATAACATTTAAAACTAAAAATTCATATAATATTATGGAAATCCTTATCATGGAAAAAACATGTTAACATATAAAGGTATATTAAATGAAAATATTTGTCATGATTGTTGGAAAATACGTTCATGTTGTAAATATTATAAATTAACATTCTTTTGAAACATTTTTTTAAAGGGAGTTAAAAATGAATGATTTTGAGATCATCAGGAAATTTATTTATTTTTAAATAAAAATAATAATGATCATGTAAAATATCTTTAGGAAAAAATTTATATTTAGAAATTAAATTTTTTGAGAATATTTTCGAAAACATTGTCATGAAGGAGAATGATTCTTGATCTAAAATAAGACACATGATCAATATCACTTATAAAAAATGTTCTTGATGTTTCATTAATCAATAAGTAATGAAGTAGAAACAAAACATATTAACCAAAATCATAATGAGTGGAAAAAAGTTATTTTTTTCAAGAAAATACTGTAATATGATTTCTTCTAGAGAATCCCTGGACTTTAAAAATCTTGAAAAGATATGATATTTTAAAATAACGCCTTTTCATATTTGGTAACATTTCAATAAAAAATAATTTAATGTAATATTATGAAAATGATCTTAAAATATAATTAATTACATTAATTAATAGGTCAAAATTCATTAATTATATAGTTAGTACACTATATAAGAAAAATCATGGTGCATGACATGATGCTTGTCTAACGAAAACGTGACTAAGACAATGAAAACCCTTATAATGTTCATATAATTGAATTTTGAATTAAAAAATGGAGTGATTATGTCTATAAAAAGTAAATAAAAAAATTTTAAATATGTAATAAAATAATTTAGAGGTAAATTCACACATAATCATGGAAAAAAAGTTCAATGAAGAAGAGTTATAACACAATATAAGGAAATTGTGTCAAGAATCATTTTACCACATGGAAGATTTCAATTAAAATCTCCTTAGATGAAATAAATAAAATCGAAACATAAAATACCAAGATTTATTAATTAATCGAGATATAAAATTTAAAATGGGAAGTATATATATTATGAAAAATGAAATTTTTTGCATACAAATTTAATATACCTTAAGGAAGGAAAATTGAGATAAAATATCTTACCTGAAGTCTAGAATTTCCATTAACATAATTTAACACCTATATAATAAAAATAAATAAATTATTTACATTATAAAGAAAATTTTCCCAGTTTATTAAATTTTTATTAAATAATATGTTATATTTATTTCAATGACATATTTAATTACTTAATCAAGTAAAGCCGTCTTGGGATCTTTGAGGACATTTATTTCATAATTTCAAAATTGATTTAGTGTGTTGAACATGGTTAAAGGGGTCACTGTTCCATAATATATAGAATAAAAATAATTAAATAATTAGTATTTTAATAAATTAATTATTCTTTCAAAAACAACTGTTAATTATGGTTATGAAAAATAAATTACGTTATAATCCTAAAGACGGTAGGTCGTACGTACACAAGATTAAAATTTCCATTTGTCAATAATCATGATGGATGAAAGGTATATATTATTTTATATTTATAGAATCATTAATATATTTTAAATGAACTATTTTTTTCTTTAAATAAATTTTTATATTCTAATGATGTGATATGGTCATGAAAAATGAATCACATCACTTTGTGGTGGTGGATTCCACATGTACGCACAAACGACATTATCATTTTCAATGTATTGAAATGTAATAAAATTAGTGACATATTTTAATTCCATAATGATAAATATCTAATTAATAATATATATATATATATACACACACTCACATTAAACCCATATTTATTACCATCCATGAGATGTGGTGATGGAAAATGAATTACATCAGTTCATGAGGCGGTAGTATGTCGTACAAATGAATGTTGGGTTTAGTTATCATTTGATGGAAGAATATATGGATATATTTTGTGAAATTAATATAATATAATATATATATTTATAATATATGAGTTTTATTATTTCAGCATGTTTGAATAAGATTTTAAGTAGTTGGAAGAATACATAAAATGAAAATGCTCGGTTAAGAATAATTCATCTTCTATAGAAAACATTTTTTTCTTCAAACATTAAGACTTATAAAGTTGGTATGTGGAAACATTTGAAACACCTAGAGTGTGGTTATGGATGTTAGGAAGGTAATTGTGTTGGTATTGTTTGAGGGAAATATCATTTATCTATAAAGAAAAGAGAATATGAGGTTTAATTTTATAAGATAGGGGATGCACACTATTGTAATTTCCAAATGTATTTAATTAATATGAATTTATTTTGTAATTAAAATAACTAAAAATTTATATGATTTTAATATAAGAAAAATATAATTTAAAATAATATCTTGTAATGAATATTGGGAAAGTATAGGAGATATTTTCATTTCATATTTTTTGTTTTTACCTAAGTTGACTATTTTTAATGATTACAAAGATGATAATGTTTTTACTAGTTAGTGGTAAAAATAGTTATTTTAATAGGAAATTATGTAACACCCCAAGATTCCACCGTACGCTTCTCTTTCAATAATACAGTAGCGTGTGTTGTACACAACTTCAAGTTCTAATACACCACAACCAATCAAACTAGCCGTTATGAATAGTAATTACCACTTTTTGAAATTATATAAATTTTATCTTTCAAAATGGACTTCATTTTTGGATTTGGAATATTGAATTTAGCCCAGGGTGAGTTTTTGGTATTTTTCTGAAAACATTCAATTTTTGATGAATAGTGAAAAATATTGAGTTATTGTTAAAACTACCTTTTTATTTAAATAATTATTTATTTTATTTAAATTTATTTTAGGTCAAAATAGATAGATAATACCTATATAACTTCAATGTAATTCATTGAAGTCGTTTTATATTAATTTTAGATATATAAAATTTTATTGAACTTTTTACCGTGTTTTACCCACCTCCTAGGAGATTTTGCAAATTTACATAAAACATAATTTTCCACTTATGTGAATTGAATTTAGAAAATCTGAGAGACACGGTTGATATCAGTAAGTAAAATTTGGTTCAATGAGATGAAAATAATTTTTGGTGAATAGTAACTTTTTTCTTTTATTTACCGCGGTAAAAAGTAAATAGGGTTACTAAGGGTAAAAAATGATATTATTATTACCATAAAACATGTCCAAACTCTATTGGATAAGTATAATTCGACCAAAAACAGACTTAGAAATATAATATGAACCACTTTGGTCCATTTGGATTAGATTAGGACATTTATTATTAATTAACTAAAAGAAGAGTTAAAAGAGTTAAAATAAAAGTTTAATAATTAAAACATATTTAATATAGGGTTATACATAAGATAAATTCAACTATAAATATTAATTATAAATCTAAAGAGATTTCCTAAAAATGGTATTTTATTTATATTTTTTTGATGATAAATAATTTAATTTATTTATGACACAATGATGATATAGTAATTACCTTAATAATGAAATATTAAAATAATTGATATTTTAAATATCCAAATAAATTTAATTTGAGACTTTTTATGAATTAAACTAATTCTTTAGGTTAATATAACATATAAGTTTTGATTATATGAATTTTTTTCGAAGTAATAATGCTGTTATGAATTTAGAAAAAACAAAATACCAAATAGTGTCAAAATTGACATAAAAGAGTTTTTAAAACAAATATTATATTATTAATTGTTATTCTATTCCTAAAAATCTAAGGTTTGGCCAAGAGACTTATATGTTGATAAGGGTATCATTAATGAACCACTTGGGGTTCTCTTGGTTGTATATGGTATGTTTATTAACAATATAATATAAAAATACAAAGAGACATGGTAAATGTCAAACTAGTTAACTAAGAGTTAAATATAAATGATAAGGTTAATATAGTGACCCAAACCTGTCTAAAATCTATTGGTTGAGTTTATTTAGACCCATAACCACCTTAGACTATAAATAAATCAATTTGGAGCCATTAGAATATAAATATGAATTTATTATAAAATAATATTTCTGGCTTTCCTTAAAGTGACCCTCACCCCTCTTATAAAAGGGAACTCCCCCTTCTCTCAATTTTGCACCTTAAATGCCATTTTTCATGGCCAAAACCTGCCTCATTGTCCTCTAAACTTCCCTAAAATAAACTTAGAGGCCTTACTTTGGTCATAAAGCCAACCCAAGGAGCCCTTTTGATCAACTCAAAAAGAAACACCCGAAGAAGAGGTAATGTTTTCACCACCCTCCTTCAAGTTCCTTTCTTCTTCCACTTCTTAATTCTTTTTCATTTCTATTATAAAATAATAACTCCATTATCTTCTATATATTGTGATGTTATTATAAAAATGGTACAACCATATTCAATATTCTATCCATCCTTTGAATGAAATGTCACCATACATGCGTACGTACGGCTAACCGTCTCCATATCGTGGTGTAATTGTTATTCAGAACATTATTATTTGGATGGGTATGATAATGATGTGTAATTAATTTAAATAATAAATATAACATGATAATGATTCTTTATATAAGATATAACATCCAATTATATATTATTTTAATATCAATAGAATGATATTATCGCTTGTGCGTACGTACGAAATACCATCTCCATGAACACAATGAGATTCATTCCCCATCGTATCCATTCAAGAATAATTTTCATTTTATGATTAAAAATAATTCATAAAGACTTGAAATCATTCTAGATATGAATATGATACATCCCATCCTTAACAAATATGACTCACAAAACAAGGAATATAAAGGAAACTGAATCTGTTAACACACGAAACAATGATAATACTAAGATATTATTAAAGAAGCAATGTTAAAAGATCATATATGATATCATATTAATGTATATGATTCTTGTATAATTTAATAAAAATTATTTCACCATTATAAAATTGGTTAACCTACCCTTAAATGAGGAAAAGAACAAGGTAAGGTTTAATTCTACAACCTCTTCATTATTCAAGGTTGTTTATATGTAATTATCTACTAGGACCTGTTTATCATCCACATCCATGTTTCTTAAAAATGACTTTCAATTTTTTTTACTATTTAATAGAAAATGGGTTAAAGACATATATACCTTTATACATTTTTGAAAGGAATCTTTCTGTCATTTTCCAAACAAGTTACTTTTTGTTCTTTTTGGAAAATTTAAGGTAAGAATGATTTTTTATATTATACGGTGGGTGCCACTATATACCACCATTATAACATCATCGAAGATTCTATTACAATCTTATAGGAATATTTTCAAAATTAATGTTTTCTTTATAGTTATCTGACTATTAAATGATTTCAAAATATAAAGAGATATTTCTCAAAAAAAGGTTTTGATTTCATCTATGTAAACATCCTTTGATGGATTTTAAGTTTATTTGAAGTTTATTTATTATGATAACAAACTTCTATATTGTATTGAAAGTTTTGTGATATGTTTGACTGTGGATGTGTCATTTTTATACCATTCATGGTTTATGGATAAGTTATTGACATTTCATATTCTAGTTTCAATACGAATGTTTATAATATGTTTAAACCTTTTCATATGAGGAATGTATTGGACTTAGTAAGTGATGGGTGGATCCCACTATAGCTCCTTGATGCATCGGTAGGTCTCATGAGACAACTAGACATGGAATTGGACGAGGCCCTTTCCAATTTTGATATATGGTTTTGGCTCAGGCCTTAATCATTTTTAGACGCCTTGGTCGAGGCCTTGAAAAAATGTTTTAGAATTTCCGGCATTATATATTTCCTCATCATGAAAATAATATTGATGGTTCATGTGGTCATTAGACTAGTAGAATACCAATGATTATGTTTTATTATGGAATTATTTACTAAACTCATATTCCTTCCATAAAAGTATTCATGTTTATTATTGGTAATGGAATTTGGTTTCAATTATTCACCATGCTTAATATTTATGTTATCTTCTGCTGTATTGTTTACCCTTATTGAGCATTTGATCTCACCCATTTCTTATGTTTAATTTTCCCAGGATATGAAGAAGTTAGTTATGAGTGACTTGTAGGAATTATTTAGGAGGCCTTAATGTTTCCAATGGAATAATTTTGTGTTTTATTTCTTTTCAAGTTGTAAAGTTAAACTTCTGTATTAATCTTGTTTCCAAGGCTACTAAACTAATCAGTCTTTCGAGACATGATCTTTTGTGATCATACAAATGTAACATAATAATGCCCCAACTCTGGGTAACTGGGGTCGGGGCGTTAAAGTTGGTATCAGAGAAAGTTTAATACAATCCTTAGAAACTGGATTTAGATTAACGATGATTAGAGCACATTACCCAAAGACAGTCATTGAGGATTAGTATAGAAGAACATCCTAGAATTTTGGTAAAGTATATATTTTGAGTATTTAATGAGCAATACATCCCTGTATCGATTCGAGCAGGTAGAGGTGGCTCTGGCACAAATGTACCTAAGAGTGAAAACTTCGACAATGAGTTTCGGACTTGACCCGGGGTATCCTGGTACATAACAACGAGCCTAGCTGCATTCTTGGGTATGACACTCCGGGGGGATATGATTAGGATAATTTATGATTTCTTTACATACGATTATGAAGGATTTATGCGTATATACCTCCTAAAAGAAAACATTTTTATGATTATGGATTATATCCATAAAACTATTTAATTTATGTTAAGTATGTTACATGTTTGGAATTATGTGTTTTGATTCATAAACTAATCTAGTTTATGACATTGTTTAGAAATGGCACCTAGTGGAAGGAATGGAAACCGAATCAATGCACATACTCCATATAGGGATTTCCCTCCTGCTTAAGATAATTATAGTAGAGCTGGTGATACAACTGGTGCTGATCAGCTTATCACTATACTGGGACAACTCACTCAGGTTATGAATAATAACCTTACTCGTATGGAGCACCCTGATCCGCAACGTGGAGGATCAATGTTAGATCCTTTCATGAGGCAACAACCACCAACTTTCAATGGGAGTACAAATCCATTAGTATATGAGCAATGGATAAACTCCTTAGACAAAATATTCCATGCCTTGGGGAGTAGCAAAAGGGAAAAAGTTGTCATTGTAGTTTACCGCCTTACTGGAGATGCTAATCAATGATGGTGATTGATTCAAAACACATAAGAAGATGATGAATTATTAAATATGGAATGGAGGGAGTTTAAATAAATTTCCTTAGAAACATTATTTCCTCATGACCATCGAGAGGATATGGAAAGACAATTTCTGAATCTGAGGCAAAAGGAGGATGAGAATATCATAAAGTATGAAGCTAACTTTACAAGGTTAGTGAGGCATGTTGCAGATTATATACATAACCTGAGAAGTATGATTGACCATTTCATTGGTGGGTCAAAAATATTTCTCCATCGAGAATTAGTATCACAATCCTTCTCATCATACGAAGATATTTTCTCATCTTCTATCAAGACAGAAAAGGAATTCTCTATGTCTTATGACTTTAAAGCAAAGAAAGAGAAGAAGAGATCTACTGAACACTCTAGGAATGGAAATAAGGAAATAGGGAAGAAGGGAAGAATTTAATATTCACCATGTGATAACTGTGGAAGGAAGCACCCTGGTTCCTGTTTAAAAGGAAAATGAGTATGCTACCAATGTGGACAGAAAGTCCTTCTTGCTGGTGATTGTAAGGTAAAGAACGACGCTACTGAAGTTCAATGCTATAATTTCAGGGAGATGGGACAGTATTAAAATGAATTCCCTAAGCGCCAAGAAAACATAACTCATAAAAGGGAAAGGTAGCAAGGACAATCTTATGTTTTTACTACACATGAAGAGGAATAATTTGTGTATTTATGTTTTTGGATTCAATAATTATTTTCTGGCTATAAGAAGAATGTGATATATATAAGGATTGTACTATAATACTTTTTTTTCAATTCATGTTTTAATATGATGAAGGTAATAATATTTTATCATGTGAAAATAAGAGAACCATTACGTTGTTTGGGGAATCTGACATTGCGATTGATTTTGGAATTTAGAGACCTTTTAGAGAGAATTTTGGATAGAAGTGTTTTGGATAGCAATAAAGGTTTTAATGAATTAAGTTGAACTTTGGATATTATTTCTTAAGATTATTTTTGGAATATTATAATACTATTGTTTTAGAAAAAGGAAAACCTGCAGTTCAGGAGATAACCTGTCGCGTCGGACAAAGCTGCAGAAATCGAACCCACAACCAAAGTGTGACAAGAATTTATGACCTACCACTAGCCTACATGAAGTACCTAGTTATTATTAATTAGTTTTCTTCATGGTATACATTTTGAACCTTATAATATTAGGATAAATATAATATTTTTTATTTCTATTATCTTTTGGAGTGAAAGATAAGCGTTTAATTGAAATTAGATAATGGATGTAACTCTACATGTCAACTATATATATTTAAATTAATTCATAAACATTAAGGAAGGGATCATAAAACCAAAACTGTGTTATCCTAATACTTTATATTTTGTTGAACCAATGATATTCTAAATCATCATAAATTGATGGCTTTGAGGCCCTAAATTTTACACTTGTTTGTGATTGATGACCTTAATCACTCCCTATAAATATTTAAGTATTTCCTCCAAGTATGTGTCTATAATTGCCACCAATGTTCTCCTATTAGAAACCATAATTTTTTGGTGACATTTTTATTTCCCTTACCCTCTTATTAAGACTAAATTATATTAACCCTATTTCTGATGTGGGTTTTCCACAAAGGTATTTTCTATTTTAAACAATTTATTTTCAAAGAAAAGTTTCAAAATTGTGGGGACAAAATTTATTAAAGGAGGAGATAATGTAACACCCCAAGCTTCCATGATATTCTTCTCTTTCAATAATACAGTAGTGTGTGTTGTACGCAACTTCGAGTTCTAATACACTACAACCAATCAAACTAGCCATTATGAATAGTAATACCCACTTTTTGAAATTATATAAAGTTTATCTTTCAAAATGGACTTCATTTTTGGATTTGTAATATCGAATTTATCCGAGGGTGAATTTTTGGTATTTTCCTGAAAACTTTCAATTTTTGATAAATAGTGCAAAACACAGAGTTAGTGGTAAAACTGACTTTTTATTTAAATAATTATTTATTTTATTTAAATTTATTTTAGTTCAAAATAGATACATAATACCTATATAAGTTCAATGTAATTCATTGGAGTCATTTTATATTAATTTTAGATATATAAAATTTTATTGAACTTTTTACCGTCTTTTAACCAACTCCTAGTAGATTTTGCAAATTTACATAAAACATAATTTTTCCACTTCTGTGAATTTAATTTCGAAAATCTAAGAGAAATGGTTGATATCAGTAACTAAAATGTGGTTCAATGAGATGCAAATTTTTTTGGTGAATAGTAACCTTTTACTTTTATTTACCATAGTTAAAAGTAAATAGTGTAATTAAGGGTTTAAATGATATTATTATTACCCTATCACATGTCCAAATTCTATTTGATAAGTATAATTCGACCAAAAACAACCTGAGGAATATAATATGAACATCTTTGGTTCACTTGGATTAGATTAGGACATTTATTATTATTTAATTCAAAGAAGAGTAAAACGAGTTAAAATCAATGTTTAATAACTAAAACATTTTTAATACATGGTAATACATAAGATAAATTTGACAATAAATATTCATTAGAAATATAAAAATATTTCCTAAATAATGGTATTTTATTTATATTTTTTAGACATTAAATAATTTAATTTATTTATGACACAATTATGATGCAGTAATTACCTTAATAATGAAATATTAAAATAATTGATATTATAAATATCCAAATAAATGTAATTTGACAATTTTTATGAATTAAAATAATTTTCTAGGTTAATATAATATATTAGGGTTGATTATAAGAATTTCTTTGAAGTAATAATGTTGTTATAAATTTAGAAAAAACAAAATACCAAATAGTGTCAAAATTGACATAAAAGAGTTTTTTTAAAAATATATTAAATTATTAATGGTTACTATATTCCTAAAAATCAATGGTTTGAAAACAAGACTTATATACTGATAGGGGTATCATTAATGAACCACTAGGGGTTCGTTTGGATGTATATATTAAGTTTATTAACCATATAATATAAAAATACAAAGAGACATGGTAAATGTCAAACTAGTTAACTAAGAGTTAAATATAAATTATAAGGTTAATATATTGACCCAAACCTGTCTAAAATAATTTTTTGAGTGGATTTAGACCCATACCCACCTTATCCTCTAAATAAATCAGTTTTTATCTATTAAAAATAGAATATGAATTAATTATAAAATAATATTTCTAGCATTTCCTAAAGTGACCCTCACCCATCTTATAAAAGGGCACCCCCCCCCCCTTCTCTCATTTTTACACCTTCCGATCCATTTGGATCAGCCAAACCCTGACCAATTATCCTCCCAAATTCCCTCACATAAAACTATAGCCCTTAATTTTGTCATAAATCCAACCTAAGGAGCCCTTTTGATCAACTCAAAAGGAAACACCCGGAGAAGAGGTAATGTTTTCACCACCCTCTTTCAAGTTCCTTTCTTCTTCCACTTCTTCTTTCTTTGTTATTTCTATTATAAAATAATAAAGCCAGTATCTTAAATATACTGTGATATTATTATAAATATGTTACAACCATATTCAATATTCTATCCATCCTTTGAATGACATGTCACCATACGTGTGTACGTACGACTTACCATCTCCACGTCGTGGTGTAATTGTTATTCAAAACATTATTATTTGGATGGGTATGATAATGATGTGTAATTCATGTAAATAATAAATATAACATGATAATGATTTTTTATATATGATATACCATCCAATTATATATTATTTTAATATCAAAATAATGATATTGTCACTTGTGCGTACGTACAGAATACCGCCTCCATGAACGCGATGAGATTCATTCCCCATCGTATCCATTCAAGAAAAATTTTCATTTGATGATTAAAAACAATGTCTAAATACTTGATATCATTATATATATGAATATGATACATACCATCCATAACAACTATGACTCACAAAACAAAGAATATAATGGAAAACGAATCTGTTAACACACGAAACAACGATAATACTAAGATATTATTAACGAACCAATGTTAAAAGATCATATATGATATCATATTGATTTATATGATTTTTTTAATTTAATAACTATTATTTAACCATTATACAGGAGTTTAACCCACCCTAGACCAAGGAAGAGAACAAGGTAAGGGTTAATTCTACAACCTCTTCATTATTCAATGTTGTTTATATGTAATTATCTACTGGGACCTCTTTATCATCCACATCCATGTTTCTTAAAAATGTCTTTCAAATTTTTTTTACTATTTTATAGAAAATGGGTTAAATTCATTTATACCCTTATATGTTTTTGAGAGGAATCTTTCGGTCATTTTCCAAACAATGTACTTTTTGTCCTTTTCGAAAAATTTAAGGTAAGAATGTTTTTTTAACTTATACGGCAGGTGCGGCTATATTTCGCCGTTATAACATCATCATATCTTCCCTTACAAGATTATAATAATATTCTAAAAATGAATGTTTTCTTTATAATTACGTGACTCTTAAATGATTTCAAAATAGAAAGAGATATTTCTCAAAATAAAGGTTTTGATTTCATCTATGTCAACATCCTTTGATGGATTTTAAGTTTATTTAAAATTTTTTTATTATGATAAAAATATTCCATATTGTATTGAATGTTTTGTGATATATTTGACTATGGATGTATTATTTTTATACCATTCATGGTTTATGGATAATTTATTGACATTTCTTATGCTAGTTTTAATACGAATTTTTATGATATGTTTAAACCTTTTCATACGATGAATGTATTGGACATAGTATGTGACTGGTGGTGCCCGCTACAGCTCCTTGATGCATCGATTGGTCTCCTGAGACAACTAGACATGGAATTGGTTGAGGCCTTTTCCCATTTTTATATATGGTTTTGGCTGAGGCCTTAATCATTTTTATATGTCCTGGCCGAGGCCTTGAAAAAATGTTTTAGAATGTCCGGCATTGTAGATTTCCTCATTATGAAAATAAAATTGATGGTTTATGTGGTCATTTGACTAGTAGAATACCAATGATTATGTTTTATTATGGCATTATTTACTCATCTCATATTACTTCCATAAAAGTTTTCATGTTTATTATTGGAAAAGTCATGTGGTTTCAATTATTCTGCATTCTTAATATTTATGTTATCTTCTGCTCTATTGCTTACCCTTACTGAGCGTTTGAGCTCACCCCTTTCTTATGATTCATTTTCACAGGATATGAAGAAGTTAGTTATGAGTGACTTGTAGGAACTATTTAGGAGTATTGGTTGTTTCCAATGGAATAATTTTGCGTTGTATTTCTTTTCAAGTTGTAAAGTTGAACTTATGTATGAATCTTGTTTCCAAGGATACTAAACTAATCGGTCTTTTGAGACTTTTTCTTTTGTTATCATGCCAATGTTACGTAATAATGCACCGAATCTGGGTAACTAGGGTCGGGGCATTAAAAATTCAACCATAAATATACCATAGTTAATATTTTAAACCTTATAATAATTAATTGGATGAATATATAACTTAATGAATTTTCAATCATTTAATACAATTTTATTTATTATAAAATATAATCTATGTCAATTTTAGAAGAATATATTTTATTTTAATTTGAAAATAACATGACAAAAATAACTAATATATAATCTTTTAAAACATACCTAAAATGTTTTAATTATAAAAACATTCATCAAACATAACAATATATTAAAATTCTATTACATCTTGTTTTTTTTTAAATCATTTAATTTATTTTATTTTTAATTAAATAATAACTACATCGACGTCATATATTCATTTTAGGTAACTATTTCATTATTAAAAGTGGATATAAATTACCATGATAAAAAATAATTTATTTTTAAAATTAATATTTATAGTTGAAGATAAGGTGTTTTTTTCTCACAATCACAAAAAATTAATGATAAAAAACAAAGAGAATGAAATTTTTTACTGTTGTTTACATAAAATATTATAATGTTAAAAATCATGTAGAATTTTAAGAAAGGTCATATATTAAAATTTTAGATGATTATAGACAAAACATTCTCATCTAATAAAATTATATCAATTATTGGGGTTAATATTTAGTCTTTATAACATTATTTTTACCCTTAATTAAGCCTTTTTATATGGTTCGGAAATAAAAAATTGAAATTCCCGTGGTAAATGAAAAAGATAACACCATAAAATGAAGATCTTAGAAAGGAATAACTGATAAATTGGTGTTTAAATGATTTAAATTGATCATACATTATATTATAATTATTACATGATTCTTATAAAGAATGATAATAAATTTAAATTTCTTGTACATGATGTTTGAGTGATTTTGAAGTAAGTGGAATATGCGGTAGGGGTTTATCATCTTAATTTACCTTTTTTGGGGCATATATTTCATCAAGAACCTATATTATTTTATAAAGTGTATATAAAAATGTTTTAAATTTTATATCATGATAATTATTATGATCATGATATTTAAAGTATCATTTGAAGTTATTCATTAATTTTTCTTATGATTTAAATTTCACCAATGTTGTAAGGGTATTGTGTTATAATCTCATCGTTTAATCAATGATGTTTATGACTAAGTTACGTTGATAAAATATTATGATCTTTCCCTAAATAATCTGACTAATTTTATTTTCCTATGTTTATTTTTAAAATTACATGTTATCCTTTCCATATTTTTTCCTTTATGTACATGGGATACAAAAAGAATGTTTTTATAGAAAACAGACATAATTAGTCAATTTGGTCAAAAATAATTTTCCTTCCATGTGCATGTTTTATAATTTTTTGAAGAATATTTTTACTATTCTCTAATGATTATTTAATTTCATTTTTACCCATGTTTATTTTTTAAAAAAATGGTCTAAACAGAGTCTTTCTATCATTTTCTGTATAAGTTATTTTTTGAATTTTTTTTAAAGTATGAAAGGTATATATTTTAACTTATACATCATGAATATACCTCCCTATCCTTGCGAACACTCAATTATTTGAATAATCACTTTAAATTTTTATGTTTGTTTTCAAATTAAACGTTTCCCTTAATATTTGGAAATAATTTAGATTTTAAATATGTTATTTCGAAGAGAAAATGGAATTTTCCTAAAGTAATGTTATGACTAATATTTTAAAGATATATTTCATCAAAGATAACATCAATTGATGTTATATATTTTTTACTATATATGTGATCCAATGATACCATATTTATTCTTTCTTTATATGGTTTTTGATTATAATGAAAATATTCTAATGAAATATATTTACCTTCCACATGCTATGCTATAATAAATTGATGAAATGATTATAAAACCCATTTCATTTTAACATGATATGCTATGATGAAGGGTTTTTGAAACCAATTTCTTTTCCTTGGTTATGATATGATCAATGTTTTGTTTTATTATGGGATAAAAATTTATGATTTTCATTATGTGATGGGTGATTATAGATTATATATCCCACCAATTACTTAGGTAAATATTGATATAACATTAGATAAACATGATATCAATGGGGAGTAAACTTAGTTCAGTATGGGACTCTATCCACTAATAAATTTTAATGAGTTAACCTATAATTCTATGATGGTTTGGAGAGAGAACCTAATCCAATATGATAGTCTTTTAAATGATATTTAACCTCCACAAAAATTATTTTCAATGATTATGTGTATGAAAAAAACTCATATCTCATGCCCTCTAATGACTCATCTTCTATGAATCTTATATGATTATTATATTATAAACTATCAATATTTATTCCATGACACAAGATTGTGATATATGATATATAGGATATGATTCTCAAATTTTAAACTCATATTCTCATACCCTTATTCTCATGTTATGATCATGTTATCATTGATATCTCCCATATTTAACCATATAGAGCATCTGATCTCACCCTTTTATTATGATTCATTTCGTCAAGTTATAAAAAATGCATTGAGTATGACATGAATAATAAGGTTCCACTTTTTGAAATATAGTTTTCTATATAAGGGTTATGACATAACTCTATAAAAATATAGACCGTAAATACCTTTGGGAATGTAATATGGTGATTGGAAACCAGTATAAGGATTTACGAAGAATAATCAATTGATTTTTAAATATGACTTTAGGTTAGTATATAATTTGATGTTATTTTAATAATGGAATAATTTATAATGGGATATATATAATCATTATGGTTAAAAAGTGATTCATTGACAATGTTATTTTTTCAAAAATATTTATATTCATAATAAGGATTTCAATTTATGTTATTAGTTAAATTTGATTCATAATATTTTGGTGATGTCTACGACAATTTAATATTATATAGTGATTTATCATGGTGATTAATGATATTTTTGGGATTATTAATTTGTTTTAGGGATATGAAACTTTTTGGTTTAATATGTGGCTTTACATGAATGATTTTTTTGAAGAATGAAATTAAATTTTTAGGAATGTATGATAACCCTTGATGTTGAAAAATATATTTAATCACGTGGTTATTGAGGTTTTTTTTGAGATTAAGGGTTATTTTTTTGGAATAATATATGTTGAATCTTCAGTGCTATTTTGGAAATTTTGAGGTAAAATATATTATTTATTCATATGAAGGTCTATAAATTTTATAAATTATCCTACCTTATGGTAACTATTTCAGTTATGGTTAATATTTAAATACAATTAGAATAGATTGTTGTCCTTTATGGATTTTTTGATCCATTAAAAGTTGATTTTAGTTTTCCATACATGTTAAATTCATACTAAATATTCATCATTTTGGGAAAAGAATATATTTTTATAAAAATTATTTGTAGGATTAAATTATACTTGATATATAAGAAAATTTTTATATGTTCTTATTTTAAATGGTAATGGAATCCCCCAACCATATGAAAAGAGTCTTTAAATAAAAAATTTATTTTTTATCATTATTTTTGATGAATTGATAGTCTCTTTACTCCTCATTGATTTAGATTTTTAATTTCATTAATAATGTCATAACCATATTCTATGATATAATCAAGTCTTCCTTGGATGTTATAATTCTCTTCAATGTCTGTATTTTATCTTCTCAAAAATGTTATAACTATATCGTGAATCAATTATGTGATATTTCTTGTAACATTTATGTTTCTCACTCATATTTTTTAATGAAAGTTTTATTAACCCTTTGTATGATGTGGGTTTTCAAAAAAGGTTAAACCTTTGATGAATAAGAAGAAATTATAAAGGTTAAATTTATCTAAAGTGGTATAATGTAATGTTATATTATTTTAAAAAAATACTACATTTGATAGCTCCTATGACACACAATGCTAAGCCCAAAAAAACCACATATATTGTTTGACCATTATAACCTAGATATTAAATTGCAGGGTATGAATATTATCAACCAAATTAAGAATTATATAAAAATTACCTACTTAATACAAGTGAATTGGTTAATTTTTTGTAAATATGTACTCAATTTTTAGTAAATTTATTTTATACATTAGAAATATGTTTTCATAAAAAATGAGTTTTATATATTTTTGTGAAAAATATTTTAATAAATTTTCAGAACATTTATAAAATTTCATTAATAAAATCAACTTTATTTTTAAACTCATCATATCAAAATAATATTTGCGTGAAATTTTCTAATTTTTATATAATGATTTATTTTTCAGTGTATAGTGAAATATATCATTATTTCACAAAATTAAAAAAGTAATTTTTTTATTTTTAAATGATTTAAAACTAAAATTATATCTATAATTTTATTAATAATTAAAAAAATTCATTGGAATCCATTTTATGATTGAATTTTTTATATTTTTTATACATAAAGTGGCTTTTTATTGAAAACTACTTATCATTGGATTTTCATTTTAAATTAATTATTGATAGTTATAGAAATTTAATATTGAAAAATTTACTAAATATTTGTAAAAAGGGGGTCCCCATTTAGTAAATAGCGCCCTTTTATTTTTTTCCATTATGAATAATAACCATAGAATTTTTTGTTTCCACGGTAAATGAATAGTGTCCAAATTGAAATTAATGATATTTTATCAAGAAACATATCCATGATAGAAAAAATATTGATATTTAAGGTAAATATAATTTAAAATGTTAAAAAAATGTAATTTTTTCAAGTGATTATTTTTTCGACAATATTAATCAAAGAGATAAGTTTAAATTGGTTAACCAAGCGGTTAATCAAAAAATATATGGTTTAATATGACACCAAAACCTTTCCAAATTTTATTAGTTTATGTTATTTCAACCTCAATAATACCTTAAATTATAATATTTTTATAGATAATTACTTTATTATATTTTAATCATTTAATAAATCCCAAGAGTTCCTCTCCCCTCAATTATAAAAGAGTACCAATCATTTATCTTCTTCATGAATCTTTGAGGATTTTTGATCATCCTTACCATACTATAATCCCTTATCAGCATCATTATTCATGTTATATGTCACGACTCGTCCCCCGGGGCCCGTACCGTGACTACCCCAAGCCCTCCTTCCCAAGGCCAGGGGCTGGCGACTATCACCAAAGCCGTAAATCCCTAAACTGGGAATGCATTGCCTTTATAACTTGAAAGCACACAAAACAGAGTATAAGCTGTAAGCAAAACACTATGTAAAACCATATAACCAAGGAGTGCTCAAAAGTAAAAGGGTATGGAAATACAAGACCAACTATAAAGTACAAGGAAACGGAAAGTACTAGTACTAGTAAAAGGAAAAAATAGCCCCTAGATCATCCATCGAGAAATCCTACCTGAAGGGTAGGTTCAGAAAGCCTTCATAGCACTCCAAGTCAGTCCATCTTCTTTGTGTATAGTCGCACCGTGTGGTCCACCTCTGGGTACCGTCTAGTCCTGGTCCACTTAGCCTCGGTCAGCGTTGTCTGTCATCTGCAACCAACACAACAAGGTGAGGGTATAGCTCGTGTAGGGGTGAGTATAATGATACTTAGTAGGGACCCTGAGACCCTCAAGGTCTCACAAAATCCAACAATGATAAACCACAAAGTATAAATTCAATAGATAACCTCACTTAGTTATATGCCCATATATATACCTAAGTTATCATGTAATCCATCTTAATCAGGAGGTAAACACAAAAGTTATTGACTCAGCTCAACCAAGATTTTATTCTAGGGATAATATTAATCTGAACCCTCGGATGCTGGAGAAATCTTCCTCTATCGAGTAATGTGGGCCTACCGCGTCACATAGAGGCACTTTCCACTAACGTTGGACTGCTGAGGTACTCATCCAGTCGAGTACTGTGTGTCTGCCGCATCACACAGAGGCTCTCCCCACCGTGGGTCTGCCACATCACATAGAGGCGTTCCCCCTCATATCCTACAGAGGTACTCCTCCTGTCGAGTACCATGGGTCTACTGCATCACTAAGGCGCTCCTCATGGAGGGTCTGCCGCAACACCAAGGCGCTCCCCACTAGGCCAGTAGAGTCACCCCGAGTCAAATGGACAGTAGTCGTTAGGTCTCGGCCAGCTACTGGGTTACCACATAAAAGCACGCTCATCTCCATAATATCCACTCCATAAGCTACTAGTCAATTCTCTAAATACCACGAAGTCCCACTATGAAGTATGTCAAAGGTCTGCCATGTCATTGGAGTCACAACACAACAGACATCACGTCAATCAGATGCCTGGTCTGTGAGTTATTAGACTTTTAGTCCGGAAAGCTCAGTTGGATTCGTGTACGATCCAACCTGATCATATCTCAACATTACCCCGAACTTCAGTGGAGTATACTCAAAGGGACCATTACGCTCGAAGAAAACCAGCGCCGCTGACGGTTCATCAAACGGTCGTCTGATGCCAAAGATATGGCTAAAGAAAGTAAATGGTCAGTAGTGGGCCCGATTCCAGTCCGACCCGGTCCAACCAAGTCTGGGCCGACCCGGTCTGGGTCAACCCGGTCAGACTTGTGGGGTCGGGCCTGACCCATTGGTTGGGCCAACCTGTTAGGTACGGCCCGGCCTGCTGGGCTCAGCCCAGCAGGCTGTGTGGGTGGTTCGGCCCGGTCTTGGGGCCAGTTCGGCCTGAAGCATCGTAAGGGTGGGGCCCGACACGACCTGTCCAGGAGGGCACAGATGGTCCAGTTCGGCAAGGGCACCGCCAGTGGGGACCGTGGGCCAGCCCGGGAGGACGGCGCAGCCACGGTGCCTAGCGGGCCGGTGGGCGGCCGAGCGGGGCGCCAAGCGGGCCAACGGGAAGCCAGGAATGGTGCCAGTGGGGCAATGGTAGGCATTCGGGAGGAGGGGTGGTGGAATGTTCAGTGCGGCTCGGGCCGGCGGGGTTCGGCCGGGGCGCGCGGGAGGCCGGCAGCGGTGCGGGCCAAGGCGGCTCGGCTGGAGAACCGCAGTTCGGCGCAGCTCAGGGGCGGTTCGGCTGGAGGGCCGCGGTTCTGTAAGAACCCAGTTCTTCTCTTTGAGGTACGTGCTTCTTCTTTTCTCTTTTCCTTAAGATTTTTAATAAAAATATGGAAAATGGGGAAAATCCTAAATTTTGAAAGTACATGCCGTGTACTTTTTCCACACGCTGTGTACTTTTGGCCGTGTGTGGGATGAGTACACTGGGCGTGTAGCCTTGCTGGCGACAAAGGGTGTAGGAACCGACTACACGCCGTGTAGTGGTCCTTTACACGCCGTGTAGTCAGTCGGTAGGCCTAAACAGTAAGGCTGTGGCGCAGCCACCAGCTGGGCGGCAGTACACGCCGTGTATTCAGGAGTACATGTCGTGTACTCTTGTCGGCAGGTGAACCGTGCCGCGCTAGCAGGAAGCTGCCAGAGGAACATTTAAATGAAAGGAGTACATGTCGTGTACTTGGAATTACACATTGTGTGCTTTTTTTTAGCTTAAAACTGGTAGTAGCCTCCTAATTTGGCAGAGGAGGCATTTGAGCCGTTTTGGACCCAAAGGAGGAGGCCAAACCTTTGATGATCCACCGAATGTTCGTCTGGAATCCGATTTCGCTTTGGACGATATCGTTGGAACCGCACGGGTAAACCCTCTATTCTCATAACATGTTTCTTACCAATTCTTCTCCTAACGTATGTTATTTACATTTGATTGGGTTTTGTTCTTCGTCAGATCTACACCATTCTTGGGTGATTCTGGAGTCGGTGTTCGGGTATAACGCTCGTTGGCATTTAAGGTAGGTGGCTTGGAGTTTAGTTTTCCAACTTTCGTGTGTTTTGTGCGTTTTTGTGCCACAAACCCATGTTGGGGTGTCATGTGGCTGAGTTCATTGCTATATTTAACACCTATAATTGATTAGGTATTTAAATATCATATTAAAATGCAGGTTAGGATCGTTGCTTGGATCCGGAACCACCCCGGGGGTGTGTTCAACTATTTAGCCATTTGGCCAGGATACCCAAGGGTATGCCTTCAAAGTAGTAATTGTAGAATTTCCTTGGAGGAATTATTTGTTACTACTTTTTTACCTGTTGGGAATGGCCTAGTTAACTGTTTAGCCTAAGGGTGTTGTTGTATTTAGGCTTAGGGCATTGTTGTGATTAGCCTGAGGGCACTGCACTATTTAGCCGAGGGCTGTAGTATTTCTCCTGAGGGAAACCTTTCATGCCTGAGGGCCTGACTTCTGTGCCTGAGGGTGACACTTCCTATGCCCGAAGGAAATTTTTTGTTATGCCTGAGGGAAATACCTGCGGGTTGGATTCTGTATAGCATGAGGGCGTGGTTCACTACATTAGCTTGAGGGCATTATACTGGTTGGCCTAAGGGTTTGGTGCTGTTGAGCAAAAAATGATAATAAATTAAATGGATTAAATAAATAATTAAATGATGATATAACTGGTAAGTTAGTTACTTTTGAGTACTGCTTGGTTTATTGCATTTTACTATTGCACACTATTGTTGCTTGCTTACATGTAGTTGGGCAGGGGCCTTTGGTGGGTGCCTACTGGGAATTATTTCTCACATGCTGTTTGGGTCATGCTTTTTGGCCCAAACAGATTACGTTGCTGCTGGTGTAGATAGGGGAAAGAGTCCCTATATAGGTACTTGACTGTTGCTGAGGAGTAGGAGGGAATGGGACCGAGTCTAGGCTCGTGATGCTGCTACCAGCTGTTTTACTTTGTTTTGATGTACTCTACTTTTGGTTGTACCGTATTGATGTATAACATGTTCTGGCTGTTTTCTTAGAACATGAGACATGTAGCATCATCATTTAAATACTGTTGGTTATATTCACTACTTTTGGTTATTTCAGTTGTGTATCGTTTACTACTTCCATTGTTGATGTATGTTTTATTCTGTATTATGTTATGCTACAATTTGACAAATGAGGGCATAGTTTCCCCACTATCAGACCTGGGCCCTTGCTGCTAGTCGGCAGCCTCTGGCATTTGGTGAAATGGGCTTGAGGTCATGTGGTGAACCAGGTTCGGGGCACCCGTTGAGTGGCACCTAGATCCGGGACGTTACAAAGTGGTATCAAAGGGGTTTCTGTTCTTTGACTTACGATTTGGAGCCTTAGTAAGGGATAGGATGGACCGGTAGTTGTTAATAAGTTTTGTTTGGGCCTAGCTAACCCGTGTACAGGGCAAAGCCAGTCTACCTCATATTTTTTCAATTATTTCAGTTTTGAAAATTTTATAGTTGAAATGTTTTCACCATTGGGTGACGCACTTGTATTGTGTTGATTATCTTTATCTATGGGTTCTATTTAGTTTCAACCCAATGAGATGAGGGTATGAAATCTCATGCATCATTTAGGCACATTCAAGAATAAAATTCCATGCATAGTTTCCATGCCATGTAGGAGCATTAGAAAATTGCATGTTGTTGTTATAGTTGTTGTCCTAGAAAAGCATGTTGCTGTGATAGCTGCACTGATAAAATACATGTTGTTTGATAGAGTAATTTTTTTGTGCGTTGATCATAGAATTGACACCAAACATTGGTTTATGGGGAGTATGGGCCCCCATTTACCAAAATTTGGTGGATCATTGACTGTTTATTAGTTATAACACAGATAAGATGTCAAACATTGATTCGTGGGGAGTATGGGCCCTCACAGGTCAGAATTTGAGACTTAGGTGTTGTTTTTCGGTATTTTCTGGGTTCCGGGGAAGTTTTTGAGGCGTACTGTCTAGAAACCCAGTATACACGCCATGTAGTATTTTTAAACACGCCGTGTATGGATTTCTGTTTGAGAAGAAAATGAACTTTTTAAGTACACACCGTGTACTCTGAGTACACGCCGTATAGTCTCTTCCCCTGTCATAAACCGTGTGGGCAGCGACATGGGGTAGGGAAGGGCTTGCGTAAAACACTTCGTGTACTAGATATACACACCGTGTAGTTTTGACCCAGAGTCCGGCCGTGTAACGAATAACACGGGTTGGTGAACTCCTGTACATAACACGCAGTGTCGATGATGAACACGCCGTGTAGTGTGACCTGGGGACTTGGCCCTGTAACTAACAACACAGGTTGATGTCACCATTCCTTGAACACGCCATGTACCTTTGAGGACACGCCGTATATTCTTGTCTGAGGATAGACCGTGTGGACTTAGCCAGGTGGCTGGGGAAACGGGGTGATGTACATGCCATGTGCGGGTATAACACACCATGTAGTTTCAAGACGAGTAGTCGGACTTGTCACAAGCGACATGGGTAGTTGGAAAATAACACCATATATGCCGTGTAGATTAAGTACACTCTATTTAGTTTTGTTTAGCGGGAGCCGTGTGGCTTAGCCTTGTTGAAGGACCCGGGCAGGGGAAGGGAAGTCAAGTACACACCGTGTAGTCAGTATACACGCCGTGTAGTCTTGTTTTGCAAATTTTGAGATGCCTTCTTCCTCTTGTTCCCTTTGTGGTATCTTCGTTTTAGCCTTAATAATCTTGAATTAAGGCATGCTTTTGACCTTGTAGTGTCATGCCGCCTAGACGACCGCGCATTGTTCGCCAGGAGAGTGGCGACGACTTTGCTCCGGAGATGGTGGGTCATGGGCTACCAGTTGATCATCTAGGAGGGCCATATGCGGCACCAGATGCTATACCAGACACAGGCGTGGAGGCACAGTTCCGTGAAGGCTTATTGAGGTTCATGCAAACCTTTCAGGGAGCACCACAGGTTGCCACATCTATGGCTGAGCTGACACATATCTTCCAGCAGCAGTATCCACCTACATTCTTAGGGGTTGGCGGACCACAGGCTTCGGAGTCTTGGCCGGGGTCGATGCATACTATTTGTTATCATCTTGAGATGCCTCCAGGGTGCGGGGTCAAGCTCACGACATACATGCTGCGTGATTCCACCAAGAGGTGGTGGGATGTTACCACCCAGTTAGATCATCACAAGGACATGGAGTGGGAGGAATTTGAGGCAGACTTCTATGAATATTTCTTCTTGGAGACTCTGAGGGCAGATAGAGCTCAAGAGTTCATGAATATGCGGTAGGGCGCTATGTCAGTGATGGACTATTCTGCTCGTTTTACGGAACTTCAGTGCTTGGCACCGGTGCTATTGGGTGATGAGACGCTGAGAGCCGGAAGTTTTGAGGATGGTATACGGTATGAAATCCGAGCGCCGGTGAATGTCTTCAGGTTGCATACTGTACACGCCATCGTGAACTAGGCTTTGATTATGGAGAGGAACCAGCAAGAATCTAGTGGTGTGGGCCAGGGCGGTTCAGCACCAGTTACTGGTACTTTTTCTACTGGAAAGAGGAAGAGACAAGTGGACTTCTATCATGGCGGCAGTACCAGCCAGACAGTTTCTTCAGGTGGGCCGGTCAGGTTCTACCAGTGTGGTAGAGAGGGGTACAAGAGACCGCAGTGTCCATGAGACCCAGTGGAGTGCTGAGATTGCTGCAAGATTGGTCATCTGCAGCACTTTTGTAGGGCGTATCCACTGATGGCTAGTGAGAGGGGTTCTGTGCAGACTTCGCGAGCGGGAGCTGGACCAGTGGCTTCTTACCAGTCGGGGAACTGGAATATGTCAGGGCATGCAGGTATAGATGGTGTCTGTGGCCGTGGTAGCCAGACACTAGGATATCAGAGATAGCAGGGCGAGATAGCTCAGGGTAGCCAGGTTGTGTCGTAGGGCCATGACACTGGGCAGACATATGTAATGCAACAGACACAGTAGAAGTAGGATCCCGGACATTCTACAGTCACATGTACTATTTTAGTATCTTCTGTATTATCTTCAGTACTTTTTGATACGGGTTCTACGAATAGTTTTATATCTGTACCCGTTGTGGAGAGCCTTGGGCTCTGTGTTTCTACATCTTCTAATATCTTGATGCTAGACACTCCGTTGGGGACTAGAACAGATGGTGTGCGTCAGTGTAAGTAGTGCCCCTTGCGGTTGGTGGGTGTCACTTTCTTTGGGACCTCCATGTTCTAGAGATGACGAGCTATGACATCATTCTCGAGATGGACTGGTTGGTTTCCTTTCAAGCCTTTGTAGACTGTTTTCGTCGCAGGGTGTGTTTCACATCACCAGAGGGCGGAGAGTTTTTATACAAGGGAGAATGTGATGTTTAGGAGAGTCGAGCTGGACCAGAGCATCGTGGTGGAGGTGGAGTCACATCCCAGATTTCGAGCTTATATCTTGATGACCAGGGGACTTGTCAGATGGATTTTCCTCCAGTGGTTGATCGTTTCATGGATTTCTTCCCAGACGACTTTTCAGGTCTACCTTCGGAGCGAGAGGTGGATTTTTCTATTGAGCTTGCGCCAGGAGCAGCACCGGTGTCCATTCCTCCATATAGGATGGCTACACCTGAGTTGAAGGATCTCAAGAGGCAGTTAGAGGAGTAATAGGCAAAGGGATTTATCCGACCCAGTAATTCTCCGTGGGGATCGCCAGTCCGTTTTGCGAAAAAGGAAGATGGTACCCTTAGACTTTGTGTGGATTATCGGAAGCTGAACCAGTTGACGGTTAAGAACTGATATCCCTTACCAAGGATTGATGATATTTTTGATCAACTTCATGGAGAACGAGTGTTCTTTTAGATTAACATGAGATCAGGATATCATCAGCTATGCGTGAGACCATCTGATATACCTCTCACGGATTTCAGGAGTAGGTATGGTCTATATGAGTATATGTTTATGCCGTTCGGAATCATGTACGTGCCAATAGTTTTCATGGATCTGATGAATCATGTGTTCCATCCTTATATGGATTCCTTTGTGGTGGTATTCATGGACGACATCTTGGTGTACTCTCACACTCGACATGACCATGCCACCCATCTTGTGATCGTATTGAGTACACTAAGGGAGCATCGACTATATTCTAAGCTCTCAAAGTGCCAATTTTGGATGGACCAGATTCACTTCCTGGGTCATATCATCTTAGAGGCAGAAGTTTCAGTAGACCCAGAGAAGGTGAGAGCAGTAGTTTCCTGGGAGCAGGCTAAGAACGTGTTTGAGATATGGAGTTTCTTAGGGCTGGCTAATTACTACAGTCGTTTTATACAGAACTTCTCCTGCTTAGCAGCACTGTTGACGGGCTTGACAAAGAAGGATGTAAAGGTCGTGTGGTCAGAAGCTTGCGAGACAGCATTTCAGGACCCGAAAGAAAGGTTGACATTAGTACCGATCCTGATACTCCCAGAGCAAGGGAAGAGCTATACAGTTTAATGTGATGCTTCAGGTATTGGGCTGAGAGCAGTGTTGATGCAAGGTGATCGAGTTGTTGCGTATGGGTCTCGGCAGTTGAGGCCGCGTGAGATGAATTACCCGACACATGATCTCGAGTTGGTAGTAGTTGTTCATGCGTTGCGTTGTTGGAGACATTATCTATTGGGGGAGCATTTTGTGGTTTTCACCAATCACAAAATCCTCAAGTATATCTTTACTCAGCGTGAACTAAATCTGAGGTAGCGAAGGTGGGTCGAGTACCTACAGTCCTTCGATTTTGAGCTTGCCTATACACCTGGTAAAGGTAATGCAATAGTTGATGCACTGAGTAGGAAAACTCAGATACAGGCAGTGTAGGAGGCCAGTGGTGAGTGGCAGCTCATGGCTTTGTTCTCTGAAATGCATCTGGAGGTGCATGACAGTCAGGGGCAGACTTATATTTTATCTTTAGCTGTGACTTCTACCCTCCTGGATAGTGTGAGGATGAGACAGCTATTGAATTCAGAATGCCTAGTTCAGCGGGAGTTGGTGGCTAGTGGGGACCCTTCTCCTGGGTGGACGATAGGCGATGATGTGGTTTTGTGTTTCCATGGACGAGTGTGGGTTCAAGGGGATATACGTGAGGAGCTGATGCGGGAGTTTCATGCTTCATCTTGTGAAGTTCATCCCGGGGTTACCAAGATGTACCGTGACTTGAGACATTAGTACTAGTGGCCGGGTATGAAGAGAGATGTAGCTGGTTTTGTTACAAGGTGTTCCACCTGTCAGCAGGTGAAGGCGGAGCATCAGAGACCAGCTAGAATGTTACAGTAGTTATGTATTCTAGAGTGTAAATGGGATGATGTCGTGGTGGATTTCGTGACTAGTTTTCTGAGTTCACCTCGTGGCAATGACGCCATGTGGGTTGTTGTTGACATACTCATGAAGGTATCTCACTTTCTGCCGATCAAGGAGAACTTCGGTGTTGACGAGCTCAGAAGGCTGTATATCCGAGAGATCGTACGTCTTCATGGGGTCCCTCGTTCTATCATTTTTGATAGGGACGCCCACTTTACGTATCGTTTTTGGAAGAGTTTTCAGAGGGCACTGGGTACACAAGTGCTTTTGAGCACAACGTACCACCCTCAGACCGATGGCCAGTTAGAGCGTACGATACTGGTGCTAGAGGACATGTTGTGTGCATGCATCCTAGACTTTGGGGGATCATGGGAGAAACATATTACCTTAGTTGAGTTTTCCTATAACAATAGCATCCATGCGACTATTGAGATGGCACCATATGAGGCTTTATATGGTAGGTCGTGCCAATCACCTTTGTGTTGGTTAGAGGTAGGTGAGGCTGCTTTGTTGGGACCATGTCTCATATAGGAGACATCTGAGCAGGTCTATTTGATTCAGAAGTGGATGGCTACCGCACAGTCACGTCAGAAGTCATATGCTAATCGCCGCAGATGACCTTTGGAGTTCGTTGTCGGGGATCAGGTTTTTCTACGTGTTTTGCTGAGGCTGGGACACAAGAGGATCAGGAGAAAGGGTAAACATTCACCATGGTATGTGGGGCCATTTGAGATTCTGGAAAGGGTCGTGCTGGTTGCTTATCGATTGCGGTTACCGCAGCGGTACCGAGCCATGCATGACGTCTTCCACGTATCTCAGTTGTGTCGCTATCATTCAGACTCGTCTCATATCTTTCACCCTGAGGATGTTGAGCTGGAGGCAGATGCATCCTTTGAGGAGAATCTGATTCGTATCATTGACAGGAGCATTAAGGTTCTCTGAGGCCAGTCAGTTCCTCTCGTACGGGTGCTATGGCAGCATTGCCGAGTGTAGGATGAGACCTTGGAGTGGGAGGCCGACGTACGTGCTCAGTATCCAGAGTTGTTCACGACTATATCTTCTCCACCATTGGAAGGGCAATTCGGGGATGAATTGCTATAAGTGGGGATGTTTGTAAGAACCTGGTTCTTCTCTTTGAGGTACGAGCTTCTTCTTTTCTCTTTTCCTTAAGATTTTAAATAAAAATTGGGAAAATGGGGAAAAATTATAAATTTTGAAATTACATGCCATGTACTTTTTCCACATGCTGTGTACTTCTGGCCATGTGTGGGTTGAGTACAAGGGCCGTGTAGCCTTGCCAGCGACAAAGGGTGTAGGAACTGACTACACGTCGTGTAGTGGTCCTTTACATGCCATGTAGTCAGTCAGTATGCCTAATCAGTAAGGCAGTGGAGCAGCCACCAGCTGGGCGGAAGTACACGCCGTGTACTCAGGAGTACATGTCGTGTACTCTTGTAGGCAGGTGAACCGTGCCGCACTGGCGGGAAACCGCCAGAGGAATAGTTAAATGAAAGGAGTACACACCGTGTATCTGGAAGTACACGCAGTGTACATTGTTTTTTTTGGCTTAAAATAGGAAGTAGCCTCCTCATTTGGCAGAGGAGGCATTTCAGCCCTTTTGGAGCCAAAGGAGGAGGCCGGACCTTTGAATATCCTCTGGGTGTTCGTCTGGAATCCGATTTCGCTTCGGACGATCTCATTGGAACCGCACGGGTAAGCCCTCTCTTCTCCTAGCATGTTGCTTACCAATTCTTCTCGTAACTTAAGTTATTTAAGTTTGAGTGGGTTTTGTTCTTTGTCAGATCTATTCCGTTCTTGGGAGATTCTGGAGTCGGTGTTCGGGTATAACGCTCGTTGGCGTTTAAGGTAGGTGGCTTGGTGTTTAGTTTTCCAACTGTCGTGTGTTTTGTGTGTTTTTGTTCCACAAACCCATGTTGGGGTGTCGTGTGGATGAGGTTATTTCTATATTTAACACCTAGAATTGATTAGGTATTTAAATATGATATTAAAATTCTGGTTGGGATCGTTGCTTGGATCTGGAACCACCCCGGGGGGGGGGGGGGGGGGTATTCCACTATTTAGCCGTTTGGCCAGGATACCCAAGGGTATGCCTTAAAAGTAGTAATTGTAGAATTTCCTTGATAGGAATTTCTTTTTACTTATTTTTTACCTATTGGGCATGGCCCGGTTACCTTTTTAGCTTGAGGGCATTGTTGTATTTAGCCTAAGGGCGTTGTTGTGATTAGCCTGAGGGCGCTCCACTATTTAGCCGAGGGTTGTTGTATTTCGCATGAGGGAAACCTTTCGTGCCTGAGGGCTTGACTTCTATGACTGAGGGAGACACTTCCTATGCCTGAGGGAAAGTTTCTGTTATGCCTATCGGAAATACCGGCGGGTTGGATTCTGTATAACTTGAGGGCGTGGTTCACTACATTATCCTGAGGGCATGATACTGATTGGCCTGACGGCTTGGTGCTGTTGAGCATAAAATGATACTAAATTAAATGTATTAAATAAATAAATATATGGAGATATAACTAGTAAGTTAGTTACTTTTGAGTACTACTTGATTTATTGCATTTTACTATTGCACACTATTGTTGCATGCTTACACGTAGTTGGGCACGAGCCTTTGGTGGGTGCCTACTGGGAATTATTTCTCACACCCTGTTTGGGTCACGCTTTTCAGACCAAACAGATTACATTGCTGTAGGTGTAGATAGGGGAAAGAGTCCCTAGACCGGTACTTGAATGTTGCTGAGGAGTAGGAGGGCATGGGACGGAGCATAGGCTCACGATGCTGCTGCTAGCTATTTTACTTTGTTTTGCTGTACTCTGCTTTTGGTTGTACTGTATTGATGTATAACATGTTATGGCTATTTTCTTAGAACTTGAGACATGTAGAATCATCATTTAAATACTGTTGGTTATATTCACTGGTGTTGGTTATTTCAGTTGTGTATGGTTTACTACTTCCGCTGTTGATGTATGTTTTATTTTGTATTCTGCTGCGCTACACTTTGACAAATGAGGGAATAGTTTCCCCACTATCAGACCTGGGCCCTCGCTTCTAGTCGGCAGCCTCTGGCGTTTGGGGAAATGCACTTGAGGTCATGTGGCGAACTGGGTTCGGGGCACCCATTGAGTGGCACCCGGAGCCGGGATGTTACAGGTTCGGCCTGGAGCACTGGAGCACTGTGGGGGTGGTGTGGTTTGCGGAGGCCGTAGGTAGCGCGACCTTTTTCATCACCACCTTCGTTCGTTCCATCACCTCATCACCATGTCAATGTTCTTCACAAACAAGAATGACAGAGGGGTCGGTCCATGTTGGTTTGGCCCGCACCCTCCGCGTTTAGGGTGGTAACAATTGGATCATCAAGAATTACGATGAACAACATTTATTTTACTATCTCCACATCGATTCCTTTCCAACTAAAGATGAGAAAATGAAAAGGAATAATACACAAATAAACCCCATACCTTTGATTGTCTATGAAGTTGCGGGAAGAAGACGAAGGTGTTCGTCGTTCGTCACATCTGCCACGCACTCCCAATCCTGAGCTGCGTCGGCTCGTTGACGACGATGCAGAATTCGGTCATTGAAGATGTATCACGATGGTTTGAATCTCTGAGGAAGAAGTCTAATATGGTCAGCATTCTTCGTTCTTCATTCTTCATTCTTCGTTGGGAGATGAAGTTCTTTGTTCAGAGATTTCTCCCAATAATCCTCCTCTCAAAGCTGCCACCAAAATGAACATTCCAACAAAATAATAGATTATAATATCCTATTAATTTGTTGGAAAATATTCAAATTGGAATAATTAATTAGGTAGGCTCCCCTTAATTAATTCGTTAGTGTTGGCACAAATTAATTAGGGGATTTTTCACTAATTAATTAAAGGGGAGGTCAAGAGGCTCTCCCTCATTAATGAGGGAGAGTTGATAGGTTTTCCTCTCCTCCCATTAATAGGGGGATTAACCCCATGTGGTCCCAATGTTGTAACCTCTCACTGGAGGATAGGTTCAGGTGGGCCCCACCACCATAACCTCTCATGGGAGGTTACAGTGTGGTGGTCCCACCTCCAAAATCCATGAAGAGATTTTAACCATCAAATAAAAATAAATCCACACACATTATTTTTATTTAATTCAATCTCTAAAACCCCCCAAAATATCTTTTATTCTCAACCCACTGTTGTCGAAGTGATAGTCTTCTTAAGTGAATACCAGCGCTACAAGTTCAACAGTGCCCTCGAATTTCAATTCCGAGCAACAATTCAAAAGTTATAAAAACCGGCTCATACATTCACTGAACATACCCAAACAAAAATTCATAAATTGATTATGAGCACACCGGGCCTCTGAATCCTGCTCCGTTAATTTTCACGGTCTTGTAAAGTTCCCATGTATTTAAGGAAAAAAAATTTCCTCGGAATTTCCATATCTTTAAATTCTCCCCACATTAGGGATTTACATCCCCGTAAGATACAACTCGAACTATGGGAAAGAGTGGGGGTACTGAGCACACATATGTGCCTCCCTCTCCCATGTGCTCTCTTCGAGGTTCCCGTGTGGCCAGCGAACACGCACCAGAGGAATCGGCCATCCACATAGGACCCGCTCTTATCAATCCTCAATATTCACTGGAACCTCCATGAAAGTATCCCCATCATCGACGTCCAGCTCTCCATGGTCGATGATGTGAGAAGGGTCATGCATGTATCACCTCAGCTGAGATAAGCTGAAGACGTCATGAACACAGTGCAACTGAGGTGGAAGAGCCATGTAGTAAGCCACCTCGCCTACTCTGCTGAGGACCTAGAATGGTCTGATGAACCTTGGAGATAAATTTCCGACTCATCCAAATCTCCGTAGACCTCGTCGAGGTGAGACCCATAGAAAAATTTGTTCGCCATCCTTGAAATCTAGAGGTCTCCGTCTCCTATCAGCATATGACTTCTGTCTGCTTTGTGCAGTCTTAATCATCTCCTGGATGATCTGCACCTTCTCTGTGGTAGCTCGTACCATTTCTGATCCCACTAGTGTTGACTCCCCAGGGTCAGTCCAAGCCAAGTGTGATCTGCAAGGTCACCCATATAGCACCTCAAAAGGTTCCATCCCTATGGAGGAGTGATAGCTGTTGTTATATGAAAACTCTACCAAAGGTAAGTGATCCTCTCAACGGCGACTGAAGTCGAGGACACAAGCACGAAGCATGTCCTCGATGGTATAAATGGTCCACTCAGTTTGGCCATCCGTTTGAGGATGGAAGGCGGTGCTCAGACGAAGCTGTGTCTTGAAAGCCTCATGCAACCCCTTCCATAGCTGAGAAGTAAACCATGTGTCTCAATCGAAGACTATAGAATAAGGTACTCCATGTAGTTTGACAATATCGTGAACATAGAGGTGTCACATTATTTCTACAGAACCCTGCTCTCTGATCGGTAGAAAGTGGGACAACTTGGTGAGTTGGTCGACAATCACCCAAATCGAGTTGTGACCCATGGATGTACGTGGAAGTCATGTCACGAATTCCATGGATATCTCATCCCACTTCCACTCTGGGACCTCTAAAGTCTGAACCAAGCCTGCTGGTACCTGGTGCTCTACCTTCACTTGCTGACAAGGGAGGCACCAAGAGACAAACCTTGCAACTACCTTCTTCATCCCTGGAAACCACTACTATCACTAGAGATCCTAGTACATCTTTTCCACACCTAGATGTACCGCTAGAGGGTATATGTGGAACTCCCTTAACACTTCCTCGTGAAGTGACTATAGCACCATAGTACATCCTCTGAAGATGATGACATGCTCCCCACCTTCATAAAATCCATCAGGAGATTCCCCTATTGATATCTGAGCACGTCGTGTATCGCAGTCATCGTCTCCATGCTATGCCTCCCCGAATTGCTGAAGAAGTGGGGGAGTGACTGTAAGGGACTGAAGGAAAGATGCTCCATATCTATCCACAAAGGATATCTGCAAAGCAACCAGATGCTCTTTCACCTCACCTAGCAGTTATATACCAGATCTCCTATTGAGTGCATCTGCTATAACGTTTCCATTTCCAGGATTATAGAGTATCTCGAAGTCATATTCTTGGCAGAACTAAATCCATCACCTCTGTCTCGGGATCATGTCTTTTAGAGAGAAGATATACCTGAGACTCTTGTGATCAGAGTACATGGTAAAATATTCACCCATCAGATAGTGTCGCCACATCTTCAAGGTGAAGACCATTGCTTCTAACTCTAGAAAATGGGTAGTTTAGTTCTTCTCGTGTTGTGTCAGCTGATGAGAACCATATTCGATCACTACTCACTGATGCATCTAAACACACCCGAGTCCAGTCCCTGATGCATTGCAGTAGACTATGTACACTATGCCTTCCTATGGAAGCCTCAAGATGGGGGCACTAGTCATCCTCTGCCTCATCTCCTGAATGATATGCTGGAATCTCTCCGACCACATGAAGGGTTTCCCCTTCTTTGTCAAGAATGATAGTGGTGCTGCAACTCTAGAGAAGTCGTGAATGAACCTCCAGTAGTATCCACCCAAACCCAGGAAACTTCGTACCTCTGTCACACTCCTAGGTGGATCCCAAGCAAGTACCTCCTCAATCTCCGCTGGATCCACTGCAACTCTAGCCTTTGAGATGACGTGTCCCAAAAAGTGAACCTCTCAGATCCAAAACTGGAACTTCGAGAGCCTACCATAAAGCTGGTTCCCTTAGAGTGTGTACAGTACTACCTGAAAATGGTAGGCAAGCTCCTCCTCAGTAGTCGAGTAGATCAGAATGTCATCGATGAGGACTACGACAAAGCAATCGAGGTACAACTAGAAGATCCTATTCATGAGTCCCATGAACACTGTTGGAGCATTGGTTTTGCCGAAAGTCATAACCAAGAACTCATACTGGTCGTACCGACATCTGAAGGCCGTCTTCGATGCATACCCATCTCGAAATATGAGCTGGTGATAGCCTGATATGATGTCTATCTTCGAGAACCATTGAGACCCCTTTAGCTTATCAAAGAGATCTTCAATCCTTGAGTGTGGGTACTTGTTTTTCACGGTCACCTAGTTTAGGCAACGGTAGTCGACACAAATCCTTAAGCTTCCATCTGCCTTCTTGGAGAATAGAATCGAGGCTGCCTAGGGAGAAACACTGGGCCGGATGAATCCCTTCCCCTACAAGTCGTCCAGCTGTACTCGCAGATCACGAAGCTAAGAGGGAGCCATCCGATATTCTAGTGTAGATATCGGTGCCATCCCGGGGTACAAGTCAATATAGAAGTACACCTCTCTATGAGGAGTTCGACCTGAGACATCATCAAGAAAACATCCACGTACTGGTCCACCACTACATGATAAGTCGGTCTCGGTACATAAACTGTGCTGAGGGTAAGGCAAGGCCACTGATGAGTGATTTGATGTACTCTCCTCCAGGAAAGTCCATCCTATGCTACAAAGGCTCCCTTCTCACCGGTGAAGGTGAACCTGGTCCCATCTATACAGACACACCGTACTTTTCACCTAATACAGTCGATCTGAGAATGGACTGTAGATAACTAGTCCATACCAAAGATGACATCTTAAGGCCTCGACGCCACTACTAGGAGATCCCAGCCAAAGCTATAGCCTCCTAGAGTAAGATCACACTGCTGGAACCAGTGCGTAATTATCAAGTCTGCTCCCGCAGGAGTCTCTAGCCGCATGGATCGAGCCAACTGCTCCGTCAGAATCTCTAAGCTATGAATGAGGGTAGTGACAATGAAAGAGTGACTATAACCTGTGTCTATAAGAACTACAGCTAAGGTGGAAGAGACACAGATCATACCTCGAATCATCTCTAAAGCGCCGTGATTGTATGCCTCAGATGCCTGGAGCTAAGCTCTCCTATGTCCACCTACTCCCTGCGGTCGGGGTGGACCTCCTTATGGTGGTGGAGGTAACACCTTGAAAAGTAGTCCACCTCCAGCTGCACAACTATCTCCTCTTCCATGTCCACCTACTCCCTACGGACCGCATCAATCAAATATCTATCTCTTCCTAGGTAGTCCTTTCATCATTTTCTGATCATACGAATGGTGGGTCGGAGAGTCACGAGCCATGTGACCCTAGCCGCCACATGAGTAATACTACCCGCTCTTAGCATGTATGTCTCTACCCTAGGTGCCCCGCAAAACTGATCCTGAGTCATGCGGTCATCCACCCATGGGTCTGGTCCTCTTGGATCTCTATGACATTTTTCTAATGCCAACTATAGTAGAATCCACTGTATGTCGACTAGTGGTGGGTCTCGCTGCTAGAGATTTCCCAGCAAGGAAACTCTACACTAAGAGGGCTCACTCCAACACCCCTGTCTGTGTCGAAATATGGAGGGAGATCATCGCAGCCCTGATCCCTTGCATGAGCCCCTTATTGATGGTCTAAGCCCTGAATAATGGGTCCCACACCATATTTTTGGAGTAGAGAGAGAGTTCGGTGAACCTCACTGAGTACTGTACTACTGTCATGCTACCCTGCTGTAGATGCAGAAGCTCATGTATACGTACTACGCGGAGAGTTGCTGGAACAAACTCTGCAAGAAACATTCTCTCAAAGTCTACACAAAGAAGTGTCATCCCGTCATAGACCTAGAGCATCAGGCTCCACCATCTTCCTGCTTATGCCTATAAGAGGCTGGTACTAAGAATCACCATGAAGTCGGCTAGAGTACCTACCTGTTTGAAGACTCTCACCATAGCCTCCAGCCAATACTCAGCTACCTTCAGGTCCATCTCACCCCTAAAACTATATGGCCTCTGGAACTAGAACCCATGCAATGCGCTCAAGCGGCATTCATCGTCTTCTGTTGGGGCTGGTGGCATCGATGGCCCAATGCGGAGTGCCACCGATGGTGCCTCCGCTGGAAAAGGGCCCTGCATTGAGGCCTCGTCACTCAGTGGGATATCTGTGTGTAATACTCTCTAGAATCTCGCTGGTCGTCCATGGGGAGGAATCCTAAAAAAATAAAATGTGACACGGTCAAAATATTATACATAGTGAGCTGATCTGGTTGAGCTGACTTAAAGAAAACTTTTGAAAACACACACGCAATCAGTTTTTTCTCGCACTAAGTCAGAAATTAGTAGTCTGGGTCTTGGTGTATGAATATATTGGCCACCACACCAACACTGGACTCCATGAAATGAAAACCACACTTAATACCCTTAACATTATTTCTTCACAAAAAGTTTATAGTGCTAAGTTCTGTAGTAGAACTGACTCCTCTGATACCAATTTGTCATGACCCGTCCCCCGGGGCCTATGCTGTGACTACCCAAAGCCCGCCTTCAATAGGCCAGGGGATGGAGACTAGCACCAAAGGCATAAATCCCTAAACTGGGAAGTAATTTCCTTTATAACTTGAAAGCACACACAACAGAGTAAAAGCTGGAAGAAAAAAAGTAAGTAAAACCCTATAACCAAAGAGTACTGAAAAGTAAAAGGACTCGAAAATACAAACCCAACTATAATGTACAAGGAAATGGAAAGTTCAAGTACTGGTAAAAGGGAAAAACTCCTGGATCATCCACCAAGAAATCCTACCAGAAGGGTAGGTACAGAAATCCTCCACAGCACTCCATGTCCGTCTGTCTCCTCTGTGTACCGTCACGCCGTGTGGTCAACCTCTGGGTACTCTCCAGTCTTGGTCCACTCAGCCTCGGTCAGTGATTTCCATCATCTCCAACCAAGACAACGAGGTGCGGGTATAGCCCGTGCAGGGATGAGTATAAAAATACTCAGTAGGGGCCTCAAGACCCTCAAGGTCTCATAAAATACAACAAAGATAAACCAAAAATTATGAATACAACAGATAAACTCACTTAGGTATATGACCATACATATACCTAAGTTATCATGTAATCCATCTCAATCATGAGGTAAACACAAAAGTTACTGACTCATCTCAACCAGGATTTTATTCTAGGGATAGTATTAATCTAAAACCTCACCTGATAGTGAAATCCTCCTCTATCGAGTATAGTGGGTCTGCCGCGTCATAGAGAGGCACTTCCCACTAACCTTGGACTGCTAAGGTACTCCTCCTGTCGAGTACCGTGGGTCTGCCGCGTCACACAAAGGCGCTCCCCACCATGGGTCTGACACGTCACACAAAGGTGCTCCCCCTCATAGATTTCTAGGGTACTCCTCCTATCGAGTACCATGGGTCTGCTGCGTCACTAAGGCCCTCCCCACTGTGGGTCTTCCGCGACACCAAGGTTGGATTCATGTACGATCCAACCTGACCGTATCTCAAAATTACCCTGAACTCCAGTGGGGTATACTCAAACAGACCATCGCGCTTGAAGAAAACCAGCTTTGTTGATGGTTCGTCAAACGGTCGTCTGGTGCCAAATAATATAAAGGGTCGGTAGTGGGATGAGGTCCGGTCCGACCCTGTTGGACTGACCCCGCCCAACCTCGTCTAGGCCGACCCGGTCTAGGTCGACCCGGTTAGACATGTTGGGTCTGGCCTGGCCCATTGGGTGGGACAACTTATTAGGTTCAGCCCGGCCCGCTGGCCTAAGCCCAGCAGGCCGTGTGGGCAGTTCGGCCTGGGCTCAGGGCCGGTTTATCCCAGAGTGTCGCGAGGGTGCAGTCGGGCCAGTTCGGCCAAGGCGCCGCGAGGGGGGTC
Source organism: Viscum album (assembly GCA_963277665.1). Taxonomy (NCBI): domain Eukaryota; kingdom Viridiplantae; phylum Streptophyta; class Magnoliopsida; order Santalales; family Viscaceae; genus Viscum; species Viscum album. The sequence goes on along the minus strand of OY728156.1, from coordinate 153,545,798 downwards.
GTGGGCCAGCTTGGGAGGCCGGTGCGGCCAGGCCACCGGTTTGGTCAGGCAGTGACCGGGCAGGCCGGCAGGTGGTCGGGCAGGCTGGTGGGCGGACCAGCGAGCGGCCGAGCAGGGCGCCAAGTGGGCAGTCGGGCAGGGCACCAGGCATGCCGACAGGCAGCTGGGAAGGGTGCGAGTGGGGCGTCAGCAGGCAGCCGGGAGGCCTTGTGGTGGCTGGTTCGACGCGGACTGGTGGGTGTCGGCCAGGGCGCGTGGGGGGCCGGAAGCGGTGCGGGGCGGGGCGACTTAGCCGGATAGCCGCAGTTCGGCGCAGCTCAGGGGAAGCTCGGCCGGAGGGCCGTCGTTTGGCCTAGAGCACCAGAGTGCCATGGGGTGGCATAGTTTTCGGAGGCTGCTGGTAGAGCGGCCTTTGTCATTGTCGCCTTTGTTCGTTCCATCGCCTCATTTCCATGCGGAAGATCATCACAAACAGGAACGGTAGAGGGGTCGGGCAATGTTGGTTTGGCACGCACCCTCCTCATTTAGGGTGGTAACAATTGGCTCCTCAAGAAGTATGATGAACAACAATTATTTTACAATCTCCACATTGATTCCTTTCCAACCAAAAATGAGAAAAAGAAAAAGGAACAATACACAAATAAACACCCACCTTTTATCTTCGATGAAGTTGTAGGAAGAAGACAAAGGTGTTCGTCGTTCGTCGTATTTTCTACGCACTCCCAGTCCCATGCTGTGTTGTCTCATTGACGACGATGTAGAAGTCAGTCGTTGAAGACGTCTCATGACAGTTGATGCTCCATGGAAGAAGTCGAAGAAGCTCGGCGTTCTTCTTTCTTCATTCTTCGTTCTTCATTGGGAGATGGGGTTCTTCGTTGGGAGATTTATCCCAGTAATCCTCCTCTCAATGCTTCCACAAAAATGAATATTCCAAAAAAATAATAGATTGTAATATCCTATTAATTTGTTGGAAAATATTCAAATTGGACTAATTAATTAGGTAGGTTCCCATTAATTAATTTATTAGTGTTGGAAAAAATTAATTAGGGGAGTTGGCACTAATTAATTAAAGGGGAGGTCAAGAGGCTCTCCCTCATTAATGAGGGAGAGTTGAGAGGTTTTCCTCTCCTCTAATTAATAGGGGGTTTAGCCCCGTGTGGTCCCTATGTCGTAACCTCTTGCGGGAGGTTAGGTTGGGGTGGGCCCCACCGCCATAATCTCTCATGGGAGGTTAAGGTGTGGTGGTCCCACCTCCAACTTCCATGATGAGATTTTAACTGTCAAATAAAAATAATGCCACACACTTTATTTTTGTTTAATTCAATCCCAAAAACCCCCAAAAAATATCTTTATTCTTGACCCACTGTCGTTGAAGTGATAGTCTTCTTAAGTGAATACCAGCATTGTGAGTTCAACGGTGCCCTATGATTTAAATTCTGAGAACCAATTCAAAAGGTAAAAAACCCCACTAGTACGTTCATTGAACGTACCCAAACCAAACTTCAGAAATTGATTCTGGGAACACCGGGCCACCTAATCATGCGCCGTTAATTTTCACGGACTCTCAAAAATTCCCAATTATTTAAGAAAAAATTTTCCACCAAATTTTAAGGTCTTTACATTATAAAAGTTATTTTATTGCAAAAATACCATCCCTAGGATCCATAAGAGGAGATATAAATTAGTTCCTTCAAAAATAGGTAAACACTTTAACCAATCACCTTGTTTTTTTACTTCTTCTTCACATCCTCTAAATATATGGTATTTATCATAAAATATAAATTTAGTATACTAATATAATAATATATAATTATTATTAATTAATAACCATTATCCACCATTTGAACAAAAATTTGTATGTGATGGTATTACTTTTTCATACGAATGGTCTACCGTCTCCACATTGCGATACAATTCATTTTTCACCATCATATTTCATGGATGATTATTATGTTCATTTAATTTTTATATATGGTACTTTTGAAATAATAATACTTATATAATTATAATATCAAATCTATGTTCTTACCTTCTAATCCATTAGAAAATGATAATATTTCTCGTGTGTACCTGTGGACTACAGCCTCAACAAAGCAATGTCATTGGTTTTTATTTTCACATTACATTGATTTTAATTAGGATAATTATAATGAATATATATAATATAATAATGATTATATAAAGGTGAATTTATATTTCCCTTTTTTTCATCCCATCTATCAAAAAATGAAACTATAATTCATGCATATGTATGGACTACCGTCTTCATAATCGGTGTAATTAATTTTCCAATAAGTATTTTTTAAGGAAGATTATAAATATATACAAGTAATTTTATACTTAAATAATTATTAAAATTAAATAGATTATGGGAACATGATAAAAGTACAAGGGCCAAATATAAATGTTCATTTTGTGAATAATGAAATTGTCTTCATGATGGTAATTTATTTATAAATTTTATTGATTAAATAATTAACTTAAATTCTTGTATAATGCTATGAAGTATTTTATGAATTAATTAATGAATAAAATAAATTATTTTTAAATGAAAATAATTATTATAATTTGAGTGTTTTATAGTGATTTTTGAGATAATGAATATATTTGATGAGTCAGACTCATGTAAGAAGATTTTTTTAAAAAATCATATATTAAAGATTCCTTGAATGCTTCTTTCATGAAAATTATTATTTTTCCTCAATGTTTAAAAAATTTCATTTTTTTACTTTAATTGAATTTATATAACATGTTATAAAAAGTAATACTTACATTTTTTTTCATAAGTCACAAATTACTGGAAATTTGGTGAATATTCCCCTTTTATTTATAGTCATTATAACTATTAATCATAGTAAATGTGGTTATCATAGTAGAGGTAAAACGAGTTAATTAATTGTAATTTTATTGTGATAAAGATGATAAAGTAACCCTAATACTTTTATTAATCCTATTGGATGAGTATATTCCATCCAAAATTATCAAAACATGGAATATATGACCTTTTTTACCATTTGTCAACGATTTTTATCTTTATAATATTTCATTTAAATAAAAGTCTAAAATTTTATTCTATTTGATTTATTATCATCAAATTTCTTATATTGGGATAAAATAATGTATTTATGGTTATAAATATTCATTTAAAATATAAATTATTTTTTATTATCATTGTAACTTATTCCTAATTTTTAGTAAAGAAATAATTACTTTTAATTCTTACATAATGTTGACATAATAAAAAAATAAATTATTTTATAAACATTTAAAGTAATATTATTTGATTGAATTATTATGTTCCATAAATATTCTAAGGAATTATAACATATTAGGGATGCATGAGATAATTATATTCAAATTCATTTTTATTATGATATTTTAAATATTAAATTAATTGAACAATTATAAAAATGAAATTAATAATATTTTATAATAAATGATATTTTATTAAATGATACCCAACCAGTAAGGGTTTTATGTTACAATCACATTATTTATAGGGATTATTGAAGATAAAATTTCTGATCATGAATTCTTATGATCAACCTCTTAAGAAACACATGACATTTCTTATCCTATTGTTATTTCTTGAAAGTACATGTTTACCAATATTTTTCATCCCTTTAAGTACTAAAGAGACTGAATGATTTTATAAGGGAAATCGTTTTTATTTTTCCCTTTCCTTAAAAATAAATTTTCATCCTTGTACTTGTTTTATAAAAAGGTTTTTAGGAATGTTTATACCATTCTATAATGATTTTTAAAGTCAGTTTTAACCCATAATGGGTATAAAACTTTAATAATGAAAAAATATTACATATGGAAAATAGTGGAAAAATAAAATAAAATATATATGTATAAACATAACCATAACATGTTCAAATTTTATTTTATGATATGATTTCAATCCATCCACACTCTATCTTATAACAATATATGATTAGATCCTTTGGAATGTTAAAATTATTTTATATTAATTTAATACTTTTAGAAATTTCAAAATTTATCTAACCCTAAACACTGTATAATCATACATGAAAACACAAAAATTTAACTGTAGAATCTTATATTTAATAAATAAAATTATAACAATCTGAAACATTGAAAAAGAAACATGTTTTTTTTCATTACCGGTCTTTATGACTTTCAACATGACTTCTTATTTTTTCTTAATAATCATTAAACCCTATGGAAAAAAATTTAAAAACATTGTATGAGAAATAAAATCTTAGTAAGGAACATAAAAACAAATATATATTCTCAGTGGTCTATTTTAAAATTATGAAATCATAAAATGAGTTTTCCATTAATATATTAAATAGTGGGTTTTAAAAAGATAATCATTTACATACACAAGTAATTAATATTCTATCCCAAAGTATTTCATAAAATAATTTATACAAATTTAGAGAGGAAAAATCATTATCATGAGGGTGTCTTAGAAAACATGATAACCCACGAAAAAACTTTCTTAAAAACATTCATTTTTACCCAAAAGTGAATAATCATTTTTTTAAAATAATTGAAAATTAGAGGAAGATTAGAAATAAAATGATTTCCATGAAAAATTATAAGAATGCATAGAATAGTCATGTATATTCATTGATAAATAATATTCATAGAATCGTTATATAACCCTTTCAATTGGAATTACTATATGGCCAACATTCAAGATAAATCTCTAGATAACATCATCATTTCCAAATGCATTGGTTTGCTAACTAGGATTACCCATCGTACAATCTATATCATGATTACCCATAGTCATGAGCTATATAAGGTCAAGCCATTATTTTGGCCTATATTTGGATATCCCATTATCATAAATGATATTCATGGACCGTATCATGAATAAAACCCTTTTAATACTGTTTCTGACGCTTTTACGTCGGGGCGCACACGCGTGTCCGTCACGCATGGGAGGATGCGCGGCTCGCAGCCCCGCATTCCCGCTTTCCAAAGGTAGGGGACATCTGTTCCTTATTCTGGGACGTGTGCTCCTTGATCGAAACCGGGATGATGGGATGTTGGTTCTTCCTTCTGTGGATTCCTCCTCAGAGCTCGTCACCTAATCCGGGTCTTCCTCATAGATTTAAGATGGGTTCGTGAAGCTCATTCCCGGTGCCATATCTGCATGGACGCTAGTTAATTATGTTGCTTCCGGCGAGACGCTCCAAGGGGTCTGTTTGGGGCAGCAACCTTTGGTGAGGGGAATGGTCACGTTGGGGTGTCGTTGGCATGTCTTGACGTTGGGGATCAGAATGTCTATCTTCTGTCCCTTATCACAGGGCTTCTCGAGGGCGTGGAAGCCCGAGGCATCCCATATCGAATGCGGGGAATGTGTACCATCTGAGGTTTTCCTTAGCTTCCCATGTTTAACACGGGGTATGCCGTGAGTTTAACGTCTTGCGGAGACAGATCGAACTGATCGAAACACTGATAGTGGATCAGATTGAAGGACCCCTAGAGGGAACGCCGATGTTGGGGCCAGCACGTGGGCGGCTTCCCGGATGCTATGGAGTGGGGTGGCGTGGCATGATCTCACCGGGATGTGGCCGCCCGGGTAAGGATTAGGATGGATGATGGAGTGAGGCATGGGGCTTATGCTCTGAGACGACCCAAGAGGGGTAATACAGTTTAACATCATGTGGGATGAGGGCATACAGTTTATCATCATGCGGGAAGAGGGATATGGGGATTACGCTCTGAGGTGTTCCGTGGTGAATATAGGGGTTACGATATGAGGCGGCCCATGGTTAATATGGGGCTTACGCTCTGAGGTGGCCCAAGGTGGATATGGGGCTTACGATCGGAGGCGGCCCAAGGTGGATATGGGGCTTACGCTCTGAGGCGGCCCATGGGGGATATGGGGCTTACACTCTCAGGAGGCCCAAGGTGGATATGGGGCTTACGCTCTGAGGCGGCCCAAGGTGGATATGGGGCTTACGCTCTGAGGCGGCCCATGGTGGTCGGGGAAACGACGTGGAGAGGTCGGAACAACCGGGTGGTGGGGTTGAACCTCGTGGAGGCTTCCTACATACCATGCATTAGCACAGATCAAAGTCCACATAGTTTGCTGGCATGGGGATTACGCTCTGAGGCGGCCCATAAGAGGATTTCATGGTCGATGCGCACTCTAATCCCACGTGAGTCATGCTCGGTGTGGGAAACAAGAGGCAGTAGGGACCAGACGATCACGTCACGAAGGGTGCGTCCGTGAGAAGCGGAATGGGGCTTACACGTTGGGTGTCCCAAAGAGGAAACAGGGTCTTACGCGTGGTTAGAGGCCCAAAGAGGAAACAGGGGCTTACGCGTGGTTAGTGGCCCTGGGTGTCAGGACTTACTCAAAACTGGATGCCCGTGGTGCAACAAAGCACAGTGGGAAAGGGACTCCACTGGCCTTGGAAGAGGGGAAGTACAGAGATGCACGGGTGAAACCTTTCACAAGAGAGGCTAGGGGATTACGCTCTGAGGCAGGCCTTCCCCCATGGACAAATTCCACTCCAACAAGGAGGATCTCATTTCATGTGAGGATGAATCCATTACCGTGGAGACGAGAGGCGTAAAAAATGTCCGAACTGGGGGGACCCTGTGTGCGAAGCACATGGTCGAACCACAGTTTAACGTTATGTGTTAAGGACGAGGTGCTTAGTAGTTTAACGTCCTGCATCTTGGACGAGGTGGGTTCACTCCACACCCCTAGGGCTTACATGCCCAATTCCCTCTACCCCTTGTGGGAGGAAAGGAATCGGCAAGGCCATAGTGAAGGGGGGCCGCAGGACGAACCACTAGGGGGTCCACGTTAGCGTGGCTATAAGAAGAAGCAATAGTCGTTAGCGTGCCTATGCGGAGAAGCATAAGGCAAAGCAATGCAACGGGAAACACCGCCCAAGGGACCTTGAGGTTACTTCGTACGAGCCTGGAAGTCCGTATGGGAGAAAAACGCATGGCGCGCATGCCTAGCAGGGAAGACATCACGTGCCGGCACGAAAAGGCAATCAAGGGGCGTCAAGGTAAAGGGGTCCTAGGTGTTTCACGCAAAAGGAAGGCATGTACGCAAAACACCGGGATGGCAGGAAATAGAGCCAGAGTATTGCGCGGATAGGGGATTGCGCACAAGGTATTGTGCGCGTAGAAGGGGATTGCACGCAAGGGACAACGATCATGCACAAGGGAAGCACCTGGAGGAGGAGGAAAATTTACTGAAGCCGGTGGAGTTGTGCGCAAAGGAAAACCCCGGGGCAAGGTTGCGCGAAAAGGGGGATTACCTAGAAGTCATATTGCGCGCGGGGGGAGTTGAATTGCACGCCCGAGAGCCGATCTGAATTCCTCAACCCCCAAACCGTACGGGGTCACCTTCTATTTATAGGCCCCATCCGGGGCGGAATCCAGGCAGTGCATGAAAGATTCCGTGATGGGAACCATCGGCGCGCAAAGCCTCACCGCACAGAACCGGGGCGCGCAAAATTACGTCCACCAAGGGCTCGATTACGCGAATCCCAGACATGCTTCGCGTTCACATCTTTATTTTGCACAAGCCCTCCTTTATTTCGTGATCCACTTTTCGGGCCTCCGGACCGGGCCTCTGATTCCTAATATGACTTCGCTTTGCCATTTCGAAACTTCCTCTAGGAGTTTCAGACTTTTTTCGGCATCTAAAAATGCCCCACCTCATAATTGGATCGGCGAGAGGTCGCAACGATCAGATTCTGAGGGAAATGCCAAAACGCCGAAGCAGTTCCAGTCCAAGGCGCTTAGCGCGCAAACAACCCACGCGGCGTGGAAAACGACGGATCGGGGCGGAATTTACTTTCCGTGCGGCGCGGAACCCTGGCCTCGCCTTTAAAAAGGGTAGCGGGGTCCCAGATCCGTACCACAGTTTTTCCGCGTGATAGTTTTATAGATCTCGTGCGCGAAATGTCTCCCGCGGCTACGCGTAAAAACGCTTTAGCAGCGCGGAATTCCTTCCGAATTTTGGTCGGCCTTGCGTGCCTACTCGGGATCTTCCGCGCTTAGCCTACCGATTGCGTGTTCAACTCTAGGATTTCATGCCGTCACTTCAGATTTCATGCATCACTCTCCGATTCCACGCACTACATCCTAGTTTTGTGCAACTCCTGAAATATTCGAGATGCCCGCAAACCGAATTGATGAGGGGAAAGCCACCGCTCGTAGGACCGAAATGGTGGCGAATGAGGAGGTTTATGGAGCCAAGGTGATCATTTCCAACAATATGACCTTGTTCAATCTGATGACCCCATCCTAGAAGACGTATCCGCTATCTGACAACCTCCTGCTCTAGAATTTTGGCATTCTGGAGGAGGTACCCCTGCCAGACATTGAGGTGGACACACCGCGGTCATGGGTGACCCGGGAGGACGAGCTTCCTCGCTACAACACCACCAACAATGGACGTTCTACCAGGGAAAAGAGACATATGGATGTCTACGTTATGAACCTGAGGACCAAGACCATTACCGGGGATGAGCCTGTCACAAGGAATTCTCCGGACCTCTATGCGAGCACGTTCCGTCAGAGCGTCGCGGATGATGCGAAGGGATGGATGAAGGATTGGGACCTACAGTCCGGGGGAAAATTCACCAGTGAATGGGCCTGGGAGTTCTGGGTTCGCCATACCTGCAACCAGTTTGGGGATGAAGTGTGGTATATTGGCTTGTTCGAGGAGGTATGGACGTCACAGTTCCACTTCCACCATCAACCCGAGCTCGGGCCAGACCTCTTCACCTGGTGGTCTCATGACACCAATACATTCCACCTTCATCATGGGGAAGTCAGCATCAACCTCTGGGATGTTCATTGCATCGGGGGTATCCCACTGGAGGGATACCAATACGACGAGTTCATTCCTCCAAAGAACACCTGGGAAGACTGGTCATGGACGCCCATGATGACGTGGAACCTGCTAGAGCTGGCCAAAGAGAGGCTGGGGGTCAAGGACTTCCTGAAGGACATCACCTACAAGGGATGGTTCAGCCTGTTCCTTGAGAAGGATTCGGCTGTCAAGATGTTGGGACGGGGTAAACGGTGCCCAACCGTGGCTCAGAGGAGCAGGGATGGGTCATAGTGGAGGACCCTGGAGGCTGGGCAATACCAATCATGGGCCTATTGCGTCATCGAGGCCCGGGACCCGAATGTCTGGTTTGTCGGGTTCCTTGCCGCCTTCCTGAGCGGGTGGCTCCTACCGGTGCGGGACGTGAGGATGGGCGTCCGTCCAGCAACACTGGTGATGGAAGGAACCATGGTCACCAAAAAACGGTTCAACTTGGGTGTCCCCGTACTGGCTAAGCTTTATGCCATCCTGGGGCGCATCTCACAAGGGGGGTCGCCTCAAAAGGTATGTGGCCCCTTCCAGATCTTCCACGGCTGGGTGGTGGCTCACCTCGGCGGGTACACTTTCTCAAATGCCATCTGTCCTCTGGGCAATGGCCTGTGACTGTCCTTGCTGAACATCACAGGGGTGGAACCGATGACGCTCAATGAGGATGGTGTGAGGATCCACATCAGTAACCAATACAACTTCCACTTCAACCCGTTCCCCACCCCGGTTGGCCAGATGGTGGACAATGGGCGGGGCTCTCTGGAACAACATGAATATTTCTAGAGAATTCAAGGTGGGTTTCTCATGGATCAGATCGACGGGAAGGTGATCTTCCACCCTTACATGCCATCTTGATTCGCCAGGCAGTTCGGGTGCCTCCAACCAATGCTGAAGACGGTATTTACGGCTGTCTGGTAGGAGAAGAATCCATGCGTTCTACGCCAGATGTGGTTGATTTTTACCACTTTCGGCTCTGGAGAAGTCATTACTCTTCCTCCCACTAGGGTTGATGCTAGCCTGGCAACCGAGTATGCCAAACACTGGACCATCACGTACCCTGAGGGGATTTTACGCAAGCGAGTTTGGCTACTCGGGGTTACTCGTGCGGAAACCGGGCGACGGGGGAGAAGGCAAGGGGCTGCCAGAAGAGGGGAACCAGGGGTGCGTCAGGCAGCGAGGCCTGCGCTGGCCGGGACATCAGCAGCAGGAACATCACGCAGCGCCGCCGTGACCTCGTTGCCCGTGGGGGGTCACATGAGGTGGCCAGGGAACTGCCCGAGAAGCAGATGAGATACCTGCTCGAACATTCCCAAGATGCAATTTTCCCGGCACTGTGGTCGGCCTGGATGAACCTGCGGAAATCACTGAGTGTCGAAGTCTTCTGGCAGAAGATCATGAAAATTGAGATCCAGCTTCCAGAGGTCGGGCTCGTTCGAGTTACCGACCGAGTAAATTTCCATCAGCGGCATGCTTACCTGACGGCCATGGACAAATACGCATGCCAATGGGGGCGGCGTACGGAGCCACCATTCCTAGTGAAAGTGATGCTTGGCCAGGAGCATGATCCGAAAGTGATGCCTCTGGGAGAAGGCGACAACGACGAGGAGTCAGAGGGGGAGGAGGAGACCGGAGAAGAAGAAGGCGAAGGAGAAGACGAAGAAGAAGGAGAACCCAAAGATGAGGGGTCACAAGGGGTGACCTACCAAGGGAGTCTCTGAGAGAGCGACGAGATTGTCGGATCTGATCTCGACATAACTGAGATACTCGAGGTTTGTCTCTATATTCATTCACTTTCCTTCTTCATAAATTCTCCTTTCTAATTTCTAAACCATCTCTCTGCCTTTCTCAGGAGCGGATGAGTGTTGGACGGGCGTCCCCACTAGAGGAGGGAGGATAAGAATTGTTGGGACGTGATTGGGACCCAACACCCATCATTGAACTAACAAGTGCAGAGGGGTCTCCCATCATGGCGGCTCCTGCAGTGGCCAGAACACTGGAGACCGATGCTCTGGACTCCTGTAAGTCTCACACTTCACTACTAGCGCTTGTTATCAAAATATCCCAACTAATCAGTGTACGCCTTGTATAGTGATCTTGACTTTGGAGGCTCGTCAGGCTGCGGAGCCCGGTCCGTCCGTGAGCGGACCAGTGGCGGACATACCACCTCATTCAGAACATACTCCCTGCACTGAGTCAACCCTGGCAACTAGTGAGCAGGGGGAAGCGGGCATCAGCGGCGTTGTTCTTGAGGTGAGGCCGGAGGCTGACGGGGGCACCGTCGCTGCTGGGGCGAGAGAGGAAGGTCGCCCGGATGTCAAGGATCCTATTCCTCACGAAGACATCCCTGGGGTAGACCCTGCTGTCGATCTGTTGGATGCCTTCCCTACATACCGACCCGCTGACCCTGAGGAGGTACATGAATCAGACTCAGAGGCAGCCGAGGAGAGCTAGATGACACGATGCAAAGGGAGGAAGTGTATCAGATACTTCCTCAGACAGCCCCAGTCAGATTGGCTGAGGCAAATGGGATCACTCCAGACCTGGCTATGCTTCCTGTGCGCTGGAGGGGCTGACGCTCAGCGCCTTCATCTGGTGGATTTTGATTACATGGCCGGGAAGATATGCAAGAGCAGCTGGCTCGCCGATATTTCCTAGTGTCAGGAAACATCGGCGAGTGCCCGAGCGTTGCTAAGGGAGGAGTAGGAGGTCCGGAACCTCAAAGGGAAGGTGAAATATAATGAGGCCTTCATCGCAACATGCTCTGAGATTGTGGAGAAACTAATGGCCCAGCCGGCTGATGCGTTGGAACAACCGATAGAGGTGAGTAACCAGATGACCGTACTTCAAACCGAGTGGGCGCATGCACAAGCTAGGATTGGCGAGCTGCGCTCTGCAGCCGCTGACGAGGAGAGAGTCTTCGAGGAGCGAGAAGCAGTACTGGAGGCTACCAGTCAAAGGGTAGCAGCGCTGGAAAGGTTGATTCAGTGCACCGATCCTTAAGGGATTTGTTTTGGTCATCTCATGAACCTCTTGCTTGTACCGCTCACCATCTCAATCCAATACATGGCCAAATCCATTTATCTGTACCCTAGGTTCAATATGCTCAACCATAATTCTGAAATGACTAACAACCCATCATTAAGCTCTTGTGGGTCGCACCCAACGCGAGAAGCAAAGGATACTCGGGTCATCATATCGTCCAACTACGGGGCATTGAACAAGCCTCAGGCATCTGAAATTGGGACTGGATTTATGAGGAGGAGACCTCAGACTGATTGATATATCACCTTCCCAATGTGATCAGACACATGAGCGGGGCAATGATGAGGGCATTGAAATCCATCCGAACATAGGGAGATGGAAAGAAATTGTGAATCACGCTACTCGAATTTGGAACACTGTGGGGCGTGATGATGGAGGATAACTATTAACCATGACGGAAACACAACATCCATATCATGTTGTCCTGGATTGGGGACAATAAATGAGGGCTGACCGCTGACCATGTTCGCAACACGGGGCCTAACTCAAATATCGCCGGTCAGTTTCCTGGAACGTTGGCCCAGGACAGTAGGCGGAATATAGGTCTATCATCCATGTTGCTAAAATAGGCAGACCAAAGGTCTGTCATCCATATTGTGGCAGCAGGCAGACCAAAGTCTATCACCCATACTGTTAGGGGGTCCTATCAAACATGACCAATCCTCTGGAATATTGTCCCATGATAGTAGGCGGATCGTAGGTCTGTCATCCATACTGTTAGGGGGTCCCATCAGACATGAAAGAGAATGAGGATCCGAATAAAGGGGAACGCAAATCATGGAAGGTGGAGTGGTGGTTTGTTCGAACAGAGTTCAACACTCCCGAAATTGCACCATCGTGGCGGAGGCGCATCAGGCGGACGTACCAACCTGGTCACGGGTCATCCCAATTTTCGGGCAGGACCTCTCTGGCGAGAGAACTACTGCTTCCCATTACTACTATGGGGCATCCCAAACTTATTTGGGGTGGATGTCACAATTACACCACTTCCCACGAAGTCAGGATGAGGGGCTGAAAATAAGGAGGGAAGGGGATTGGTAATCCCTGGAGCTGTACCCAAGACAAAATTTTCGGGCGTTCCTACGTATCTCATTAGGATGAGAATCACGCCACACATATTTCTTGAAAGTAAGTTTAACGTCATGCTGGACAAAATACAGTTTAACGTTGTGTGTGGTGGGGGACACATCTCACATGGGGACAGGCACGACACGACGAGTAACCCGACGTGAATGAGAACATAATCCCGCACCACACCGTACAATCCCACAAGAGAGACTGAGTTGCGGTAAGACAAGCAAAGGATATTAGTTTTAGGTCTTAGAACTCGGACCAAAGGAGAAGGGGAATGGGAGACACACGGTAAAGCGGTTGCAAACCCCAACGTGAGTGTGGGGAAAAGCCCTGCTTACTATGTGCTCCTAGGGACGCGTCCAAGCCGAGAGACCGAACATTTAAAGTCAGGCTCGGCCTGTGGGGAAGTTCCCAGGAACTCCTACGTATCTCATAAAGATGAGAATCAAGCCATACGTAGTTCTCGAAAGGCAGCACGTTGTGATATGGCGCCTGCGCAAAGGATGAAGGAGTCGTGCGGGTCTAGCCCTCACACTAAAAGAAGCGGCATTTGATATATATTGTTTGTTCTTGAAGGTAAATGGTTTTCTTTTGTGGGGCTACTGACCAAGGGTAGAAATTCTTGGCTTCTCCATAATAATCAAGCCATAACAGGCGTTGAAAAGTGGCATGGTAATCGACCAATACCTGGCACGATGTCCCCCATGGGAAGGTCATCACAATGCGGTGCCATTTTTCGTCATGCGGCCAGAACGATATCATCACAGTTTATGGTCGTATGGTTTGGACCAGCAACACAGTTTAAGGTCATATGGTTTGGACCAACAGCACAGATTAAGGTCCTATGGTTTGGACCAACAGCACAGTTTAAGGTCGTAAGGTTTGGACCGCCAGCACAGTTTAAGGTCGTAAGGTTTGGACCAACAACACAGTTTAAGGTCATAAGGTTTGGACCAACAACACAGTTTAACGTCATATGGTTTGGACCAACAACACAGTTTAAGGTCATATGGTTTGGGCCGTCAACACTATTTAAGGTTGTATGGTTTGGACCAGCAGCAGAGTTTAAGGTCGTATGGTTTGGACCAGCAGCACAGTTTAAGGTCCTATGGTTTGGACCGCCAGCACAGTTTAAGGTCATAAGGTTTGGACCGACAAAACAGTTTAAGGTCATAAGGTTTGGACCAGTAGCACAGTTTAAGGTCGTAATGTTTGGACCGCCAACACAGTTTAAGGTCATAAGGTTTAGACCAACAACACAGTTTAAGGTTGTATGGTTTGGACCAACAACAGAGTTTAAGGTCGTATGGTTTGGACCATCAGGAACATGCATGATGCGATACAACATACCTGATGCGGGTGAGGGCGTAATCCCACACCATCACTGCGCGCGGTTCCGAGAGAGGAGCCTCGGGCCAAAGGGGGCTACGAGGGTTCAACAATCAGGGAGGGGCAGGAGATGCTAGGTCCCAGCCATGCTGGGACCAAAACGCAATGTCTGGGCGACTCCTCGTTCCCCATGGGGATGAGGGCAAGCTGCATGCAACCTATAGAGAAAAATCCCAAGAAAATACTCTAGCGCTCAGATTGCGGGAGCCCCGAGAGACACCATTATGCAGCTCGGTCTGTCTGATGTGCGGGGGTGTACTGAAGGTTAGTACAAGGAGTGTCGAGATTCCACCTTGACACGGTGGGGGCGGAACACAGTGTGAACCATGCAAGCAACATTCAAGGCCCATGGAAACCAGCGTGACGACTGAGGATTACTGTTGACCATGTTCGCAACACATCATCCTATCGCATTAGCCTAGAAGCACGGGCAAACAAATGACCATCAACCGCTGACCATATCTGAAAAACAGGATTTGTATCAATTTCTCACCCAAAACCCTTAGGGGCGTTGGCCCGTGACGGTAGGAGAGCCCTTAGGTGTTGTATCCAGGCCATTCTTGGGGGTCCCTCTGGGTTTGAGGGATGGTGGGGCCTGAATGATGGGGAATACGAAGCATGACAAGTGGACGAAAACTTGTCTATGTCAAATCTGACACTCCAGGTCCTAGACCAGATTAATCTGAACACATTATAAGACCACTGGAAAGGGTTGAAGGGCTCAGTTTGAGAGCGGCCAAAAGATGGGGATTCCTAAAGGAAAGGCATGTCAAAAGACCGAGGAAACCGGGAGATCGTGGGACCTCCTAAGAGACGGGGCTGGACCTGAAATCTAAGTGTTCAGGCGGTCCTACATATCCCATAAAGATGGGAAGCAAGCCACACGTAGTTCTAGACGACGCCTTTCAATATCATGGGGAACATGACATAGGAGGGCTACTCCTGAGAACAGGGCGTGCATGGTGCAGCTATTACAAACCCGACGTGAATGAGGACATAATCCCATACCATGCCACGTGATCCTGTGGTCAAGGTCCCAAAGGCAATCCAGGCATGATGCATTAGTGGACCTTGAGCTGGACCCAAAGATGGAAAATCTGGGTGCTCTTGGGTGCTCCTGGGTGCTCGTGGGTGCTCTTGGGTGCTCTTGGGAGCTCCTGGTCACTCCTGGGTACTCTTGGGTGCTCCTGGGCACTCCTGGGTGCTCCTGGGCGCTCCTGGGTGCTCCTGGGCGCTCTTGGGTGCTCCTGGGTGCTCCTGGGTCTGGACTTGAGATAAAATGTTAGGGTGTTTATATGTATCTCATTAGGATGAGAATCAAGCCGTACTTAGTTCTTGAAAGGCAGTTTAACGTCATGCTGGACGAAATACGGATCTTAGTTTTAGGTCTTAGAACTCGGACCAGGGTGCAGTTTAAGGTCATGTTGGACCATACAGTTTAAGGTCATGTTGGACCATACATTTTAAGGTCATTCTGGACCATACAGTTTAAGTTCATGCTGGCCCATACTGTTTATGGTCATGCTGGACCATACAGTTTAAGGTCATGCTGGACCTTATAGTTTAAGGTCATGCTGGACCATACAGTTTAAGGTCATGCTGGACCATATAGTTTAAGGTCATGCGGGACCTAGAAAAGGCTTAGGCAAAGTACTGGTTGAGGAACCTGGCATTGGTGGGAGGAGTTAGGTGCTCACCATCCATAGTCACCAGGGAATACGCACCATTGGGATAGACCTTATGGACAATAAAACGCCCCTCCCATTTAGGCTCCAACATGGGTGGTTTCCTGCCGGGAATCATTGGCGCTTGAGAGATAGCACCAGGTCACCTTGCAGGAAGGAGCGGAGGCGAACCTTCTTATTGAAAGCTCGAGCCATCCTGCTCTGATGCCTTTCCAAGTTATGTAAAGCATGATGCCTACTTTCATCCAGCGCTTCCAATTCAGCTCGACGGATTTCAGCAACTCTATCTGGCGCTTGCTGGTCGTAGACCTCCGTGCGTAAGGAGGGAAATTGGATATCGATGGGCAGGACGGCCTCAGCTCCATACACCACGGAATACGGAGTCACCTGGTTGGAGTTACGAGTCATCGTCATATAAGCCCAGAGGGCATTGGAGAGCTTGTCTGGACAACATTTCTTGTTCTGACCAAGTATATTTTGCAGAATGTTAGAGAGGGTTTTGTTAAATGCCTCAATTTTTCCATTCACTTGTGCATGATAGCGGGAGGTGTGGTTAGAGCGATTTTTGTTCTTGGCATACAATTTCTTCAGCTTGGCTGCTCGAAGGTTGGTTCCGTTATCCGTGAGGATAGAGTGAGGTACTCCAAACCGATAGATGATATTGGAGCTCACGAAGTCAGTGATAGAAAGGGCCTTGACTTCCCTTATAGGGATTGCCTCTACCCACTTCGAGAAGAAATCTGTAGCGGTTAAGATGAACCGGCACTGGCGGGCTGTCACCGGCAGGTAAGGCCCCACGACATCCAACCCCCAGACTGCAAAGGGCCAAGAATACTTGGTAGTATGGAGAGGCTCTGGTGGCCGATGTATAAAGTTATCATGAATATGGCACGCATAACACCTATTGGCATATTCGATGCAGTCGTGGATCATGGAGGTCCAGAAGTATCCCAGCCTCCGAATCTGGTGGGACAACTTTGACCTGGCCTGGTGGGCGCCACATCAACCAGCGTGCACTTCTTGTATGACCTGTGGGATCTCGACTCCTTGAAGACAACGGAGGAGAACATCATCAAATCCGCGCTTGTAAAGGAGCTTCTCAAGGCTGGGACAACTATGAAGGGTGAACTGCGGCGCACGGCGTCAGATTCGTTCTCACTTGGCTTGGTCCAATGGAAGATTGTCGTGCTGGAGATACTCAACCAAGGACGTCCTCCAGTCATAAATTGTCCCGATTACCGCGCCTGAAGCCCCCGGGGACCCTGAAGTAGGGGCACCAGCGGTGAGATGGTTCACTCGCGGGCCACGATCGCCCTCCGGGATAACAGGAGAAATGACTCTACGGTGCACCACGTGAACGATTAGGTCATCCTATTCGGGCTCCGCAAGTGATGCGGCCAGGCTGGCCAAAGCATCTACTCGACTGTTCTACGACCGGGGAATGTGAACGACCTCTAGCCGGGAGGGGAACTTAGTCATTATACGGAGGGTGCACTCCAGCGATGGCATGAGTTCCGGCTTCCTGACATCATAGCCACCATTGACCTGCTTGATGACTAGCTCAGCGTCCCCCTTTACATATAGATGGGGTATTTCAATCTCGAGAGCCAACTCGAGGCCAGTAATGAGGTCATGATACTCTGCCTCATTGTTGGTGCAGCCTTCTGACAATAGAAATAAATATGGAAGAACAGCTTGCTCCGGGGTGATGAATACGATACCCAGGCCCACTCTGTTGAGCCTAGGATCGTTGAGCCTTCTACCGGTGGGGCTCTGGGAGGCACCGTCAAAGGGCATCAGCCAGCATGGGATGGCGTGATTGACTAATAGGATTGCCTCATCAGGAAAGCCTAGATCCAGTGGCTGGTCCGCGGAGGTGGGATGGGCAGCTAAGAAGTTTGCCAACACCTGTCCTTTGACGGCCTTCTGAGGTAAAAACCTGATGTCGAACTACTAGAGGATCACCGCCCAGCGCACCAATCGGCCGGTCAACATAGGTCTGTTCAGGATGTATTTCAACAGGTCTACCCGAGAGACCAGTTGTACCTCTTGGTGCTGCAAGTAGTGCCGCAATTTCTTCATGGAAAATACGAGCTCCAGGCAGCTCTTCTCGATGGGGGAATATTTAATTTCGGCATCGAGGAGCATGCGACTGAGGTAGTAGAGGCTATTCTCTGTCCCCTCACTGTTCTTTAGGGCGAGAAGTGCGCCTAGGGATCGCTCCGGGGTAGTCATGTAAAGGACCAGTGGCTTTCTGGAAACGGGTGGCATCAAGACCGGAGGTTGAAGAAGATACTTCTTGATTTCCTCAAAATCGATCTGACACTCTGCGTCCCATTTGTAGGTGGTGCCCTTCTTCATGAGCCGAGAAAAGGGCGTACATTTTCTGGCCAGATTTGCGATGAATCGGCGTATATAGGATAAGTGGCCTTGAAGGCCTCTCAGTTCCCGAATATTAATCGAGGGAGGCATCTGACTAATGGCCTTGATCTTGTATGGGTCGATCTCAATGCCTCGATACCTAACAATGAACCCAAGAAACTTTCCGGAGGTGACCCCGAAGGCACACTTCAACGGGTTCATCTTCAACTGGTGAGAACGGAGAAAGCCGAACACTTTCTAAAGGTATTTGAGATGGTCCTGGAACTGACGAGATTTAACCACCAGATCATCCACATAACACTCTACCAGCATCCCGAGAATTGGCTTTAATATGCGGTGCATGGCCCGTTGATAGGTGGCACCTGCATTCTTCAGGTAGAAGGCCATAACCTGGTAGTAGAAAGTACCCTGGGGGCCCTGAAGGTAGTGAACTCTTCATCCTCAGGGGTCATCCGGATCTGGTTGTATGCAGAGTACCCATCCATGAAGTAAAGGGCTTGGAACCCGGCTATGGCATTGATCAACAACTCTGTCACGGGAATGGGAAATTCATCCTTCGGACAATGGCGATTGAGATCGCAGAAGTCGATACAGACCATGATCTGCCCGTTCTTCTTCCTGAATGGAACAATGTTGGCTAGCCACCTGGGGTACTGGACTTCTTTGACGAAG
Source organism: Viscum album (assembly GCA_963277665.1). Taxonomy (NCBI): domain Eukaryota; kingdom Viridiplantae; phylum Streptophyta; class Magnoliopsida; order Santalales; family Viscaceae; genus Viscum; species Viscum album. Next base: position 153,526,715 of record OY728156.1, on the reverse strand, counting down.
TTGGCCTTGATGAGCTTATCAACTTCGGCCTCAACCATGGCACCGTGAGAGGCGTGCATCTTTCTGGGAGGCTTCTTGAACCCGCGATGGTTTGCTGGAAGGCCAAGGCTGTGGATGGCTACCTGGGGATCTAGTCCTGGAATCTCGTCATAACTCCAGGCGAACACATCATGGTGCTATCTGAGGAAGTCCATGTACCGTTGTCGTTCCTCAGGGGGCATAGCGGCGCTGACCAATGTGGGTCTCGGGTCCGCCTCGCTACCGAGGTTCACCTGCACTAACTCATCGACCATGGCGGGGAAGCCCTCCTCAAAGTTAGGAGGAGCATCTTCAATGTCCTCCTCCCCGCTTGTGAAAGGGTCATCCACGGGGGGAGCCGTTTCAGGGATGACATACCCTGACGGGAAGCTGGTTCTGGCTTGCGCACCAGAGGTTGCCACGCCAGGGGACCCATGCACCGCAGAGACCATGGAGACAAAGGCGGTTGATACAATCCCATCTAGCATTCGGCCCAAGGGGCCATGCTTTATGACATCAAAGAAGTGGTTGTGCGTTGGCTTGAGCTGGTCGATTCCGGCCCGGCGAAACAAACACGTATGAAATACTTCTGTTGCCATGTTCCCAACATCCCGATATCGTACAGGGGTAGGAGGCTCAGGGATCACCAGAGCCTGGCTGGGGTAAGGGTACGAGGTGATTTTCTGCCGTCGCTTGGACCTGGAAATATGCCCTCCTCTAGTACCCGAAACGACAATGCACTGCCCCATATCGGGGTTCGTGGCCTCCCACCGATGGATTGGGAAGAAATATGTGTCGTCCAAACCTGTCCAAGGACCACTCGCGATAGTGGCGGGCTCGACCTCACCTGCTAGGATCTGCTTGTCCTTGCTCTTGTAGTACCCAGCGTCCAGATAACGGGATTCACAAGTGGAAAATAGAGACGCATCTCCTTGGATCACGCCCACTTTACCCTTAAGGGAGTATTTGAGGCACTGGTGATACGAGGAGGGGACCGCTGCATGATGGTGGAGCCACGGCCTTCCCATCAATGCATTGTAGGCAGTGTCCTGAGAGACAACCATGAATTCGGTATTTGCAATTAGGCCGCCGAACTGGGTCTTCAGATGAATATTGCCAAGTGGAGTTTGCTCGGTCCTGTCATACCCCTGGATCCTGAGGTCGGAGGGAGTTAAATCATCCTCAGACAACCCTAGTTTCCGCAGCATCCGATTTGGGATGAGGTTAATCCCGGAACTCGTGTCAACAAGGCAGCGGCGAACTTCCACGCCATTGAACTGGCCGGTGACGTACAGTGGGTGAATGTTCCCCTGTATGGGAGGGTCTTCATCTTCACCGGAAAACGAGATGACTGCCTAACATTCGGCATCTTCAATCACCTCAGTGTGGAAGGATTCTGCGGCTGCCACCTCCGTCTCAAACTGGAGGGGGCTCCTTAGAGCCTCGGCGAGCGCCTCACACATTTTTGACGACAGACGAAGGGCCTCAAAGATAGAAAGCCTTGCCAGAATGCTGGTCAGGTGCTTCAGAACGTCATACATTCGATTCAAACACGAGCTTCTGCTTACGGGAGGCCACTCTGTGATTGGAGGCATGACGGGCCCTGCTGATGGGACCGGTGACTGATTGGTACTAGGCATGTCTCGCTGTTCACTAGTCGAAGCCCGGGAGGTGGCTACAGCATTAGGACCGGAAGGCTGTATTCGGCCGGTGGCAGGGCAGGGCTAGTTGTGACACAGACGAGGTGGTCCCGCCTGATCCAGCAACCCAAACGGTGGTGGAGGCGAACCTATCGACACCGGGTGAGGGGACCGCGTGCGCCGATCTCTACATCGGGCCTGTTGCCTGGTCTCAGTAGTGTGCACAACCTGGCTAGAGGTGACGACTGTCATGCCCCGGCGATTCACGTAGCCACGGCTCCGCTGACGTTGGCGACGACTGGTGACATTGGGGAAGTCCACCTGGCCTTTCTCATCATCGGGAGCCAAAAAGGGATTTACCAACTCTATGGTGTTAACCAAAGCATACCCCGGTCTTTCACTCGTGTCATCCACCACCGGACGGAGTCTCGGAGGGATCCCCATCTCTGGGGGCATAAAATCTCCAAGAATGCGAGAATATGATGGCACTGGTAGGGCGCATTCTTTCTTCTTGCGTCGCTGCTTTCTCTTCTAGGAAGAGGTAGGTTGGGACGACGATGCCAAAGCGGCACTCGCAGATTCTGAGGGCTCTGACTGACTTAGGTGGGTACGGATGATGCCATGGGCACGGGAAACCATCCTGCAGGCCATCCAGTCGTTATACTTCTGGGACCCACAGTCGGAAACCTGCTGCCACTCATCCTCTTTACCGTTGCTGCCATCGGATCTCGCGAAGACACCTGCCACTTGTGTCGGAGCTGGGCCCAACCTGACTATGTTGTTGTTAATCTGGTATTGGAGATATTACTTGAACACATAGCATCGCTGGATGGTGTGACTCAGGATCCGGTGATAAGGGCAGTAGTTAGGGTGATCAGTGAGACACGCCTCTTCTGGCTTCCGGCACTCAGGCTGCCGCATGATCCTCTGCTCCAAGGCGCTACGAAAATAGCAGGGGACCTAGGCCTCATCAAACGAGTAAGTCCAATTCCTTATGTCTGGAAAGGGGGCTCTTGGAGGCTAACCCTGACCAGCGGCCGGAGGAGCATGCCGTGGAGGCGGAGCCTGATTATCTCGCCTAGGTGGTGGCGGTGCGTCACGCGGAGGCACCTGCCGATTTCGGGGCGGTTGCTGCTGGGCCAGAGGTTGTGCCCTTGGGGGTGGACCCCTATGGGGCTACTGAGCTAGCCTTATGGGTAGCAACCCCAACTATCCGGGAGCCTCTATCTGGGCTACAGTAGCAGGCTCGGCTCTGGCGGCTCTCCTTGCAAGGATTACATGAGGCTGGGGGCGTGCCTGACTGGTCTGTTGTAGGGATTCTTCGAGGCGTTGAGCCTTATCCGAGAAATCCTGGAACCCTCCAGAGTAATTCTAAGTGATCAGAGAAGGAACTAGATCTGTCTTGACATTCCCTACACACATCGTCAGTTATTTCTCCTGAGTTAGTGTCATGTCAAGGGAGTACGTGAGCCGCTTCCACCGGGCGACGAAGTCCGCGACCCACTCATCGGGCCTCTATTTAAACATGAAGAGGTCTGCAATGGTCGTCTTTCGGGTTGTGGAACTGAACTGGTAGAGGAATTGCCGTCGAAGGTCCTCCCAGCTAGCCACAGATCCAACAGGGAGCTGGCTGTACCAGACGAAGGCTGGTCCTTCCAGCGTCTGGACGAAGCAACGGAGCTTGGCAGCCTCCTGCTGCGCCGAAGTCCCCAACATAGGCCCGCACCTTGAGATGAAGTTGGAATGGTGTTGTGACAGATCTTCTGTCCCGTTAAAGGGGGCGAAAGTGGGGTTCCCAAATCCCGGCGGGGCCGGCATATCATCCACCCATGATGGGTATGGCTTGCCGTCCGGTGGAATTTCCACCTAACGAATTTCCAAGGCCTCCAAGCGGGCGATGAGTACTTCCATCAGATCATTCGGACACGGATTACTATCCTGACGGGGATCTCTAACCACAAGTGTTTTTTCGGGCTCTCCAATCTGGTAGTCAAGCTCGGCAGCTCACGGGGCGGCTGGCGGAGCGACTCTCGGGGCAGCGGGAGGAAACTGAGCATGGTCCCCCAGGTGATTCCGCCACTCGGGAGGGTTAGGCGAGATGTATCGCGCCCTCATTCCATGGGCTATGGCCTCCCCCTTTCGGTGAACACGACATGGTTGTGGTTGCCCGGGGGAATCTCGACAAGGGGTAGGTGCTCCTGCCCCGGCTGTCCTGACATGGGATTACCGTAGTCAGTCCGCCGCTCTGCAATGCGTTCGGCCAAGAGCTCATCAACCAGCCTCTTTTGCTCAACAAGATGTTGGCATAGCGTGGCCTTCTCAGAATCTTACTTTTCCTTCTGCACTGAGGCAGATGGGTCGGCGGGCTTGACAGCCCCGACATGCTCTTTACCCTTGCCAATGTTTCGGCTTAGTGTCAGTGCCTAAGTGGGCGTGTGGAGACATAGGAGGCTCCTCTGGTGGCGAGTGAACCTCCCAGACGGGTCCAGTGGCGACTTGTCCTCAGGGGGTGAGTCCCCATGGAGGATCTCCACACCATTTCCCTCATCTGAAAGGTCATACATGTTTACCGCCACTGCCTTTGGCGACATTCCCTCAGGGCCGCCCGATGAATCGGGTTGTCGGCGGATCGCACAGAAAAGAAGGTCTACATACTTCCCCCATCTGTGGATGTGCGCGTGGGGGGGGGGGGGTGGTTTCCTCAATAACCTTGCGGAGTACTTGAAAACTATGAATGCATTGTTGTTGGAGGGCCCTACGGTGGCCAGGTGACTCGGGGTGCCGAACTGTAGGGAGCGCTGCCAGGTCGACCCGACGACACTGCTCACCGATATCCTCGAGATGTGCTTGACTCCCAGGATAAGGCGCTAGCTGATGGAAAATATGGGTGTGATTCAACCGAAGAGTATGGTGGAAACATTCAAACTCTCCTGGGGTGAGCGCCTCTGGCATATCAAAATTCGACCATGCGACCGGCCAAAACTTCTCGTTGAAGTGGCCCGCTGCGAGGACGGTCCAGAAGCTCCATGACTCTGGTTCGGGGTCCGGACCTTACTGCCCCTGCTCGTCAACCGAGAATGGCCGGGGAGCTGGCAATGGCACCGAGGCAGGTCGCCGGGCAGGTGAGCTGGCCGACGGGTAATACAGTGAACATGCCGACTGGCCGCCGATCCCTGAGTCGTCCTCCAAGGGCTTCAGTGCCCTGGCTACCACGTCACGATAGGATGGGCCAGCGAATGGGCCTCCAGTCACAGCATCGGTGCTTGCCGAGGGTGTTTTGTCTTGCGACTCTTCCATCGGTCCCCAGAAAAGTTCCCCACACTCCCTGACTGAGGTGGAAGGGTCTTCCGAGGAGGCCAGCGATAACTGTGGGTTTGACCCCTGGCGGTACGCCAAGTCCTCATCCTCCTGGATGTACCTTCGGATGGAGGAGGGAATCATATGGATCTCGCATTCGAGGAGTACGAGACTGACGTGCCGCGTCCCCATTCCTTCCCTCGACTCAGATGGTCGGGGGGAAGGTTCCACCATCGAGTCGTACTCCGTCTCAGAGTCTGAGAAACGGACCGGTCTAATTTTCGTTTGGACTCCCCTGAAATTCATCCTACGGAGATGATGCCCCTCCTTCCTACCCCTTGGTGGCTCCTCAGGGTAAGGATGATTTCCGTCAAGGAGTCCCCTGGCCACAATAGTGCTGGGGCAGAGGGGACTAAAGGCCGGGGTGCGGGAAGCACCGGGACAGATGTCAAAAGGGACATGGGGAGGACCTCCATGTGAGTGAGAGACTGGATACGCAATGGCTCCATACTCACTTCCAGCGGTAGGGTGAGTGACCTCAAACCCAGTGCAGTGGGCGCTGGAAGGAGTCATACCCGGAGCATAGCTATCACGAAGAAGCCCTCGGCTTTCCAGACCAGTTGCACGGAACAAGCCTTCATGATGGGTGGCACAACTGCGGATTGGTCCGTGGTGGCCATTGCCTATGCCCACGACCAGGAGAGTCGTCTCAACCTGCCTGTAGGGTGGTTGGGGCCTCGATAATAGTTGGGCATGTGACTGCCCCTGCTCAACGTGTGCGGGGGTCTGGTAGTAGGAGTCAACAGCGGCTCGGGCCATAGTGGTTTGCTGACGTTGGTGCCCCAGGATGGGCATTCTCTTTTGATCATGCCCGACACTGGCGTCGGGTCAGATGGGTTGGAGCCGGTGGTGCGGGCACAACGATTGCCTAGTCCTCGGCCCGGGGAGCCGGGCGATGACGTCGACGCAGCCTGGCGGGGGTACTTGCCGTTAACCCCTAGGACGGGTCTCTGATCGGGCGGACCCGGACATCCCCCACCTCATTGGCGTAGGGGACAGATGTGTCAAGACGCTCCGGGGATAGGCTCCTGAAGTGGTTGAACATCAGAGTGGGGAGCGGCGGCTCCCTATACAGCCCTCGGGGGCGGCGACAATAGTGGGGAGCAAACGCCTCTAGATCCAAACCGGCCAGTCCACTAGTGGGGATGATCCCTTCCTCATCGTACCTACGAACCAAGTCGTGGATCACCCTTCGCTGGATGATTTATGATGGGGATAGGGGGCGTGAGCACCCATCAGTCGTGGTGATCAGAGCCGGAGTGACTGTGGAAAAGGCGGGATCGCGTGGGGTAGCCGTGCTGGTACTGCCCCTGCCCCTATGCCGGTGGGCAGGTGGTGATCGAGCTCCCGATGCAGCGATCTGATTCCTGGAAGCAGGGAGATGAACCCATTAGTACTAACATGAAAGGATATCGACAACCAATATCCCAGCATCGTTCCGTATTCTGTGGTCGGCGAGAGGGATCCATGCTGACGACGTCATAGAACGGAGTGCACAACATCCTGATTGCCTCGACCCCTGGCAGGTTTCACGTCCCAGTGATAGGTACCCGGACCTAGTGACATGCTGATCTTCCGACACCCCGAATGCTACCTGTCCCCGGATTGAGGAGAAGAGCTTCACATCGGGTTCACTATTTTATGTTTCTGATGATTTTACACCGGGGCACGCGCACATGTCTGTCATGCATGGGAGGACGCGCGGCTCGTAGCCCTGCATTCCCGCTTTCCAAAGGCAGGCGACATCCGTTCCTTATTCAGGGACGTCTGCTCCTTGATCAAAACTGGGATGATGGGATGTTGGTTCTTCCTTCCGTGGATTCCTCCTCGGAGCTCGTCACCTAATCCGGGTCTCCCTCATAGATTTAAGATGGGTTCGTGAAGATCACTCCCAGTGCCATATCTTCATGGACGCCAGTTAATTACGCTGCTTCCGGTGAGACGCTCCAAGGGGTCTTGTCGGGGAAGCAACCTTCGGTGAGGGGAATTTTCACGTTGGGGTGTCGTTGGCATGTCTTGATGCTGGGGATCAGCATGTATGTATTTTGTCCCTTATCACAGGGCTTATCGAGGGCGTGGAAGCCCGAGGCATCCCACATCGAATGCAGGGAATGTGTACCATATGAGTTTTTCCTCAGATTCCCATGTTTAACACGGGGTATGCCGCGAGTTTAACGTCTTGCGGAGATGGATCAAATTGATTGAAAAACTGAGAGTGGATCAGATTGAAGGACCCCCTAGAGGGAACACCGATGTTGGGGCCAGCACGTGGGCGGCTTCCCGGATGCTATGGAGTGGGGTGGCGTGGCATGATCTCACCGGGATGTGGCGGCCCGGGTAAGGATCGAGATGGATGATGGAGTGTGGCATGGGGCTTATGCTCTGAGACACCCCAAGAGGGGGAATACAGTTTAATGTCAAGCGGGACGAGGGCATACAGTTTAACGTGATGTTGGACGAGGGATATGGGGATTACGCTCTGAGGCGGCCCTTGGTGAATATGGGGGTTACGCTCTGAGGCGACCCGTGTTGGATATGGGGCTTATGCTCTGAGGTGGCCCAAGGTGGATATGGGGCTTACGCTCTCAGGCGGCCCAAGGTGGATTTGGGGCTTATGCTCTGAGGCGGCCCATGGTAGATATGGGGCTTACGCTCTAAGGTGGACCAAGGTAAATATGGAGCTTATGCTCTGAGGTGCCCCAACGTGGATATGGGGCTTACGCTCTGAGGCAGCCCATGGTGGTCGGGGAACCAACGTGGAGAGGTCGGAACAACCGGGTGGTGGGATTGAACCTCGTGGTGGATTCCAACATACCATGTGTTAGCACAGATCAAAGTCCGCGTAGTTCGCTGGCATGGGGCTTACGCTCTGAGGAGGCCCATAGGAGGATGTCATGGTCGATGTGCACTCTATGCCCACGTGATTCATGCTCGGTGTGGGAGACAAGAGGCAGCAGGGACCAGACGATAACGTCGCGAAGGGTTCATCCGTGAGAAGCGGAATGGGGCTTACGCATTGGGCAGACCAAAGGGGAAATAAGGGCTTACGCGTGGTTAGCGGCCCGAAGAGGAAACATGGGCTTATGCGTGGTTAACGGCCCAGGGTGCCAGGGATTACTCCAAAGTGGAGGCTCGTGGTGTGACAAAGCACAGTGGGAAAGGGACTCCACTGGCCTTGGCAGGGGGAAGTATGGAGATGCACGGGTGCAACCTTCCGCAAGAGAGGCTAGGGGGCTTACGCTCTGAGGCATCCCTTCCCCCATGGACAAAGGCCACTCCAACAATGAGGATCTCATTCCATGTGAGGAAGAATCCATTCTCGTGGAGATGAGAGGCGTAAAAAATGTCCGAGCTGGGGGGACCCTGTGTGCGAAGCATGGGGTCGAACCACAGTTTAACGTCATGTGTTAAGGACGAGGTGCTTACCAGTTTAACGTCCTGCAGCTTGGACAAGGTGGGTTCGCTCCACACCCCTAGGGCTTACATTCCCAATGCCCTCTATCCCTTGTGAGAGGGAAGGCATCGGCAAGGCCATAGTGAAGGGGGGCCGCAGGGCGAACCACTGGGGGGTCCACATTAGCGTGGCTATGCGAAGAAGAAATAGCCGTTACCGTGCCTATGCGGAGAAGCATAAGGCAAAGAAACGTAACGGGAAACACCACCCAAGGGACCATGAGGTTACTTCATACGAGCCTGGAAGGCCGTATGGGAAAACAATGCATGGCGCGCATGTCCGGAAGGGAAGACATCACGTGCCGGCACGGAAAGGTAGCCAAGGGGCGTCAATGTAAAGGGGTCCTTGGTGTTGCGCGCAAAAGGAAGGCTTGTGTGCAAAACACCGGGATGGTGCGCAATAGGTCCAAAGTACTGCGTAGATAGGGGATTGCGTGCAAGGTATTGTGCGCGTAGAAGGGGATTACGTGCAAGGGACAAAGATCACGTGCAAGGGAAGCACCAGGAGGAGGAGGCAAATTCACTGAAGCCGGTGGAGTTGCGCGCAAAGGTGAACCCCGGGGCTAGGTTTTGTGAAAAGGTGGATTACCCGGAAGTCATATTGCGCGCAGGGGGAGTCGAATTGCATGCCCGAGAGCCGATGTGAATTCCTCAACCCCCAAACCGTCCGGGGTTGCCTTCTATTTTTAGGCCCCAGCCGGCGCGGAATCCAGGCGGTGTGTGAAAGTTTCCGCGACGGGAACCATCGGTGCGCAAAGCCTCACCGCATGGAATAGGGGCACACAAAATTGCGCGCACCAGTGGATCGATTACGTGAATCCCAGACATGCTTCGCGCGCACATCGTTATTTCGCGCAAGCCCTCCTTTATTTCGCGCTCCACTTCCCGGGCCTCCGGACCGGGCCTCTAATTCCGAATATGATTTCTCTTTTCCATTTCGAAACTTCCTCTAGGAGTTTTAGACTTTTTTCGGCGTCTAAAAATACTCTTTTAAACATGTATAAAACACACTTCGAGATATCAAAATACACAACCCTTTTAAGACCCCATTCTCTAAACATAAATTATCCACAAAAAGGGAAGGATAATTTTTCATTGAAGAGAACATAATATCATATAATATAATCCGAATATAAAATAACATTAATGGGGGTGGTAAAATTCATTATCCCCATATGTATTAAAATCGAATATTTCTATTATTTTTTGTAATGAAATTCAAAACATTTGGTAAAATTATTTCATTTGATTTTTTAATGAATGTAAAAAGTGACATAAAATTTTATTTATTATTCTTTCATGTCCATATAAATTCATTAATATGATATTTTTTAAAAAAAATTACATAGAAGAAACAAATATTGAATGTTAACATTTAAAAAGTTTTTTTAAAAATAGTGTCCCTTACCATGAGTCCAACTCATCACATATGATATTAATCTTACCAAAAACATAACTAGGTAAATTATATTCTTAATTAATAATATTTTTAAATTTTATTATTATTATTTATTTAATACCATGTTATATAAAATTACTTTTGCAGTTTAGTTCACATCGGATGTTTTGATGATACTCAGCTCTTATATCAAAAAAGTCCTTTGTTGGTTCGCTATGGTCAATGTGATCAATATCACATCATAAAAAGAATAAAAATCTTTAAATAATAATATTTTTTATAAATGAATTATATTTTTAAAACCATCCATGAAATATGGTAATTAAAAATGAACTATGCTACAATTACGGAGACAATAGGGCGTACATATTCCCAAGTAGCGGTTCAATTTTTCAACGATCATTTTTGAAATTAGGTAAGAATTATTTTATCTTTATAGAGATAGTATTATATAATTAATAAAATAATATTTTGTGAAATACACTTATATATACCATACATGTGATGTGGTGATGAAAAAAAAATCTCATCCCATTGTGGAGGTGGTCATCCACACGTACACACAAACAACCTTATCATTTTTTAATGAAAAAAAAGGTAAGAAATTAACTAATGTATTATCTTTTAAGAATGATAAATATTTTATTAATATATATATAATATATCATCCATCACTACAACCATACTAAATAGTATGTTATGGATGACAAATTACATCGACTCACAGGTGGTAGTCCGCTATGCAAATGAAAGATGGTTACATTTCCCGTTTCATGGAAGTGGAGATAGATAAAGGTTATTCCATTAACATAATAATATCTCAGCATATGGAAGATACTAATGTTGTAATTTCAATGTTTTTAGGTAATTTTTAAGGAGTTATAGGAATAAATAAAACAAAAATGATTGATTAATAACTATACCTAATATTTCGACAACCTCTTAGAGTTTACATCTAAACCTTTTTTTATTGGTTTTATAATAAATAAAAAGATTGTAATTAATGGGGAGATAAGTAAAGACTGAATTTTATTAGGTATTTTCAGAACTAAATTGATTTTTTAATGTGAACAAAATAGGATAGAATGTGCCCCTTTATAAGATAAGTGAGGGATAGTCTTGGAATTGTTTATTGTATTAAATTAATATAAATTATTTTTTATGTTAAAATGGTTCAAAATTTATAATATCTTAATATAACATCATTATTACTCTAAATAATCTCATAAAATAAAATATGAAAAATATTATTTGATTTTTAACCTTATCATTTTGTTTTAACTCATGATAACCCATTTTCATTATTACCATAGTATTAAAGATTTTACTCTTTAAGGGTCAATAACGTTAATATAAAAGGATAATTGAACCAAAAATGTACCCTGGTTGATATTATAAATCATATACCAATAAATTTCCCCAACAATATATTTTTTTAGTTTCAAATCATTTAATAATTTTTTTTAAATAAAATTAATATTAATTTTGGAACTATTTAATTGATATGACTTTTAAAACTACAAGACAACAATATAATTTTAATATAATTAAATAAAAACTATCTAATATATCCTTTATATATATTAAACTAATGTTAATTGATAATAAATTAAAATAATATTACTTTTGTGTTTTTTAAAATTATTTATTTAATTTTTCTATTAATGGAATACATACTATATTGGCATTGCATAAGATTTTAAGGTAATATTTTATCACTAAAATATACATATAAATTACCATGATAAAAAAAATTATATTTAAAATGTAAATTATAATTTTTTGTAAATTATTTTTATCCATATGTAAAAAATTTAATTTTAATTAAACAAAGGGAAGGAATTTTTGGACTTTTCATTACATAAAATATTATAAAGGTAAAAAGAATGGTAATTTATAAAAAAATGTTATATATTAGAATTATGGATGATTATTGGTGATGTATAAACGTTAAATAAAATTAATTGAAGTATTATGGTTAATTTAAAGTCTTTATCACATTAATTTTAACCTTAATTATTTAATTTTACCATTACCATGGTATGAAAATTTACTATGAATAATATTCATAGTGAAAAAATATAAAAGATAAATACTTATCAGATTTGAAACATATGATTACAAATATGGAATCCATTTTCCAAGATTCAATTCATAGAAGGGTAATAATTTAATTTATAATTAGACACACAAAATGATATTAAAAACAATTTTTTTAAAAATTCCCTTTTAAGTACAAAAATTTTTTATACGAAATTCATGCATAAAATTAATTAAAATGAATATAATTAGATAATTTTTAATAAAAATTACTTATTTTTATTATAATACTAATAAAAAATATAATTTTAAATTATAAATACTTTAAATGAAAAAATAGTTGTCAATAAAAATCGATATTTTTCACTATACATTGAAAAATCAAACTATTAGGGAAATTAAAAAAATCCTCATCATATAATATTTATATTATTATATCAAAAATTATATTATTTTTATTAAATAAATTCTCTATGATTTTCATAAATTAATAATAATATTTTATCACAAAAAGAAATAAAAATCATTTTTGAAGAAAATATATTTTATAAGAATAAAACGACTTTATCAAAAATTAATTACCTATTTCCTAAAAATTAAAAAATAAATTTTTATTGATTATTACCTTTATATATATTTTATTATTTATTTAATCATCTTCATACCCAACAATTCAGAAACTATGTTATACCATTGATATTTAAAAGATAATATTTCAGGATGCGTTTAAAGTTGGTGTTGAATATCATGTATGCTACTAAAAATATTGACCTTTTAAAATCTCATGAAATTAAATTCTCCCCCATTTTAAAAATAGCGTACTCAAAAATTGAACATGATATCTTTAATCACAGATTTGAAATCTAAATATACCTTTGTTGAAAACCTAAATCGTATGAATTGTTAGTAGAACATCATACCTAAAAGATGGAAATGAAAATATAATGATAAACTTGGATTACACATAAATAGGTCTCAAAATAGAATAAAATTTGTGAGAATTGAAAATAAATACATGGAGAACTAATTAGTGTCCAAATAATGATAGACAGATATAAAGACAATTGATCACTAGAAAGTGAATGATCATGAAAATGTTTACTAACAAAAAACCATAAATCAAATAGGTGTTAAAATGACCATTGATTCAAAATAAATGAAGGTAATATGATATATTTGTTGATTCATGATCCTTTTACTAGAGTTTTGAAATTCATTTACCATATATATTTTGAATTTAAGGAATTAAACTTACATGTAAAGTATATTTTCATCCATTAATGTATTTCCATAAAAATTTAATCGATTTCTTCAAATTATGACCATTTTAAATAATATTTTTATGCCTATATAAATGAAATGAACTTATAATGGGTCACATAATCCATCCAAAGATAACAATCTATACCTCCTATCTTTCGACATGAAAAAACGGTAATCACATGGTTAGATAATGTTCAAATGAATAAACCTTCATATGAAAACATTAACCTACAAATCTCAAAAAAACAACTCCTAATGTTCAACATATATTTATCCTTTAAAGTATTTAAAATACACCCAACCATGTTTAAAAACAAAAAAAAATAATGAAATTTATCACCTATTATTTTAATATTAATTTATCATTTATCTCCCATCATCATTAGTAACTAATCAACTCATTAAAAAAATGTATATTCCTTAATAACAAAATCTTTATGACATGATAATTATTTTCAAAAATAAATTGAACCACCATAATGCAACATTAATATCATATTTAATCTAAAATATGATTTAACTTTTATTCCTCAAATTAAATAACATCTCATAAAAAATATTTCAGTTTATGTTAATTATAGAATTTTCCTAAAAATGAAGTTAACTTATTCAAAATTAAAATTAATCACTTAATAATAAAATAAAATTTAAATTCCATGGTTACCTATATAATAAAATGTATAATCCAAATAAAAAATTAAACAATATTTTTCATGTTGTTTGTCAAGAACTGACCTAAGACAGTGCTTCATCCACGACTTCCCCAAGACAACCTCCATAGGCCAGGGGATAGAAACTAGTGGTGAAGGAATAACTAATAAGAGAGGCCTTTGCCTAAGTACCCATATACACACACATAACCATATTGATGCCAAAGTGTATAGGAATAATAATAAAAGATGCCAAAAAATAGGGATAAAATCATGCATGTAAAAACTCTAGATATTACAAGAGTACGATTGTGTAAACTAAAATTAAAGAAGAAAAATGAACACCCATCTAAAAATATGTACCAACCTGACAGAACAATAAATTAAAATGCTAAGAGAGCCTATATCATGATGTCGAAGCTACGACCACCATACATGATCCTAAGTACTTGGTATACCTAAGCTTTTTTGAAGTCACCGTCTGCCAGTTCACCGTCTATATAAGACACGGCACACATGGGAAATGGACATACCGAGGTGTGTATAAATATATCTAGTAGGATTTCCCAAAATACGAAGGAGGATAAATAAGTGATACAACATGACTAGAAAGATAGTAGACAGTAAATAGGATGTAAGATGTAACTCAAACCAATGAAAGAGAAAGAGTAACCTCGTCCAAACATAATGGGATCAATAGTGTGTGTTGATATAAAATAAATATAGAATTTACCACTAATAGAAAGAGAGTAAACTCATACAGCCATTATAAGATAAACATGGAAAGAACATGGAATGGCTCATTCATCTTTTTAACCTATAGCATTAGAGTAACCAAAACAAAAGGTATGAATATATGTATATATATATGATTAGTAAAAATAATACCAAATTATATTAAAAGGGGATATCCATCTCATTGACCATACCAATATTATGATTCACCAATAATTGCAGAACTCCATTGACGATTCCCAGCATTATATGCATCTACCCAAAAGTAAATGTTTGAAGTACCACACCTTTTCACCATGTTAAACAACTGATGGGGTATAATATCTATGTATAGATCATGCACCCTAGATAATGTGGAGTTACTCTCTAGTGTCACAAGGACCCGCACAGGGGGTTCCACTTAGGTCATTAAGGACCCACGCCCTATCCGATAGTGGGTTCCACTTGAAAGGTATATCACCTATGCCGACGGTTATGGGGTGTTTCAATCTAGTATCATGAGGCATCATGCACTATCTAATAGGGGTGTGTCCTCAATGACTAGAGGGGATCCCCAATCAGATAGGGCATGATTCCTCATGAAATAAGAGTGGAACCCCCCATCAGATTGGTTGTAGGTACTCAACGAATACTTTTAGAGTGGAATCCCCTGATGCACTATGGTATGGGTCCCCCATGAGGAAATTGTACCACCTTGGCTGTGTGGCATAGTGATGAGGCATGGGCCTCCACACTGTTATGTCTAGGAAGATTTTTTATATGATTAGAATCATTGATGTACGTTTGGAACTATTAGATACTCTTATTCTTGGGATGAGCTATGATATGGAGGTCCCATTGCTCTGTCATTTGGTCTTCTTTGAATGATCATATATATATATATATACACACACAGATGTATCCATACTTTTGAATTTGGTTACTCTCCTAAAATGGGTTGCGAGAATGCATGATGTATGCCATGTTCCTTCAATATTTAGTTTCCTTTGGTTAGATGACTTTACTATCCTCTTATAGGTGGAAATGTACCGATATATAGTCCATCTACACTAAGTGATAACCCCCTTATGTTTGGATGAGGTTACTATTTCTCTTTCCTTAGCTTGATCTTCATATTTCATCCTTTTTAATATCTACTACATTTGTCTTCATATGGTATCTCTTACTGACCCCTTCATATTTTTAGGTTTTCTACAAGGTATTTATATAATCACCCCTACATGGGTTTTTCCTACATGAGTCGTTTCTTATGAAGATGAAGGAATGGTTTGCAGTTACTTTTTAGGGGCTTAAGGATACCTGGAAATTAGGACTGTTTTTGGTGGTTGGATCTTAGATATAATGATATATGCCCTATCAGAATTTTAATTTCATGTTCTATTAGTTTGGGATATATTTGATGTTGGGAAAGTACTTTACCCCCTTAATTTTCAGTTGACACTACCAAAATCTTGTATTGCCTATAGGTTTTACATGAATTATTGTTTATGTATTTTTTTTGAATTATTTAATATTATTCCTCTACACTTCTGCATTGAGATGTATGTGTGTGTAAAAATAGGTACTTAGGAAAATTCCTCCACATGCTAGTTATGTCGTCAATTCTAGTCTCCATCACCTAGCCTATAGAGGCGGGACTAGGGTAATTACGAATCGAGCTCCAGCTTGGGTTCAGTTATGACAGATTAGTATCAGAGGTGGTTTGATACTTGGTATAGTTTATAGGGTAGTTCCTCCTTGAGACTCATCTTGGGTAGGGTTATCACATTATTTATTTAATTTCATAAAAACTATAACATAATGTTGTATAGTGATATGAATTAAACCCTTTTCACCCTTCAGTTATGGGTTAAATCCTTCTAACTTTACCAGATGTTATGAGTTATCACTTATTCTATAGGTTTTCCTTTCACTAAAACTATATTATTATTTTTTTATTCTCTAATAAATATGGTGAATATTTTTTAAAATATTATTAATTTTCATATTAATTTTTACCATCGAATAGTATTTTATAGAGAATATTTTTTCACAAAACACAAATAACATTAATTGACTAATATTTCCTTAACATCAAGTAAAAATTAACCCAAATGATTATTTAACATTTTTTTCTTATGTCCTTAAATTATTATTTCAAAAAAATATCACATTTTTGCTACACCATTATTCAAAGGAATCAATTCCATCTATCATATGGTTCCAAATTTTGAAAAAAAAATATTACATAGAATAATCCCAAGAGTTCCCCTCCCCTATATTATAAAAAGGAACCCATCAATTCTCTTCTAAACACTACAGTGAGCCATTTAGCTTGACCATACTCAAAAAATATCATTCTCAACTTCATTATCCAAATTCTAGTGATTCTTTTCTACCAAAAATACTAACACTAGGACCCTTAATATGATATCTAAATGAGTTATTTCAAAGGGGTAATACTAATAACCAATTAATTTATTTTTTTACTTGTTCTTTACATATTTGAAATATATGGTATTTATCATGAAAAAATAACTTCAGTATCCTTAATATATTAAAATGTTATTAGGATTATGAAATCATCCATATCAACCCTCTTTACCATTATATAGGAAGTGAAGGTATCACTCATGTGTACATATATCTTACTATCTCGACATAAAAATACAATCATTTTCTCCCACCACATTTCATTGATGGTTATTATGACAGGTTTGAGGTTTATATATGATACTTATGACATAATTATAATTTATGAATAGCCATATGGTTTAATTTGAACATATGTGACATTTCAACCTCAAGGTATGGGACATTCTTTTAAAAATCATCTTTAAATGTTTCATTTCAATGTCTTTTTCTCCCATGTCCATATATTTTAATAAATATACTATTAATGTATTAATATTGACATAAAATATTTATAAATAAAATTCTATATCTCCATTGAAAAAGGGATAAAAATAATGTATGTTCAATTATAAATATTTATTTAAAAGAAAAATGATAAATCTTTATCATCATAATTAAATATGAATTCTTAGTAATAAAATAATTACCTTAAATACTTACACAATGAGGACACAATACTTAATTAATTAAAAGGGGAAAAATAAATGATTTAAAAAGATTAAAAGAAATATAATTTGATGGAATTATTATGTTACAAAAAATTTCTAGTTAAATAAAACATGTTTGGGATGTGTAAAAGGATTATATTAAAATTCATTAGTATTCATGATATTTTCAAAGCCAAATTAAACGAGTTATTCCAAAAATGACATTAACTATATTTTTTAAATTAATGTTATTTTATTAAATGATAAAAAACTTCCATAAAATTATATTTCCATTAAAGTGATGGGATATGGTTTAAAATATAAACCATTGTCTACTTAGGGGCCAATTATCTTTCTATAGTAGCTATATTAAACTTTTATGAGAAAAAACATTGATATAATCATAATTATCAAAATGGTTAACAGAGGGTTGAAACAAAAGGATTAGAGTAAAAATATAATATGATTTTATCCAAATTTTATTGGATGTGAGTATTTCGATGCATCATTATCTCAACTTTAAATATTATTAATTTGGATCCATTTGAAAGAGAATAATAATTTATATTAATTTAATAACCTAATAAATTCTAAGTGTCTCTCTATACTCTCATATAATAGGGGAACTCCTCACCAAATATCTCCAAACATCAAAATAATTCATTAAAGGTGAATTTTTTGTTACTTAAACTATTATTTTAGGTTTTATTCAATGGTTCAAACCAGGAGGAATCTTGTTAACACTGAATATAATGAATAATGATGTTATTATCAGAAACCAAATTGGGTGATGAATAGAGAAAAACATATTATTATTATACCTAATCAGTTATCCCAATATATTATTAACTATATACACCTTAACCAATAATTGAACCTACCGAGTAAGAGAATGATATAGTTTGATGACAGATTGAACAGTAGAGACCAAAGAAGAATGAAGACTCAATAACCTTTATGTCAGAAATGTGGAAAGAGACACCCTAAGGAATTTCTGAAATAAAGGGGATGGTTTTTTCTATTTGGAAATAAGGGATATATAGAAACTTATTTCTATGGAGTTCAATGTCTTATGAATAATGACAATACAAAATGACTGTCACCACAATAAGTGTAAATTGGGTAATTAATGGTAAAAATAACACAATAATTAATTAAAAATCAAGACAACACTTTTATTAAATTTATTGGATGAGTCTATTTAATCCATATTCATCCAAACCTATAAAATAATTACTTTTTTCTATTTTGTGAGGATTTTGACCATTATAATATTTAAGTTATAGATAAAGAAAAAATGACACTTTTCTTATTTTAAATTATAAAATATTATTTGAAAGGGATAAATTCAACTTATATCTGGTTACAAATGGTAATTTGAAATATAAATTTTTTATTTCATGGAAATTTATTTCTGATTTTTAGGGATTAAAATAATTACATTAAATTCTTATGCAATGCAGACAAATCATGTTTTTAATTTATTTAAAAATAAATAAATGATTTAAAATATACTAAAACTAATATAATATGGATGAATTATCATGATTAGAAAATTTAATGACATATGTAACATTACATTGATATGTGAGAGGATTATAGTTGTACTCACTCTTTGGCTTGATTTATTTAAATTTAGATTAAACAAATAGTGTCAAAAATGATATAAATGATATTTTAAAATAAATAATATTTTATTAACTGAATTAAATTTCATAATAATATTATATTAATCCAAATTAATGAGATATGGTTTAAAACATAAAAAATTATACTTTTATTTGACTTTAATAATTTTGTAGTATCAAATGGTAGAAAACATTAAAATTACGGTAATTGTCAAAAGGGTTAATAAGGCGTTAAAACTAAAAGAGAAGTGTAAAAATAACCAAAACAATTATAAATTTAATTGGATGAAAATATTTAGATCCATTATCATCCTATCATATAATTAATAAATTTCTGATCTATTTGAATATGAAAAATATTTTATATTAATTTAATAATTTAAGAATGTCCAAAAGTTTCCCTCCAATCACTAATAAAAGGAAACCTCGTCACCCCTTTTCTTCAAGGTTAAAAAAACTTTTGGTTGAGAAAAAAATTACCCAAACACCTTCATTACACCCCTTTACACCTCTTAGATGCCATCGTTTTATCATAAATCCAATATATGAAGGATTTATGTGTAATACTAAAGAGGTTGTTTGAATAATATGTATCATTATTAACCTAGAATTTATGTTTAATTTCTTCTTATACCCCCTTAAAATATTATTAAACCATGATAATATAATAACATAAGTGTCTGATTATACTGACATTTTTTATGTTAATGGAATAACCTAGATCCTTCTCCTCCTCCATTAAATGGTAAATGAAACCATCCTTCATGTGTACTACAGACACCTCCTCACTAACAAATTCAATTTTTTTCCCTCATTGCCTCTCACAACTATTTGCAATAATGGATTTAATATATATATATATATATTATTGAAGTAATAACTATCATTATTATTATATAATATATCAAATCCATTCATTATATTTAATCTAGCTAAAATATATAGAAGTTCAATATTTAAATAGAAATTATTATTTATGATAAATCAATATTGTTGTTTATAAAGGTAATTACGAATTTTTTAGAAGTTATTTCATAAATTATAAGAATTTATTTACTAAATTGTACTAATGTGGTATGTATGATGAAAAATATTTTTTTTATTAACTGATAATTATGAAAAATTTAACATTTAAATAAAAATAAATATTAATCAATATAAATTATGAAGAGCATAGTGAAAAAAATTAAATAAAAATATTGGTCTTGTATACTCATCATTGTAGAAAAATTTTAGAAATAATGAATATAATTTAATTATTAAAAATTCTCTTAGTATACAAAAGAATCTGCTTGGAACTCAAGCCTTCAAGGGCTAGCTCGATCCACCCATGTAGGAGGAAACTAGAACACAAGGTGAGTTTGCCTAAGTGGCCCATTTTATTATATATTGGGGGGGAATAATAAGTAGTCAAGTGAGAACATAACACCTACATATTGCATGTATGGGTGAGAACATGAGTGTGGGCCTGTATGGGTCATGATGGCCCATGGGTTAGGTGTGTTTCTAAGAGTGGTTCCAAACTAACTTAAATATTTCATTCCATTAAAATGGATTGGCATGTATGAAAACTATCAACAAAATAATTTTTTTGTGGGATGAAAACAAAGAAGTATTGTACACCCTTTAAAAAAATATGATTATAATGATGGTCATCCAATCAAATGAATCTCAGTTATCCAATATTTTTGATAGGTCATCTTTTACATTGTGCTAACCTAAGTAACCCCACCACCTTTTTTTATTGTTCTTTAAATGAGTAGAAAAAAATTATTATTGGCCTATACGATTGGTATGTGTCCAAGAAAAATTCCACCATTCTCTTCCTCCATAGACAATATTCCGATAAGCCTTTGAAAAAAGAAAAAATGATGTTTTACTCCAATGGTAAAGATATTTTTTCCTATGATTACAACAATGAATTTATCATTTTTTTCTCCATAGAATATATAATTAAACCATTCCCATTGATTTGGTAACATGAAATTCCTAATTATATCAATCCAATTAAATTGTCTTTTCTTCGATAGTTGTGATCAGGGGATTTTTCATGTTCTCCATGGAGAAATATTGACAGAACAAATCAGAAATATAAATGTAAATAAATAAATGAAACTGTAACAACCATATTGATATTTTACAACTCCACTAATAATTATAGGTTCGTTATTTTTCTCCTTTGGTTATACTAGTTTCAATAAAGAGTTATATATGTATATATTCTCTATTAGTATATAAATGGAATATCAGAACCTTCATGAATATGTTTTTACCTTGTTTTAGAAAACTATGGATTATCGCCTTTCCTCGTGATGTACGATTTGTTAAGACATATGCGAATATATATATATATATATATATATATATATGTATATTATATTCATATTTAGTATATATATAATTCTAACTTTTGTGGACGATTTATTATATATCTGATTAATACATTGGTCCTCGTACCAAAATTTCAAAATAAGATAGAAAATCAGACCCCTGAGAATTTGGATGAGATCCTCAAAATTTATTAATATCGCAGTATTAACTACATTTAAGACATTAAATATTTTATTTGACTTATTAATATGTTCTTTAAAATTGTAAAACATGAAATGTATGACCACTTCTATATAAAGGGTTTAGACCTTCCATTATCTCTAAAATACTTGCAACTCATGCTCTCTTTACATATTTTATTTTTTCCATTATTCTATTCCCACATATAGAAATAAGTGATTCCTATGTTGGATTTGGTCTTAGTCTATAGTATAAATTTTAAGCAAAGGTAAATTATATTTTAAAATAATATTACATGTTTTTAAAAACCCTTATGAAGGGGAATTTATTTTAATCTTATGCTTTATCATTTTTGAAACCCTTGCTATGAGGGAGATTATTTTAAGGGGAAAATCGATTTAAATTCTATCTTCGGTATTTTTTCAGTTTTATGTTCCAAAACCCTAATTAAGGAAATAATGTTGTATTATATTTTTTATTTCCCCTTTTTAAGAGTTTTTTTATTAATTATTATGATTAAATGTTCAAGTTGTTTTTGAAATGTCAAAATTATATTTTTTTTTGAAATGTTATTTTAAATAAATATATGTTAATCATGATTATATATTGGTAAATACTAAATATTCATCATACCGATTCCATATATGTTATGAAAATGAATTTTTTAATTTATAATAATTATTTATAATTGATCAATATCAATTTTGTGAATTTTTAAACTTCTAATAAAAGTAAGGATTTTCCATTGAAACAAATTCTAATAATCAATATTAGATATGTAATTATATTCCTTTTCTAAAATAAATTACATGAGTGATATTTTTTGAAAAAATTTCAATGGATTTATAAATTATAAAGGAAAATTTTCAAAAAAAAATTATATAAATAAAATGTGATGCTGAGGAATGGGGAGTAAACCCACGACCTCAAGTGGACATTTTCCTAAAGGTGATACAACTAATGGTATGATGTATTTCATAAGGTTTTCCAATTATAACTATATTACCAAAAAGTTTATTATTTTCATAGTAATTTTTTATTTTTTAAATGAGGAATCCATGTTTGTTTCAAAGGTTATTAATTTTTTAAATTATGTGGTCTTTCAAAGTGATATCTCTATTAAAAGAGTTGAATGATATTCCTTATCGATTTATTTTTTAAAACCAAAAATTCAAATTTTGGAAAATTATTTATTATATCAATATTTTTATTTTATTTAAACTTAAATGTTTTTAAATATTTTTAATGTTAATATAATATTTTTACTATGATTTTTATTAGAATAAATCAAGTTTTTTAAATTTTAAATATATTTTTCATCATGTTTTGAGCACTTATTTATGAAATTAATTTTAATCAGTTATAAGATTGGAATTTAGTAAAATGGATTTCATATTTATAATAATGAGGTTAAAATTATGTCATTATATCCTTTTAATATTTATGAATTATCAATAGTTATATTGGTAAAATTTATCACCACGATAAGGGGTAAATCTGGTTAATCTATGTTAAAACTATGTGATAAGTCCATAATGTTTCATTGTAATTATTATATTAATAATATAAATATTTCATTATTAACATTATCATGAGATTTATTTTTTTAATTTACACTTGTACATGAAAATGACCTATATAATATTAAAAATAAAATAATGATACGAAGTGTCGCTCAATTTTAAATATCTCAAATGTGTTCACATAAGGAAAAAATAAATTTATGAATAAATATAAATGTTTATTTTTTAATATTAGAATTATTTTCATGATGAGAATTTATTTTTAATTTTATTAGTTATATAATTAACTTATATTCTTGGGAATAAAAAATATAGTGTTAATTCAATTAATCAAAAATAAAATAAAAAATTTTAAAATTTTTTAATATAACACACTTTGAGTGTTTTACAGTGTTAATTTTTTTTGGAAAATATAAAATATTATTGATGTCTAGAAATAATATATTTTAATTATAACATTTTCATTATGGATTTTATGTCAAATTAAATTAATAGTTTAAAAATTGACATTAATGATATTTTATCAAAATAATACTTTATTAAATTATCTTAAAACCATAAAAAAATATTGAAATAACATAGGGTGGATAATATATTATCAAAAAATTTATCCTTTTTTCATTTTGATCAAAATTTTAACTTATAAGTAAAATTATATGCCTTTAAGAGTAAAAATGATGTTACCGTGGTTAGTGATAAAATTGGTTAACCAAGCGATTGATTGAAAAATACATGGTTTAAAATGAGAGAAAATTTTATGAATTTTTTTTGATGTGATTTAAATACCATACTACCTTATCTTAGTATCCCTAGTATTTTTTAAACATTAATCTAGTGAATTATATTATTATATTTTAATATTTTAATCGATTTAGAGAGGGCCTCTCCAAACAATTATAAAATGGCACCCCTAAATTATCTTAATTTCACCAATTTTAGCCTTATATCTTGAACATACTACAAAACCTTGTTATCATTATAAAATATCAATTATTCAAACTTTTTCCCATCTAATGGGAAGTGAAGGTATCACTTTTTCATATATATGTCTTACAGTCACAACATAGAGATAAAAATCATTTTCCACCACTATCGTTCATGGATGGTTATTATGACGGGTTTAATGTTTTTATATATATATCATAATTAAGAAATATTTATATTTATTTATTTATAATACAAAATCTATCTTACTACCTTGTAATCCATTGTAAAATTATAATGTCACTCATGTGTACATGTGGATTATTTCCTCTATGAAGTGATGTTATTCATTTTTCCTTTCAACATCACATTAATTGTAATGAAGAAAAATATAATTAGTATATAAGTTATAATTATTATTCAGTAATCGTGAATTAATATTTTCCTTTATTTTAATCTATCCTTCAAAAAATTGAAGCATCATTCATGTGTTCATATGACCAACCTTCTCCATGAACATTGTAACTAATTTTTCTATCTCAAACATTTCTAGATGAATACATATATAATGGATATGTATGTCATTTAAATAATTATTAAAATTATGTATTTCATTTAACTATTATCAATGTAAAATTACCAAAACTACCAAACCAAAACATACATGATATCATGAAGTAGATATCACACAGAACGGTGATTTTAATAATGAATTGTTAATGAAAATGTGGTAAAAGGTTGTAAGTCATTCATATATTTTATGATATATATGAGTATGGATCCATAATATAAGTATATTAAATTTATATTTATTATACATGAGGTTCAAATATTTATGAATGAATTCGTATATGAGGTATGAGATTTTTATCTAACATTTATTACTATGAGACACATACCATATTCCCCACTTGTTTCCATTTAGTGGTGTATATACTATATATGAATATATTTTATTATTATTATCTTGAAATTATGGGATATATATTAATATATGGTTTATTATTTCATGGGTATTATGACTCAATTGGTATTAACGTGGTTAGGGTTTTATGTTAGAATATCATCGTTTACTGGGATTGTTGATGTTCAAGGTTCCAATGATAATATATTATGATTTTAATCTCAAGAATCTCCTTAATTTTCTATTAATATGGTTATTTACTTAGAATACAAATTTTCCATTCATTTTCCTTTCTAAAGGTATCTATGATACTAATATAGTATTTTAAATGAAAAAATGACATTATATTTCTATTTGATTGAAAACCACTTTCTTCCATTCCCACGTGTTCACTAATATTTTTTCAATATTTTTTTATTATTATTTTATGATTTTAAAGTCATTTTCACCCATTTATTTACCTTTTAAAAATGGTCTAAAACAAATATTATTATCATTTTCCAAAAAAAGGTACTTTTTATCTTTTTATAAAAGTATGAAAGTAATGTTTTATTTTAACATATATTCAATGTACATAATTTTCTGCTGTCATTACCACCCAATGTATTTGGGATTCACTTAAAATTTATCTAATTAATTTTAAAATAAGTTTTTCTCCTTAATATTTAATAATTTTTAACATTTTGATAAATTGATTTCAAATAGAAAAGTTTATTTTCTATAAGAAATGTTCCAACTGATCATTTAAAGTTATTTTTCTTTTAGGATGAAATACATTGACTTTACATAAGTTTTACTAGGTATATGATCAAATTGTATCATCATTATTCTTTTTTATTTATGGTTTTTGACTTTTAGTATATTATTCTTTTGAAAATAATACCTTTTACATGGGATATTATATGATTAACTGATAAAATGTATATGATACCTATTTAATTTCTATAGGTTATACTATCATGAAATGTTTATGAAACCAGTTTCGTTCACACATGTTATGATATGATGAATATGTTTGGATCTTGTGGTAAAAATATGTGTGATTATCATAATTTAATGAATAGTCATTGAATTACATATATATTCAATGCATTGGGTAGTTATTTATATCTCATGAGACAAAAAAGAATGGAATGGGGAGTGAATCCAGTTCAGTAGGGGACCTTTTCCAATACGATGGTCTTAAGAGTTAACCATGACTATTATATGGGTTGGGGAGTGAACCTAACACCCTATGACAGTATTTTGTGATCCTTGGCTACTATGGAAAATATTTTATATGCATTCGTATTCCAAAAACTCATCTATTATTCAAATGTTATGTTCTCATGACCAATGTTGTTTGATTTTTATATGATTTATATCTTATGAACGTCCAAACATTATGAATTGACTCAATATTATCATCTATGATATTGCGTGTGTTATTTTAAGATGTTCTTATCATGTTCTCATAGGATTATCATCTTATTATTATTTTAATGTAATCACCTATATCTATCACCTCTATCAATAAATGGAAAATGAAAATGTCATTCATGAGTATGGTAGACTACTGTCTCATGAACTGATGTAATTAATATTAATCCTATCATATCATGGAAAGTTTTAATGATGAATTTAATATATACATAGAATCTTAATAACATATTTATCAATTTTATAATATAATATATCATACACTTTTGTACCTTTCCGTATATTGAGGAATGATAATGTCGTTCATGCGTACATGTAGATTACCACATCTAAGAAGTGATGTCATTTATTTATCATCACCACATTTCATGGATGGTATATATATGTGTATTTTGAAGAATAATATGATACTTATGATTTGATGATAATTCTGTATAGATAAAATAATACTTACCTTCTTTCCATAATGATCATTGAAAAATGGAAAAGTTACTCATGCATACATACACACTATTGTCTCCAAGATAATAACATAGTTAATTATTCATAAATATATTTTATGATTTATTTAAAATTAAAATTTATCATTACAAATAATATTTATATCATTATTTTTTTCTATAGATGATTAAATAATGACATCATTGACCATTATCAACATGCCAAAGTCATTTTGAAACTATTATCTGAATATCATCAAAACATGTGGAATTAATTTAATTGATTAATTAATTGAATATAACATGGTATTAATAAAATAATGGTAAATATAAAATTGATAAATATTCTTAATAATGTAACTAATTATCATAATTTATTATTCATATTGAAAAATAACATATTTGATGATTCAAAATTGATGTGTGAGACTTTCTTTTAAAAACCCATCCTTTAATGTTTCCCTCCTAATTATTTTTATCCCATGTTTTTGTTCTTATAAATGATTTATTGGAATTTTTGTTTATTTTTAAATGAATTAAGAAGTTCATTTAACACCATATTTTAATTTATTTAATAATTTTTTAAAAAGGATTATTTTTAATGTTCTACACGAGGGACACTTTAATATAAAATCATTATTTTAAATGTTTTATAACATCATTTATAAATATTTCTCTTTGATTTATATATTCTTAAAGTTAATTTAATTATGTATTAATATGAACATAAATGAATTATAAATGAAAATTTATGTATATTTTGAATCTTTTTTAGCGTTTTTTAAGAAGAAATTTTTTTTACATATTTTATTTTAAACATCAAGACATTAATTACCAAACAAAAAAAGGAATTTTTTATTTTAACATATACGGAGTCAACAACTTTTCCCACCACCACAACTATTAGTTGATATTTTAATTTATTTTTATGTTTACTTTTTTTTATTCAAATAAATATAATATTTCACTTGGTTAAATTTATTTTAGAAAAGTGTTTTAAAGGAAATATATATTTTTATGTTAAGAAGTTTTTACCTTATGGGTGTAAGGGATCTCTATAAACCACCCTTTTCATTGGGTTATGAATATTATCTATCTATGTCACTTTCTCTCTCTCTTTAATTATATTGAATTCTTATAAATTATTAATATATTTTTATCACATATATACCTATCTTAATATCCCTTCCTTTGAGGGTTAGTATATTTGATATAATCATTTATAAAATTCATTTTTAATAAATCACTTTTGATTATCATATAAGAAAAGAATATGAAACTAATTTACTTTCTTTGAGTAATTATTATATTAATTCATTATTATTGATTTGATTTTTGGGGAACACAAAGTCATGAATAAGTTATTATGGGTTCTCTCATATGTAACTCCAACACATTAGATAAAAAAAATTCTTGTGATGTTACGTATGGGATTATGGAGTAAACCAAATCAATGATGAGACATTATCCACCATGTGATGTTGTATTAGAAGTTATCTGTGAAATTTTTTATTTCAGGCTTTTTCCTCATCATTTACTATGTTTTTTATGATATTATAATACCATGTTATTTATGTTATGATTCCATGTGATTAGTGACGAGATTATATAAAAAGGAAATTATTTGATATTTTGGAGGGGTGAAATGTATAACATTTTTTTTTTCAAAAAGTTGTCATAAGATTACCATGATTTCAAAGGAACCTTTAGAAGGTATATTTTTTTATTTAAGACTTCTTATGAAATATGTTATGAAAATATTTGGATTTAAAAGTATGTTTCAGGGGTAATATAATGTTTATTTTCTACCCAATGATTATTTTTGGAATATTAAAATCTTGTACAATTATTCAGTAACTAATATGATTCTTTCTTTATTTTTAATATGTTCCCCACATTAAATATTTTCATAGTGGATTTCTTTCACTCCCCAAACCATCATAGTAGTAAAGGATCACTCCAAATACTATTTTAGTGGATAAAGTTAGATGATTAACAAGGTTCACTCTGAATTCCAATCTTTTTTATCTCATGAGATATCAATATTTAAAAAATACATTGAAGGGATCTATAAATCTCGTCACACCCATCACATAATTAAAAGAATACATACATGTTTCACAAGATCGTAAACATTCATCATATCATAACCCATGGAAATGAAACAGATTTAATAATGATTTCATTATTACATAACCTATTGAAGAGAAAAGAGATTGATAATCATTTCACCAATTAATCAAAGCATAACCCATGGAAAATGATTGAGTTTCATAAAAATACTATTATCATAATCATAAACCATATAGGGAAAGAATAAGGATGCTATATTTGGATTATATTCCCACTAAAACATAATTATCATCAAATGATTTTATCATAGTTGAAAATTCATTTAAATTAATCATTTAAATATTTTCCGAGGAAGGAAACCTTTTCACTTTGAAATAACATGTTTAAAATATAAAAATTTAAAAAATGTTAAATAAAATTGTTTATTTTATTGTATTATTACAAACATATAAAGTAATAATCAAATCCTTGACTTATCACGAGGGTAGGAAAGTCTATTCATGTCATACAAGATAAAAAACACTCCTTTCATACTTTTGTCAAAAAGTAAAAATGTTCTTCATTTTGAAAATGACAAAAGGATTAATTTTAAATTTTTTTTGTAAAAATGTAAAAATGTTTGAAAATTGATTTTAATAATAATTTTAGACTTGTAAAAAAATTCTTGAAAACAATTTTTAGAAAACATTTGCATGGTGGATAATGTATTTTCAACCAAAGAGGTAAATAAATTCAATTTAACTTAAAAAGTAATTTTAGTCTCATGAGTAATTAAATTGAGAAAAATTAATTAGAAACATGAACTTTAATGAAATAAACATATGATAATAAAATTAATTATTGTATTGGTAGTTATATGATATGATTTCCTTATTGGAAAAATTATCATAAATAATCCCAATAAACTATGTGATTGTGATATAAACCATTACTACTTTGGGAGCATTTGAAAAACAATTCACATGATGGAAAATAACTTATATAGATGGGTAAATTTCCATAATTTTAATAGTAGGTATAACAAAATAATTTCATGTTCATTGTATAAAAGACATAAAAGAAACTGGTGGTCAATATTGCATGATTCTTTAAGAAAAATATTTGAGATGAAAATACTATACATTGTGTAGAACTTGAATCAAAGTCAATATAAACCCAAGCGTAATAAATTTAAGTATATTAAAATTATAAAAAAATAATTTACATACTTATAATATCATATATTATCTCTTTATTACATTCCAACACCCATTTATCAATAAACCCTTATTAAAATCAATATTTTTGGTGTTAATTATTTCATTTATCAGGAGAATTTCTAATGTGTATTTCTTATACTTGTAGTATTATCATGGTTACATCAATTTATTAATGTTAATGATTATATAAATATCATATATATCCATTAAATACATATTAATAATCATTTATAAATGATACATAGAGAAAAATAAATTACACTGTTTATGGAGACGGTATATCGTATATACACATGAACACTTTTTTTGCTATTTGAAGGGTGGAAAAATATAAAATTAAATATAAAATAAAATTTAAAGAATAATTATTATATCAAATATAAAATATATATTAATTACATTTATACTTATTACAATCCATGTAAAACAAAAAATAAAAAACATTGCATCGCTTGGTGGAGGTGGTAGTCCACACGTATGCATAAGTGATGCTTTTGTTTTATGAAAGATTGGTAGGTAAGAAGGTAGATGTGATATTAAAAATATATAAATATAATTATTATATAATTATCATATACGTTTATTAAATCCATAATAATAAAAATACTCAAAATATATTGGTAGAAAATGATTTGTATCGATATGTGGAGACGGTTAGCAATATATATGCACGAGGGACATTTTCACATCCCATTTGATAGGAAAGTGGCTGGGTAATGGATATTATATAATTATAATAAAATATAATAATATTTATTATACTAAATTTATTATTTTTTGATAAATATTATATAATTATATTATTTAAATTAAAATTAAAAATAGAGTGATCAGTTAAGGTGATTACCTATTTTTTTGAAAGAACTCCTTTATATCTCCACTTAAGGATCCCAAGGCTGGAATTTTTGGGATAAAAGAAACTCTATAATATAGAGAGGGAATTTTATATGGTATTTTGATAGGTTATTGTTGATCTAGTTTGAAAAAAGGTGTGAAGAATTTAGGGGAGGTGGTTCTCTTTTATAATTGAGGTGAGGGGCACTTTTGCAATTTCATAAAAGATTTAATTATTATACAGTAATTATCTTGAAAAATGATTCAAAAATTTAATATATTCTAATATATTTTTTAATTTTGTATCATTACCATTAAATAAGTGAATTTAGATAGTTTTATGAGGTGTTTTATGCCTTATCTTTTGGTTTAACCCCTTAATTAACCCATTTTAACCTAAACCAGGATAATAACTTTTTTACACTTAAAAGGGTTATAATTTTATTTATAAGTTAAATATTGACTAATAAATGGTAAATAAATCAATTTTCTACCATATATTATCCTATGTATATTATTTAAATATTTTTATAACTTTTAAATTATTTAACAACTAATCATTTTAATAAAATATCATTAATGCCCTTTTTGACACTACTAATTTTATTTGACATTAAAGAAAAAAAATTCAATATTAAATAAGTATATAATAATTTTAAATATCACTAATATTTTATATTAAATTACAATAATCAGGAAACAATATAAATATCTATAATTATTATACATTTAATATTTTTAAATTCATTTATATTATTTTTCTATTAATTGAACAAATACGATATTATTATTGCAAAACAATTTAAAGTAATTATATAATTAATAAAAATTATATGTAAATTACAATAAATAATATAATTCTACTTTTCTTAATATACTCATTTATATTCATTCATAACTAACTTTTCCCCTATTTTAATACATAAAATGTATTGAAAACTAAAGAGTGACATTTTGTAACATCGTTTTCTTTAAAAATTATATACTTAATTTACCTCAAAAAGTGTCTCTTAAAAAATTAAAATTTTTGGTCTAATGTGATATAGATTGAATTTAATTTAACTAATAGGAATTTATATGAAAAATAGTGACCTTAACTCTTAGTTTTAACATAGATTAAGCAGATTTACTATTTATCAATGTGGTAAATTCTAGCATAGTTACTATTCATAATTTCTAAAAAAAGGGTTCTATTTACAAATTATAAACCTCATAATTAAAAATATGGAATAAATTTCATCAAATTGAAAAATAATATTTTTTATAAATTACTTTTAAATTAAGTGTACAAATAGCGATGAAAATAGCTTTAATAAATATATAGTTCTTAAGAATAAAACAAAATTTATTCTTATCCCATGCATAATAAAAATATTATATGAATGATAAATTTTTTATATTAATTATATAATATATAAATTTTATTATAATAATTGAAAAATAGTAATTTATTTAATTTAGTAATATTAAAATATATTACACACATAAAAATAGGTTTTTAGAATATCGCCTCCTTTATTTTCGAATGATTTTAATTTTTATTTATAAGTAATTGATAAATAATGAATTCATTTACACATAAGTATCCATATGTCATTAATAGTTTATTTATTACTATTCATACATTCTAATCTAATGGCTATGCAATAACTGTCACATAATAATATTTTAATGGTATATCACTATTTGTTTAAAGTCATTATAGCACGTAACACAAGCTACTGAAGAAAATAAAATTATTAAATGAGAAATATTGTAGAGACCCGTACTTTATGTACATGTACATTACATTACTTTTACAGAATACTTAACAAATAAAAAAACAAACACTCAAGGATTATAATATTGTAGTGTCTTTGGAAACTCGGAACATAATCTTCTAATCACGGTGAAAGATCTTCAACATCTCCCATAAATATATTTTCCTTTTGTTTTCTTACCTAAAACATTTATTTATATCATGGAGAAAAGAAAACATTTAAAGGGTGAGCTCAAATTTTCAGTAAGGTTAAGCATGAAGAAAATAAAACAAATCATATACATTTGAACTTAAAATCATGAACATTAAGTTTAAACATCAAAATCATGAGTTATGAAATAAATCTTGGCAGTACATAAGGTATAGATCATAAAAGAACATAAATCATGATAAAATAGAATGGTAAATAAATAGTTAATTATGGAAAACCATTAAGACCAAGATATGATTTCCATAGTACCCAAGGGATTGCTGCCAAGACCATCATAGTGGACAAAGTCCATTACTGAACTGGTTTTACTTTACATTTCAGCCCTGTATTACTTAAATAGATTCACTTGTCATTCCTTACCTGTCTATATCAGGAGATATAAGTCTTTACCCAATTCATTGGAGGGAGATATAGGTCCCACCCATCTCAAAATGAAATCATTCTTTCATGTGCCACAAAATAAACATAAATCATTCATCGTAATAAAAATAAAACCATATAAATAATAGATACAATATACTTAAAACATAAACATATTAAATAATGTCATCTTAGATGGAAAATAGTTTTGATAAAACACTTGAAATGAATTCTTGATGAAAATATCCTTTCTTCTTCGAAATCATTTTATTTTCACAAAATTACATGCAATTTTAAAAGAAAATGATTTTTGTTGAAAATAATCTTGAAATAATGTATAGTAAGATTCATGAAAATATGGTTTATGAAATTGTAAAAATCCATTCATTCCGTATAAGTTAAAAAAACATTCTTGTCGTACTTTTGTCAGAAAAGTCAAAAAGTATCTCGTATGGTAAATAAAAGAAAGATTCCTTCCGTACCTTGGGGTAAAAGTCATAAAAGGGTAAAAATGACTTTAAACATTCCTGGAATAATAGTAAACATTTTATGAAAACATTTTGAGAAATCATGGACATGGATGATAAACATAACCCCAGTAAATACATACAAATAAACAATCTCAGATAAGAACGAGATTGGAATAATTATCCCTTACCATTTATGATCGGTGGAATCATACGTGTCATAAAATAAAGAAACATACATGTATATGTAAATATAATATCCTTTAAAATAAATATCATAAAACATTCATGTAAAGCACAGAAACCATACAAATGAAATTGATGGTGATTAAGACATATGTCTCACAGAAATAAAAGTGAGGCGAAATAATCCCTTACTGTAGGACCAAATTCTTCCATACGTGTCCGAAACTCCGGTATAGTGGGTTTAAAAATATTATTAACTTGTAACATAACCATAATAATATTTATGTTATCATATATGATTCACTTATGGCTTTATATAACCCGTTCTTTTGTCAATTCCATGTTAAAGGAGCGTTTTGGGTAAAATCGTTTCATTTATCATACGTGTTTGGACTTGTTGTTCATGATATTATTACTTATATCCTGATTTACTTAATTCCAGAATTTAAAACTTTATTTATATATAATATATATTCATAATATAAATATATATGATAGATCGATAAATGGAATGAAATACACCGTTCATGGAGACGGTAGGCCGTACGTACGCATGAACGCTGTTTTCGTTTCACTATTGAATTGAATGGAATTAAGTAAATGAAACGTATATGAACATAAATCCAGTATCATTATTATGTCATATCTTTCATAATTATTTGTTATATATACTTTATAATTACTCTTCAATGGTTAACATGGAGAATGAATCTCATCGCGTTCGTGGAGACGGTAGTCCATACATACGCACGAGCGACAATATCATTCTTTTGATATTAAAATATTATATAATTGGATGTTATATCATATATAAATAATAATAATAATAATTGTATATTTATTATTTATATAATTTATAATCATTATTATACCCATCCAAATGATGGAATGTTTGAATAACAAACTACACCACGACGTGGAGATGGTAAGCTATACGTACGCACGTGTGGTGACCTTTTCATTCATAAGATGGATAAAATAACTAATATGGTTGTACCATTTTATAATAACATCAATGTATATATAATATACTGGAGTTATTATTTTATAATGAAAACAACAAAGAAGGAGGAAGTGGAAGAAGAAAGGAACTTGAAATAGGTGGTGAGATATTTACCTTTTCTTCGGGTTCTTCATTTTGATTTGTTCAAAAGAGCTCCTTAGGATGGGTTTCTGACTAAATTAAGGACTCTAGGATGAAGGGAGGGCAGTTGATAGGGTATTTGGGCATGGTTTGGCAGAGCCAAATGGCTTGGGATGAGTGAGTGTGAGAGAAGAGGGAGTGCCCTTTTATAACAGAGGTGAGGGGAACCTTAGGAAAAACACAAAATATTATTTTATAATAAAGTCATATTCGATTTATAATGGCTCCAAATTGATTTATTTAAAATATAAAGTGGTTATGGGTATAAAGACCTTTAACCAATAGATTTTAGATAGGTTTGGATCACTATATTAACCTTATCATTTATATTTAACTCTTAGTTCATGAGTCTTCCATTTACCATGTCTCTTTGTATTTATATATTATATGGTTAATATACTTACTATAAAAATCCAAACGAACCAAAAGTGGTTCTTTATTAATATATAAAACCTTATATAATTCATTTGGCCGAATCTTAGATTTTTTGGAATAGAATATCAATTAATAAAATAATATTTGTTTTAAAAACTCTTTTATGTCAATTTTGACACTATTTGGTAATTGATTTTTTTGAAAATTATAACAGAATAATTAGCTCTAAAAAAGTCTATTAAATCACTCCTAACATGTCATATTAACCTATAAATTTAGTTTAATTCATAAAAAGTCTCAAATTACATTTATTTGGATTTTTATAATGTCAATTATTTTTATATTTTATTAATTAGTTAATTACTGTGTCATCATTGTGTTATAAATAAATTAACTTATTTAATGTCTAAAAATTATAAATAAAATACCATTATGTAGGAAATGTTTTTATCTTTCTAATTAATATTTATAGTCTAATTTATATTATGTATAACCTGATATTAAAAATGTTTTAGTTATTAAACTTTGATTTTAAATCTTTTAACTCTTTTAACTCTTCTTTGAATTAAATAATAATAAATGTCCTAATCTAATCCAAGTGTACCTAAATGGTTATATTTTATTCCTAAGGTTGTTTTTGGTCGAATTAAATTTATCCAATAGAATTAGGACATGTATTAGGGTAATAATAGTATCATTTTTACCCTTATTTACCATATTTACTTTTAACCGTGGTAAATAAAAGTTAAAAGTTATTATTCACCATAAATTATTTTCATCTCATTGAACCACATTTTAAATAATGATATAAACTGTGTCTCTCGGATTTTTGAGATTCAACTCATAGAAGTGTTAAAATTATGTTTTATGTAAATTTTCAAATGCTCCTAAGAGGTGGGTAAAAGACGGTAAAAAGTTCAATAAAATTTTTATATATCTAAAATTATTATAAAATGACTCCAATGAATTAAATTGAACTTATATAGGTATTATGTATCTATGTTGACCTAAAATAAAATTTAATAAAATAAATAATTATTTAAATAAAAATTTGGTTTCAAACTATAACTTAGTGTTTTTCACTATTCATCAAAAAATGAAAGTTTTCAGAAAAATAGCAAAAAATCACCCTAAGATAATTTTGATAATACAAATCCAAAAATGAAGTCCATTTTGAATGATAAAATATATAAAATATAAAAAAGTGGGTATTACTATTCATAATAGCTAGTTCATAACAATATTATAATAATATCTCATCTAGTGAAACTCGGTATTGCGTACAACGCACGCTATTGAGGAAGGTTTCTCTAGCTTGAAACACAAGCCTAGAATAGTGTTTTCATATACTGCAAGCTAAAACGTTGTTTCATATAGCGCAAGATAATCATGGTGTAGTGTACAACATAAGATATCAGAGAAATTAAAAAAATTATTTCTCATAAAATCTCGGGGTGTTACATTCTACCCCCCTTA
The DNA here is from genome assembly GCA_963277665.1 of Viscum album. Taxonomy (NCBI): domain Eukaryota; kingdom Viridiplantae; phylum Streptophyta; class Magnoliopsida; order Santalales; family Viscaceae; genus Viscum; species Viscum album. The sequence continues at coordinate 153,489,686 of OY728156.1, read as the reverse complement.
AAATGAATTTCACCTTCGATAGTCATCGAGGTATTAAATGGTTTACTACATGAAAGATTATTTCATAGAAACCCACATCGTAAAAAGGAATACTAAAACATAATTTTAAACACTAAATTATGAAATGTAATGGTTACCCAAATTAACTCATTACTGGGTTTCCACATAGGAGAACATAGGTGAAAATATGGATACGGAAGAGAAATCTAACCATCAAATTCTGATGGAGAGTGGTAGTGAACATGGCTCTGAAAAATCCAACAATCACAAAGTCATAAATTTGTGATGATCTAAGGTACCATCTAATTCATCAGATATGAGGGTATTTGGACAACATTTTTGGTTTTCAAGATCATTTCCCTAAAGTTGATAAATTTTTGCACAAGGAAAAATACTTACCTGATTTCAGTGCAATGTTATCGTTGTTCATTCTATGAAAAATTTCCACTTCATCTCTTATTGAAAGAAAATAATTTTAATTTTTCATTCTTGATGTGTTAATAGATCATGTGATAGAATTATGGGTCATTCCATCTGTCTTTATCACAAAAATATTAGCACAGTTTATTAAATAAACATAAGTCCATCTATGCTAAGATTAATTGTATATGGTTACTAAAATGGACATATACTTCATTTATCATACCGCTTACTAAATTTAAACTATTTTCTACTAACGAGGGACTTCCTGTAGGATAGTGGTAGGTGATAAAGTCCTGTCGCACTTTGGTTGTGGGTTAGATTCTTATATCCTTGTCTGACGCGACGGGTTCTCTCCCATCCTATGGGTTGTCCTTTTTATAAAACAATACTATTATAACATAACAAAAAGTTCTAGCCTTAAAGAATACTATCTTTTATATAACATAATATATTCAAATCTTTAGGTTTATCCAAAATACTTATATCCAATATCATAGTATAAATAAAACGATTACTAGAAAGGCCATCTACCAAGCATTGAATACAATCATTTATCGCCCATATATCATAAGATATATCTTGTTGGTCACATTATAAACATGTGAATTCTGTTATCATGTATTCTCTTGAAACATGAGTTACCATAGAACCTTAGTGAAAACATGAATGCTGTCAAAAGTTAACTCTTTTCCACACATCAACATCCCAAAATTTCTATATATTCAAACCATGATGTCACTTTTTCCTTATATCAATCATGAGCTCATTAATACTATCAAACATATTATTTTACCCTCATCCCTTCATTATGCGCATATCATCTTCTTTCAAAAAACATTTCAATCACTTTTCATGGTTAGTAGTACCATTCATCATATACTTTCAAATACTCAAGGAAAGACAACAGTGTAATAATCCTTAGATTTTTCTTTATTCCATAGTACCATACATTATTCTTGATAAACATGAAATCATTCCACTACCTTCTTAAACCACTGACTAAGCTTCATCATTTTATTCCTCAACACTTCTTTCATCTCATATATCATTTTTAGTCTCTTTATTATCATCCATATAAATATTACCCATACGACCATGCTGATTCTCTTCATGAGATTTTCCCTTAGGGCATTGGTTTTCATAATGCTAGTACATTCCCCATTTAAAATATTTAACCATTGTTGATGTCTTAGAAATACCATTATCCATTCCCATTGTGTTAACCGATCCTTTTCCTTTGAAATTACTGGATTTGTATCCTTTTCCACATCCAAAGAATCTTCTAGTTCCTTTGAAACATTCTCCATGATGCCTCTTCCCACATGATTTACAGGAGGAAAATTGAACTTTCTTTCCTCTCTGATCATTATGAAACTCCATATTTCTCTTATTAGTTGTGCCAGGAAACTTAACAAAGTTGAGATTATTGATCATATTATGATATTGCTGATTAGGCATAATAACGATGTTTCACCTTCCAAATCCCATTTCATTTGGTTTCTCATGAAGAATATCATTCCATTGTCCATCATATCCTGCATTATCATGAATCTTCCTGTTTCCAGCCATTTTTCTAAAACCCAAAAAGAATAGTGTGAGTGAAAAAACTCATTCTAGTAAAGTGATATAATAATGAGGGATTACCTTCAATATCTAACATCTTATGTTTAATTCTAATATCGTTACCGTAATTCTAGGACTATAACCTATACTTATACTTATCCTTAGGTACATACCTAGAAATGCCTTAGAAATATCTCTAGGGATGTCACTAAAGTTTTCTCATCCTAGTTTTCAAAGGTTAACTAAACCTTTCATCTGATACCAACTATAGAGACCCATACTTGACACACATGGACATTATATTACCTTTTCGTAATACTTAATGCATAACAAAAACAAACACCCAAGGACCGTAATAGTTTAGTGTCTTTGGAAACTCTTAACATAATCTTCTAATCATGGTGAAAGATCTTCAACATCTCCCATAATGATCTTCCCCTTTTGTTTTCTTACCTAAAACCTTTCTTTATATCCAGGGTAAAAGAAAACATTTAAATGGTCAGATCAAATGATATTTAAGGTTAATCATGAAGAGAATAAAACAAATCATATACATTTTAACTTAAAATCATGAACATACAGTTTAAACATCAAAATCTTGAGTTGTGAAATAAATCTTGGTAGTATGTAAGGAATAGATCATAAAATAACATAAATCGTGATAAAATATCATGGGAAATAAACATGTAATTGTGTAAAACCATTAAGCACATGATATTATTTCTATAGTAGCCAAGGAATTGCTGCCAAGACCATCATAGTGGACAAAGTCCATTACTGAACCGGGTTTACTTGCTGTTGCATCCCTATATTACTGAATCGTATTCACTTACCCTTCCTACCGTGTCTATCTCATGAGATATAAGTCTTTACCCAATGCATTTGCAGGATATATAGGTCCCACACATCTCATAATGAAATCAATCTTTCGTATGCCACAAAATAAACATAAATCATTCATCGCAAAAGAATAAAATGGGTTTCATAAACATCATCCCATCATACCATAATCCATATAAAACAAATGGATATCATTTCATCATAAGAAAAATAAAACCATGTAAATAATAGAGACATTATACTTGAAACATAAACATATTAAATAATGTCATCTTAGAGGGAAAATTGTTTTGAAAAAACACCTGAAATGAATTCTTGAGGAAAATATCATTTCTTCTTCAAAATCAGTTTGTTTTCACAAAATTCCATGAAATATTAAAAGAAAAGCATTTTTGTTGAAAATAATATTGAAATATTTTAGAGTATGATTCATGAAAATAAGGCGTTATGAAACCGTAAAAATTTGTTCATGCCGTATTAGTTAAAAAAACATTATTCTCATACTTTTGCCTGAAAAGTCAAGAATTACCTCGTATGGTAAATAAAAGAAATGTTCCTTCCGTGCCTTGTGGTAAAAGTCATAAAATTGTAAAAATGACTTTAAACATACAATGAATAATAGTAAACATTTTATAAAAATATTTTTAGAAATCATGGACATGGATGATAAACATAACCCCAGTAAAAATATACGAATAAACAATCTCGGATTAGAATGAGATTTGAATAATTACCCCTTACCATTTATGATCGGTGGAATCATTCGTTTTATAAAATAATGAAAATTACATGTATATGTAAATATAATATCCTTTAAAATAAATATCATAAAACATTCATGTAAAGCAGAGAAACCATACAAAATAAATAGATGGTGATTAAGACATATTTCTCACAGAAATAAAAGTGAGATGGAATAATCCCTTATCGTAGGTCCAATTTCATCCATATGTGTCCAAAACTCTTGTATAGTGGGTTTAAAAATTTTATTAAATGTAAAGGAACCATAATAATATTTATGATATCATATATGATTCACTTATTACTTTATATTACCCATTCTTTTTTCAATTCCATGTTCAAGCAGCGTTTTGGGTAAAATCATTTCATTAATCATACGTGTTTGGACTTGTTGTTCATGATATTATTACTTATATCCTGATTTACATAAATCCATAATATAAAAAATGAATTATATATAATATATATTCAGAATATAAATATATATGATAGATCGATAAATGGAATGAAATACACCGTTCATCGAGACGGTAGGTCGTATGTACGCATGAACGCTGTTTTCGTTTCCCTATTGAATTGAATGAAACTACAGAAATGAAATGTATATGTACATAAATAAAGTATCATTATTAGGTCATATCTTTCATAATTATTTATTATATATACTTTATAATTACTTTTGAATGTTTAACATGTAGAATGAATCTCATCGCATTCGTGGAGACGGTAGTCCGTACGTACGCATGAGCGACAATATCATTCTTTCGATATTAAAATAATATATAATTGGATGTTATATCATATATATATAATCATAATAATGTTATATGTATTATTTACATCATTTATACTCATTATTATACCCATCCAAATGATGAAATGTTTGAATAACAAACTACACCACGACGTGGAGACGGTAAGCCGTACGTACACGCATGTGGTGAATTTTTCATTCATAGGATGAATAAAATAAAAAATATGGTTGTAACATTTTTATAATAACATCACAGTATATAGAAGATACTGGAGTCATTATTTTAGAATGGAAACAACAAAAAAGGATGAAGTGGAAGAAAAAGGAACTTGAAATAGGTGGTGAGATGTTTACCTCTTCTTCGGGTTCTTTATTTTAATTTGATCAAAAGGGATCTTTAGGTTGGATTTATGACTAAAGGAATGCCTCTAGGATGAATGGAGTATATTTGAGAGGGTATTTGGATAGGGTTTGGCTGATCCAAATGGATTTGGAGGAGTGAATGTTAGAGAAGAGGGAGTGCCTTTTTATAAGAGAGGTGAGAGGCACCTCACAGAAAACTTAAAATATTATTTTATCATAAAGTCATATTCGTTTTATAATGGCTCCAAATTGATTTATTTTGACGATATAGTGGGTATGGGTCTAAATATATTAAACCAATTGATTTTAGATAGGTTTGGGTAACTATATTAACCTTATCATTTATATTTAACTCTTAGTTAAATAGTTTGACATTTACCACGTCTTTTTGTATTTTTATATTACATGGTTCGTAAACTTACTACAACAATCCAAACGAACCACACATGGTTAATTATTAATATATATAACCTTATCTAATTCATTTGGGCGAACCTTAGATTTTGAGGAATAGAATATCAATTAATAATATTATATTCGTTTTAATACCTGTTTTATGTCAACTTTGACACTATTTGGTAATTGATTTTTGTGAAAATCATAACAGAATTATTAGTTCAAAAAAATCTAATTAAATCAAGAATAACATGTCATATTAACCTATAAAATTAGTGTAATTCATTAAAAGTCTCAAATTACATTTATTTGGATATTTATAATATCAATTATTTTAATATTTCGTTAACTAGGTAATTACTCCATCATCATTCTGTCATAAATAAATTATATTATTTAATGTCTAAAAATTATAAATAAAATAAAATTATTTATGAAATATTTTTAGCTTTATAATGAATATTTATAGTTGAATTTATCTTAGGTATTATTCTATATTAAAAATGTTTTAGTTATTAAAATTTGATTTTAACTCTTTTAACTCTTCTTTGAATTAAATAATAATAAATGTCATAATCTAATCCATGAGGACCTAAAAGATCATATTTTATTACTAAGGTTGTTTCTGGTCGAATTACACTTATCCAATAGAATTAGGACATGTTTTAGGGTAATAATAATATCCTTTTTACCCTTAATTAACCTATTTACTTTTAACCGTGGTAAATAAAAGGTAAAAGTTACTATTCACCAAAAATTATTTTCATGTCATTGAACCACATTTTAGTTACTAATATCAACCATGTCTCTCGTATTTTTGAAATTCAACTCACAGAAGAAATAAAATTATGTTTTATGTAAATTTTCAAATGCTCCTAGGAGGTGGGTAAAAGACGGTAAAAAGTTAAATAAAATTTTTTATACATCTAAAATTATTATAAAATGAATCCATTGAATTACATTGAACTTATATAGGTATTATGTATATATTTTTACCTAAAATAATATAAAGACCCGTAAATTTCAAGGAAATTTTTTTCGTAAATATTTGGAATTTTACGAGTACGCAGTTTCTGACGGCACCTGATTATGGGGCCCATTATGTCCGGAATAATTTTCTGAATTTTTGCTCGACTACATTTATTGAACGAATGAGAAGGTTTTTCTATCTTTTCAAACGGTGCTCGAAATTGAAATCCGAGGGAACCGATAAACTCGCAGCATCGATAATTTCTTATGGGGACCTTTACCGCAGTTGCGTTTTATGCGGGTTTGAAGTTATAAATTGTGGTTTAGTTAATAAATTACATAAAATTTTTAGAACAATTTTATATCTAAATAAGTCAAATTCCTCCCATGGGAAGTAGTTTGTGGGGCCCACACCCACCCAACTTCCCATGTGTGTATATTTGAGAGGTGGGGCCCACACGAGCCCCGACCTTTCATCTCCCATAACTAATTTCAAACCCCCTTTAAACCCCATTAATTAAAGATGAATCTTCCTATCCCTCTCTCCCCATCTTTATTGTTTGAAAACATACCTTAATTAATGAAATGAACCTCTTCATTTAATTAATTAAGTGTTTTGAATTTTGAATTTTAAATTGCATGTGTTAATAAAAATAACAACCTTAGCCTATGATTTTTGTTTGGGGCATTCGTTGTGTTAAGGAGAGTGGGGAGAGAGATTTTGAGAAAGGAGAAAAGAATTACTCTCCTCAATGAAGAATGGTTTTATTCTCCGATGAAGAACACCAACCCTTCAACGAAGAACGATGCGGCGAAGAACGCTCCATGATTCTCCAATCCTCTTCTTCCTCCGCATCAAGGGAAGATACACTGACGTGGGGAACTCGCCAACAACGATGGTTCTTTCTTCGACATTGACGAAGCGATATCGCTTTCCGCGTCTATGAAGAACAAGCCATATTCAAGGTAGGGGTTTTTCTTAATTTATTTTAAATAAATTACAACTTCGTTCTTGTTGTATTCAAGTGAACATCTTTTGTCGATTGTTACCACCTAACGCGGAGGGCGCAGGCTGAAAAAACACAGCATGATGACCCTCCGTCGTTTCTAGTCTTGTTCGAATCAGGAAGCGGCGACAATCGAAGGCGGCGACCGCGCACCAACCACATGTGGAGTAACTGCGACCCGCAACCACGGGCTGCTCAACCGAGGAAGAACCGGTCGAAGGAAGGAACTGCGGAGCCACACGGTGTCGCGCTGTAGGAACCGCTGCCCACATTGGGTGGGACGCTTTGGAAGAAGAACCGACTGGCCGGGCGGAGGAGAGCTGCGGCGCCAGGAGGGCGCTGCGCTGGAGAACCCATGGCCCGCCCGAGGGGGCCGCTTGCGCCAGAAGGTCGGCCGGTTTGGGTGGCTAGCGCCGCTTGGCGCCGCCGGTTCAGGAAGCCGGGGGGCCACCCCCCCCCCCCCCCCTCAAACCGCTTGGCCAGCCAGCCGAGCCGCACCCTTCGGGCTGCATCGCGCGATTCACCGGGCCGGTCTGACACCAACCGGGTCGGACCCACCAAGACCGGGTCGACCCGACCCGCTAGTCCACTGGGATTAACAAGCCAGGCCCGTTTTCACTTTAACGGGAATAACTTATGGACCGCGTGTCCAATCGACACGCCTTCTGCGGAATTGGGACCCTTACGAAGATATGGTCCTTTTACATTACTATAACTGAGTTTTGGATGACGTTGGATATCGTCTAGGTTAGAAACGAGCGTATTTCTAACCGGGCCCCTAGAACGGAAAAGCCAATATCTCTCAGACCATGCGACCGATTAACACACCGTCTGTCGCGTTGAGTTTCTTTTGACAAGACGAAACTTTGGGATACATAAACTATGTTCTTTGTGACAGTTGATGTATCGAACCCTTGGCTTGAGGAGCGGACCCTCCCAGAATTGAGCATGCTGTGTGCAGGAACCCTAGAGCTGGTTGCGACTAAATCGACTACCGTGCTAGGATCCTCCGTGGGTTCGACGACGATGATGACTGTTCATGGATCCTCTGTGGGTTCAATAGCGATGGCAATTGTACTAGGATCCTCTGTGGTTTCGACAGTGATGATGATTGTACTTGGATCCTACGTGGGTTCGGTAGTGATGGTTACTATACTTGGAATCCTATGTGGGTTCAGCATCGACGACTTCTGTACTAGGATCCTACGTGGGTTCGGTAGAGGAGATGATACAGAGGCTACATCCAATCATCTCCACCCCTCTTCGAAAGTAGTATACTTGTGTGAGATGAGTCTTGACTTTCAATCATTCTCATCGATGTGATTGACTTTCTTTCCTGTGTGGAATGGGTTATGCTTTCCTGTGTGGACTGGGTTGTGCTTGGGCTCAAGAGTTGGAGTCGAACTGTAATTGATGAATTAGGTATATGTATGGGCATATACCTAAGTAGTGTCGGTTGATACTTCGTTGTTGTATCTTTCCTTTGGGGTTTATCCTTTGTGTATTCTGAGAGACCTTCGGGGGTATCAGGTTCCTTACTGAGTACCGAATACTCACCCCTACACAGGCTATGCACACACTACGTTGTGTTGGATGCAGACAACAGACTACACTGATCGAGGTGGAAGCTTGTGGAGCGGGACAGTACCCGGAGGTGGACCACTTAGCAGGACGTACACGGAGCGGACGACCGGATCCAAGGAGCTGAGGAGACCATCTGTACCCACCATTCAGGTGGGATATCCGAAGGACGACTCGGTGGTTGTTGCTTTAATTTACTACTATTTTAATTTCTTTTCGGTTGTACTATACTTTCAGTTGGGTTTGTGTACTAGCCCATTTACCTTTCAGCACTTACGTTTGAACTCAGTTTTTCTTAGTGCATACTTCACTTGCGTACTCTGTTGTGTTTGTTTACTTTTATAAAGTCAATGCCTTCTCTTTTATAGGGATTTATGACTTTGGTGGTATTCGCCAGCCCCTGGCCTATAGAAAACAGGCTTGGGGTAGTCACGACACTGGCCCCGAGGACGGGTCGTGACAAATTGATATCAGAGGAGTTGGTTCTACCACAAAACACAGGACTCAGATAATTTATTTCTTTGAAGCAATAGTTTTTAGAGTATTGAGTGTGGTTATCAGTCCAGGGAGTCCAGTGTTAGTGCGGCGGCCTACGTATCCATACACCAGAACCCTGACTTCTGATTTCCGACTCTGTGCATGAAAACATTGATTGCATGTTTGTTTCAAAAGTTTTCATTGTGATTACATTGTGTCATCTCACTAGGTATACTGTATTAACCGTGGTTCACTTGTTACGTTTCAGGATGTCCCCACGAAGGCAACTATCTAGGGTTCTGAGCTATGTGCGAGGTGGCTGCCCACCAAGCGACGAGGCCTCAGTGCAAGGACCCATCACAGCAGAGGAACCAGCGGTACCACTACCAACTAGGCCACCGATACCACCAGCCCCAGCAGCATAGAGTGCACACCGCCTGATTGTGTTGCATGAGTTTCAACGATAGTGGCCGCCTAGGATTCACGGAGAGACGAATCCTTAGGCAGCCTAGGATTGGATTGAGGCTATCGTTAGAGTCTTCATATTGGTAGGGACACCGGGCGACCTTATAGTGATCCTTGTCGTGAGTCTCCTGCATGAAAAAGTAGGTAGATGGTGGAGTCAGATGCTCCAGGTGAATGACGAGGAATATCTACTTTGGAAGGACTTCGAGAGTCTCTTCCACTCAGAGTTTGTTCCAGCCACCCTTCGTGTAGTGCAGGTTCAGGAGTTACTTCATCTGCGGCAGGGAAACAATACAGTAGCTCAGTACTCAGCGAGATTTGTCGACCTCTCACGCTACTCCACGGACATGGTACAAGACCCATTTTTCAGGGCCCAAAACTATGAGCTAGGACTGAGGCATGAGATCAGGGCTTCAATGATATCCCTCAGTATTCCGATGCAGGCATGAGTGTTGTAGCGAGCCCTTCTTGTGGAGAGCCTTTTTGCTAAGCCGACGTCAGCAGCGAGACCCACCGCAGGGCGACACATAGCAGAGTCTTCTGCAGCCTACACTAGAAAAATGTCATAGAGGTCCAAGAGGACCCGGCCATCAGGTGGGAGACCTCAAGATAATGGTTCTGGTGTGCGGGGCACGCGAAGCATAGCCAGCCATATGAGGGGCAAGCAGTGCTATGCATGCGGCGGGTAGGGCCACATGGCTCGTGACTGCCCGACCCACCATGAAGACGAGTAGCAGACAGTAGAGGGACCTCCTAGGAAGAGGCATAGTTTTGACCGTGGCGGTCCATAGAGAGAAGGCGGACGAGTCAAAGGAGCTGGCTGAGTAGCGGGTGGTGGGCGACGCTTCGTGGCTCTACTACCACCACCACCACCCGGAGGTCCACACTGACCACAGGGAGCTAGCGGACAGAGTCAGTCTCAGCTCTAGGCAGTGCAGACTTACAACCACGGTGCACCTGAGATGATTCGAGGTACTATCTGTGTCTACTCCATTTTGGTTGCAGTACTTATAGACAAAGGAGTGAGTCATTCTTTTATTGTCGCTGCCCTTTTTCAGAGCTCGGAGAGTCCAACAGAGTTGTTGGCTCGATCCTTATGGCTAAAGACTCTCATGGGAGCAAACTCGATGATTACGCACTAGTTCCGGAAGTGTGAGCTTACTCTAGAATGTGAGAGCTTCGGCTGGGATCATCTTGTAGTGGTGTCGAGGCCTTATGACGTCATCTTGGGTATAGACTAGTTTTCTACAATTCATGCTCAGATCGACTGTATTAGGCGCAAAGTGTGGTGTGTCTTCACAGATGGGACCAAGTTCACCTTCACTGGTGAGAAGGGAGCCTTTGCAGTGCATGATGTACTTACGCAAAGGAGAGGACAACTGATCACACATCAGTTGGCTAGTCTCATCCTCAGAGCGGTTGATGGGCGGCGTCCGTGTTTTCCTGTTGTGGTGGATCAGTATGTGGACTTTTTTCCTCAAGATGTTCCAAGACTACCTCCTCACAGAGAGGTAGACTTTTACATTGACCTGTACCCTGGGACAACACCGATATCTACTCCAGCATATTGGATGGCTCCCGTTGAGCTTCGTGAGCTACGGGTACAGCTGGAGGACTTTCAGGGAAATGGATTCATTCAACCTAGTGTTTCACCCTGTGCTTCTCCGATTTTATTCACCAAGAAGGATAATGGGAGTTTGTGACTTTGTGTCGACTACCATCGTCTGAATCAGGTGACCGTGAAGAACAAGTACCCACTCCCGAGTATTGACGACCTCTTTGATCAGCTCAAGGGAGTACAATGGTTCTCAAAGATAGACCTCAGGTCAGGCTATCACCAGCTCAGTGTTCGAGATGAGGATGTGAAGAAGATGGCCTTCAGGTGTCAGTATGTCCACTACGAGTTCTTGGTTATGCCCTTCGGTGTAACCAACGCTCCAGCAGTGTTCATGAGTCTCATGAACATGATCTTTCAGCCTTACCTCGATCGTTTTGTCGTAGTCTTCAACGACGACATACTGATTTACTCGACTACTGAGGAGGAGCACACCTACCACTTGCGGGTTGTATTGGATACACTCTGAGAGCACCAGCTTTATGGTAAGCTCTCGAAGTGCCAGTTCTATATTTGAGAGGTTCATTTCTTGGGACACATCATCTCAGAGGCTGGGGTTACAGTGGACCCAATGAAGATCGAGGTGGTACTTTCTTGGAAGCCACCCAAGAGCGTGATTGAGGTGCGGAGTTTCCTAGGTATGGTTGGGTACTATCAGATATTTGTGCCAGACTTCTCCAGAGTTGCAGCACCACTTCCAGCTTTAACGAAGAAGGGGAAACCCTTTGTGTTGTCAGATAGATGTTAGCTGAACTTTCAGGAGATGAGACAGAGATTGGCCAGTGCTCCCATCTTGAGGCTACTAGAGGAGGGCATTGGGTACATAGTTTACTGCGACGCATCAGGGACCAGAATCAGGTGTGTACTGATGCAGGGGCAGTCGGTGATCGCTTATGGTTCACGACAGTTGAGATAACATGATAAGAACTATGCTACCCCTGACCTGGAGTTAGAAGCAGTGGTCTTCACCTTGAAGATGTGGTGGCACTATCTGATGCGAGAGTGCTTTATAGTCTACTCTGACCACCAGAGTCTCAGGTACATCTTATCGCAGAAGGACCTGAACCTGAGACAGAAGTGATGGTTCACGTTCCTCCAGGACTATGACTTTGAGATAGTCAATACTCTTGGGAAGGGGAACATAGTAGCCAATGCTATCAGTTGGAGATCAGGCATACATCTACTAAGGGAGGCGATGGAGCAGCTAGCCGCGTTGCAAATATCCTTTATGGATAGAGATGAGGCAGCCTTTCTACAGTCTCTCACAGTCAATCCTCCACTACTTCAGCAGATCATATAGGCACAACGTGGGGACATTGACTATGAGACGCGACGTACTCATATTTCCATAGGGCAGGCACCTGATGGAGTTTTTGAAGGAGGAGAGCATGTCATCCCCATCAGGGGATGTACCATGGTACCAGTTTCATTGCAGGAGGAAGTGTTGAGGGAGTTTCACACTTCCCCTCTAGTGGTACATCCAGGAGTGGCGAAGATGTACCAGGACCTCAGACGACAACACTTGTGGCCGGGTATAAAGAAGGATGTGGTATAGTTCGTTTCACGATGCCTCACTAGTCAATAAGTTAAGGCGGAGCATCAGGTACCAGCAGGCTCGGTACAACCCTTAGAGTCCCCGGAGTGGAAGTGGGATGGGATATCCATGGATTTCGTGATGGGGCTTCCACGTACTTCCAGAGGACACAAATCCATCTGGGTGATCGTTGACCGACTCACCAAGTCGGCCCGCTTCCTACCTATTAGAGAGCAGGGCTCAGTAGAGGGTTTGGGACGCCTCTACATTCAGGAGATCGTATGTGTTCATGGTGTGACATCGTCTATCATATCTGATCTAGATGATCACTTTACTTCCTAGCATTGGAAGGGGTAACAGGAGGCTTCTGGGACACAGCTACATCTGAGCACCGCCTTCCATCCTTAGACAGACAGGCAGATAGAGAGGACCATTCAGACACTCGAGGACAGGATCTGTGCATGTTTCCTTGACTTTGGACGCAGTTGGGAGGATCACTTACCCTTGGTGGAGTTTGCGTACAACAACAGCTACCACTCCACCATCGGGATGGCACCATACGAGGCCATGTACGGCCGACCATGCAATCACCTCTGTGCTGGACTGACCCTCGAGAGATAGCACTTGTAGGACCAGAGATGGTTCAGGCTACGATGGAGAAGGTGCAGATCATCCAGGTGCAGATGAAGACTACACAGAGCAGACAGAAGTCCTATGATGATAGGAGACGGAGACCACTAGAGTTTGAGGATGGCAACCACGTTTTCCTACGGGTCTCACCTCGATGAGGTCTGCTGATATTTGGCCAGGGTAGCAAGTTATCATCGTGCTTCATCGGGTCGTTCCAGTTCCTGAGCAGAGTAGGCGAGGTGGCTTACCGCCTGGCTCTTCCACCTCAGTTGCACCGGGTGCATGACGTCTTCCACATATCTCAGCTGAGGGGATACGTGCACGACCTGTCACACATCATTGATCATGGGGAGCTGGACATCGATGATGGGGCTACATTCACGGAGGTCCCAGTGGAGATTGAGGATTGACAGGAGCAGGTCCTACGTGGATGGTATATTCTTCTAGTGCACATTCGTTGGTAGCACGGGAACCTCTAGGAGAAAACATGGGAGTGGGAGGCTCAAATGCGTGCTCAGTACCCTCATTTGTTTTCCTAGTTTATGTTGTAGATTTACGGGGATGTAAATCCCAGAGGTGGGGGTAAGTTAAAGACCCGTAAATTTCAAGGAAATTTTTTTCTTAAATTCATTGAAATTTTATGAGTACGCAGTTTCTAAAGGCACCAAATTCTGAGGCCCGGTGTGCCTGAAATTTTTTTCTGAATTTTAGCTCAGGTACGTTCAGTGAACGAACAAGTGGGTTTTTCTATCTTTTGAACTGGTGCTCGAAATTGAAATTGGAGGGCACCGATAAACTCGAATCGTCGGTAATTGCTTAAGGGGACCTTTACCGCAGTTGTGATTTATGCGGGATTGAAGTTATAAATTTTGGTTTAGTTAAGAAATTAAATAAAATTGTTAGAACAATTTTATATCTACGTAAGTTAAATTCCACCCATGGGAAGTTGTTGGTGGGGCCCACACCCACCCAACTTCCCATGTGTGGATATTTGATAGGTGGGGCCCACACGAGCCCCGAACTTTCATCTCCCATAACTCATTTATAACCCCCTTTAAACCCCCTTAATTAAAGATGACTCTTCCTCTCTCTCTGTCCCTCTTTATTGTTTTCCTACATAGCTTAATTAATGAAATGAACCTCTTCATTTAATTAATTAAGTGTTTTGAGTATCGAATTTTAAATTTCATGTGTTAATAAAAATAATAGCCTTAGCCTATTATTTTTGTTTGGGGGATTCGTTGTGTTAAGGAGAGTGGGGAGAGAGCTTTTGGGAAAGGAGAAAATAATTCCTCTCCTCAATGAAGAACGATTTTCTTCTCCGACGAAGAACATCGACCCTTCAATGAAGAACGACTTGGCGAAGAACGCTCCACGATTCTCTAATCCTCTTCTTCCTCCACATCACGGGAGGAGACACCGACGTGGGTAACTCTCCAACGACGACGATTCTTTCTCCGACATTGACAAATCAACATTGCTTTCCGCGTCTACGATGAAAAAACCATATTTGAGGTAGGGGGTTTGCTTAATTTATTTTAAATAAATTACACATTCGTTTTTGTTGTATTCAAGTGAACATCTTTGGCCAATTCTTACCACCTAACGCGGAGGGCACGGGCCGAAAAAACACGGCTCAACGACCCTTCGCTGTTTCTAGTCTTGTTTGGAATCGAAAAGTGGCGATGATCGAAGGCGGTGGCCGCACGCCGACCGCATGTGGAGGAATCGCGGCCCGCAACTGCGGCCCGCTCAACCAAGGAAGAACCGGCCGAAGTAAGGAACTGTGGCGCCCCATGGCACCGAGCTATGGGAACCGTGTCCCGCATAGGGCGGGGCGCTTCGGCAGAAGAACAGGCCGGCCTGTCGGCCGGTCAGGCCGAGGAGAGCCGCGGCGCCAGGAGGGCGCCGCGCTAGAGAACCCGCAGCCCGCCCGAGTGGGCCGCTTGCATCAGAAGGCCGCTGGCTAGTTTGGGATGGTGCCACCGCTTGGTGCCGCCGGTTCGGGCAACTGGGTGGTCGCTCCCCCCCCCCTCCTTGCACCCTCATACCACTCGGTCAGCCGAGCCGTGCCCTAACGGGTCAGGCCGCGCCACGTTGGGCCAGGCCACAAAGGTCCACGCTGCGCCCCATCGGACCGGTCCGCGCATTTCACCGGGCCGGTCCGACACCAGCCAGGTCGAACCCGCCAAGACCGGGTCAACCCGACCCGCCATCCCATTGGGCTTAACCGGTCGGGCCCGTTTTCACTTAAACGTGAATAACTTAAGGACCACACGGCCGATCTACGCGCCGTCTGTAGCACTGGGACCCTTACGACGAGACGGTCCTTTTGCGTTACACTAAGTGAGTTTTGAATGACTTTGGATATTGTCCAGGTTAGAAACGATTGTATTTCTAACCGGGCCCCTAGAACGGAAAAGTCAATATCTCTCAGACCGAGCGTCCGATTGATGCGCCGTTGATTGCGTTTAGTTCCTTTTGACAAGAAGGAACTTTGGGATACATCAACTCTAGACTATATGACAGTTGATGTATTGACGCCTTGGCTCGAGGAGCGGGCCCTCCCGAAATCGAGCGTCCTATGTACAGAAACCCTAGAGCTGGCTGCGACGGCATCGTCTACCGTGCTGGTATCCTCCGTGTGTTCGACGACGATGACGATTGTACATGGATCCTCCATGGGTTCAGCAGCGATGACGACAATACTAGGATCCTCCATGGGTTCGGTAGTTATGATGACTGTACTTGGATCCTATGTGGGTTTAGCAGGGATGGTTACTCTGCTAGGATCCTACGTGGGTTCGACAGCAATGCCTTCTATACTAGGATCCTACATGGGTACGGTAGAGGAGATGATTCAGATGCTATATCTAATCATCTCCAACCCTATTCAAAATTATTATACATGTGTGAGCTGAGTCTTGACATTAAATCATTCTCATCGATGTGATTAACTTGCTTTCCTGTGTGGACTCGGTTGTGCTTGGGCTAGAGAGTTAGAGCCGAACTGTAATTGTTGACTTAGGTATATGTATGTGCATATACCTAAGTAGTGTCGGTTGATACTTTTTGATTTTATCTTTCCTTTGTGGTTTATCCTTTTTGGATTCTGAGAGACCTTCAGGGGTCTTGGGGTCCCTACTGAGTATCGTATACTCACCCTTGCATGGGCTATGCCCGCACTACGTTGTGTTGGATACAGACGACAGACATCACAGATTGAGGTGGAGGCTTGTGGAGCAGGACAGTACCCAGAGGTGGAACACTTGGTGGGACGTACATGGAGCAGACGACTGGACCCGAGGAGTTGAGGAGACCATCTTTACCCACCCATCAGGTGGGATATCCATAGGACGACTTGGTGGTTGCGGCATTACTTTACTATTGTTGTACTTTCTTTTCAGTTGTACTATACTTTCAGTTGGGTTTGTATACTGGCCCATTTACATTTTAGCACTTACTTTTGTACTCATTTTTTCTTAGTGCTTACTTCACTTGTGTACTCTATTGTTTTTTTTTTACTTTTATAAATGCAATACCTTCCCTTTGATCAGGATTTACGCCTTTGGTACTAGTTGGAAGCCACTGGCCTATGGAAGGTGTGCTTTGGTCAATCATGGCATGGGCCCCGAGGAAAGGTCGTGACAAATAAATTTAAATAAAATATATAATTATTTAAATAAAAAATCGGTTTTAAACAATAATTCAGTGTTTTTCACTATTCATCTAAAATTGAATGTTTTCAGAAAAATACAAAAAATTCACCCTCAAGTAATTTCGATATTCCGAATCCAAAAATGTAGTCCATTTTGAATGATAAAATTTATAAAATTTTAAAAAGTAGGTATTACTATTCATAATGACTGGTTCATAACAATATTATAATAATATCTCATTTAGTGAAACTTGGAATTGTGTACAACATACGCTATCGAGGAAGGTTGCTCTGGCATGAAACACAAGACTAGAGTACTGTTTACGTATACTTGTAGCTAATACGGTGTTGCGTATAGCGCAAGATAATCTTGGTGTTGCGTAAAACACAAGATATCAAAGAAATTAAAAAAAATATTTCTCATAAAATTTTGGGGTGTTACCAACATATTCTAATATCTCATTGTGTAAAATTATACACCCCTTTAAATTAATTTATCCCTAGATATTTTTCACTTTGATAAAAATAAATTAGGATATCTATGTTTCATAGTGTGTTATGTTTCCCATGTAGATTCTACAAATTTATAATTCTTCTAGAGAACTTTAATCACTTCAGTAGTCTTCATCTATCGATATTTATAAATATATTCCAATATTTACAATGGTTTCTCATAATTGGTTATATCAGGATCCAAATTGGTAGTGATTTTATGTGAAAATCTTATTGTTTATCAATATTTTTTATTATTATGTTTCCTATGAATGACGAAACATATTAATTTTTATTAGAAAGTATATTTTTTATGTTAGGAGTTTAAAAAGTATCATTAAAAAATTGTTCGAAATTATAAGTAGTTGTTTTATAATATGAATAATCCAATTACATTAATTGGAATAAATTTTATGATTTAATGAACTATAAAAAAAATTTATACCTAAAATGCATTTATCTGAAAACAGTTTTTCAGTGTGTATTACATTTTAATTTTAAATGAATGTCTACCAATTATTGAAATGGAATATCAAAAACGGATTCTATATTTGGAATAAATAGTAATCTATAATATGAATTATTTTTATAAATATAATATACTTATAAATTCTAGTGATGAAATAAATATCTTAAATTCTTGCGCAATGCTGACACCAAATTTATTTAATTAATATAAAAATAAAATAAATGATTTTGAAAATACTAAAACTAATATAATATGAAATAATTATTGTTTTATAAAACATTTTTAGATAAATATTACATTATTGAAAATTTTTAGTGTATTATATTCTAATTCCTTCTTTTTATTCATGTATTTAAATTCATATTAAATGAATAGTATCAAAAAATTAAATTATCGATATTTTATTGAAAATAATAGTTTATTAAATGATTTAAAATTCATTAAAATAATATATTTTCAAATATGAGTGGTGTTAGGACCAATAGGGGCCTATATAACATGATAGGGGAGGTGAATCGGGGTATGGATATTATTTCGCAAAGTTCTTCCTACCCCACTGGATCTTGACCTCTTTATTACAAGGGTCACTTTGTTTGTACTCGTGTGATTATTATGACCACTTCTTTTCTTCTTTATCTGATGATGATGCTTTGAATGTAATGCAGGGAAGCAAAAAAGCAGATGCAAAGATTTTTACTTGGTTCAACCTCACTGGACTACGTCCAAGGAGCATACACCGACAAGTTGCCGGTCGTACCAAATTCCATTATTCTTTACTAGATGTGGATACAAAGTTCGGGCTAGATAACTTCTATGCCCAGGCTCACTACCTTTACAATGTTTAGGGTCAGCTCACTGCATCCCCAAGGGTTACTCCATGTTTCTCTCTCTCTGGATCACTGTCGGTGGAGAGGATCACCTACTTTCTCTTCCTTTTCTCATTGCTCTTGGAAGGAATCCACTCACAGTTTATAGACCTGTAGGTCTCTTCATTTGAATGAACGAATGCATCTTCCTCTGTAAGTAGATGCTCTGTTGAAGCCCAATTTTCACCTGTAGATGAATATATCTTTGCACCGAAGGAATCGGGCAAACTTCCAGCTTCCACGCAGCCCGAAAATCACTGCTGGAAATAAACCTTACTTGGCACACAAGTCAACCTCGGCACACAAGTATCAACGCGTAAGTCACAATAGGCGCGCAAGTCCTCCTCAGAAACTTGCGCGACTAAAGCTTCCTCAACTCCAAACCTACGCGACACACTTCTTTTTATGCCCAATCCAACATTGGCGCGCAACTCCACACTGGCGCGCAGCTTCAAACACGGGCGCACAACAATCACCCTGGCGCGCAAGTACCACCTGCAGGACCACACACACCACTTGCGCGGCCACCACACATGTGCGACGGGAGCTCTGATTTCTCAAGGTGTTGAACTCCGGCACTGAATGAAGAGGGGTGGTCCAGTATTTATAGGAAAATTGACCACCCTGCACGATGGCGCGCAAGTCTCCTGCGCGACCCAGTCTCGGAGTGCAAGTCTTCTGTCCTGTTAGACACTTGCGCGGCCAGCTCCCAAACTTGCGCAAACCTATTTCCTTAGCCATATTTTGATCTTCTGATCTTGAAAAACATATGGCACGCAAGTTTACTTTACTCCAATTCCTCGTCTCACAAGTCCCTTTTCCAAAAACACTTTTCTTCATTTTTCGATTTTCAGGCCCAAAAATTTGGCAAACACTGGAAAACAGTGCCACCTTGTATCTGTTCTTTTGTACCCCCTCCAGATCATCCATTCTTTTTGTCGATGTTCTTGAATCAAAGATGGATCGTTGACCTCATCTCTTGAACTCAACATTCCATCATGAAATCCTCTTTGTCAACAAATTTGTATGTCATTTTTTTGCTTTGTCAACAATCACCACTCATATGTCCACTTTGTCAACAAACACAATCTCCTCAAAAATGATTCAATGATGCCTTGAGGGATTTTTTCCCAACAAGTGGGATATGGTTGAAAAAATAAATCATCGTTCATTTGTTTATATGTTTTCATTTTATTATTGTATTATTGACCTATAGAGGGTAGGTAACTTTAATACCATGGTAATTGTCAAAAGGGATAACAATGGTTTGAAATAAAAGATAAGGTTAAAAAATATTTTCTAAATTTAGTTTTATGATATTATTTTGATACACATTCATCTTATATTATAATTTTATATTTTGGGGTCATTTTTATATGAATACTATTTTATATTAATTTAATACTTTAAGAAAAGCGAAAAGTTCCCCTCCCCTCACTTATAAAAGGAAATCTTCTGTCATCTTTTCGTCACACATAAAAAATGTTTTGGTTATTCCAATACCTACAAAAATAAGTTTATTAAATACCTGTATATATCTTAGAGTTAATGATTTGATAATAAATCCAATCTAGGAATATTTTAGGTATAATCCAAAATACATTGTTCGAAAAAGTGGTATCTTTCTTAACAGATCATTTTTTTCATTTCTTATTCCACTTCCATAAAATATTATTCCACCAAAAAAATATAATAAAACAATTATATAAAATATAATTATATTATATTCATTTAATGGAATAACTTACCACCACCTAATCTTCATCTATATGGGAAAAAAAAGTAGCATTTTTATGTTCAGTGGTCTACCACCATGTGAACCTATGTAATCTATTTTCCAGCACTACCTCTCAAATATAGTTATCATGATATCTTTAACACACACACATATTTATCATATTAATGATATAAATAAAATTATATAAAATTAATATATCATATATTTTCTTTCCTTCCCATTCATTGAAAAATGGTAATGTCGTTCATGAGTACGTGTGAATTACCATATCCATGGAGTAATATGATTCATTTTTTACGACAAGATCACATGAATTATGTATTAGTGTATTTAATGAAATAATATCGTATTTATGATATAATTATCATTCTTGAAATATTAAATAATACCTACCTTCTTTCCATCATGATTGTTGAGAAATGGATAACATTACTAATGCGCATGTACAACCTACAGTCTACGTGATTGTAAAATAGTTCATTTTTCTTAACCATATTTATTGATTGCTTTTAGAAGTAATATTTATGAATAAAAATAATTATTATTTCATTAATATTATTCATTATATGATGAAATAATTAACTCAATGGCCATATTCTTCCTACTGATGTCATTTTCGACATATGAGCAGAAAATTGTTAAAAACACATTACATTAACATAATTGTATATGTAAATGAATATAACATGGTAATAAATACAATAAATGATATAATAAACATTAAATAGGTACTTGAGAAAGTAAATAATTAATGAAATATTGTTATTCAGGAAGATAAATGACATACTTGACTTGTTGGACATTAGGTAAGGGATTTCATCTCAATTTCCACTATATTGATACATAATTGGTATTATGATCCTATTTATTTTTATGAAGTGTATATACATCCCATTTGTGGTATTTTATGTTAATATAAATTTGTTCATTCTGATTGATAATTCAATTCAAGTCACTCATTCAATATTTATGTTTAAAATAAAATCAGATGTTATCTTTTTTTAATTAGGTATACATTTCTTTCATATCCATGTTTTTTCATTTTTTTTCAAAAATCATAATTATTTACTCAAATTAATAATTATGTAAATTTTATGAAATACTTGATTTTTTTTAAATTTTTAATGGAATATTTCAAATGTTTTCTTTAATATGAAATTTTCTACTTTATTTATAAAAATAAAGAGGAATGTTTCTTTTAATGTATACGACATTATCATACTTTCCCATGGACATAACCATTTAAATAATTTTTCTTCTTATTCATTTTTTAATATATTTATAAAGGAAAATATATTTTTACAAATTATTTTAAAATTTTTATTTAATTATCATATATTATTTAAAAGAATTTATTTTATTAAAAAATATTTTTTTGACGGTCATCTCTTATCTCTTGATTAATCTCATGAAAAATAGCATTCTATTGAAAAATTAACATTAATTTGGTCAATATAAATTACATTTCTTATAAATATCTTAATTATTTGTATCATGGATATGGTTACATCGTAAATCATATTCCAATTCTATATATGGTGATTTACTTTGAATATAACTTGTTTGAATGAAGAATTATTGATAATATATATTCTTTACTTGATATGGGAATTTTTAATAAGGAATATTGTTTAAGAATTCATTTTGATCATTCAAAATATGAGGATTGAATTGGACATGTGTGATGGGTTAGTCCCATAATTATATAAACCCTTGATTTATTGACATGGCTCATGAGAAAAATAAGAAATCTTGAATTAAATGGGGTAATGGTGTATGCCAAACCATTGATTAAACATTATTTTCACAAGGCTTTGATGGTATATTTATCATGATGTCTAATGTCATGAGATAGAATATTAAGCATTTCATTTATTAAGAATATATTTATTATTGTCTATGATATTATTTCATTGATATTGTCTGTGGAAGCATTTCGTACTCAAGTTATTGATTAAATAGAGTGTGTTTTCATTTTTTTTACACATCCATATTTATCATTACTTATTTATTAATGATAAATTCTACTCTATTTAACTATTAATGGGTATATGAGCTTAAAAATTACCTTTTTTATTTTACCCATTATATAAAGAAGGATATTATAAATAATATCAGAGATGAAATAATGTTTTTTCCTATCTTTTTTATATTTCTAATGTAATAATGGAATCATGTATTTATCTATTTCCTTAAGATTGCAAAAATAATCCATCCATCAAGATTAATTTCCTCATATCTATTTCAATGTAATAATTTAGGCCCTATCTCTAGGTTACTAGAGTTTGGGTTCTGATAGTGGGTATCATAGAAAGATCAGTTGAACCCTTGGGAAGTTGATTTTATGTGAACATAGATAACATGAGAACCTTAATAATACCTTTTAGTATTTGGTAATTTTTACCATTATGGGGATCATTATTTCATGGTTCAATATTCATGATGATTATGAGGTAACTCAATATCTTCCAATATTTATATTTGGTTCCCAACAAAATAAATAAAATAAATAACTGTATATAATTTATAGATTTCCCCATGAAAAAAAACGGAAAAATTTGTATTAGAATTGAGAGGGTTGTTTCCATGTTATAGAAGCTTACTCAATTTTAGATGAATGACCATTATTTAATGTATAGATATATAGTTCCAAAATTATATTATATTATGTTAGATCACATAATGTGATAGAGGCCTCTATATTTTAGTGGAACTACTAATCCATTTTTAGCTGTGCAATGGATTTAGCCTCTCAAATTGATATTCCACGATTTAGGATGTGATGAAAGTGAGAAAGACATTCTAGTAGTGTATTTTTTGAACTGATATGAAAACCAATGGTGATTATTTCTTCAGAAAAACTAAATGTGATGAAGAAATACAAATCATGGAATGAAAAACATTTAATGTGATTTTCATTAGGAAATACTTCCCTCATGAATAGTGAGATGAAATGAAGGGTATGTTGTTCACTTTAATGTTGAAGGAAGAATAAATTATAGAAGAGTGTGAGGCTAAAGTTACAAGATTATCCATATAAGATTTAGAATACATACATAAAATGGTAATAAAGATTGATGTTTCTTTGATGGCTTTAAGGTGAGTCTCTAAAGGGAACTTGTTTCTAAAATTTTCTCATCATATAGTTATATAATATCATGTTCCATTAAGTTGAATATGGAATTATATATACCCTTTATATTCAAGTCGAATAAAGAAAATAAGAGGCCAACTAAACACCAAGAAAATTAGAGTAGTTAAAATAATATGAATATAATTAAGTAGTTTTTATCTTATGAAAACTATTGAATGAAACATCATGTAAAATGAATGAAGGTCTGTGGAGTTTTTTATAAGTTTACATATAATGAAAATATATCTATTGAATTTAAGGGGATGAAAGGGGCCACTACTCTCTAGTTATTCAATTGTAATAAAATGGGGTAATACTCAAACAAATTTCCTATAAATAAGGTAATATAACACGACAAAGGCCTAAGGGAGAATATAATATTATGAAATCGTGATAGTGGAGGTTGAAATTTATAATGGAATGGTGGGAGATACTTATAAAATAGCCTAAAATTTCTCTAATTCTTTATTTTATTAGAGATCATAACACTCTTTTATATCATCACTATTTTCTAATATAACTTTATATTTCACAAACAACTTAAGAATTGAGTTTTATATAACAAATTCATTGTGGATATCTCTTTGAAACAGGGATGTGTCATTCAGTTCCTACTATAAGAAAGAAACATGTAATATTTAAAAATTGAATATTATACATTTGGTTAATTTTTATATAATCAGTTTCATGAATTGTATTTCAAAATATTGTGATTTTTTTTTACAAAGATAAGGTCATTAATATTCATGATGAGTGTGTAGAATTCCATAACATTATAAGGGGGACTTCATCATCTCAACCATGTATATATCCACACCTAATATCTTTTTTGAATAAAATTATTGGTGTAGAAGATTAAACACAATATACATTTGGAAATGGTAATATTTAAATTGATAATTTAATGATTTTGTTGGGAAATATTTATGTCTTTCCTATAGAATTACTAGGACATCCACTAAATCGTGAAGTTGAGTTTTCAATTGATATAATCCATGATTCATGACCTATATCAAAGAATCCATATATAATTTCCACTATGGAATTATATAAGTTAAATAAAGCAACTAAAGGAGTTGGGTAAATAGGGATTTATATACCCTAGTGTTTCACTTTGGGCCCCCTATTATTTTCTTTAAGATGATTGATGGATCTATGAGGTTGAATATTGATTATAGTGAAATCAATGTGATTTTGAAAAATAATAGGTGTCATATTCCTCCCATTAAAGACTTATTCAATCAAATTCATGGAACCTAATATTTTTCAAAGATTGACCCAAGTTCTAGGTATCATCAATTGCAAGTAAATAAGGAATTTATCCCAAAGAATGCATTTTGAATGAGTTATTTAAATTAAAAGTTTATAGTAATTACATCTAGATTTACTAATGAACTATAACACCCCAATATTCCATGGTATGTTTCCCTTTGAATAATAGAGTAGCATGTGTTGTACGCAATATTGAGTTCTAACACACCACAACCAGTCAAACTAGCCGTTATGAATAGTAATACCCACTTTTTGAAATTTTAAAAATTTTATTTTTCAAAGTGGACTTCTTTTTTGGATTCGGAATATCTAAATCAGCCTAGGGTGAATTTTTGGTATTTTTCTGAAAACAATCAATTTTTTATGAATAGTGAAAAACACTGAGTTATTTGTTTGAACCGACTTTTTATTTAAATAATTATTTATTTTATTTAAATTTATTTTAGGTCAAAATAGATACATAATACCTATATATGTTCAATGTAATTCATTGGAGTCATTTTATATTAATTTTAGATATATAATATTTTATTGAACTTTTTACCGTGTTTTACCCACCTCCTATGAGAATTTGCAAATTCACATAAAACTTAATTTTACCGCTTTTGTGAATGGAATTTCAAAAATCCGAGAGATACGGTTGATATTAGTAAGTAAAATGTGGTTCAATAAGATGAAAATAATTTTTGGTGAATAGTAACTTTTTACTTTTATTTACCACAGTTAAAAGTAAATAGGGTAATTAAGGATAAAAATGATATTATTATTACACTAACACATGTCCTAATTCTATTGGATAAGTTTAATTCGAACAAAAACAACCTTAGGAGTAAAATATGACCCATTAGGTCCACATGGATTAGATTAGGACATTTATTATTATTTAATTCATAGAAGAGATAAAAGCGTTAAAATCAAAGTTTAATAACTAAAACATTTTTAATATAGGGTTATAAATAAATTAAATTATAATATAAGTATTAATTAGAAATATAAAAATATTTCCTACATAATGGTATTTTATTTATATTTTTTAGATGTTAAATAATTTAATTTATTTATGACACAATAATGATGCAGTAATTACCTAATTAATGAAATATTAAAATAACTGATATTATAAATATCCAAATAAATGTAATTTGTGACTTTTTATGAATTCCAATAATTTTATAGTTTAATATGACATGTTAGGATTAATTTAATTAACTTTATTAGAACTAATCATGCTGTTATGATTTTCACAAAAATCAATTACCAAATAGTGTCAAAATTGACATAAAAGAGATTTTAAAACAAATATTATATTATTAATTGATATTCAATTACTAAAAATATAGGATTCATACAAAAGACTTATATGATAATGTGTTTATCATTAATGAACCACATGGGGTTCTTTGAACGTATATTGTAATTTTATTAACCATATAATATAAAAATACAAAGAGACATGGTAAATGTTAAACAAGTTATCTATGAGTTAAATATAAATGATAAGGTTAATATAGTGACCCAAACCTTTCTAAAATATATTGGATGAGTGGATTTAGACCCATGAACACCTTATATTAGAAATAATATAATTTGGATCCATTAGAAACCGAATATTAATTTATTATAAAATTATATTTCTAGCTTTTCTTAAAGTGACCCTCACCCCTCTTATAAAAGGGAACTACCCTTCTCTGTATTTCACACATTCAAAGCCAATTGGCTTAGCCAAACCCTTCCCAAATATCCTCCCAAATTCCCTCACTTAATCCTAGAGGCCTTACTTTGGTCATAAAGCCAACCTATGGAGCCCTTTTTATCAACTCAAAAGGAAACACCCGAAGAAGAGGTAATAATTTCACCACCCTTTTTCAAGTTCTTTTCTTCTTCGACATATTATTTCCGTATTGTTTCCATTCTAAAATAATAACTCCAGTATCTTCTATATACTGTGATGTTATTATAAAAATGTTACAACCATATTAGTTATTTTATCCATCCTATGAATGAAAAAGTCACCACACGTGCGTACATACGGATTATCGTCTCCACGTCGTGGTGTAGTTTGTTATTCAAACATTTCGTCATTTGGATGGGTATAATAATGATTATAACTAATGTAATTAATAAATATAAAATAATATTGATTATGTATATATGATATACCATTCAATTATATACTATTTTAATATCAAAAGAATGATATTGTTGCTCGTGCGTACGAACGGACTACCGTCTCCATGAACGCGATGAGATTCATTCCCCATCGTATCCATTCAAGAAAAATATTCATTTTATAATTAAAAATATTGTCTAATGATGTTATATCATTCTGTATATTAATAAGATACAACCTATCTGTAACAAACACGAATTATGTAACAAAGCATATAAAAGAAAATGAGTAAGTTAACAGCCGAAACGACGATAATACTATTTTTTTAAAAAAATCAATATTAAAAGATCATATATGATATCATATTTATGTATATGATTCTTGTATAATTTAATAAACATGTTTTAACTATTATACATGAGGTTAACATACCATCTACAAGGAAAATAAAAAGTTAAGGGTTAATTTCACAATCTCTTCATTATCTGAGGTTGTTTATACGTAAGTATCTACTGGGACATCTTTATCATCCACATCTTTGTTTTCCTTAAAATATATTTCAAAACAATTTCACTACTTACTAAACTATGGGTTAAATTCATTTATACCCTTATTTTACCTTATACGAAATATTTCCGTCATTTTCTAAACAAGGTACTTTACATCCTTTTCGACAAAATTAAGGAAAGAATGTTTTTTAACGTATACGGCGGGTGCGGCTATATTCCGCCGTTATAACATCATCGAAGCTTCCCTTATAAGATTATAAGAATATTTTCAAAATAAATATTTTCTTTATAATTATGTGACTCTTAAATGATTTCAAAATATAAGGATATATTTCTCTAAAAAAAGGTTTTGATTTCATCTATGTCAACATCCTTTGATGGATTTTATGTTTGTTTGAAGTTGATTTATTATGATACAAAACATACATATTGTATTGAATGTTTTGTGATATGTTTTACTATGGATGTGTTATTTCTATACCATTCATGGTTTATGGATAATGTATTGACATTTCATATGCTAGTTTTAATACGAATGTTTATGCTATGTTTAAAACTTTTCGTATGAGGAATGCACTGAACTTAGTAAGTAACAGGTGGATCCCGATATAGATCCTCGATGCATTGGTAGTTCTAATGAGACAAACTAGTGTCTTGGCACAAGTCCTTGAAAAAATATTATTTTTAGTCTTGGCACAAGGCCTTGACTATGTGGTTTTGATAGTTTGGCATTATTAATTCCATCATTATGAAATCGGTTATTGATATTGCATGTGATTATTCAACTAGTAGAATATCCATGTGAATAAGTAAATGGAATTATTTTATTTTATCTTTACCATGTTATGCTAAAGTTCAAGTTTAAAAGTATTTTTTTAGTTATAAATTTCTTTAAATGTTTATTCATATTTATGAATGTTTCTACTATATTTTGATCCTTACTGAGCATCTGAGCCCACCCCTTTCTATGTTTTATTTTTCCCAGGATTTGAAGAAGTATTTTATGACTGACCTGTAGTGATAGTATGAGGGGAAATGAGTGTGAAGACAAGATGTTGTTGTTATTTTTATTTCAGGATGTAATGTAAACATTATGAATGTATCTAGTATTTCCAAGGCTACTAAACTAATCGGTATTTTGAGACTTGATCATTTGTGATCATGCAAATGTTACTTAATAACGCACTGAATCTGGGTTACTAGGGTCGGGGCATTATAGTTGGTATCAGAGGTAGTTTAGTACTAACCTTGGAAGAAATATTTAGGTAAACTCTGATTAGAGCACATAACCCTAAGATAGAATTTGAGCATTAGTATATAAGTACATCCTATAATTTCAGTAAAGTATAGATTTTTTGTATTTTCGAATCAATACATCCTTGTCTAGATACAAGCAGGTAGAGGCGGCTCTGCCACCGATGTACCTAGGAGTGAAAACTCCGACAAGGAGTTTCGAGCTTGACCCGGGTTATCCTGGTACATGACAACAGGCCTTGTTGCACTCTTGGTTACGACACTCCCGGGGGATATACTTAGGATAATTCCCGATTTCTTTAAAAACCATTATGATAGATTTATGAGTATATACCTCCTCAAAGAAAAAAATATTTTTTTATGATTATGGATTATATCCATAAAACTGTTCAATTTATACTAAGTATGTTATAAGTTTGGAATTATGAATTGCGCTTCATAAACTAGTCTAATGTGTACCATTGTATAGAAATGGAGCATAGTGGAAGGAAAGGAAACTGTATCAATGCACACACTTCATGTAGGGATTTCCCTACTGCTCAAGATAATTATAGTGGAGCTGGTGATACAAATGGTGCTGATCAGCTTATCACCATACTAGGACAATTTGATCAGGTTATAAATAATAACATTACTCATATGGAGCACCCTGGTCTGTAATGTGGAGGATCAATGTTAGATATCTTAATGAGGAAACATACACCAATATTCAATGGGGGTAAAAATCCATTGGTATCTGAGCAATGGATAAGTTCCCTAGAGAAAATATTTCAGGCTTTGGGGAGTAGCAAAAGGGAAAAAGTTGTCATGGCAGTTTACCGCGTCACTGGAGATTCTAATCAATGGTGGTCATTGATTCAAAACACAATGGAAGATGATGAAGTTTCAAATATGGAATGGAGGGACTTTAAAGAAATTTTCTTAGAAAAATACTTTCCGCATGACCATCGAGCAAATACGGAAATGTGATTTCTGAGTCCGAGGCAGAAGGAGGATGAGAATGTCGCAAAGTATGAAGCTAGCTTTACAAGATTAGCAAGGCATGCTGCAAATTATATATGTAACCCAAGAAGTAATATCAATAGTTTCTTTGATGGGTTAGAACCATTTCTCTATCAACCATTGGTCTCAAAATCCTTCTCGTCATATGAAGACATTGTCTCATGTGTTATCAAGATAGAAAAAGAATTCTCTATGTCTTACGACTTTAAAGTAAAGCAGGAGAAGAAGAGATCATCTGATCACTCTAGAAATGGAAATAAAGGGACGAAGGGAAAAGTTAAATATTCATATTGTAGTAAATGTGGGAAGAAACACCCTGGTACTTGCATGAAGGGAATGGGATTCTGTTACAAGTGTGGTGAAAAAGGCCACCAAGCTCTTGATTGCAAGGGGAAGAAAGAAGCTACCGATGTCTAATGCTAAAATTGCAGGGAGATGAGACATTATAGAAAATAATGTCCTAAGCATTAGGGAAACATGCCTTAGAAAATCCCAAGGGATCAAGGCCAAGCTTATGCTATCACTACTGCTGAGGTTAAAGATCCTAAAGATGTGGTGGCAGGTAATTTAATGGTTTCCTCAAGTTTAGCCAATGATTTATTTGATTCTGAATCATCACATTGTTTCATATCTTCTCATTTTGCTAAGAAAATTAGATATTTCCAATTTGATTTAATAAGGGATTTGTTAGTCAAAACTTCTAAGGGAAGTATCATTGCTATAAGGTTCTTTCAATTAGTTCCCATTAAGGAATATAAATGTTCTTTATATACTAATCTCATCGTCATACCCATGACTGAATTTTAAATAATCCTCGGTATGGATTGGCTATCAGACCATGATGAAAAAATTTATTTTAAGAAGAAAGAGGTTACTATTTTTATTGACGATGATAAAGAACACCTTATCTTTAGAGCATAATTGTCACCACATAATTCTTATCTAGATCCACCGTAAGTAGCTCAACCAAATTCAATTATTGGGGAGGAAGAGAATGAAATAATTGTGGGTGAGGAAAGGAATGTTCAAATAGATGATGTACCTATTGTGAAAGAATATGTTGATGTTTTTCCAGAGGATTTACCTGGACATCCTCCAGAATGAGAAATTGAGTTTTCCATTGACCTAATTCCTGGTTCGAGGCCCATATCGAACACCCCTTATAGACTGGCCACTATGGAATTAATGTAACTAAAGAAACAACAGGAGGAATTGAGTAATAATGGATTTATTCGCCATAGTGTTTCCCTGTGGGAGCCCCTGTTCTTTTTGTTAAGAAGAAAGATGGATTTATGATGTTGTGCATTGACTATAGGTAGATCAATGCTATAATAATAAAGAACAAGTATCCCCTACCTCACATTGATGATTTATTCGACCAACTGCAAGGAGATCAATACTTTTCAAAGATTCACCTTCGATCTGGATATCATCAGTTGTGCATGAAGAAGGAAGTCATTCCAAAGACGACATCTCGAACCAGGTACAGGCATTACGAGTTTACAGTAATGTCTTTTTGATTTACTAATTCACCCTTTGTATTCATGGATCTAATGAATAGTGTTTTATGGAATATATTGATGACTTCATAGCGGTACTTATTGATGACATCTTGGTATACTCCAAAAGCTATGAAGATCATGAAAATCCCTTGCTCATTATTCTAAAGACTCTTAGAAGACATGAATTGTATGGGAAGTTTAGCAAGTGTGAATTTTAGCTTTAGAAGATTTCTTTTCTTGGATATATTGTCTCTAAGGATGAAATTTCCATTGATCCTTCTAAGATAAGAGCGATCCAAGAATGCCCAGCACCAATTAGTATAACTGAGTTACGCAGTTTTATTGGTTTAGTAGATTATTATCAACGTTTCGTCCAAAATTTTACCCCATTGGAGAACCCATTAATGAAGCTCACATGTAAAGGGGTAAAAAAAATTTGGACAAAAGAGTGTGAAAAATGTTTCGAATAATTGAAGAGAATATTAGACAATGTTACAATCTAGACTCTATCATCGGGGAATGATGGATTTGTTATTTATATTGATGCATCAAATAAAGGACATGGTTGTGTCCTTATGCATAATGATAGGGTTATTGCCTATGCATCACGACATCTAAAGATTCATGAGAAAAACTATCCTACTCAAGATATTGAGTTAGCAGCTATAATCATTTCTTTGAATATTTGGAGACACTATCTCTATGATGAAAATTGTGAGATATATATATCGATCACAAGAGTTTGAAGTTTATTTTCTCACAGAAAGAACTCAAAATGAGGAAAAGGAGATGGATTGAACTACTCAAGGATTATTATTGCACTATACAATACCACCCAGGGAAGGAAAATAAGGTGGAAAATGATTTGAGAAGAATGGATCGTGGAGTTTTGAACACGATGAGAGTTGAAAGGGATCTTATTATCATGGATATAGTAAATACGGATATGGTAATAACCATGGAAGGTGGATCATCAATACTTTTTCAATTGGTTTCCAAACAATATTTACTAGAAAGGATAAAGAGTTCTCATAATGATGATGAAGAGTTTTAAAAGAAGATTAAATCTGTGAATGATGGGAGATTGAGTGACATTGTGTATGAAGATGGAATTTTGAAATTTGGGAAGAGGCTTTGTGTTCCCAATATACCTGATCTAAAAAGCCAATTAATGGATGATGCTCGTAGTTCTAATTTCTCTATACACCCTGGTAGCACTAATATGTATAGATATTTGAAGGAACATTTTTGGTGGGACAACATGAAGATGGATATTTTTTATTTTGTGTCAAGATGTATGGTTTTTCAACAAGTGAAAGTTGCGAGAAAACATCCTAGTGGAGTTATGAAACCTCTTCCCATACCTGAGTGGAAATGGGATAATATTACGATGGAATTTGTCATGGGACTACCAATGACTCCTAGAAGGAACGATGCAATATGGGTCATTGTTGATCGTCTTACCATGTCAGCACATTTTCTTGCTATAAGAGAGGATTTACCACTTGAACGTCTAGCAAGACTATATATTATTGATGTTGTAAGACTTCATGGAGTACCAATATCGATTGTTTCAGATCGTGATCCCTGTTTCACATCAATATTCTGGAAAAGTCTTCATAAATCCCTATATATTGAACTACGTTAGAGCACTGCATACCACCCTCAAACGGATGGACAATCAGAACGGACTATTAAATCCTTAGAAGACATGTTGAGGTCTTTCTCACTTGACTTTCAAGTAATGTGGGATCAATATTTACCTCTAGTATAATTTTCCTATAACAACAGTTTCCATTCAAGTATTCAGATGACACTATATGAAGCATTATACAGAAAGCGATGTCACACACCAACCTATTGGGATGATGTTGGTGAAAGAGAACTTGTAAGCCTATAAATTGTGGAGGAAACAATAGAAAAGGTGGAGGTAATCCAAACCCACATAAAAGTAGCTCAATGTAGGCAGAAGAGTTATGACGATAAACGAAGGAAGGATTTGGAATTTAAATTCAGTGATCATGTTTTATTAAAGGTATATATATGAAAGGGAGTTATACGTTTTGGTAATAAAGGTAAATTTAGTCCCATATACATCGGACCTTTCGAAAATCTAGAATGAATTGGGGATATAGCTTACTGTTTGGAAATACTACCAAATCTATCCAAAGTTCACGATGTGTTTCACGTATCACTGTTGAGAAAATACAAGCCTGACCCAACGCATGTACTCACCTATGAAGAATTACAACTGGAACCTGGTATGTCTTATTGTGAATATCACGTCAAGATTCTTGATAAAAGAGAACAAGTTATGATAAATCGGACGACTCGTCTGGTAAAAGTACAATGGAGAAACCATAAGTTGGAAGAGGCAACGTGAGAACCTGAGGAACTTATGATGAAGAACCACCCGAGTCTTTTTATGTAGTAATACTCTAGAAATTTCTAGGACAAAATAATTTGAAGGAGGGGAGAATGTAACACCCCAAGCTTCCACGGTACGTTTCCCTTTGAATAACATTGTAGCATGTGTTGTATGAACTTCGAGTTCTAACACACCACAACCAATCAAACTATATGTTATGAATAGTAATACCAAATTTTTGAAATTTTATAAATTTTATTTTTCAAAATGGACTTCATTTTTGGATTAGGAATATCGAAATTGCCCAAGGGTGAAATTTTGGTATTTTTCTGAAAACATTCTATATTTGATGAATTGTGAAGAACACTTAGTTATTGGTTAAAACCGAATTTTTATTTAAATAATTATTTATTTTATTTAAATTTATTTTAGGTCAAAATAGATACATAATACCTATATAAGTTCAATGTAATTCATTGGAGTCATTTTATATTAATTTTAGATATATAAAATTTTATTGAACTTTTTACCGTCTTTTACCCACGTCTTAGGAGAATTTGAAAATTCACATAAAACATAATTTTCCCTCTTTTGTGAATGAAATTAAAAAAATCTGATACAAACGGTTGATATCAGTAAGTAAAATTTGGTTCAATAAGTTGAAAATAATTTTTGGTGAATAGTAACCTTTTTACTTTTATTTACCATGGTTAAAAATAAATAGGGTAATTAAGGTTAAAAATGATATTATTATTACCCTAAAACATGTCCTAATTCTATTGGATAAGTGCAATTTGACCAAAAACAACCTTCGGATTAAAATATGACCAATTAGGTTCACATGAATTATATTAGGACATTTATTATTATTTAATTCAAAGAAGAGATAAAAGAGTTAAAATCAATGTTTAATAACTAAAAAATTTTTAATATAGGGTTATACATTAGATAAATTAGACTATAAATATTCATTAGAAAGATAAAAATATTTCCTACCTAAGGGTATTTTATTTATATTTTTTGTACATTAAATTATTTAATTTATTTATGACACAATGATGATATAGTAATTACCTAATTAATGAAATATTAATTTAATTGATAATATAAAAATACAAATAAATGTAATTAGAGACTTTTTATGAATTAAAATAATTTTATAGGTTAATATAACATATTATTCTTGATTATATGAAATCTATTATATGTAATAATGCTTTTATGCATTTAGAAAAAACAAAATACCAAATAGTTTCAAAATTGAAATAAAAGAGTTTTTAAAACAAATATTATATTATTAATTGATATTCTATTCCTAAAAATCTGAGGTTTGGAAAAAAGACTTATATGATGATGGGTGTATCATTAATGAAGCACTTGGGGATTTTTTGGATGCATATAGTATGTTTATTAACCATATTATATAAAAATACAAAGAGACATGGTAAATGTCCAACTAGTTAACTAAGAGTTAAATATAAATGATAAAGTTAATATAGTGACAGAAACCTGTCTAAAATCTATTGGTTGAGTGGACTTAAACCCATTTCAACCTTATCTTTTAAATAATCTAATTTGGATCCACCAGTAACCTAATATGAATTTATGATT
This sequence comes from Viscum album, assembly GCA_963277665.1. Classification (NCBI taxonomy): domain Eukaryota; kingdom Viridiplantae; phylum Streptophyta; class Magnoliopsida; order Santalales; family Viscaceae; genus Viscum; species Viscum album. The sequence goes on along the minus strand of OY728156.1, from coordinate 153,454,344 downwards.
AAATAATATTTCTAGCTTTTCCTAAAGTAACCCTCACCCCACTTATAAAAGGGCACTCCCCCTTCTCTCTAGTTCACACCATCAAAGACATTTGTATCAGCCAAACCCTACCAAAATATCCTCCCAACTCACCTCACTTAAACCGAGAGGCATTAATTTGGTCAGAAATCCAACATAATGAACCCTTTTGATCAACACAAAAGGAAACACCCGAAGAAGAGGTAATAATTTCACCACCCTCTTTCAAGTTCTTTTCTTCTTCCACCTATTCTCTCCTTGTTGTTTCCATTCTAAAGTAATAACTCCAATATATTTTATATATTGTGATGTTATTATAAAAATGGTACAACCATATTATTTATTTTATCCATCCTATGAATGACAACATCAACACACGTGCGTACGTACGACTTACCATCTCCACTTCGTGGTGTAGTTTGTTATTCAAACATTTCATCATTTTGATGGGTATAATAATGATTATAACTAATTTAAATAATAAATATAACCTAATATTTATTCTTTATATATTATAAACAATTCAAGTATATACTATTTTAATATCAAAGTAATGGTATGGTCGCTCGTGCGTACGAACAGACTACCGTCTCCATGAACGCAATAAGATTCATTCCCCATCGTATCCATTCAAGACTAATTATCATTTGAGGATTAAAAATAATGTTTAAGGACTTGATATCATTATTTATATGAATAAGATACAAACTATCCCTAACAAACATGGCTTATGTAACAAAACATATAAAAGAAAATGAGTAAGTGAACACCCGAAATGACGATAATACTAAAATATTATTAACAAAGCAATATTAGAAGATCATATATGATATCATATTTATGTATATGATTCTTGTATAATTTAATAAAAATTATTAAAATATTATAAATGAGGTTAACATACCATCGAATAAGTAAAATTAAAAGGTAAGGGTTAATTTGATAATCTCATCATTATCTGAGGTTGTTTATATATATAAGTATCTACTCAGACCTCTTTATCATCCACATCCGTGTTTTCCTATAAATGTATTACAAAAAAAATTTAATACTTAATGAACTATGGTTTAAAGTAATTTATTCCCTTATTTTACCTTATATGGAATATTTCCATCATTTTCCAAACAAGTTACTTTACGACATTTTCTACAAAATTAAGGAAAGAGTGTTTTTTAACTTATATGGCGGGAGTGGCTATATTCTGCCATTATAACTTCGTCGAAGCTTTCCTTACAATATTATAAGAATATTTTCAAAATAAATGTTTTCTTTATAATTATTTGACTCTTAAATGATTTCAAAATGGAAAGAGATATTTCTCTAAGAAAAGGATTTTATTCCATCTATGTCAATATCCTTTGATGGATTTTATGTTTGTTTGAAGTTGATTTATTATGAATCAAAACTTCCATATTGTATTGAATGTTTTGTGATATGTTTAAATATGGATGGGTTATTTCTATACCACTCATGGTTTATGGATAAGGTATTGAAATTTGGTGTGCTAGTTTTAATAGGAATGCTTATGTTAGGTTTAAACCTTTTCGTATCAGGAATGCACTAGACTTAGTAAGTGACGGGTGGAGCCCGCTATAGCTCCTCGATGCCTCGGTAGGTCTCATTAGACAAACTAGTGTCTTGGCACAATGCCTTAACAAAATATTATTTTTAGTCTTGGCACAAGGCCTTGACTATGTGGTCATGATAGTCTGGAATTATGCATTCCATCATTATGAAAGTGGTTATTGATATTTCATGTGATTATTCAACATGTATAATATCAATGTGAATAAGAAAATGGCCTTATTTCATTTTATCTTTTCCATATTATGATTAATTTAATGTTTAAAAGTCTTTTGTTTTACTTATAAATTGCCTTAAAAGTTTATGATTATTTATGAAAGTTTCTGCTATATTGTTATCCTTACTGAGCATCTGAGCTCACCCCTTTCTATGTTTTATTTTTCCTCGGATTTGAAGAAGTATATTATGATTGTCCTGCAGGGATAGTCTGAGGAGATATGAGTGTGGAGACAAGATGTTGTTGTTATTTTTATTTCATGGTGTAATGTAAACCTTATGAATGTATCTAGTATTTCAAAGGATACGAAACTAATCGGTTTTTCGAGACATGATCATTTGTGATCATGCCAATGTTACGTAATAACGCACTGACTCTGGGTAACTGGGGTCAGAGCATTACATGAACAATGAATTTTTATGGATCTAAGGAAAATATTATTCAATTAATATCATTATAAATTTTTTATTGTATTTATTTTTGATATCTTGGTATATTCTAAAAGCTATGAGGAATATAATAATAACATAATGATCATTCATGAGACTCTTAGAAGAAATGTGTTTTTTGTGAAATTTAGTAAGTGTGAATTTTAGTTTTAGAAATATTTTTTTCTTGGAAAAATATTCTCTATGGATGGAATCTCGATTGATCCATCAATGAGAAAGGTACTCAATGAATGGTCTCCACCAATGAAGATAACCTAGTTATATAGTTTCATGGGATTGACTTGTTAAAATTGGTAATCAGTTAATTTTTTTTCTCAATTGGCTAATCTATTAACTTGCATTACACATAAAGGGGTTTTGTTTATATGCATAATGAAATATGAAGAATGTTTTCAATAATTTAAGAGGGGATTGGTTGATGCTTCTATTTTGACTCTACCATCATGAAATGATGGATTTGGGATACATAGTAAGGCATCGACGAAGGGAAATTTTTATGTACTTATATAGAATGTTAAAGTTGTTTCATATACATCAAGGTAGTTAATGAATCATGAATAAAAAATATCCAACTTATGATATTTAATTTGTATCCATAATATTTTCTTTGAAGATATAGAGAAATTATCAATATGGTGTAATATGTGACATATAAAATGATCATCAAGTACGAAATATATCTATTCAGAGAATGATACAAACATGAGGAAAATATATTGGATCGAGACACTCAAGGATTATTTTTTCTAGAAGCACTACCTTATAGGGAAGGAAAATAAGGTAAAAGATTCATCAAGTACGAAAGATCATGGAGTCCAAAACAAAATGACAATTAATAGAGATCCACTATTAAATGATTTCGTATGATAGGTATGGTAATTATTAAATATGGGGAGACAACACTATTTTCTAAATTTATTTCCAAACTATCATTAATAAAAATTCTAAAAATCTCTTAGCCTCATGATCATAATTTTCGAATGAAAATTAAATCCATGAAACGTGGAAAATTCTTAGACTTCATATACGAAGATGGAGTTTTAAAATTTTTAACGATGTTTTGTGTTCCATATACTCTAAAGCTAAATATAAAATTATTAGATTATTATCATAGCTCGAATTTTTTACATACACCTCGGGAGAACCAAACTATATAAATATTGAAGGAACATTTTGGTGGGATAATATAAAGAAAGAAATTATTGATTATGGGTCTTGATGATTGGTTTTTTAATAGGTAAAATCTGATAGATACCATAATAGAGAAGTTATGAAAACCTTATACATTCACATGTGGTAATGTGGTGATATTAATATGGATTTTGTAAGAATATTAACAAACAATCCTAGAATTAATGATGCAATATGTGTTATTGTTGACTTCTATAGCATATCTGCACAATTATTTACTATAATATAATATTTAACTCATGATAACCTCACAAGGATCAATAGTAATAATGTTTAAGACTCAATAGTGCACCAATTTCAAATTTTTTATGATCATGATCCATGAATTTCATCAAAATTATAGAAAAATATTCTGAATGATCTTGATTTGAAACTTCATTAAAGCACTGACTATCTTCCTAAAATTTATGGGATGTCCAAAATGACTTTTAAAACATTGGAAGACATATTGAGGTCATTCCCACTCGAATTTCAAGGTATGCAGGTTCATTATTTACCTTTAGTATAATTTCTATATAACAATAGCTTCAATTCAAGTATTCAAATAACATCGAATGAAGAATTTTATGGAATGTTATATAATAATCCAACATATCAGTAAGAAGTTTTTGAAATAAAGCTTGGGGTTCCAGATCTTTTTATGGAGAAAATGAAAATGGTAAAGGATATTTTTATTCCCATTAAAGCAGATCAAATTAAGAAAAAGAGTTATACTGATATATGAAGGAATGATATTGAATTTCAATTAGGAGAACATGATTCCTTTAAAGTGTTTACAAGGAAGGGTTATATAAGTCTTTGTGAGAATGGATAACTAATCTATATGTACACTAGATCTTTTGATATTCTAGAAAGAATTAGAGATGTGTCTTACTGATTGGCAATGCCACCAAGCCTCTCTAAAGTGAAAAATGTGCTCTAAATCTCATTGTTAAAAAGGTATATTCTATATACAACACATTTAGTCCATTATGAAGAAATATATATGAAATCTAATCTATCATATTGTGAAGATACTATCTATATTTTTATTACTAAAGAGTATGTTTTGAAGAATCAGAAAACTCTACTCGTAAAGGTACTTTAGAGATATCATAAAATAGAGGAAGCAATCTGGGAAACTTATGATGTTCTAAAGAAGAACCATCATCATTTTTTAGAATTTAATATCAATATAAAAATCAAGTATGATATTTTTATTGGACGAAATAATGTAATATATAGTGTTTTTAAAGGTACACTATGTTCGAGAACATATACAACACACACCACCGAGCCTAAAGAAACAACGAAATATTATTATTTAAATATGATTATTAAAACCTAGTTATTTAATTGGTGGATAGTAATAGGAATAAACACATTATAATATATATATATAAAGGTCATACTCAATTAATATTTATTCATTAATACTTAGGAAAGTAACAGTTAATTAATTAGTAAACTCCTTTTATTCTTCAAAAATATATATTTGTTCAAAAATGATTTCTATTTTTTTGAGAGAAAAATATAATAAATTTTTAACACTTTTAGAATATTTATTTGATTAAATGATAATAATTTTTAAAATCAGTGTATCAAAATTTTGTTAGGGTTAAATTTTGATATTTTTCAAAAATGATTTATTCTATAGTGAATAATGAAATATAATACTTTTTATTGAAAAAGTATCATTGTATCTTGAATTAAAAAATTACCATATTTTTAAAATGGATTAAATGTAAATATTTTTTCTAATATCTTTAATAATCCAATTAAGTTCATTTGAATTTATTTTATGATATAATATATCATAAATACATTTTTACACTTAAAAATACATTTGTTTTAATAACTATTTTTTATTATGTTTTGTGATTTAATATTAAATTATTTAATGGTAATTACTAAAATTGAATCTTGAAAAATTGATTCCATATTTGGAATCTGGAGATCAAAATTTTGTATAAGGTTCACATTTATTTATAGTCATTATGAATACTAAAAATATAGAATTATTTTCCCCACAGTAAGGGTAAAATGAGTAATTTAGGTTAAAAATAATATTACAACACATTAAAAATAAACCCAAATATTTCTTTTATTTAATTGGATTTGTCTATTTTGTCTATAACTGTCCAAAAATAAGAAATATTCCTATTATAATATTTAAGTTAGAGATAAAGAGATAATTTTCTCTATTCTAATGATGAGGTTGATAACATACATAAGATGATATATAATATTCCCTTTCACATTGAGTAGTATCATAACCAATCTCTCTCTATGGTCCCTTCGAAGGAGGAAATTAAGAAATATCTTTTTTCTCTAAATATGGAGAGTGCTGCTAGACTAGATAGATTTACCAATAAATTATTATTGTTTTACTGGGATCTCCTTTAGGATGACATGGATAGTGCAATAAAGTAATTTTTCACTCATTCCTCTCTACCCTTTTGGATTAACTCAAATTTCATTTCTCTCATACTTAAGAATGAAAAATCCATTTACATCAATGATTTTAGGTCAATGTACCACAATAAAACTATTCTTAAAATAATTAGTAAGATCATAATGTGATGGATTAGAGGGGTTATTAATGAACACATCACCCATATAAGTTTGGTTTTATTCTTAGTGGAAGCATAAAAAACTGTTTATTCACTACAAATTAAAGTGTTAAATTGATGAAAATAACTTCAAATCCATGTATCTTTTCCCTAATGATTGAAATATATATGGATTTTAAAACCATGAAAGAGAGCATATAATTTTATTTTCTCACAAGTTATGGATTTTCTAATGACACCATCAAATTGATTTCCATCATTCTTATCTCTACAAGGCTTTCCATTTTGGTAAATGGACCCCCTAGGGGTACATAAAACTCACTAGGGGTGTTCGTCAAGGTAATCCACCTTTAGGGCCCATGTTCTCTATTTTCCAAAGATTACATGAGATGTTTCTTCAATAAACTCACTCAAAATGTGATTTATAAAAAAATTAAAGCTGGTAGAAATACCTTCATCCCATTTAACTTTCTCTATGTTAATGATGTCTTAATTTTTGAAAAATGCTCAAGGAATAACATATCTACTATCAAATCTTTATTTAATCATTATGATGAGCTGGTTTATTAATCCATTAATGATATTAAATCTTTTATCATATTTAGAAAAGGAATCCCTATTGGAAATAAAAATAGAATCATTAAAATTATTATAGTGAGAAATGTCCCCCTCCCTTTCAACTATCTTAGAGTCCCCTTATTTTAGTTCAATGTCTGATTCCACTATCATTAAAGCCTATATTTTATAATTATAAATAATATTTCTAGATGGAAGAGGAAGGCCATGTTTGAGGTGGGCAGGGTCTACCTCATTAATTTCATAATCACTTCTAAATTAGTGTATTATTTTTCCTTCTATAGATCTCTAAGAAGTCTGTCAAATGACCTTCAATGAATGATAGTGAAATTCTTATGGATGTGAGTTGTGCATTAATAAAATGTTATAACTCCTTAGGGGAGTTATTTTACAAAACCCTTTAACATGGGAGGTCTTGGGATTGAGGATCTAAAAACATTTAATGATGGCCTTATCAAAAAATTAACAAGGAACCTTTTAACTACAAATGAACCTTCAATTGATTTTCTGTCTTGAAAGTTCAAAGAGAATATTTTTAATGGATATTCACATTATATCGCTTCGTCTATGTGGCCCTCCATCAGGAAATATTTTGTTGATATTATGAAACACTCAAAATGGGTGGTTAGTAGGGATTCTAATCTAAATTGTTGGAACACCCCATGGATACAACATCCCATTAATTTCACCAATGTGCCCTGTAACATGCTCTATATGACTATTAATGAAATCATGTCACAAATATTGTATAATTGATATAATACACCATAAAGATTATACAGGGATTAAAAATTATTCTGTTATGGATGATGGAATCCTAATTTGAAAACCCAATAGGAATGAAAAATTTAATGCTAATGAATACTACATGTTGCAATGTGATGGATCTAATAAACTAAAAACATGTATGATTCAATACAAGTAACCATTTATTCAACCCACATGGTTGTTACTCCATTGGAGGATATGAAATAATTGGGTAACCACTCATGACCAACTATGGAAGGCTAAGAAATAGATTATCCTAGCATGTCACATCTTCATAAAAGCTGAGGAAAATGTGCATCATATCTTCTTAGAGTATACATATTCTAGGGATCTGTGGAATTATATTGGAACTTTATTCTACATTGACCTTAGTTTATGAAGGCACCTGATGGATCTACTTTTATTCATCACTAAGAGTGGTAGAAGTGAATAAATTCACAATCTCCAACTTCTAGTATCTTCCTCAGTTATCAATACATAATGGACAAATAGAAACCAATGCATGTTTAACAATCAGGCCATATCTAATTATCCATGTTCCATGGATATAAACAGGGACCTTCATATTGATGCATGTGTAAACATAGCTATCATGGGAAACTATTTTTCTGATCATCACACACTTAAAATTCTAGGAATTATTGGAAAACCGAGGAAGCTTCTAATCTTGAAGTTCATTAAATAGTTTCCTCTGATCTCCCCATGAATAAAAGTTAATGTTGATGAGGCATCTTCTAGATCACCAGGAACTTTAGGCTGTGGGGGTGTCTTCCGAACCCATTGTGTATTTCTTTAAAGGCTACTTCCACCACATTATTGTGCAATGTATTTCATATGATACAGAGATATGGGTTATCATTTATGAAATTAAGCATGATGTCAATCACAATTAGCAACAATTTTGGATTGAATCAGACTCTCTACATGTTATTAGCTCTCTTAAATCAAGAACTGAGGATGTACCATGGATTATTCTCCCTCACTGCTCAATCAATCCAAACACCCCAACTTGACTATCTTGCACGTCTATAGGGAAGCTAATAAAGTAAAATATGCTCCATAAAATAAAATAAAAATTAGAAATGACTACCATGTAATCATTCAGGATACTTGTGTATTTTACTATGATGGATGATGATGACATGTAGGGTGTGATACATTCCCTCTTTGTAAAACCTCTTATAATCCAATCCATTGTAATTATAATTTTTATTGAAAAATTTTAGGGTCATATTTTTCGGATCTTGGATGTTCTTGGTTAATAACAGCAATATTTTTATGTTAGTTATAAATTAAACCTATAATTTATTATAAATAGTCATTTTAAATATAAATGAAAATTTATCAAGGTAGTATATTTATAATTTTTATAGATGAAATAATTATCTTATATGTTTTTCATCTCTGAAAAACATTTATTAATTACTAGAAAAATTAAATAAATGAATTTAGAAATACTAAAAATAAAATAATTTGAATGAATTATTTTTTACAATGAATTTTATTCATAAATATCAAATTATAGTGATGTTTTTCAGTATTATATTTTAATTCCCTATTTTTCTTGATATGTTTAATGTCATATTAAATGAATCATGTTAAAAATTACATTATTGATATATTATAATAATTTTTTTTAATTAAATGATTTATAATTCATAAAAATTATTATATTCATAAAAATGAATGGTATTGTTTTGAAAGGAATCAACCATGATACATTTATGGATCTCTTATATTTTTATAGTAACATTACTAACCCTTAAAATGTGGAAAACATTAATACTGTGGTAATTGTTAAAAGGGTTTAAGAAGGGTTAAAACTAAACGATAAGTGTAAATACCTAACTAAAACTTGCCTATATTTTACTGGATGATAGTATTCTGATACATACACAACCTATTATATATTTATATATGCTTTGATCCATTTTAATATGAAATTTATTCTATTTTAATTTAATAATTCATGAAATTCCAAAATCATCGCTACCCTTGCATATAAAAGGACATTTCCTATCCTCTTTTATTCATAAAAAACCGTTCTTCTCAGGAATGACCTACCCAAATTCATTCCAAAATAAATTAACACATCATATAGGAATTTTTGTTCAATATAAAATCTTGGAAGTCTTTAATTATAATCCAAAAGTGGTTTTCTGAAGAAGAGGTATCATTTATAACCAATTATTTTTTTATTTCTTCTTCCATATACCTCAAATAATATTCAAGAGTAAAAATATAAAATAATTATTATTTGTATTATACTAATATTTTGTTATGTTAATGGTAGAACCTACACCCGTATACGCTTCCATCCAATGGGATATGAAACGACCATTCATGTGTTTGGCAGACTACCGCCTTACAAACCGATGTAAATCGTTTTCAATCATCGCCTCTAGAAGTTAGTTATAATTGTGAATTTAATATATACATGACAATAATGATTCCAATATAATTATATAAAATTAATATATCATATATTTTATTAACTTCCCATTCATCAAAAAATGACAACTCCATTCATGGGTACATGTGGACTACAACCTCCACGAAGCGATGTGATTCAATTTTCACCTCTACATCACATGACTAGTATTTATATGTTTATTTAAAGGAATAATATTTTATTTATGATATAATGATATATATAAAAAGGTAAAATAAAACATACCTATTTCCCATCATGATAGTTTAAAAATGTAAAATTATACCCATGAGTACTTACAATGTACCGTCTCTATGATTTCAAAGTAATTCTTTATTCTTAACCATATTACTTAATTGGATTTAAAAACATAATTGATATATAGAAATGATAATAATTTGTTTATTATTATTCTTTTGATAATTAAATTATAACCACTTTGACTATAGTCAACCTACCAAATTTATTTTGGCCAAATGAATTGAATATCATCAAAAGGCCCGACATGAAATTAATTGAGTAATTAAATGAATATAACATTGTAATAAATAATAAAATGAATAATAAATATGAGAAATCATCTTATGAAATTAAATAATAAGCATAAATGTTTTATTTATTAAGATAAAGATCGTATATTCCAATTCAGACCTGATGTAAGGGATTTCATCTCCATTTCCACTCCATTGTGACAAAATTTGTATTATGCACCTATTTATTTTTAAGATGTCTTTATAATTATGATTTGAGGAATTTAACCAAAAAATATATTTATATAAGAATACTAAATATTAAATTCAACGAAATTTTCAATAGGTATATTTAAAAGAAATTCTGATTTTAGTTCTCATTTTGATCGGTCATATTTTTCTTCCAAATACATATTTTTTAAATTTTGTTTTAAAAAATTCATCTTTATTTACACAAATGATTTATTAAGTAAATTATATGCTATCCTTGAAATTTTACATTGTTTTAAAAGAATATTTATAATTTTTCCAAAAAGTTTTATTTTAAAATTTCTTTATAAAAAAATAAAAATGATGTTATCTTTTAATGTATATAGTTTTAGCAGAATATCCCATCATCATAACATTTTTATGCACATTAGATTCTTCTAATAATTTTAAATGTTTTAGAAATTTTTTTGATGAATAAATATTTTTAATGTTTCATTTCCATTTTTATTTATTCTATTAAAAAATTAATTTTACTAGAAAATCTACTTCTTGATGGTCATCTCTCATATCTTGATCAATTTATTGTACACTAAATTTCTCTTGAAACATTCACATTAATTTGATCATTGGAAATTAAATTTTTTTTATATATATATTTATATTGTATCATGTATATTCTTATTTACTAAACCATATTCCATTTCTACATATGGTTTTTTTACTTGGAATGTTATATGATTGATAAAGGAATGATTTATAATTTATATTATTTACTCGATATGGAAATTGGTTTACTAGGAATATTATTTTTAAATTCATGTTGAATATTAAAAATATGAAGAATTCCTTTGATATTTAGTGATAGGTGGGGCATGAAATTATATTGATCCTAGGTGTATCTATAGGTCTCATGATACAAATCATCAAACTATAATTAAATGGGATTCTAGTCTATACTTGCCCTTCAACTAAATTATTTTTTCTAAATGATCTTATGGTATAGACATAATGATATATGAAATCATGATGTTCTATATTAAGCATTTCCTTCATTGATGATTAGTTATTATTATCCATAATATTATTGTATTGATATTATCAATGGATGCATTTCTTAATCAAATTGTTGATTAAATAAAATATTTTTTCACTTATTTATCATGATATATTTATTATACCATAATGATTCTTGATAACTTATAAAGTAAATTACTCTTACTGATCATTTGAGTTCACCAATTATTTTATTATTCCATAGGATATTATGAAGGATATTATGAATAATATTAAATATTAAAGAATTATTTTTTTCTATGTATTTTATATTTCCATTGTAGTATGGAAATTAAGAATTAATCTATTCCTTCAATACTGATAAATTTATTGCTCCATTGAGAATAAATTACTTGCATATATTCCAAAGTAATAAAGAAACACATTTTATTTTCATGACAAATCTTCACAAAATTCAACAAGACTTATTATTTTTTATTACCAATACATAATACCTATAAGAAAAAATTTAAAAAATGGGATGAGCTTAAACATCATCTATGAATAATATCAATGTAGTAATCACATGGATAATAATAATAAGATTTTTAAATGAAGGAAATTCTTAATATTGGTTGTCATGATTTTAGTCACCATAATATCTATACCATCAAATCCATGTGCTATGAAAATTTAATTGATGGGTAGGTAGACACTGGAATAACATTTAATGCCAGCTTACTAATCCGTCTCATGGGAAATTCTGATGAATTGTGGGGATATATAATTCCAGGCCCCACCCATTACAACATTTCATATGAATCCCTAATATGTTGAATGATAAACATAAATTAATAAATAATATTTCTTATGAAATTATTTACATATTGAGTAATGAATACAAATTTTCAATAATTTCCCACTTAATCAAATAACTTTCCAAGTAATACACCATATGTCAAAATAGTATTTGGTTTAGGAAATAAGAAATATACATGAAACAAATAATATAGTCATTTATGGAAAATGAAATGTACAATGATCACAAGAATGTGAATGTTTAATGTGAAATTTAATGTCCATGAGAATAATAATGATATGAGAGATAACCATAAAAATAAGATTGTTAGTAAAATAAATTATTATATAGTATATGTAAAAATTGAAATAAAACATTTAACATAATTTTTTATTAATGATTTTTATTTTTAAATCCATATAATATTTGTAGAAGAAGATAAATAGCTTAAATGGTTATGGAGGTGAAGTCTTCTAACACTATATACATTAAAAGAAAAAAGTAATTTTTTATTTTTATAAAGAAATATAAAATTGAACATTTAAGAAAAGAATTAGAAATATTCCTTTCAAACCATGTATGATGTTATGGATAACATAAAATTTACTTAATAAATCATTTGAGTAAATTAAGAGTACGTTTGTAAAATAATTTTTTTTAAATATGGATATGAAAAAAGTATCTGATAAAAAAGATTAATAAGAGAGACTTTAATTTTAAACATACCTCTTAAGAGATTAACCTATATTAAATCATTAATAGTAGAAGAAACATGGGAATCTTAAGATGTTATAAATAATAACCACCATAAATTTTTTTTGAAGGTAATATAAATGAATCTTTTTAAGAAGAAATTTTTGTAGGAGGAATGAATGTAATATCTTGATTTTTCAAAAAACAACATAATGTTAAATGACATATACAACACATAACATAAATTCTAAACAAACAAGAAATATTTTTACTTAAATATGACTATTATAACCTAGCCATTAAATTGGAGGGTATGAATAATAATTAACATATTACAAAAAATATATTAATGTTTGAGTTAATATAAATTTATTGATTAATACATAGGAAATAAATAATATTTTTTCAGTATAAATATGGATACTCCTCCTATGGGTGTAGAAACCCCCTATAATAGAGTTTTATCAGTTTTTATGGAACTATTATCCTCTTCTTGGCCTTATGAAAGGAGTTTTGTGGAAGAATTTTCTATCAATTGCTTCTATGATGGATCGTCTGGTAGTCGATTTCATTTCATAAATGGTGTATTCTCCCACTCCATTTTATTCTTCAAGTTGTATGTTAGATTTTTTGGGTTATTCCATTGTTATGACTCCCTCATCATCCTTGGATCTATTTAGATATGTTCTCTCTCATCTTGAATGTCGGTGTTCATGTGGGATGGTTATATGAGGAAGCCTCCGTGGTGTATCTCTCATGTCACGATTTCCAAAGCTTCTTAAAATGGTAGTGCTTGGATACTAGGTGGTGGATCTATTTACTGATAGCCTATTTTCCCTAGATTTTTATAGAACTAGGATTCCTTGGCTTGAATCACTATTCAACGTTTTGTGTTTTTGTGTGTGTTCATCATATGGAATCCATCTTATGTATAGAGGTGATAAATTTTCATTAGGTTATGTTTATTAGTGTGCAGTTATTGGATTGGTTTTCAGATGTCTAAATGTGATAATTGGACATGGTGTGATTTTTGGACGGTGGCAAAGATTAGAGTGGATGGTTTGTGGGACATTGATCAAGCCGGTCAACTGGCTAGATTGGGTGGTGTTCTCTACTCCTTAGTTGTTTTGATTGGTGGATAACTATGGATGGTGATATTTTTTGGTGGTCACTATATGTTTTCATTGTTTTATATGGTTATTGGAACTTTTGGTTTGATTGGATCACATGCATCTTGGTGTGCATTGTAATTCATCACACTGCATTTGGTTTGTGGTGCAGCTTCTAGCTGTTACTGTCAAGTGGGTGACCTCGAAAGAGGGTTGGGTGTGTTGACACCCAAAATTCATCCATCTGTTATCATTTTTGATGGATAGATGGGTACCTTTATTTAAATAATGCTCAATTTTTTTAGTTTGACATTTCACTATATTATGTTGACATTACTATGATTTTATAACATGATTTGTTGGGTGAGAGGCTTGAAAGGGGGAAGTGTGCATTGACACCTTTCATCTAGCTCTCCTTCCCATTCTTGTGTTGGTTGGAGAGGTACTCTACCACATTTTGATGGTCCATCATGGTGGTAATTCTTCGCATAGGAGGTGACACATCATTCTGAATAAACTTAATTTTTCACTATCTGACAAGGGTGGCGATGATAATTTTTCTAGTTCTTGCCTTGATGTTTGCTTCCCTTTGGAAATGCGAGATCATTATGGAATTTGTGTCTTGTATCATTAAGGAAAATTTCCCTTATTTATGTTGGGTTATCTATTTTCCAAATTTTAATTTTTTTTCCTTTTTTATGTTTAATAAGGAGGGCTTGACCCTCAAAATTTTAAAAAAAACTCATTTTTTAGTAATGTCATTTTATTTTTAAAAAATATTTTTATTCAAAAATGATTTTTATTTGTTTTTGTGAAAAAAAATAAATTATTTATTCCACTTATAGAAACTATACATTATGAAATTAACAATATTTTTGAATATATAATATAAAAATTAGTTTTCTGTGAATTTTTTAGATTATTTTGAAATTATTGATTTTCTAGTGAATAGTGAAAGTACTCATTTTTATTGAAAACTATATTTTTTTTCAAGAATTTAAAAAGTCCCATTTGGTTTTATAATTTATGAAATTTAATATTATTTATTTTATATTATTAATAATTTTGGAATCAGTTTTATGATTAATTTTATTATAAATTCATTTTTATACATAAAATGAATTTTTCTGAAAAATTGTGTTATATTGTGTTTTGGGTTTAAATATCAACTTAATTTATGAAATTTATTGAAAATGAATCATGAAAAATGGATTTTATTTTTGGTCTCTATAGGTCAAATTTTTTTAAATAAGTATGTTTTATTTTTGGTCATTATAAATAATAGCCTTAGTAAATGATTAACCCCACATTAAGGGTAAATAGATAATTAAAGATAAAAATTACATGATAAGGAATTAAAAATAAACCAAAAACTTGGTTCAATTTAATTTTATGAGTCAATTTCAACAATTATCTTCCCAGCATAAAAAATATAACATTTTTAATCTGGATATGCTGTTGACTTTTATAATATTTAAGTGAGAGATAAAGGAAAAAATGTTACTTTCTTCTTTAAATATCAATAAAATTTTATTATATGGATAAATAAAAATTACGATTGTTTATAAATAGTGATTGTAAATATAAATAATTTTTTTATAATTTTAATTCATATATAATTTTTAGTGATGAAAAATTGCCATAAATGTATGTGCAACACCAACACAATATTTATTTAATTAATAGAAAAATAAAATAATTATTTCAAAAATAATAAAACTAATATAATATGAATGAATTATTTTTCTTCTAATATTTTTATATGAATATAAAATTATAATTATGTTTTAAATGATTATATTTGAATGACCAATTTTTCATGATATATTAAATGTCATATAAAATTAATAGTGTCGAAAATGAAATTAATGATCTTTTATAATTAATAGTATTTTGTGAAATGATTTTAAAACTATTAAAATATTATATTTAGTTAAATTAATTGGATATTTTTTAAAAAGTAAACCATGTACCACTTTTGGATTTTTTTCTGTTATAGTAACATTATTCACACTTAAAGGCAAGAAACATTTAATAATGATTTATTTTAAAAAACGGTTAATGATGGGTTAAAAATAAAATATGTTGGTAAAATCATAACCAAAACCTATCCAAATTTTATTTAATGTAATGATTTTGATCCTAACTAATCCTATATTAAAATTTTATATGTTGGGGTCTATTTAACTATGATTATTATTTTATATTAATATAATAATTCAATATTTTCTAAAAGTGTCCCTCTATTTTCTTATAAAAGGACACCTCATATCCTCTTTTTTTCACATTTAAGAAACCTTTCTCGGCCAATACCTAACACAATACGTTATATACATCCTTTCCCATTTCATAGAGGCCTTAATATGATCAGAAATACATTATGAGAATGTTTTAGGTATAAACCTAATGAGGTTGTCTTAAAATGAGGTATAATTACTAACTATGAATTTTTGTTTTAATTATTGTATCCCCCATTAAAATATTATTTATAAATGGAAATTTCATAAACTAATTATGTCCCATATACATATAAGTTATTATTTTAGTATAATAACCAAAATTGATATCTTTTTCCATCAAATGGGAAATAAAACCATCGTTTGTATTGGTGACAGACTACCACCTCACGAACTAATGTAATTAATTTTCCATAACCATGCCTAACAGATGGTTATAATGATGGATATAAAATTCATATATGATAGTCATGACATAAATAATATTTATAAATTTATTATATCATATATTTTCTTATTTTCCCATTCATTGAAAAATAATAATTTCATTCTTGTGTACTTATGGACTACCACCTCTATGAAGCGATGTGACTCGTTTTTCACCACTGTATCACATGAATTTTATATATAAGTTTATTTAAAGAAATAAAATTTTATTTTTGATATAATTATAATATTATTAAGATAAAATTATATTTTCCTTCTTTACATTATGATCATTGAAAAATGGGAAATGCAACTGAAATGTATATACACCATATCGTCTCTATGAATACAACATTGTTCATTTTTCATAATAATTTTTAATGATTAGTTTTAAAAGTAAAATATATGTATAAATATTATAATTATATTATTAATATTATTATGGGTATGATGATACAATTATCTCTTTCACCATGGTAAACCTAAGAATTTCATTTTGGATTTAAGAGACAAATATCATAAAAAAGATCAATGGGACTCTAATTGAGAAAGTAAATGAATATAAAAAAGTAATAAATATAACAAGATAAATAATAGACATTAAAATGAATCTCAAGAATGTAAATAATTAACATAATTTTATTATTCAAGATGATAATGAACATAAGTGAGAAGTGTGACATGAGGTAAGGGATTTCATCTCAATTTCCACTCTTTTGAGATATAATTTGTGTTATACACCTGCTTATTTTTAATAGCTGTAAATATTTCACATTTGAGTTATTTAACATTAATATAAATTTATTCATGATTATTAGTTATTTAATTAATGTTAATATTTCCTGATTCATGTTTTAAAGAAAAACTGATAATATTCCTTTTTTTGATCGGGTATATTTTTATTTCATCACAACATTTTTCAAATTTTTTTACAAAACTCCTATTTCATTACTAAAAAATTTTATTTTGGAAATTTTACGTCATCCTTTAATTATTAAATGGTTTTAAAGGAATCATTATATTGTTTTCCTAAATTTCTCATTTTTAAAATTCTTTATAACAAGATAAAATGAATGTTTTCTTATAACATATACATTGTTAGTTGATTTTTCAAACACCACAACCATTTTATTCCAATTAGATTCATCTAATTTCTAAATGGTTTTAGAAAGAAAAATGTTTATTTATAGCTAATTTTTAAATTTTTCATTTATATTTTCATCCATTATTTAAAAGAACCTATTTTTTAACAAAGTATTATTTTTTTGATGTCCATTTATCAATATTGATTAATCTCATATACATTAACATTATCATGAAATATCAACTTTCTTGTGATCATGGGATAATTAATTTTAATTATATATCTATATTCTATGTATAATGAATATTATTGTTTCTTAAACCACATACCATTTCCATATATGGTATTTGACATCAAATGTTATTTGATTGATAGGGGAATTATTAATAATATATATTCCTTACTCAATACTAAAATTTGTTAGTACGGAATATTATATATGAATAAAAGTTGATCATTAAACTTATGAGAAAATCACTGGACATGTAGTGATAGGTGGGGACCAGAATTAAATATCCCATCCATTCATGATACCCTGTGGGCGTCGTTAATTTTTGATGACTTACTGAATTTATAAATTTTAAACATGAAACAAACAAAGTACTAATCTTCAGGGTAGTATATAAATTATAAGTCTGATAAAGAAACCCACGGAGAGAGGGTTTAAGAAAATATTAATTAAATAATATTAACCTAAACTAATTTCAATTTTAAATATTAAATAATTAATTTAAATGATAGATGATGATTTATTTAGAGTCTGAATAAAATAAGAAAACATGCTTCGAAATTGAAACTTTGGGTTCATTTTTTATTAGGGTATAAAAATATTTAATATTAGACATATGGTGTTAGAACCGAGTTAGGGTGAATCTAATGGTCATGTAAGACAACCACCAAAATCACCAACATCCCCTTTTCATAATGGTCATGTTACTTTGGGTAGACATTTACTTGGTAATTCATAACCATGTTTAAAAATAGAAAATAACATACAAAATGATCATGCTATGAATCATTTTTTATTAAACTCATTAAAATTATCACTTCCTCAATGATCATACAATTTTCATGAATGATAGCATGAAGAGGAGAATTGAGATAATAGGTTTGCAGAAAAAGTCCCAAAATGAATTGCATTTGAAAATTATATACCTTAATTAAATCAATCCCCCTTAGTTAAAAATGTGTCACACAAGGTATACCCCCTCATAATAGTCATGAGGGAGTATGAAAATAAAGATCTTATTCTACTCATCCTAGCACAAGTAGTCCTTGATCTGGTGGCAGCGTCTATGAATGAATACATTTAGTGGAGCCTTGGTTTATTATTTATAGGTGCTGGATGGGATCTTCTTAAGGCCAATCATGATGTGTAATTAGATTACAATTTGTCTAATCTAGATCCATGTTTTCCTCCTTGTTTTATGAATTCGCATGAATCTTGTACGCGGCATCAAATCTTTGACTCATGTCACGACGTGCTTGTGGGACTCACTACATGTAACCTTCTTTCACAACCTGTACCATTATCATGACTTGTCTTGGTGGGGGCCTTACTCCCCAATGAAGTCACAACATGTAATCTGATTACACAACATGTAATAGTGTTCCTCCATTTTTCTAGCTCTTCTTCCTTCTCAAAAATCAAATGTCGCACCGCTTTACTTCACTCATGGTGTGAAGGGTATTTTAGCCCAAATTTCCTCTTCTTTTCCTCAAATTTTTATGGATTCATTATTTACTTGCATAAAACTTATAATAATTCAATAGGCTCCAAAATTGGAAAAATTATTCAATTTAAATACAAATATCAATATTTAAAACACTCTAAAATTCATGTATGACATAAACATATCAATTCATTAGTATGCCACATGTGAAAAATCAGTAAGAAATAGTTAAATGGATTTCTAGTGTATACATAACCCTTCAAAAAAGTATTTACGTAGCAGTATTTTATTAAATAGATATCATGATGTCTAAAATTATAACGTCCAATATTAGCATATCCTTCATTAAGAATTCATCTATTATTATCCATGATATTAATTCATTGATACTATCCATAAATTATTTTTTTATCAATTTATTTATTAAATGTAAAGTTTTTTATTTAATTACCTTGTTATATTTATTATACCTTATTGATTCATGACAACTTCTACTATATGTAACTCTTTTTTGAGCATCTACGCTAACCCATTATTATTTTCCCCCATGATATGAAGAAGGGTATTATTGATAATATCAAATGTGAAATAATATTTTTATGCTATGTATTTTATATTTATAATGTCATATGGGAATTATGTATTTAAATAAATGAGATTTTAGAAGACCATTAATTATTCAGCCGTATTTGTAATAGGGTATTTTTTTATTTCTAGATCCTTTTCCTAGATCAGATTAATTATTTTACCATATATACTCATAATATATGAAATATACTTACTTAAAATATATAATTTCATACATTAGTCAATTTCATCCACAATTATTTTTTTCTCAAAACAATGAGAAATCAAGATAAATTTTTCATGTTTGAAGGACTAAAATAACCATGTAAAATATAACATAATGTTAAAAAGGATAATAGTCTATTACTTCTATATTTATAAATCATCCAAAAGAAAAATGGTTTTAATGAGGTAAGTTAACTTCAAAAATTAATAAACCTCGTATGGGGATACAATACGTTAACCTCAAAAAGTCAAAAATAATATGAAAATTTCAATCTAAATCATTCGGTAAATATCTATCCCAAAAAATTATTCAAAAAATCTCTAAATAATATTGATGGGTAGATATTAGAATTATTTGATCACATAATCTTATAATATGTTCCTATAAGTAACATCAATCTACATTAAATTCTCATACTAAAAATTCATATGCCATAGTCATATAATTTTCATGATATACTATTAATTTTCATAAATGCATACTGAAATCTTACATTCATACAAATATTAATTCAATATTTAATCCTCAAATAAAATCCCCTAAGATTTGGCCTACCTTGATAAAATAAGGTTTCAAAAATTGTGAAATTATTCTGAAATAACATCAATATCCTAGTCTCCAAATCACTTTTATACTCCATAGATATATATAAGTTATCAAATATGTTCCGAAAATAAACATAATCATTATCTATCAATTTTTAAATAATTTTATACTAAGACATCATGTAGTTTAGTGGTAGGAATTTCACCATTTTCCCCATTTAATGTGTGTTTAAGCCTTATGGACGTTCAAAACATGACATGTTGTCCACTTTCAATAAAACAACATTAATATAATTATTATAAAATTTACAAATTTATAATTAACATCGTCAAAAATATAATTAATCATTAAATCATTATTTAAACTCAATGTGTTTCTATATAGATCATTTTTCATAAAACATTTAATCTTAATTGATTATTATTGAGTATATATTAACTGAAAGGTTTATTCATCCCTCTATCATATTTCTTTATATGATTGTATCTAAAATTATAACCCTTTTACTACACCACTTTTTTAAGGTATTGATTCTATCTAATATATGTTCACAAATTTTGAAATAAAAATTTATTATAGATATTTTTAAAATTCTCATAATATTTAGAATATAGTAAAATATCATTGATAAAATACAATTACATCATAGTTATGAAAAATCATTAAATAAAAAAATTCATTATTCAAATTCCACATTAAAACATTAACAATATTTTATCTCATTACTCAAGAAATTACGTCTGCAATATGAAATATTAGTCATGCTCTAAGATGCAATAATATAAATTTAATAATAATTCCTAAAGAAATACTTTAAAATAATTAAAACGTTTCAAATATTGACCTCTATTCCTTCCATTAATTGGGGAATATTTTAATGTTATGTACCAATTAATTTTATATGGTCTATATATTTCCATTTTACATTTAATATCATTAGTCCTTCTAACATAATGGTAGTTTATGTTTCAATTAAAATTATTTCATCCTAGGGGATTTGACATTAAATTTATAAAGTGGTAAGTGGTTTCTTAAATCAATTTCCATTAATTGGGTTATAAATCTACTTAATTGACAATATTATTCCATGATTATGGGTTAAATGACCTATAAATTTATTTTAATTTATTTTAGATTATTCTTTATGGATTTATATTTTTACACATAATCACTTCTCTGATTAAATTATCACTCCAATGTTATGATATTTGTAATGGATTTACAAACAATTTCCCTTATTTTGGATTATTTTATTGTTATATTACTAATTTCATTGGATTCTAATATTCATTTCATAATAATCCAAAATTTTAAAATATATACTTTTGTTTATATTTGGATAATATTTGGACCTTTCTAATATTTAAGTTAGAGATAAAGACAAAAATTTCACTTTTCTTATTTTAATATGTATAATATTTTATGAAAGGTATAAACATAAATTCTATCTAGTAGTATATATAAATTTTAAAGATAAATGATTTTATCATCGTAATTTGTTTATATTTTTTAGTGATTAAATAATTACCCTAAATTCTTGCGCAACGTTGAAACAACATTTAGTTCAAGAATAATAAATAAACAAATGATATTAAAAAAAATACAATAGAATTATTATATTCCATGTTTTTTTAGAAAAATATAACATTATAGTGAAGTTTTAAGATAATATATTCTAATCCCATCTTTGTAATGTTTTTTTTAAAATCATATTAAATGAATTGTGTAAAAATAGGAATTAATGATATTTCATAATAAATAATTTTTTTATTTAATTATTTAAAAGACATAAAAGTATCCAAATTAATAGGATATGGTTTAAAAATTAAACCATGGTCTATTTATGGAAATTTTATTTATTTATATTTACATTATTGACCCTTAAATTTTAGAAATTGTTAATACTCAGGTAATTATCAAAAGGGTTAACAAGTGATTATAACTACAATATAATGTTTTAAACATAACCAAAACTATCAAAATTTTATTTTATGATATTTTGTTATCACTAAAAATCTAAAATTATAATTTTATATGTTTGGATCCATTTTAATATGAAAATATATTATATTAATTTAATACTATATGAAATTCCAGACATGCTCCTCCCCACAATTATAAAAGGAAATCCCCCTCCAATTTTTTGAAAATTAAAAAAAAATTAATTCATAAAAGAACATCTTAAATATATTTCTAAAATATTTTAAAATATCCTAGAATAAGTTTTTTGATCATATATTCAATCTAGGAAGGATTTAGTTATAATTCTAAATAGGTTGTTCGAAGATGTGGAACCATTCTTAACAATGTGTTGTTGTTTTATTTCTTATTCCACCTCCTTCAAATCATATTTGACCACAAAAATATAATTTTATTCTTATTTACAATATTATTATATGTTATAATTTTCATGGATTAACCTATATCCATATCTTATTCTATCAAATTTTAAATAAAACCATCATTTGTGTGTATGGCACACCACCACTTCACAAACTGATAAAATTCATATTCCTTGACCACATCATCCAAATGGTTATAATAATTAATTAATATATATATATATATATATGTATATATATATTATATTTTTAGGGTAAAATTACATTAAAAAAAACACACATGCACACACACCAAACATACAGGCTGAAAAGGCAAGCCATACCCCCCCCCCAAGGGGACAACCCAGCCATCAAGACTTATTTTATTTATTACATGGCCCAAAAGAATAGTGGGAATGAAGCCCAATAAATGGATCAAAAGACCAATAAATTGTCAATTCAACCTCATACATTATGCATCACAAATCATACATCATTCTTGCATCAATTACAACATTGTTCATGCATATGTGTGGAATACCACCTTTATAAAGCAATGTGATTCATTTTTCACCAATACATCACCCAAATGGTATATATAAGTTTATTTATTGAAATAATGTGATTTTTATGATATAATTATCATTATATAAATAAAAAATAATAAACTTTACCTTCCTACAATCACGGTCATTGAAAAATAGAAAATGTTACTCATGCATACGTACGACCTGCCATCTCCATGATTATGGAATAGTTAATTTTCCATAACCATATTTATTTATTGTTACTTAAATTATAATCTATACGAAAAAATTATGATTATGTGATGATTATTATTCTAGAGATGGTGAAATAATGACCAGTTTGACCATAATTATCTAACCGAAGTCATTTTGGACATATAATCCAAATATCATCAAAATGACTAACATAAAATTAATTGAGGAGATAAATGAATATAACATGGTAATAAATAAAATAAAAAATATAACAATGTTTATTAAAGTTTTTTCAGAGATAAATAGTGAAACATAAATTTATTATTCATTAAGATAAAACTTGTACGTAATTAGTCTGACATGAGGTAATATATTTCATCTCAATTTCCACTCCTTTGAAAATTAATTTCTATTATAAACCTATATAAATTTGTGGGTTTTATATACTTACAATTATATGTATTTAACACTAATATCCACTAATTAATGATGATTAATTATTAAATTAATGTCACAATTTTAAGAGGCATGTTTATAAGAAAAAACTAATTTTATTCCTCTATTTGACTGGGCATATTTTTCTTCCATATCGATATTTTTTTCAAAATTATCTTAAAAT
The DNA here is from genome assembly GCA_963277665.1 of Viscum album. Classification (NCBI taxonomy): domain Eukaryota; kingdom Viridiplantae; phylum Streptophyta; class Magnoliopsida; order Santalales; family Viscaceae; genus Viscum; species Viscum album. Next base: position 153,429,863 of record OY728156.1, on the reverse strand, counting down.
AGTCCTCTTTATTTACTAAAAATATTTATATAGTAAATTTAGTCATACATGAATTTTGAATTTTTTTTTTAAAGGAAAATTCATAGTATTTTTTTTAAAGGTACATTTTAAACATTCGTTATAAAAAGGGTAAAAGTAATGTTTTTTAACATATATGGTTCTAGCATAATTTTCTGACATAATAACCATTATACAACCTTTATCATCTTCTACACATCATCAATGGCTTTATAAAGAATATTCTTTAATGAAAACTCATTTTAGAATTTTTATCTATATTTTCATCTACTCGTTAACTGAATCGATTTTACTAAAAAAAATGAAATTTTTTTACAGTCATGTCTCTCCTATTGATTGAAATCATGGAAATTAACATTATCTTAAAGAATTACATTTCTTGGATCATTAGACATTGCATTTACATTATATATTAATATTATTTGTATCATGGGATTGTTTATTTCATAAATCGTAAACTATTTCTATATATGATGTTTTACTTTAAAATTCATTTAATCGGCTATGAAATTATTTATAATATTTATTCTTTACATGATATGAAAATTTTTTATCAGGGAATTTTGTTTATGAAATTTTGCATACCACTCAACATATAATTAATGTATTATAAATGTTGTGATAGGAGGGGCCCAAAATTATATATCCCCTAGATACATTGATAGGCCACATGATACAATTCATAAACTATCATTAAATGGGTTTCTTTTATATAGTTACACATTGACGAAACTCACTTAGAATAGGAATTGTATGGTATATATATCATGTTGTTTGGAATCATGACATCCAATACTATGTATTTTATTAATTTTGAATTGAAATATTATTATCCAAGAGATTACTACATCTATATTATCAATGTATTATTTTCAAGATCAAGCTATTTATTAAATGAAACATGTTTTATGTTATTTACCATTCCATAAAAATTACTCGTTATTTATTCATGATAAAATTTTATGAACATAAATATTTTTGATCATCTGATCTCAGGCTTAATTTTTTTCCTGAGGATATGAAGATGGATATTATAAATAATATTAAAGATTAGATAGTGTTTTTATGACATGTATTTTATATTTACAATGAAATAAAGGAATAATGTATATATCTAGTTCTTCATGACTAATAAATATATATATCCATTGGGATTCTATACCATGTATCTATTCTAATTTAACAAGGTATACAACAACTATAGGTTTCTTGAGTTTGGATTGTTATAGTTGGTATTATATAAAGTTTAGTAGAAAACATTGGAACATGATTTTAAGTAAACATAGCTAACATGAGAAAATTATAATCTCTTATTTTGTTTGAGAAATTTTAATTTAGTGGGATTTCAATACATATGTTATTGGAACTAATCATATAGTAGATATATTAGGTTAGATTACATAGGTAATGACTAATAAATTTCATGAATGGAGTAACCAATTGTTTTATAATTTGATTCTCGTAATTAGGATCACTTCATTGGAAAAAGGCTTCCATCTATTAGTGTAATTATTAATCAATTATTATTTTAGAATTTTATTATGTTTATCAAGATTATATTCCATGCTTCAAGGTTAGATGAATGTGAAAATGATATTATGGAAGTGTATTTTTTGAAGAGAGATGATAATCAATGGTAGTCCTAGATCAAAAAAAAACTAAATAGGATAAAAAAATAGAAACTGTGAAATGGAGAAATTTTAATGTTAATTTCATTGAGAAATACATTTCTCAAGAAAATTTATCTAAAATGTAGAGTTTTTTCCTCAAACTAAACAAGAAGGAAGAATAAAGTGTGGAAGATTATGAGTCAAACTTGATAATATTAGAAATCCATTCTTTGAACTATATACATGATCTAGAAAATAAGATTTAATATTTATTTGATGTATTAAGATAAGTCTCAAAAGGATACTGGTTTCTAAACATTTCTCATCATATGATTATATAGTATCATGTTACATTAATATGGAGAAGAAATTTCTTAGATCCTATATATTCATGGAAAATCATGAATAGAATATTCAGCTGAACCCCAAGACAGAGGGAACGATTCAATGAAGAAGAAGAGAATGATGTAACTTCCACCATGTAAAAAATGTGGAAAATAACATATTTCTAAATTATTTATGTCCATGTAAGTTTTTTTTTCCACATTTAAGATAAGTGTCATCTAGCTAATTAATATAAGGGGATGAAATACACTACCATTATCCAATTCTGTAACTATAATGGAATCGGTAATTATTAAATCTAATGTCCCATGTGTCAAGGGTATTTTCCAAAGAATTTGATATGGGGAGAATGAAAAGATTATGCTATCAATACAATAGATGTAAAAATTTCTAATTATGGGGTGATTGGTACCATAATCATAGAATAAAATTTAGTTAAATAATAATTTGATTTGTAATCTTCTAACTCTTTCATATCCACAATATTTTAAGAGAAAATAAGATATTTCACTAACATCTTAAGATGGGGTTTGTCTGTCAAAACACAGAGTAGAGACCTCACCACAATAAGGATGCATCAGTGAGTCCCAATTATGGAATAGAAATGTACAGTATTTTAATAATTAATTATTATACCTATGATTTATTTTTCTATAATCATTGATATAAAACGACATTAAAAATACAATTCAAAAATTTATTGCAAAGAGAAGAAAATTATGATTTGTGATGAGGGGGAATATTTCATTATCTATAGAGGGGATAATTCATCATCTAAGTCTTGTATATATAATCCCCTAGTATATGTTCTTAATGAAATTATTAGAAATGATGATAAGACATAATCTATGGATGGAAAAAGTAATCAATAAATAGAGAATATATCGATTGTACAAGAATAAAATGATGCACTTCCTGAGGAATTACATAGAAATCCACTAGATAATGAAGTTTAGTTTTCCATGGATTTAATCCCTAATGAAAAAAATATTTCAATGAATCCATATAGAATTGAAACTAAGGAATTAATGGAGATAAATAAACAACTACAATAGTTTTGTGAAAATTTATTTATATGACTTAGTGTTTCACCTTGTTGAGCCCCTATTATTGTTGTTAAGAATAAATATGGATATATGAGGTTTTAAATTGATTATAAATCAAGGTAAGTATAATAAAAAAAGAGAGTCATATGCCTCGAATTATTTAATTATTCAATAAACTTCATGGTGACCAATATTTTTGAAAGATTAATCTTTGTTCGTGGTATAATCAAATAATATTTAAAAAAAATATATTGTGAAAAGAACATTAAAAATGGTGTACATGCATTATGAGTTTACAATAAGACCATTTGGATTGACTAATGAACACATTTTTTGGATATAATGAAATGATTATTCAAAGAATATATTGATAATTTTTTATTTCTGATATCATGGTATATTATAAAAGATATTATGACCATGATAATCAATTTCAGACCATTCTTGAAACTCTTAGAAGAAATATGTAATGTGTGAAATTTAGAAAGTATGAATTATGGCTTAGAAAATTTTCTTTTAATTTAAATATTGTCTCCAAGGATGGAATATTCGTTGATATCATAAATATAAAGGTATTTAAATAATTCCCATCACCAATAAAAATAACCGAGGTACGTAGTTTCATTGTATTTAAAGGTTACTATTAGTAATTTTTTCAAATATTTTCCCGACATGATAGCCTTTTTACTGAGTTTATTGTAGTAATGTCCCAGACCCGAACAGCCACCCAAATAGTGCTATATAGGATGAGTGTTACTACCTTAGGAACACCTCCCCAAATTCTAAAGGCTGATGAATAGCAGTGAGGGTGTAAACATGGATAGTGGGGAGGCTACACCCTCTCGGAGGAATAAAATTGTACTGGTCTGAGTATAATAATAAATATGCAGCAGAAATAAAAGTCTCAGCAGACTCAAACCAAAAATGCAAAGAGAAATCACATTCAATATAAATAAAAAGCAGAAGCATTAAATCTAAAAAACATAAACAGAATTTAACACTACAACATGATGAACAACTTTTAACAATTACTATAACTAACAATCATGAATCCATAGAAAGTCAATATATAAAATGGTGGAAATGGATAACCATTGGTAGATACAAATTATAAGGTAAGAATAGTGGTATAGGAATAAATAAAAAAAAAGTAAAATCCAGAAAGGAAAGACCTCAGGGTCCCTACCATATCCATGCGACAACTAAAATAGTCCATCTTTCGAAGCTGGTATCTTTACTGCACATAAATCCATAAAGTCTACACACATCCTGAAGGGCATGTGCATGGTGTGATACAAATATCACTAGGCTACCACCCAATGGTTCATACCTAATATATGTTTTTAAGAAATCATTAATTTATAAAGAATATAGTAAATAGTATGATTCACAAATAAGCACAAACTCCACTACTGCTCAGAAGCCACCATGGAGGGTCGCCTACTTCAGCCAATGCTGGAATCTCTTTTATGTAACCCAGCACCATGTGTCCCCTGAGAAAATGTGTCTTAAGTACCGTCATCCCAAAGGCACGCCCAAGAAGTAGTAACTTGGAAGAACAATGATTCGTGTCCTCAAATAAATAACTAGTGGGACAACAATGTCTTCCCTCAATAAATTAACTGGCGGGACATCAATGTTTTCCCTCAAATCAATAACCGGAGGGACAATAATGTCTACCCTCAAACCATGGAAAGCCTCTGACCCTAATAGATAGCCTCAATGATATCCCATGAAGGCTCCTCACCTTCAATGTGGCTTCCTATGTCAAGAAAACCCAAAAAATAATACAAAAACTACAACTAATGGAGACCTCTACCCACACAACTGGTAAAAACCACCTATTCACAAAGTCTCTCTATATAAACACTACTCAATGTTTCAGCTGAGATGTAATCACCTAAATAAGTTCCCAAGACACAACATCTTTGACACCTCATGCCCCTACGACCATGTTTCTCAAGTCGGATGTCCTCACCATCTAAGTAACTCGGGCATGCCAATCCTGAAAGTCACAGAACCTCTAGCCGACATCTATGACTCCCAATCCCGTTGTCATAACCACCAAATGTAACCTGATCCAAGCCCATTCTGTCATCACATCACTCAAAAATACATAGTCCATGCCTAGTAAAACCTGAAGGTTCCATCATATGAAATATCACACATCGTATATATATTTTCAAAAGATTTAAATTAAGTGGGAAAACATTCTAGACAGTTGAATTACACTAGGTATATACTATCCCATACCAGCACCATGTTCATGGAAGCCACTAAGAATTCATACCATCAATTAAAAAATTGAAATCAATTGTTTAATTAAAACAATTCATTTTAATGCATTTTGGGATACCCAGCCAAAATAAAAAAAATTGTGCAACAACCCCTCGCCTGGCCCTGCTCAAGAAAAATAGGAAAAATAGCATACCCAAGGGCATCACATAGGTCTAATAGGAAATTTAATATGAAATAGAAGATGAAATAGGGTCTCGATCAAAATAACCAAATACGCACCAAAGGTTGCGTCACCCTAAAGTCCACAAAAACATGAAAGAAGGTATGCACCACCTACTTGAGACTCGTAGACATAGGCATGTCTGATATCGAGCTCCAATTCAAAGTCAGTCTTCATAGATCTACATTTCCATAAAATCCCAACAACTCTACTTGGATGGAATTTTTAGTGTGTGAGGAAAATAAACTAGAATGAAAAAGGGTGTGTGGGTTTATCATTCCCGATGTGATCATGCAGCCACCGATGGAGTGAAGAACGGATGTCAGATAATGATTATAGGGTAGGAAACATTCATTGGAACATTAGAATGTACTTGTTCCGATATTAGGTAATAAGAAAGTGTTTTCCAAAATAAGACGCGACACACTTTCATTTAAGTGAATAAAAATAAAAAATACTTGTTGTGTATAAAGGACTACTCATTATGTAGTATCTTTGTTCGTACTTTGACTTAAGTGGAGGTAGCCACATGGCTTAGATGTACCGTATAGGTAGACACATGGCTAGGAATTAACCAGTATATAAAAGGAAAAATAAACAGTGTGTCAAGCAACACTAAACGTCGTGTCGTACGAAATTATTACATGGCCATCACACTGAATGTACTTGGCAAGTAGGTGGCCAATACACGCCTAAATCATACACGTCGTGTACTTTGGTGTACACAGTGTGTAATCTATAAATTTCCCGAAATTTTTATATTTTCCCATTTTTCTTAGAAACAAGTATAAAATTTAAACAGGGTTAGAATTTTGAACCATTCCAAAAACACGGGTTCTTACAATCTCCCCACCTTATCATGGCTCTTCCTTGAGCTATCTAACAAAACATAGATATGGCACCAAACAAACCACCCCAATCAATGTAACCCAGACTACCCTAGCCTCAATGTTTCTAGCTAAATTCTTCAATGATATCACCACTATAATAATTTCCTAACTTATTATCAACCATACTAAACTCAACAAAGCAAAGGTTCACTAACCTATTTTTCGGACTCATGGTCCTCTCATGACACATCGTCAACCCTGCACCTCATTGGTTCTACCGTGTCATTTCCGACACCCCAAACACATCCCGTACCACATTGGTGCATTCCTCCATGAGAGATTGCATCCCATGGATGCTCAAAACGTACCTGGTGGCTAACACCTCAAGTAACCCACATCCTCAACGCATCGATGCCCATATCATCTCATGTAATCTGCATCCACGATTCCACTGTTTCCACGCATCTCATACATATATATAAATATATATCGCACCCGATATGGTGGCATTCCCCCTAGAAAACATTTGGGCAGTCCACATAAATCATGTGCACCTCGTGCACTCAAAGCATACATGCCCCAATAGTCCATACCAACATAAGAAAAAAACAGATCATGACCACACCCTCAGTGTACCTCTAACTGTCATTGGCTCACTAGCCTGCTCATCATCTGGCAGCTCTATGGTGTGAACCTTCCATGAAGTATGACTTTCTAATGCCTGACCTCCCTACTATGCTTCTCTAGCCACCGGTCACTAACACCTCAACTGGGTCCCGATATCTATGTCACAACCTCTACATATAGCTGAGCCTTAGTTACCATAACTAGGTAACAAACCTGAACCAACTCCAAATTCCACCAACTGTCCTGGTCTCTACCTACCAGATATCTGAGAAGGATTCCTGTAGAACCTCTCAATATGTACAATCTATCCACATTACTGAAACTCCTTTGGAGTCCTATCTCACTGAGTCTAGACATTCCCTAGATATCCACACTGAAAGAAAACCACTGATGAATTGCTACGAGGTGGTCTAGTTGAGTCCTTGACTAGACTTCCCTACTGAAACTCATCCCATCCTCGCTTCCTGTTATCCTAACCATCACCTGAAGCCATCTTCTGACCAAAGTGAGACCTCTATTTCTCATTTCCCTCCGCTATTAGTGCATGATTCACCACCTCTATGAATGAACAAATCCTGAAGATATTTACCTAGATCCAAATTGCGTTTCATAATCCATCCTTGAAGCACCTCACCCTTGTCGAGTCATCGCTTACAATACCAGGTGAAAAGTGAGATATCTCAGTGAAAGTTTCTACATAGTCCATGACGGACATGTCTCCCCACTGAAGGATTAAGAACTCCTGAGATCTCTCTTACCTCAGTGTCTCTGGGTTAAAGTGATTGAAGAACCTACTCTCAATGTCCTTCCATTCCATTTCTTTGTGTATGAAAACTTAAACCTACACATCACACCAATGATTCACTGGTCCTCTCAGTATGTACGTCACTACCTTGACCCTCTTCCCAGGAGGCATCTCGAGCTGCTCGAAGATCATATGCTTGCTCTTTATCCAATTCTCACCGGCATGTGGACCACCCTCACTAGAAAAAAGATATGGGTGATGCGACTGGAACTCCATCGTCAGAAATTCCATAGATGGATCTTTACACTACACACATTTTTCCATCCACAGTAAGATACATACCAAACTAGACCAGATTTGCTCATCGATCCATGACCTAAAAGCTGCCAAACCCGGCGGCTGCCCTGCCTATACTGGATCCTGAACCAAATCCAATCCATGAGGCTATACCTGTGGCTCCTACTCTACTTGAACCAGATCTTGAACCTGATCTTACTCCTGCAGAACCATACCATCTCCTGGCTGAAACTCCATATGAGTCGTCTAAAAGGAACCTGTTGAATACCATAAATGGCCATACAATCCATATATTTATATATACACAATATATTCACACGGATAGGAAAAGCAGTAAACATTGATTCAAAACTACCACCCTTACTCTCCCCCACTACAACCCATGCCCACAACAACCCGAATTCATTTCCTACTTACCCGCCCCTCAATAGATCCAAGTATCAAAAGTTCCTCAGGCCATGCCAGTCCCGACAACCAATATTTCCCTAAACTAATGACCAAGTCACCCAATCCTAAAAGTCCAATTTCATCAATCCGAGGTCCAGGACACCCAATCCTGGTGATAAAAATCCCCTCAACCATAGTACATTCTAGCTCATATAAGATCCATGCTCAAAATCTCCTTCCACAAGAAATTAACCATATATATAATAAGCAAGGCATTCAATAAACTAGAAATTTCATTAGGAATTTTACCTTTTTTACATTTGAAAGCATATAAATCATGGAAATTGCTATTATTCACATGGAATTATCACTTCACAAAGCATATGTGCAGTTATGAAATTTAAATACCCTAAATATGTGCCTATAAAAATCCAAACAATCACACCTTTCTATACCGGGCCAGGGTCCAATTCTCCATTACCGCATCGGGTCAAGGGTTACATATCACAATCAATAACATCACACACCAATTGAGCCATCGAGGTGGATATCATATAAACTGTAATCTTTGAAAAAAGAAAACAACAATTCCCACCAATGGAAACTTGGTTCATCCCTCGTACCTGGGGCTGCAGTCACCCAAGTGCGGGCTTGAAACCTAGTTCTAGTTACACCCTATATCCAGTCTACCATATCCAAAATAGTAAAACCAATATAAATAAAAGATAAGTATCAATATTATTAGTATCCAACAAAACACTACTTCTAAATACATGTCAATAACTCCTCTGATACAACTTTGTAACATCTTGGACCCAAATAGCCACTCGAATAGTGCTAAACGGGTTGGGTGTTACTACCTTAGGCGCATATCCCTGAACACCAAAGGCTTCTAACTTGCAGTGAGGGTGTAAAAAAGTACAGCAGGGAGGGTATACCCTCTTAGAGGAATAAAATGGTACTATTTCGAGTATAATAATAAATATGCATTAGAAATAAATGAATCAGTGGACTCGAAGAAGAACCGTAGAGAGGAAGCACATTCTATATCAATAAACAACTGAAGAAATAAATAAAAACAATAGAAGCAGAAAGTAACACAATAGCATGCTGAAACACTTATAACAACTAATAGAACAAACAATCATACAACCATATAAAGTGAATATATAAAAGGGTTCCAATAGATAACCATTAGTAGCTACAAATAACATGATAAGAATTCTGATACAGGAAGAAAAAAACAAGTAAACTTGAGCTAGTCAAGACATCAAGGTCCCTACCATCTCCATGTGGTTGCTAAAACAATCCATCTGCTGAAGTTGTTATCTTTTATACACATAAATACATAAAGTCTACACGCTTCCTGAAGGTCCCGTGTGGGGTGTGAGATGAATCTTAGTAGGATACCACCCAATGGTTCGTACATAATATAAGTATTTAACCAGGTATGGATTTATAAGGAAAACAATAAACATTACGATGCAAAAATAAACAAAAACTCCACTGGTACTCAGTAGCCACCATGGAGCGTCACCTACTTCGACCGACACTGGAATCTATGTCATGTAACTAGAAACCATGTCCCCCTGACACTGCGTGCTTCATGTACCAACGTCCCAGAGGTATGCTCAAGAAGTATTAACATGGAGGAACAATGATGCATGTCCTAAAATAAGTAACTGAAGGGACAATGATGTCATCCCTCAATAAATAAATATAGGGACAATGATGTCTGTCCTCAAATCAGTAACCAGAGGGACATCGATGTCTGCCCTCAAACCATGGAGAGCATCTACCTCCAACCCAATAGCCTCAGTGATATCCCCTGAAGGATCCTCACCTTCCATGTGTATTCCTATGGAAAGCACCCCAAAACCAATAGTACCTAATCCTCATCTAATGGGGGCCTCCACCCACACAAGTGGTCAAAAGAACCTCTTCACAGAGTCTCTCTGTGTGCACACTACTCAAGGTTCTGGGTGAGTGGTAATTACCTAAATAAGTTCCCAAGACACAACTTCTCTGAATCCTAGTGCCCCTACGACCATGTCACTCAAGTATGATGGCCTCTCCATCCAGGTAACCCAGGCCATGCCCAACCTGAAAGTCACACTGCCTCATGATGATGTCCATGACACCCAATCTTGTGGTCAGAACCACCCAATATAAGTCAGGCCAAGCTCAGCCTATTATCACATCACTCAAAAATACCCAGGCCATTCCCAACACAACCCAAAGGATCCATTATATAAAATATCACACATCACATATATATAATCAAAATAAATATTTTAAGTAGGAAAATAAATCTAAATAGTTTAATTTCAGCAGTTATGTGCTATCCCATTCCAGACCCAACGTATTGGAAGCCTCTAACAATTCATATCACTATATAACAAATTGATCTCAATAGTTTAATAAAAATAATTCATTTTAACACATTTTGGAATACCCGGCCAAAATGACCCAATTGAGTAATGGACCCTCTCCCAGGCCCACTCAAGGAAAATAAGAAGAAGGGCATACACAAATTCATCCCACAGGTTTAATAAGGAATTTAATATGCAATATCGGATGAAATAATGTCACGCTCAAAATAACCAAATATGCACCAAAGGTTGCATCACCCAAAAGTCTGAGAAAAAATGAAAGAAGGTACAAAACACATACTTATGAAATCTAGATGTAGGAATGTCATATATCGAACTCCAATTGGAAGCTGGTCTTCATTGATCTATGTTTCCATCAAATCCAAACAACTCTTCTTGGATGGAATTTGTGGCATGTGAGGCAAAGAAACTGGAATGAAAAAGGGTTCATGGGTTTAGCCTTCCCGATACGATCCTATAGCCGCCAAAGGATTGAATAATATACGTCAGATGATGATTATAGGGTAGGAAAATTTATTCGGAACTTCGAAAAAGACCTATTCCGAAGTTGGGGAAAAAGAAGGTGTTTTCTGAAATAAGATGTGACACTCTTTATTTTAATAGAATCAAAAAATACATTGTGTGTATACCAAGAAAGCTCGGTCCGAGGAAAACCACTTACCGTTTATTAAAATAAAAAAGTACAAAAAGAAAGAAACAAGTGTACAAACATACATCTCAGTCACATCCAAATATCAGTTCCAACTAGAAATAAATGACTACATATCGTAGTAATAATAATCCTCACCAAATCCACAATAAGGAGAATCCTCTACAATAGCCGACTCCCATTCAGAGTTTGTATCATATGTCTTCAATGCCTTTACATACTTCCTTCTGATCTCCATTTTCTCCACAGAGAGTTTCTCTTTATTTTATTTCTTACTCACATGGAACTTTTTAGGATCAGGGGAATTCCATTTTTTCCTTCCAGGATGAGGATCTGGTGGACAACAGATTCAATAAGTAGGAGTAGTCCATTCTGGGTCTCCTCTTTGGTGGAGCAATCACATCGACTTAACTTTCAGAAAAATATTCCGACCACCTTGAACAATATCCTTGTAACAGGGTCTTGCAACCCCTCTATCATTCTTCTTGTCACTGTCAAAGACATCCCCATTTACCAGTGAGATTTATAGGGATGAAGTTCTTGCAGCCAACTTCTTTCCTCACTAATACACCAACTGAGGTTGTAAAAGACTCTCCTACCATTTTCTGAGAGATCATATTATGATCAATCAAAGAAAGACATTGATGATTCACCTCATTTTCAAGGTCCTCAAGAGTCCCCTTCCTTGAATAATCCACTACAGTCTTCCCCGGATTACTCGAACCAATTTGTAGATTCAAGACTGCATGCACTACAGAATCACCCATCACAGTGGGTGTCTCCTCCAGCTCTAGGCCTGTGAACTTGTTACCTGACATAACCTATCCACTGTGTACATCAACCACTTCTCCTTCTTCTTGATTTAGACTACCAAATACTGTCTGAACATGACTAGTATCACGCTCTATCAAGGTAAAATCCTCCACACCAAGCCCTCATTTTATCCTCTCAAATACATGTTTCACTGATGGATTGGGTGACTCCCACACCTCTTTCATTGCACAAACAGTTATACTTACCTCTGGTGAACAATTGACCGCACCTCCCACTCCATTCATGTACCCATCACTGCATCACCAAGACAGGGGCTTCCCACTTGATCACCCTGCTCAACAGAAACTTCAGGGCCACCACACTCTACAAGGATAGTTCTGTCTCTATTATCATTCTTGATCATAGTCATAGGTACATAAGAAATGCTTTTACCCAGAACTGGATCCACTCTAGTGGTAAAAACACCATCGAGGCTTCTCCTTTCAACCACCTATAAAGTACCAAGAACCCTCCGAGTACGACAAACCAGATCCACATGAGAAAAATGGGACCATGCCACACAATAATGCTTCCAGGACTCAAAGACGATGCACTATCTCCAACAGAACTCTTTGCTATATGTGATCCATAAATAGTCCATCGGTGGCTTGAAAAATAAACCTCCATGCAAATCTGTGGACAAATCGGGTGACACACAGACTCAATTTGACAATCAGATCACATGTACTAACCGATCATATTGCCAATTGCAAATAAAATCGAGGGATTCTGGAATGTCCGTACTCAGACTTAAGCAAAGGTATCCAGATGGATTTGATGTGCCACACGGTTTGAAACATGGCTAGTAATCATCCGGTATGCGGAAAGAAAAATACACGACGTGTCAAGAAACACTACATGCCATGTAGTTTTAAATTCTTACATGGTTATCATAAAACATGTACTCAGCGAGCATGCAGCCAATACTTGCCTAAATTATACACAACGTGTACTTTGGAGTACATGGTGTGTAATATGAAAATTTTTAGAACTTCCCAAATTTTCCTAGTTTTCTCAGAAACAAGTCAAAAATTCAAACAGGGTCGGGATTTTGACCCATTCCAAAAACATGAGTTCTCATAATAGTTAATGTGGTTTAGTTCATATGGATAAACTAATGTGAAGAATTTTTTGAATAATTGACGTGGATATTTTTGATGTCTAAAGATTTTACTCAAACTTTTGGAAATGTTGTATTTGTGATATATAGTCAACCATTGAATAAGGGTCTTGGTTATATCCTTATACTGAATGATAATATTATTACACACGCATGAGGGTTTCTAAATACTCATAAAAAAAACAACCGACTAATGATATTGAGTTGGTGGTCATAATAATTGTTTTAAAGAAATAAGTAAATTACATCTATTGTGAAAGGTGTGAGATATAATCAAATCATAAGAGTCTAAAATATATCTTTTGACAAGAAAATCTCACCATGATTCAATAAATATGGATTAAGCTACTCAAAGATTATGATTTCTCAATACACTACCCCCAAGGAAGGAAAATAAGGTATCATATTCATTACATAAGAAATATCAATGAGACCTAAAAAAATTAGGATTGAGAGGGATTCTGTGTTCATGGATTTAGTAAATCTGAATATGGGAATTTTTCTGGAAGGGGAAAATCACTCCTTTTTCAAATTATTTCCAAAAAATATTCATTTAAAAAAATATAAGGATCTCAGTGTGACGATGAGAGTTTTCAAAATAAAATTAAATCCATGAATGGTGGGAAATTTCTATACATTGTATATAAATATAGTCTTCTGAAATTTATAAACCGGTTCTATGTCCAATATATACCTGAGATGGAAAAGAAATTATTAGATGATTCTCAAAGCTGAAATTTATCTATACACCTGAGAGGCACCAAGTTATATAGATAGTTAAATTAACATTTTTTTTAGTGTCATATGAAGTGAAAAAATGTTGATTATGTGTCCAGATGATGATTTGGTTAATAAGTGAAGGTTGAGAGGCTATATCCTAGTGGATTCATGAAAAACCCTATCCATCCCTATGTGTAAATGGGATGATATTACTATCGTATTTGTAACTAGATTACTATAGAATTATATAATGAATCAGGTAATATGGGTTATTGTTGATATACATACCAAATATGCACAATTCCTTGATATAAGAGAATATTTACCTCTAGATCACCTTATAAAGGTCTATATTAATAAAGTTGTAAGAATTATTATTATAATGCATTCAACTGTATCTGATCATGATCTAGGATTTACAAAGAAACTATTCCAAAGTATTTAGAAGGCTATTGATATTGATCTTTATTTGAGCAGTACCATTCATCCCCAAAATTATAGGAAATATAAAATTAAATTTCAAAAATTTTATGGAATGTTGATGTCATTTTTACTTGATGTTAAAGGTACATGGGATTAGTATTTAAATTTATGATAATTTTCCTATAAAAAAATATTCCATTGATGTATTTAAATGGAAGAAAATGAAGCATTATATGGAAATAGATGTTGTACTAAATTTTTTTTTGAAAAGATGCAGTGAATGAAAGCTTATAGGTCAAAATATTTTTGAGGAGACAATGGTGGATGTAAATTCTATTCAAACACATATTAAATAATGTCTTATTAGAAAAAATAGTTGTGCCAATGAAAAATGAAAATAATTTTAATTTTATTTAATAGATCATGTTTTCATTAAAATATATCCATTAAAGGGTTCTATAAGGATAAGTAAGAAGGGAAAACTCAGCCCCAGATATATTATACCTTTCAAAATTCTAGATAGAATAGGATTTGTGTCTTACCAATTGCAAATTCATATAAGACTCTCTAATGTGCATAATGCGTTCCATATCATTTTATTAAGGAATTATATTCTTGAACTAATATATGTTATCATTAATGAAGAAATATAACTAGAACATAATCCATAATATTGATAAGATCCTTTCTAAATTCATTACATTGGAGATATACTATTGATGAATTAGATTAGTCGCCTGCTAAATGTACTCTGGATAGATCATAAAATAGAGGTAGAAGAATGAGATCCATAGGATATTATGAATAATAAAAAACCACATTTATTTAAAAGACAATATCAATCAAAATTTAAAGGTAAATTTTTATATTAGGTAATAATATAATATCCTGGTATTTTAAAAGAGCACTATGTTTTATTGAGTATACAACATGCAACACAAAGCCTAAGAAACCCACATAATATTATTATTTAAATATAACCATTATCACCTAGCTATTGAATTGAAAGGTGTGAATATGAATTAACACATTGTTAAATATATATTAATGTCATAATAAATATAAATTTATAGATTATTTTCTTGAAATAAACCCTTAATTGTTTATTAATGCCATTTTATTCTTCATAAATTCTTTTTCTTTACAAATTATTTTTATTGATATTTTTTATAAAATAATATCATTATTTTTTTGAACTTTTAGATTATTAAATTGATAAAATGAAAATAATATTTCAAATAATCATGTTACAATTATCTTATGGTGAATTTTTGAGATTTAAAAAAAAGTGACTTTCCAGGGAATATTAAAAACTGTTTTTTATAAAAATTATATTTTTTTAGAATTTGAAATGTAACATTTTTTATAATGGTTTAAAAGTAAAATAATTTATTTAATATTATTAATAATCAAATTATTTTTATTTGAATCAATTTTATGTTTTAATTTATTATGAAAACGTTTTTATACTTAAAAATGGAGTTTTATGAAAAAAAAAATTTCATGTTTTATAGTTAAATATTAAATTATTTTCTGAAAATTTTATAAAATTATTTTAAAAAATGGATTATATATTTAGAAATAGGATGTTCAAATTGCATGAATATAACCCCTATATTATTCATAATTATGAATAATAACTATAATTTATGGTTGTTATCACAATAATGGTAAATTGGCTAATTGAGGTTAATTGTAATGTTAAAAGGCCTTGAAAATCAACCTAAAACGTGAATTAATATCTCAAGATGAATTTATGTTCTCCATAATCATCCAAACATTGGAAATATAACCTTATGTTTCCATTTGTATTATATTAGGACCTTTATAATATTAATGTGAGAGAGAAAAATAGAACTATCATTTTTCTTATTTTACTTAGGTTATGTTTAGTAACCTTTCTTGAATGTAGAAACTTATTTTTACATAGTGTGATTATCCAATATGGAATAAATTAATGATATATAATCCTCAATCATTTATTTGACCTACTAATCCATTTATATCTGACCAATGTATTATGTCTCTCAAAAGATTCTTCCATGTGTTGTGATGTGATGAAGGTGAAAAAGTTATTCTAGAAATGTATTGTTTTAAAGGAGATATAGATCAATGGTGGTGGTTGATCCAAAAAATTAATGAGGATGAATAAATATAAATCGTATACTGGAGAACTTTTAATGTTATTTTCATTGATAAGTAATTCCCTCAAGAACAATGAGCAAAAAAGAGAGAGGAAGTTTTTCACATTAATTTAAAAGGAAGAATAATGTGTGTTTTAGTATGAGGCTAACTTTACAAGATTATCCAAGGATGATTTAGACTACATATTTAATCTAAAAGGTAATATTGGTAGTTTGTTTGATGAGATTATGTCGTGTCTCAAGAGGGAAAAAATTTCCCAAATGTTATCATTATATGATGATATAGTATTAAGTACCATTATGATGGATAATAAATTTTCATTATCCAACATATTCAAGGGAAATATAGGAAAAAAGAGTTATGATAAATAGTAAGAAAAAGGAAAAAATTCAAGGAATAAGAATAAAATTATTAAATTTCTATAATGTGATAATTGTGGATTGAGAAATTGTGGAAAAGGCTTGAAGGGAATGGGAGTCTATTACAATGGTAGAGAGAAATGTCATTTGGATAATGAATGAAAAGGGAAGAAAGATATGAATAATATAAAATTATTCTTCTGTATATAAATTTGGCATTATTTAAACCAATGTCCAAAATATCATGGTAATATACTACATAAGAGGCCAACAAGAGAAGGAAAATATTATCAGATCACTATAGTAGAAGGTGAAGTTCATATAGATGTGGTGGAAGATACGTTAGTCATAAAACTAAATTTTTCTAATTCTTTATTTGATTCTATATCTGAGTATTATTTTATATCTACCCTATTTTCCAAGAAAATTAGATATTTCCCTTATAACTTATGAATTGAGTTGTTAGTAAAAATTCTTTGTGTGGATCGAACTGCATCAATATTTTGCTAGTCAGTTCCCATTATTCAATATAAATGATCTATATTTATAGACATTATTATCATCCCTATGATTAAATTTGATATAACACTTTTCATTGATTGGATTCAAAACTATAATGAAAAAAAAAACATTTCAAATAGAAGGATGTTACATTTCATAATGAGGATATATAATTCCTCATCATTAAAGGTGAGAATTCATATTCTATGTAATTATATATATCCAACCCAGTATCTCTTCTGAATAATTTTTTT
This sequence comes from Viscum album, assembly GCA_963277665.1. Taxonomy (NCBI): domain Eukaryota; kingdom Viridiplantae; phylum Streptophyta; class Magnoliopsida; order Santalales; family Viscaceae; genus Viscum; species Viscum album. The sequence continues at coordinate 153,412,123 of OY728156.1, read as the reverse complement.
TTTGTAGAATAAAAAATATCTGGATGGTAAATGAAATCTTCAAATTGAGGATGCACCCATTTGACATGAATACATTGATGTATTTCATGAGTAATTAAATGAACAAACACTATATTTTACAGTTGATTTTTCCACTTGTTTAATACCCTTTGAAAGATCTAAATAAAATAATCCCTATATGATGGCCAATATATAATTAATGGAATTAAATAAAAAACTCTATTAGTTGTGTAAAAATGGACTTATACTCACTAGTGTTTCACTATTATGATCCCCTATTCCTTTCATCGTGAAGAATGATGGATCCATGAGTCTATGCATTAATTATAGTGAAGCCAATGTTTCTAAAATAAATAAAAAAGTATCCTCTACCTTACAATGGTGACTTATTTAATCAAATTAATATAGACCAATATTTTCAAAGAATGAACATTATTCTCGGTATCATCAATTGTGAGTAAAGAAGGACGATATTCAAAAGAAAAAATTTTAAATGCGGTATAGACATCATGAACTTACGGTAATTATATTTGAATTAACTAATGTACTGTATGTTTTTATGGATCTCATTAACCTATTATTAAATGAATATAGTGATATTTTTTATTATTTTATTGATGATATCATGGTTTATTTTAAAATCAATGAGGACCATGAATGTCTGTTGTAGACCATTCTTGATATTCCTCAATGAAAAGGGATATATGGTAAATTTATAAATTGTAAATTATCTATTTAGATGGATCATTTTCTTGGCTATATTATCTCTATGGATAGAATCTTAGGTTATCCAATAAATAAAAATATAGAAATAGAATGTCATATACTAACAAACACAACCAAGGTATATAGTTTCATTGGTTTGGCATGTTATTAAAGATGATTTATTTAGAATTTTTCCCGATTGGAAACCCCGTTAACCAATCATACATGTAATAGGGTTAAGTTCATATGGAAAATGGAATGAAAATAATGTTTTGAATAATAAAATATAATATTAGTGAATGCTAAAATTTTCAATATACCATCAGGAAATGATGGATTTGTGATACATAGTGTTTAATCAAAGAAGAGAATTGGTTTTTTACTTATATAGAATAACAAAGTTATTAAATATGCATAAATTATATTAAAGACACATGAATAGAACCATAAAACTCATTATCTTGAGTTGGAATCCATAATATTTGATTTGATTATAGGATACATTATCTCTGTAAAGAATGATGTGATATAAACAAATATCATAAGTGTCTAAAATATATCTTTTCATAGAATGAGATCAACATGATGAAAATATGATGGCTCAAGGTACACAAGGATTATTATTTCTCTCTAAAAACCCACATTTGGAAGGAAAATATGGTAGAGTATGCATTGAGTAGGAAAGATCATGGAGTAAAAACCAAATGAGGATTGAGAGATATCTTATGTTAGTTTATTTAGTAAAGATGCATATGATAATTATTAAGGAAGGGAAAACATCAAAAAAATCAAATTATTACTAAACAATATTTAATAGAAAAGAAAAAATGTTCTTAGCTTAATGATGATGATTTTATAAATAAAATCAAAGCAGTGAAATGATGGGAAATTGGAAGACGTTTTATATGAATATAGAATTATAATATTTGGAATTTTTATTTGTTACATTTATACAAGAGATAAAAATGAAATTATTTGAGGATTATAATAAGTCAAATTTCACTATACACCCTATTAGCACCTATATGTATATTGCTTTAAAGGAATATTTTTTTCAGATAATATGAAGTAGGAAATTTATAAATATATGACCAGATGTTTTGTTTATCAATAAGTGAAGGTTGAGAGACATCATCCAAGAGGATTCATTCAAACCCTTACTATTCCAATGAGGAAATGGGATGACATTACTATGAACTATGTAAAAGGATTATTGAAGACTACTAAAAATACTGAAGAAATATGGGTAAAGGCTATACCGCATTTAAAATTTTTTCAAGACATTATGGTGTAGTTATTTCAATTGTGTCTGATCATGATCCTTGGTTATCCTTAAAAGTTTGGAAATGTGTTTTTATGGATCTTAATACAAAACATCATTTGAGCACCACATATCATCCCAAAATAGATCGGTAGTCTGAAATAACTATTAACACATTAGATAATATGTTGAGTTCATTATCACTTGACCTTAAAATTTTGTAGGATCATTATTAAACTTTTTTTGGGTAAAAATCCCTCAAGGTGATATTGAAGAATTTTTGGGTTGATTGTGTTTTTTTTGACAAAGAGGGTTTCTATGCTTTGTTTTTGAGTTCCAAAGATATTATTGAAAATATATGTTAACAATGAAACATGAAAAAATAATGACCAATATGAAGGTGGTAAAAAAAGAATAGATACATGGTGGTATTGTTTTCTTGTGTTTGCCAACTTTTTTTCCTTAGAATTGTAAAATGGAGAAACATATTTTTAGGAAATGCAGTTGCACAAAAGATTAATGGTTGTTTGGAAACATGTTTTCAAGGACTCTTTTGGGATCAAAACGTCAAAAAATAGAAAAGGAATTATTTGCACAAAAGATTTGGAAATATACGTGAAATATGAGGTTACACAAAAAAAACTTGTGCACCCAATGTGACATCCAATTAGGTTTTGTTTACACAGATGGGATATTTTGGGACGTGTCGAATCTTCTTCACAGGGGTCATTGATGCTTATAAATAATATTTGACCCACCCATTATAATGAGTTCAACATGAAGATATAATTTGAGCTCCAGATCACTTAATAAATTCATGAAAAGTTTGTTGTGTGAAAGAATTAGAGTTCCATGAAAGCTAATAAAGTTGTTCATAATATTGGATTTGCGTGTAAGATTGAATTTTCTCGTAAGAGGAGGTTTTTGATTCAAGGCATAGAAAGGGTTGTACGAATGAATAAGATTTTCCAAATACATATATGGAATATAGGTATTCATAAGTGGATGAAGGTGATACATCAATAGAGAATCTACATAGAGTGGTGGATGCATTCATTAGAGATAATTAAGGGATCTAAAATTCTATAAACTGTGAGTGGATCTTCTGAAAAAATAGTGATCACAATTCAGTTGACATATCAATGATCTTTCAAATTGTGATTGGTTGTAAACTAGGAGGGACAATGAGTCCACCCTAAACATTGTAAATATCAGTTCTCTTTTAGTGGATTTGGTACATCATCACATCATCGTTGTATACTCCTTATACATATCCCATTGAGGGTGAACAAAGTAAAATTATTATGTCATGTGCATGATTTAATTTATATTCATAACATTCTACAAGAAATAGAGGGAATATATTTTTGTTTAATAATGAATCAAGATCAAAATGGGTAGTTTTTTTAATCTTTCATACCCTGATTCACCCCATGTCACAGTATTTTCTATAGTGGAACTAACACATTTATTATAATTTTCCTATAAAAATAGCTTATATTCATGTATTCAAACAATTGTGGGTGAATCATTATATGTAAATAGATGACATGCTATAACTGTTTTAAGAAGTTGGTGAAACAAAGCGGGTGATTACATATCTTGTTGAGGAGTCAATAGAAAAGGTAAAGGCAATTCAGACTCATATAAAAGCATCTCAAAGTTGGAAAAAGTGTTATGCCAATAACTAATGAAATATTAGAAATTTAAGGTAGGATATCATATTTTATAGAATTTTTCTCCCCAGAAAGATGTTATAAGATCTGATAAAAAGGGAAACCTGAACATTAGGTATATCATATCTATTTAAATTATGGAAGGAATTGGAGTTGTGTCTTATGGATTAAAAATACTACCAAGCCTCTCTAAGGTGAACAATGTGTTCCAAATCTCATTATCAAAGAAGTATATAGAAGAACTAATGCATGATATCACCTATAAAGATATAGAACTAGAACTAGATCCATCATACTATGAAGATCCTATCATTATTCTCGAAACTAGAGATGAAGTGTTGAGGAATCAGATGACTTGACTAGTAAAGTTATTTTGGAGAAACCATAAAATAAAGGAACCTACATGGGAAACTAATAATGTTATGAAGAATTAACACCTTAATTTATTGGAAGGTAATATCCCTAAAATTTTCAATTGTGAAATTTCTATAGGAGGTAATAATGCAATATAAAGAATTTTTAAAAGAACTGATTGTTTGATAGCATATACAACATGCTACACCGACACTAAACGAACCGCGGAATATTATTTTGTAAATATGAACATTATAAAATAGCAAGTAAATTTTAATAAATGGATAAGAATACTCATATTAAAAAATTTATATGAAGGTCATACTCAATATAAATTTATTTATCAATACTTAGGAAATAAACAATTAATTTTTTATTAAAGTCATTTTATTCTTCAAAAATACATTTTCAACGAGAATTATTTTTCATAAATTTTGTAAAATATAACATAGTTATTTTTTTCCAAAATTATGAAACTTATTTAGTCAAATTAAACCATTATAAATAATCATATTAAATTTATTTTAGGGTTTATTTTTTAGATTTATTTGAAAATATTAACATTCCATTAAATAGTGAAATGTTATGCTTTTTATTGAAATCTAATTTTTTTTTCAAGAATATAAAAAGTACCATTTTATTTTATAAAAGATTAAAAGTAAAATTATCCCATTATTATTTTGAATAATAAAATTCAGTTCATTGGATTAAATTTAATTATTTAATTTAGTATAAAAAATTTTTATACTAAAAGAGGATTTTCTTTTAAAATCCTTTTTCATTTAATTTTTCATTTTAATCATAAATTAATGTATTATAATTACTAAAATTGAATCACATAAAATAGATTCCATACCTGGAATCATGGGGTCCATGTTTGGTAAGTACGTCACTTTTATTTCTGGTCATTGTGAATAATAACCATAGAAAATAATTGTTACCAAGGTAAGGGTAAATCGGGTAATTAAGGTTAAAAATAACGTGATAATGCATTGGAAATCAAATCATAACATTCCTTAATTTAATTCTATGAGTATATTTCATACATAATCATCTAAACTTTAATTATATGACATTTTGTTTCATTTTTTCTGTGAGATTGACCATTAAAATGATTAATTGAGAGATAAATAAAAAGATGCTAAATTTATTCATTTAATATATATAATATTTATATGATTGGGATAAATAAAACACTTGTTCAGTTAAAAATATTCGCATTAAATATAAATTAACTTTTTATCCTGGAAATTTATTTTTAATTTTTTATGAAATTGTTACATTTAATTCTTATGAAAAGTCGAAACAACATTTTTTTAATTAATAAATGACAAACTCAAAAGATGTTAAAAATACCAAAACTAATATAATTTGAAAGAATTATTTTGTTCGAAAATATATGTTGAAAATATAAAATTATAGTGATGTGTGAAATGATTAGCTTTAAATTTAATATTTTTTATGTATTTAATGAAATACTAAATTAATACTATAAAAAATGACATTAATGATATGTTATAATAAATAATATTTTATTAAATGCTTGAGAATTATTAAAAATATGATATTCAGACCAATTATTAGAATACATTTTAAAACATCTAGAATGTTCCATTTATATATTTTCTTGTCATTTTATAGAAACATCACTGACCCTTAAAATATATAAAACATTAATAATGCTGTAATTGTTAAATAGTTTAATGAGTGGTTAAAACTAAAAGAAAATGTTAAAACATTTCCAAATCATGTTAAAATTTTATTTAATGATATAATTTTGGTATATAATCATTTTATATCTTAATTATATCATTTTTAATCCATTTTAGTTATGAATATTATTTTATATTAGTTTAATACTTTTTTATATTCAAAAACATCCTCTCTTATAAATTACAAAAGGATGCCTCATCTCCTATTTTATTTATACATAAAAACCATTTTGGTTTGGAAAAATAGCTTCCAAAATACCTTTATTTCATCCTTATTCACATCCTATAATCATTTTTTATTGGGAGAAATAAAATATAGGAAGGATTTATGTATAATCCAAAATAGGTTGTCCGAAGAAGAGGTATCATTCTTAACTAAGTGTTTTTGTTTAATTTATTCTTCCAACTTTTTAAAATATTATTAAAAAAATATAAATATAGAAAAAAAATATCCCATATAATGATATTTTATTATATTAATATAAAAAACTAAAACCATATCCACATCCATCAATTGGAAAAAGAAACCACCATTCATGTGTATGACATACTACAACCTCACAAATTGATACAATTCTCCTTCTCTCACCGCCTCTCACAATATAATTTTAATGAGAGAATTAATATATATATATATATATATATTATATTAATTACATAACTATAATTATATGTAATTGATATATAAAATTTTTTCATACCTTTCTATTCATTGTAAGTTTATAATTTCATTTGTTCATATGTGTGTACAACCACCTCCATGAAGCGATTTGATTCATTTTCCCCACACCATCACATGTATTATATATATAAGTTTATTTGAAGTAATAATGTGTTATATATGACATAATAATAATTAATTATTGATAATTTTATACTTACCATATTGCTATCATAATCGTTAAAAATGAAAAAATGTTATTTATGTATACGTAAGGCCTACCGTCTCTATGATTGTAAAAAAGTTCATTTTTCCGAACTATACTTACAATTTTTTAAAGTTTAATTTATGAATGAAAATGATGATTATTTTATTATTACAGTTCTATACATGATTAAATAAATACCTATTTGACTACATGCAGCCCATCTATGCCATTTTAGACATATGAGCATAATATCAACAAAACACCGGATATCATGTTAATTGAGTAAGTAAATGAATATAACGTGGAAAAAATAAAATAAAATGAATATTAAACATAAAAAATTTTCTTAATAATGTAAATTATTAACATAAGTTTATTATATATGATAATAAATAATATATGTGACAAGTCATACATGAGGTAAGGGATTTTGTCCCAATTACCACTCAATTAAGACATAATTGGTATTATTCAGCTAACTTTTTTTAAGGTTTATATACATATTATTTGTGGTTTTTAAAATAAATATAAATATATTAATTATTATTAATGATTATGTTCATGTTAAACTTTTATTATTTATGTTTAAAATAAAAGATAATATTAATCATTTTTTTGATCGTGTATTTTTTTCCTCCATACCTGTATTTTTTCAAAATTGATTTTCAGAAGGACTAATTATTTAATAAAATGATATATTAATGAAAGATTATTTATCCATGAAATTTTACATTATAATATTGTAATAATCTTATTTCCATATCAAAATAATTATTCTCAACTTTGTTTTTAAAAATCCAAAATAAATGTTTTCTTTTAACGTATACGACACTTTTAGACTTTCTAACCACCATAATTGTTTTTTCCATTTAAATTATTATAAAAGTATTAAATGACATTAAAAATAAATATTTTTAAGGAATTATTATTTTGAATGTTTCATTTAAACATTCATCTATGGTTTAAAAGAATCAAATTTACTATAAAATCTACTTTTTTGACAGTCATATCTCATCTCATCATGGACATTAACTTTCTCTTAAAAAATAACATTAGTATTTTAATTAGGCATTAAATTTTTCTTAAATATCTGTATTATCTCTATCATGGTCATTATTATTTCCTAAACCACATTACATTCCTAAATATGGTGTCATAATTCTAGATTTATTTGATGGTCTTGGGAATTATTGATAACCCATATTCTTTACACAATATAGAAATTTGTTAATAAGGCATAAAAATTTTAAATTCTACTTGATTATTCAAAATTAGAAAAATTCATTGAAAATATTATGATGGGTGGGATATGAATTATATATACCATCAATGCATCGATAGGTCTCATGAGGAAGATAAGTAAGCTGTCATTAAAAGGGTTTTTGGTGTATAACCCATTGGTTAAACTATCTCCGAAAAAGAATTTGATGGTATACATATCATGATGTATGAAATCCTAATGTCTAGTATTAATCATTTACTTCATTTATAATTCATTTTTTATTACTATTATATATGAGATAATTCAATAATTTGATACATTTATAAATTCATTACTAATGTTTTTTATTAAAGGGAATGCATTTTTACTAATTTTTATTGCAATGTGAATTATGTATTATTAATTCATGATAGCTTCAGTTGTATGTAACTCTTAATGATCATCTGAGATCACCCTATATTTTTTTTCCTTTCTCTAAAATTTAAGAAGGATATTATGAATAATATATCATATGAGTGAATGATTTTATTCGATGTTTTTTTTATTTCTAAAGTAATGTGGGTATCAAGTATGTATTTGGGTACTCAAGACTGTTAAACTGATCAGTACATTGGGAATAAATTCCTTTTATCAAAAAAAACCTAATAAAGAAAAGTGTTTTCATTTTTAAATGAATCTTTATAACTTTCAATATTAATTATTATATATTATTTTCCATCCTTAGGACCTATTATTTTTTAAAAAAAAAAGTGGGATGAACAAAAATGATTCTTTGGATAATGTCATCGTATTAATTTCATGGACAATAATAACTAAAATCCCTTGGAATAAATTATTTAATATTAGAAAAAATTCCTTCAGATATCATTTAATATATACCATAAATTACTTATCCGAATATAGTTGAATTTATGGGTAGTTATACAGAACAAATCTTTTTAATTATATCTTACTAATTTGGATCATAAGACTTATTGATGCATCAAGGGGCTATATAATTTTCTGCCCCACTCATCACTACTTGTTCAATGAATTCATCATATGTTTAAATATTAACATAAATTCATAGACAATATTTTTTAAACAAATTTCTATATCAAGATAATAAAAAATATTATCATTAATTCCCTAGTCAATCAAATTACTCTCAAAGTACAACATCATATATTGAAATTGTATATATTTTTGGAAATAAGAATATAAATGATATAAATAATATGGATATTTAAGGTAAAAGTGATTTTCAATGATCAAAAGAAACTAAAGGTTTCATGGGGATTCTAATTTCCAAAATAATAAACAATAGACGAGAGATTAATTTAAAAAAATTATATTTTGTAATAAAATTGATTCATTTAAATGATAGATGAAAATTTAAATGAATTATTTAAAATAAATTTTTATTTACGTGTTTTATTTGTAAAAACATTGAAATCATACAGAATATGATAAAGGGTGTAAAGTGGTTATGGAAGTGGGATATAAATTTCATGTAGGTTATTTTGGACATCTTTTTAATAGAATCCTTATATTACCCTTATGATTAGAATAATAATACTATAAACTCCAAACATAATTGTCTGGATAACATAACCATTGGCCAATAAATTAGGGTGCTATTTGGGTTAACCCATTTTATTTGTTATACCAGTCTCAATCATCATCATGTGTTGTATTGAGCTCACAATTTATCATAAATTTTTTTGAAGGACAATATCACAAATAAAAACACTAAAAACTATTATAACCCTATATGAAAAACACTTTAGGATATCAAGATACCCTTTCCTTTTAAAAAACATTTTCAATTAAATAATACCAAGAAAAAATGGAAAGAAGTATTTTATTTAAATAAACCATGGAATCATGTAAAATATGAAAAAAAAAATCAGATAACATATGTTAGGATGAGAAACCATTTTTACTGTATACATTAAAATATGACATTCATTTTATCTTTCATAAAGGAATTCAAAAATTACATAAAATTCCCTTTTTTAATTAATTTATACCCATATAAATACATCCCTAAAATATTATTAAGAATATAGATAAGAAATAAAAAATTTAGAATATAATTATTTTATTCATCATAAAACATGTTTTTAAATTAACATGTCCCTTACCTTGAGTCGGACACATCACATATGTTCCTTATCTTCTTAAATAAAAATCTTATGTTAATTATTTACTTTACTAATAAAAGTTTTCATATTTATTATTAATTATATTTTATTCTCAACCGTGTTATATTCAATTACATAATATGTTAGGTTAATGTTAGATATTTGGATGATATTCAGCTCATATGTACAAAATTACATTGATTGGTTGACTAAGATCAATGGAGTTAATATTTCATCATCTCAAGAATATTAATCATAAAATAATTGTACATTTTATAAATAAATTATAATTTTAAATAAAATATTAAAATATGGATATGAAAAATAAACAATGTTACAGTAATAGAGAATGTAGACTCTATATTCTTTTAAGTAACATTTCCATTTTTCAATTATCATTATGGAAAGAAGGTGATCCATTTTATAAGTGAGGTAAGTGAAACTTTTGTATTTTTAAAAAGTATTAAATCAATATAAAACAATTTTTTAATTAAAATTTCTCAAAATATATAATATTCAAATCTATGATATAGATAAGTCGAAATCCTATCATATAATAAAAATTGGACATGTTTAGGTGATGTTTTTAACTTTCTCTTTTTGTAACCCATGTTAAACCTTTTTAACAATTACAACATTTTTAATTTTTTTTCTCTTTATTGGAAAAGAATGTTTAAATAAATTGAAAAACTACCCATTAATATATCATGGTTTTTTTTTTCATCCATATCCCATTTACTTGGAAAATTAAAATGTTTTTGAATAATTTAAATTATTTAATAAAACATTATTTATTATAAAATATAATTAATGTCAATTTTGACCCTATAACATTAATTAGATTTTAATAAGATAAATTAAAATATGTAATTAGAATATAAACCATTAAAACCCCCCAAATATGTTATACTTATGTAAAAAAAATTAGAATACAATAATTCATTCAAATTTTATTACTTTTATTATTTTTTAAATTCTTTATTTTATTTTCATTTTTATTAAATAAATATGAAATCATCATTTCATATGAATTTCAGTTAATTACCCCCATTACTGAAAATTATAAATAAATTACCGTCAAGAATATAATTTAATTACTCTATAAATATCCATTAAAATTCATTCACAAACATGATTTCCCCCTTTTTGAATGCATTATAAATATTTAAAAGCAAGAGGTTTACATTGTGTCTATTTTAAAATAAAAATATTATATTGGGAACTTTAATGGAAATGATTATAATAAGTATTTATAATATTTATATTATGATGATAATGGTTAAAATGACTTAATAAAATGAGAATTAAGATGAAAAATAGTGGTTTTATCCCATAGTTTTAACCTATGTTAACCTAATTTAACAGTTTATCACAGTGATAATGTTTTATAATTTTCAGTATTCATTATTAAAAAAATGATGTCATAGTTATCAAATAATATATATAAGGTTTATTAAAATATGTATTATATTTTACCAAATTCAATACCAATAATTTTTAGAAAATAATTTTATCAAAACTCGCAAGTACGATGAAAAGAGGTTTTCAAGAAAATGCATTTTCATGGAAAAGATGATTTTACATTTACTCTATGATTAGTAATAATACTTATATGAATTTAAATTAATGTGTGTGTATATATATATAATCTATAATTTTTTTTGATCCAGTCATTATTAGGGGTTATTTTAATTAATTAAAATGAATTTCCATTATTCACTTAAAAATTATTTTTAAGAAAAACCTCATTTTAGGCATAAGAAACGATTTATACCAAAATCTTTAAAAGTAATGATTCAAATGAAATTAATTATATTATTCTAAATAAAATTAATAATAGGTAACATTAAGACCCAAAATAATATAATCATACTTTCAATTATATGATTAAATGAAAAGAGAAGAATGTTTAAAAAATCAATATTTTCAACTTTTTAAGGAAAAACAAATACTTTCAAAGTGACATAAAATGTCCCCTTAAGATAGTTTTTAAATGAAGATTTAAAAAATGATAAATTTTTTATTAAATACTATTACTAAAATTATAAAAAAAAATTATATGATCCCCACTAAAAAAGAAATAAAAACCATATTAAAAAACACATTTCTAAATCATAAAATAAATATTAAAAATGGTGTTCTTATTTCATAATAATTAATCAATACCTTTCATTTGATTAGTAACATTTTATATATTTCATAAGTTAGTTAATCTTATGTTTACTCACAAATTAAATGTTTATAATATAATGGGAATATTTAAAGAATATACTCTATGGGTCATTTAAGATCAGCATTACGTGCTGTATATGATATGGAACATAATGTAATTATTTTAAGATCTTACAGTTTTACATTCTCCCAGCATAAAATAAATTTAATCCTTTGAATTTGAACTGGCACTCAGAAATTAATGGTTTGACATTTGGAAATTCTAATGTGGAAACTACACATCATAAAAGGGTTAATGAAACTTACTCTTAAAAAGAGTGAAATAGTAATATGAAGTTCATCTTGAATAAAACAATACAATGTTTCGAAATTGTAGAACATTAATTTGAAGTGAATATATGTGAATAGGGAAGTAAATTAAAAAACAAGGACTAATATCGTGATATATAACATGGTCAATAGAATTTCAATGACCAAAAATCCATAAATTTGTGATGGGAGAATAGACCATTTATTCATCGAAAAAGATGTCAACTATATAAATTTTTATTTTAATATCATTTTTATCAAGATATATATTTTTTACAATCAAGATAGAGGATAATAAAAAAACTTACCTGATTTATTTTATTTTCAATGCACAATTTCATCCTTTTTTTTGTTTTGATCAATTTATACATAATTGTTTACTCTAGGAAATGAATATCCATAAAGAATTTTATTTTTCCCTAAATCATTATAATTTACTTTTTACGGGTGATATGATCCCTAAATGAGTGTCATGTATTTTTGGATTTCTCTAACTATTAACCCAAACAAACATGGTTATCACATGTTATCAAATATAATACACTAATCTCTAAGTCTAAAAAAGTAACAAAAAAAGTTCATATTAATCAATTTCATATCCCTACAACCCTTCCAAAATATGTCTATCAAAATTCAAAATATAAATTTTTTGAATGAAGTTCACTAAATACAAAAAATCCATTTAACATTAATGCATTAAATATAATAATGTAACTCTCAATTCCACATAAAAAAATTTAATAATTTGATCAATTTAAAATTTCAATGAAAATATTACTAATTTCAAAATTGGCTATGTCCTTATTCCTTAAATAAAATAACAGATTATCATAAATATTTACTGAATCTGAAAGTGAAATAAACTCTATCGTAAATTTCACTGTAACAAAATCAAAAATAATTTGAAATGTCAAAAATACTATCTAATTTACCCTGTCTATGAAAATCTTATACTTATCAGGGCCAAAAATTATTACTTCAATATCAGGACCATGTTATGAGTTATCATTCCATTATTTTCATCACCTATTTTATTTTTTTCATTTTCCTTAGTCTCCCACTTCCTATCCAAATTTCCATTTAAAATATCTATCTTGGAGTATTATTATATTTTGAAAAGACAATTGTTACCATATTATTATATGATGAAAATGAATAAGAAACTTGTTCTATTTTAAGGCTTCCATTAAGTTCATCAGTGAAAATATCAATCTCAATTTTCAGATTTCAAAGATTGTCCATAAAATTCCTTGATGATATTTTAATGTTTCCTTATACCCAATGACACTTTCCTCTTCATTCAGTAATATATTGATGAATTCCATTTCTATATCAGCTTATTTCTCACATAGAATGTAATTTTCAAGGAATATAACATTAATTGTTCTCCATTACATTCTTTCTATTAGTGTTATGGATCAATGATAATCATTGGTCGATATATCCTTTCAAACAATAATCTTACACAATTAATTTTTCAATTTTATTAAATTCTTAGTTTTTGAACATATTTTCATGATAGTTAGTCCATTGTCCAGCTACCTATAGATTAGTAGTTATATTAAACCAAGGTGGATTCTATCACTTGATGTGATCCAATATAGGATAATCACATTGTGGAATAATTGGTTGTCCCATATGGTAAATGTTATTTTTCCAAACCTGATTCAAGTTCCTTAATATGGCTATTATCAACTCACTTCCAATACCAGCTATATTGGCCTACATTGTAGTGAAATCTCTACATTTTCTATAGGTGTTGATTTAATTTATTGTATTAGGTTCTATAATTGAATAATGTAACACACTGAGTTTGATCATAATCACCATAAATATTTATCCATAAATAAAAATATATCTAATATTAAAATTTATCAAATAATATAAGGTATTTTCAAAATTCTCAAGTTAGAAAAGTTTATTTAAAATACAGTTCCCAATTTTTCAACTAAACTATTATGATACTAACTGTAGTAGCCTATATCTACTGGTATCTTTATTATATTAGAATAGATATAGGGGATCTCATCCTGAAAAACTAATTAGATTATTTGTTTTAAATAACTAGATACATACATGATTCCTATATTACATTGGAAATATAAAATAAATAGCATAAAAACAGTATTTCATCCCTAATAATTATTCATAACATACTTTTTCATATCCTGGGGAAGGGAAAACAAAAAAATGGTGACCTTAATGATCAGTTATAGTTATATGCATCAAATGATTTTTTGAATCAATGGAGTGTAATATAAATGGAATGGTAAATAATAGAAAATAAATTATATTTAATCAATAAATTAAGCATGAAATTGATTCCATGGATAATATCAGTCCAGTAATCTCATGGATAATAACAAATGAATTCTCACAGAAGGTAATGCTTAATTTTAAAAGTTATGATTTCAGACATCAAGATATCTATAAAATCAAATACATGTGAGAAGATATATTAATCGATGGGTAGGTATACACTATTAAATATTTTAAGGGAAACATTATAATTCCAATCATGATACTTTTCAATGCATCTAGGGGATATCTATAACCATCCCAAAGACATCACTACATGTCTAATTCATTCCTCATATAATGAATGACCTATTCAATTCATAAACCATACTACTTATTGTATCATCTTGTTACTGTTGGTAATGTACTAATTGAACCTTATTTTGTTCATCTGTTGGTTAATATTGTATATAGGTAATTTTGGTGGAATTTGGAAACTTTTTGGATGTTTTGCGACTCTTCGTGGTGGGTGCACAGTTTTCCCAAACCGTGTCCGACATAGAGAAAACCAAAAAACCCTATATAGAGAGGATCATCAAGGATGGAACATGGTTTGATAAATTATTTACCCACCTAGTATAAATATTTCACCCTAGTAGAGGGGTGAAGGATTAGGGAACATGGAATTTCCATGCATGCCTCATGGCCAAGAAAACATTGTGCACATGACTTTTTTATTCCGAAAATTATTTTAAAACACCCAAAACCCCCATTTAATTCCCCCTTAAAACCTAAATTGAAATATCTTGAATTTATGGGTCTTTTGGCTCAAAATAAACCTTGTTGGAACCTCTAATCCCTATATTTGATGAATCGAATAACTGGTGGAAGATCTGATCCCACTCTAGTAAGTGGATCTCCTCCCGTTCTTTCTCTCTTGCTGTCTCTTTCGTTACACCATATATTTTTTTAAATCATCATCGTCTTGATGTATATATACAATATTTAATTGAACTTTTATTCTAGGTTTTATGTTGAGATATACATTTTCATTATTTTTTGTTGGAAAATTATATTGTGGGTGTTGTTCATACATGATTTCATGATTAATGGTAGCTGGTTCCTTTGTAGATTGCTCCATATACGTGAACTTTAATTTTATTTATGAGATATAAATTTATTTATTTTGATTTATGAAAACCCTATTTGATAATAACTGGAATTTAAATTTAAATGGTATGGATATTTGGGGAAACATCCCAATTCCAATGGAATTAAAAATTAGGGTGTGAATTGAAATTGAAGGAATTTGTGAAATTATTTTAGAAATTATTTTTATAAAATAGAATAAATTTAATTGATAAAAACCAATGATTTTTTTTATTAAGAGGATTGAAATGGTAAAAATAATTTTTTTGGGTTTTGAATGTTAATTGGAATTTTGAAAAAGAAAAGTGGGATATTGAATTTTGAAATATAATTGATTTGAAATGAAATTATTTTCCTTTAATCAATTGATTGATTTAACATAACTGAGCACAGGTAGTTATTGGGTGATTTGGGAAAGAAGAACATTAGGATGGTAATTCCCTAGAAATGGATTGATAATAAAAAAACAAAAATATAGTTTGGAAGATCATATCCTTGATGGGATATTTATGAGTATTATTTTCCTATTGTTGAGTGATCTGTGTACACATGTTTCCATGAGAACAAATATGAGAGTTTTAGGATCATATAACTAGAATCTATAATACTACAGGGTAGATAAACATAGTTCTTATTGTTATTATTTATATATAAATTATATTTATTATGAAACTTATTTATTCATTCAAGTTGATTTTTGGAATATATTTTATGTAAACTTTTTATTTAGTCATCTTATGAAATGTTTTCAATTATTTTGAAATTAAAGCATGTTTTGTTTTAAATATTCTATTATAACATCAATACATTTTTTATTTTAATTGAATTCATGATTTTGTTTATTATTATGGAATCGTTTTATGGAACACTTGGTGAGAATCTACTGTACTTTATAGATCACACTTGACCGTTACAATAAAAAAATTTGTATATTTACTTATGCCAGGTTTGAGTAAAGTGAATATGCATCTTAGTGGAGGTGAATATTATTAATCCTTTAGGATTGGAGTGATATTACCTTTTGGACATTGATTTTATCTCATCTACTTTTAAGTACTTTGATGATGTACTATTTTTGGGTTTTGATACTAATATTTTTCTTTTAGTACAATCTCCCCATTGAGCATTGAGCATATGGATATGTATCCTTATCTTCCACTATTATTTGGAATAATCATTCCCTCCTTTGTCCAGTATGATTTCAGGTTCTAGTCACTAACTAATGGGGATCAGTAACACTCTTAATGACATTTTAATGTCAGCTTAGGTATTAGAGTACCAGGGTATCAAGGTTAGTTCTGGACAAAGTGGAATCAAAGGGGGTTGTGTTTTAAAGACTCGAAAATTATGTGGAATTTTTTTTAAATACATGGGAGTTTTACGAGTCTGTAGTTTCAGATGGCACCTGATTATGAGGTCAGGTGTGCCTAGAATAATTTCTTGAAGTTTTTTTGGGTACGTTCAGTAGACGTACGAGTGAGATTTTATATCTTTTGAACCGGTGCTCGGGATTGAAATCTGAGGACACTGATGAACTCAAAGCATCAGTATTCACTTAAGGGGACCTTTTTTTCATTTTCATTTTATCAGGAAGAGAAGTTAATTTTTGGGGATTTTTAATAAATTAAAAATTTTGTGTGAGATAATTGTTAAGTGGTGGTTAGTTTCTCCAAAGGGAAGTTGGAGGTGGGGCCCACTCCCCCACATAACCTCCCATAGGAGGATATTGTGTGGTGGGGCCCACACAAACTCCAAACCCCTCAACTCCCTTTTAAACCCCCCTTTGAAACTCTTGGACTTCCTTTTGAATTAATGAAGACACCTCTCACCTTCTATCATTAAGGTGCCAACAAAATTTAATTAATAACTTAATTAATTAATTTGAGTGTTTGAAATCTTTTGAATATACTTTTCTAACATTGAAAGATTACATTACATTCTTTTAATTTGGTTGGAATAAACCTGGTTGGGAGATCTAAGGAGAGGAGGATAACTTTTGGAGGAAATCACCCTCTCCAATGAAGAACACGAAGAACAATATCCTCTCAATGAAGAACGCCATTTCCACCGAAGAACGACGACGCGTCTTCTTTATTTCCTATTCCTCCGTGCCAAGGGAGAAGAAGTCACTCGCAAAATAATGCCACCAATGACAATTTATTTCCCTCCAACATTGATGGAACGATGTCTATCTTCTGCGATCCCATCTTCTACATCATTGACAATGTTCTTGAAATCAAGGTAAGGGGATATGTTTATTTTTGAATGAATTAAAATTATACCATCATTCTTCGATGAATGCCTTGGTTCATTGTTGGCCAATTTATATCACCTAACGCGGAGGGCGTGGGTCGAACAAACACGCCCCGACAACCCTCCGTCGAATTTTTGTTTGTGTTGACAACAGAGGCAGAGCAAGTAGGGCACGGTGTCGTCGCACCGCACCAAAGGAAAGAGGTCGTGCTCATGTAGGTCGTGGTAGTCAGGAGAGGCAGAGGTGGCAACGGAAGCCATGCAGAGGAGAACTGTAGCCCACTGTGTGGGTTGCGTGCAAGCCAGACAGAACCGGCCAGCTAAAGCCGGTCGGGCTAGGTAGAGGCGGTGTCGCCGGGTGAACCAAACTGGCTCACAACACAGGCCGAGTCCACGGGTGGGTTGCGCCCCACCGGGCCGGACTGACCCCCAACCGGGTCGGGCCTGCAGGTCCGGGTCCATGGATGGGCCATGCTCCACTTGGCTGGGCTGACCCCCAGCCGGATCGGACCCACCGAACTTGGTCGAGCCGAACCTCCAGCCCACTGGGTTTGACAGGTCCGGGCCGATTTCACTTAAATGTGAATAACTCCTAGACCGTGCATCCGATAGACGCGCCGTCTACGGCACTAGGACCCTCGAAATGAGGCTTTCATTTTGTGATAATCTAAGTGAGTTTTGGAAAAATCTAGAAAATGGTTGGGTTTGGAATGAGTGTAAATCCAACCAGGTCCCTAGAACGGAAATGTCAATAACTCTCAGACCGGGCGTCCGATTGATGCGTCGTCTATCATGTTGGGTTACTTTTGATGAGACGGAACTATGGGATACATTAACTCAGGATTTTTTTGATGTATCAACAATTTTCTCAAGTTGAAGACCCTCCCGGAATCGAGCGTGTTGTGTGCGGGAACCCTAGAGCTGGCTGCGACAACTACTGTACCTGAATCCTATGTGGGTTCAACAATGATAACTACTGTACTAGGATCCTACATGGATTCGACAATGAATACTACTGTACCGGAATCCTAAGTGGGTTCGACACCAATAACTATTGTACTAGGATCCTACGTGGGATCGACAACGATGACTACTGTACCAGAATCCTATGTGGGTTCGACAGTGACGACTTTTGTACCAGGATCCTCCCTAGGTTCGACAATAGTGACTTATGTACCAGGATCCTATGTGGGTTCGACAGTGATGACTAATATACTGGAATCCTACGTGGTTCTATAGTGACGACTTTTATTCCTGGATCCTATGTGGGTTAGACAACAATGATATTATTCCAGGATCCTATGTGGGTTTGACAGAGGAGATGATTCAGAGGCTACATCTAATCATCTCTACCCCTCATCATGAGTTGTATACCTGTGTGAGCTGAGTCATGTCTTTCAACCATTTTGAACATGGTGATTGACTTTACTTCCATTGTGGAATGGTTTGTTCCTAGGCTTGAGAGTTGGAGCTGGACTATGATTGATAACTTAGGTATATGTATGGGAAAATACCTAAGTAGGGTTGGATGATACTTCATGATTGTATCATTCTACTTTGGTTTATCCTTTGTGGATTTGGTGAGACCTTGAGGGTCTCGGGGTCCCTACTGTGTATCTTTATACTCACCCCTACACGGGCTATTCTCGCACCTCGTTATGTTGGATGCAGACGACGGACAACGATGATGGAGGCCGAGGGCGCCAGGACTGGACGGTACCTGGAGGCAGAACTTTTGACGAGTCGGTACATGGAGGAGTCTGACGAACGTAGAGTTCTGAGGTGACCATATGTACTTACCCTTCAGTTAGGAACCCCGGAGGATGATCCAGGATCATCTCTTTACTTTCAGTTGTTTTTTCCTTTTCAGTTATAATTTACTGTTGGGCTTGTATTTCCGGCCCCTTTTACTTTCAACACTTCTCCTGTTTATAGTTTCTACTTAGTGTTTTACTTCCAGTTATGTACTCTATTATGTTTTTTTTCTTTCATAAAGTAAATGCCTTCCCAGCTTTCGGATTTTCACCTTTAGTGCTAGTCTCCCGCCACTGGCTTATGGAAGGTGGGCTTGGGGTAGTTACGACACGGGCCCCGAGGGACGGGTCGTGACAAATTGGTATTAGAGGAGTTGGTTTTACCACAGAACTCAGGACTCTGATCATTATTTTTTGTGAAGCAATGTTGTTAAGAGTATTAAGTGTGGTTTTCAGTCTTGGGAGTCCAGTGTTGGAGCGGCGGCCGACGTATCCATACACTAGGACCCTGACCTCTGATTTCTGACTCAATACATGAAAACATTGATTTCACGTGTGTTTCAAGAGTTTTCATTGTGATTACTTTATATCAGCTCACTAGGAATACTGTTTCAACCGTGTCGCACCTGTTTCTTTTTAGGATGGCCCCACGAAGCATCCAGCTAGGGTTCCGAGTTTCGTATGAGATGGTAGCCCACAAAGCAAAGAGGCCTCGGTGTAGGGCCCCATCACAACGGAGGTACCAGCAGTACCACTACCCCCCGAGCCACCGAAACCACCAACTCCACCAGCAGAGGGTGCACGTTGTCCGAGTGTGTTGTATGAGTTCCGACGCCAGATACTGCCCATGTTCCAGGGAGAGACAGACCCATAGGCAGGTGAGGATTGTATGGAGGCTATTGTGAGATTTTTCATATTGGTAGGGACACTATCCGACCTCATGATCATCCTTGTCGTGAGTCTCCTCTAAGTAGAAATAGGCATATGGTAGACTCTAGTTCTCTAGGTGCATGATGAGGCGTCGCTACTCTAGACAGACTTTGAGAGCCTATTCCAGGAAGAGTTTGTACCAGACACCCTTCGTGCGGTGCAGATTCAGGAGTTACATCATCTGCAGTAGGGCATATTTACAATAGCTCAGTACTCAGTGAGGTTGACCGACCTCACACGCTACTCCACAGATATGGTACGAGACCCATTCTTTAGGGCCCATACCTTTGAAAAGGGACTCAGGCATGAGATCAGGGATTCACTGATCTCCCTCAACATCCCGACGCAGACAGGGGTATTGGAGTGATCCCTCCTAGAGGAGAGTTTCATTGCTGAGCAGACTCTAGTAGCGAGACCGACTACTATTCGACACACTCCAGAGTCTTATTCAGCTAGTAGTAGACAGATGGCGCATGGGTCCAAGAGGACTAGACCCATAGGTGGTCGACTACACGACTCAGGTTCAGTTGTGCGGGGAACATGAAACAGAGCTCACCATACGAAGAGAAGACAATGTTATGCATGTGGCAGGCATGGTTACATGGTTCGAGACAACCCGAACAGCCCTGCAGATGAGCAGCAGGCAGTACAGAGACCTCCCAGGAAGAGGCATAGGTTTGACCATGGTGGTCCACCAAAATTAGGAGGACGTGGCAGAGGAGCTAGCCGAGCAGTAGGTGGTGGATGACGTTTCGAGGCCCTACCACCGCCATCACCAGGAAGTCCACCCTGACCGCAGGGAACGGGTGGATGCGGAAGATCTTAGCTTCATGTAGTTGAGGCCAACGACCATAGTGCTCCATGAGTAGGTGGACAGAAATGGGACTTGTTCTAGGCATAGAGTCCATTGTTCATGAAGCTTCTAACTTTGTTGATTCCATTTTTTGTGGTGGATTTGTTCCTATGTACTTTGAGATGTAGTAATAAATGACACTTGTCCTTGTGACACTTGATTTCCTACCTTTTGTGTGGATAATACTGAGAGATTATGGATAGAACTATTGACTTGACCCTCATATTCGAGATTCCTACTGGAAAAGACCCAGTGACCACACACTGATCCCGACTATGTGACTCAACCCTTGGAGGCGAGAGTAACAATTGGATCTCTTGGTAGTAGCGTCGAGGACTTACAACATCATCCCTTGCATGAATTAGTACCGTTCATGTTAGGATAGACTATGTTAGGAAATGGGCGTGGTTCATCTAGGGGATGAGACCAGATTTCTATTTCCGCAAAGGAGAAATCTTAGTATCTCTTATAGGACATAGGCGAAGAAGGGTGTAGAGGAGTTCTTTCAAATTGGATAGTCTCACCCATAGTTCGTTGGGTGAACTCTTTACAGTCTACTCTGACCACCAGATTCCCAATTATATCTTCTCTCAGAAGGACCTAGACCTGAGACAACGACGATGAATTGAATTCTTCTATGACTATGACCTCAAGAAAATATATACTCCTGGAAAGGGGAATGTTGCAGCCCATGCTCTCATTAAGAGATCAGGAATTCAAATGATAAGAGAGGCGATAGAGAATCTGGCCGCGTTGTAGATATCCTTTCTTGATAGAGATGGAGCAGCCTTTCTACAGTCTCTCACAGTCACTCCTTCACTTCTTCAATGAGTCAGAGAGGCATAGTCTGGGGACATTGATTGTGAGATGTGACGTGCTCAAATATCCACAGGGTAGGCGCCTGATGGATTTTCTAAAGGTGGGGAGCACGTCATCCTCTTTAGAGGACGTACCATGGTACCAGTTCACTATAGGAGGAGGTGTTGAGGGAGTTGCACACTTCCCCTATTAAGGTAAATCCCGAAGTGGAAAAGATGTTTCAAGACCTCATATGGCAGCACTGGTGGTCAGATGTGAAGAAGGCGGTAGTAGAGTTTGTCTCATGATGCCTCACTTGTCAACAAGTAAAGGCAAAGCACTAGGTTTCAGAAGGCTTGGTTCATCCCTTAGAGGACCCAAACTGAATGTGGGATGGGATATCCATGAATTTCATGATGTGACTTCCATGTACATCCAGAGGACATGACTCTATCTCAGTGATCGTCGGCCGACTCACCAAGTCAGCCCACTTCCTACCGATCAAAGAGCAGGGCTCAGTAGAGATCCTGGGACGTCTCTACATACAAGATATCATACGTATTCATGGTGTTCCATTGAAGATTGTCTCCGATTGGGATACCCATTTCACTTCCCGGATATGGAAGGGGTTGTAGGAGGCTTTCGGGACATAGCTTCACTGGAGCACCACCTTCCATCCTCAAACAGATGGTCAGACTGAGAGGACCATTCAGACTCTCGAGGACATGCTCCGCTCATGTGTCCTCGACTTTAGTCATAGCTGGGAGAGTCACTTACCCTTGGTGGAGTTTGTGTACAACAAGAGATACCACTCCACCATTGGGATGGAACCTTACGAGGCACTATACGACCGACCTTTCAGATCACCTCTGTGCTGGACTGACCCAGGGATGTCAGCACTTGTAGGACCAAAAATGTTGCAGGCTACGATGGAGAAGGTCCAGATCATCCAGGAGCGGATGAAGACTGCACAGAGCAGGTAGAAGTCCTATGCTCATAGGATATGGAGACCGCTGGAGTTCGAGGATGGCGACCACGTTTTCTTACAAGTCTCACCTCGACAAGGTCTATAGAGATTTGGCCGAGGCGGCAAGTTATCTCCGCGATTTTTTAGACCATTCCAGGTCCTCAGCAGGGTAGGTGAGGTGGCTTACCGCCTGTCTCTTCCACCTCAGTTACATTGGATGCATGACGTCTTCCACGTATCTCAATTGAGTAGATACGTGCATGACCTGTCCCACATCATCAACCATGGGGAGCTAGACCTCGATGACGGGGAGACATTCACATATGTCTCAGTGGAGATCGAGGATCGACATGAGAGGGTCCTACGTGGACAATCTGTAACACCCCGGGATTTTATCAAAAATATTCTTTTAATATCATTGATGTCTTGTGTTGTATGTTACAACAATATTACCTTGTTCTACACGCAACACTATATGAGCTTGCAGTATACAAAACACTATTCTTGGATCTTGTTACACACAATTTTGATAGTATTTATTCTATGAAACATTGAGTGTATATATATATATATTCAATGTATAAATGAAATATGGTTGGATTCTGTTATACGAAACAACGGAGGAGTCTTGCACAACACGCAACCCTGACTTGTCTTGCATTACATGCAATCGCGACTTTCCTCGATAGCGTATGTTGTACGCAATACCAGGTTTCACTAAACAACGATATATGGTTAAAATATTATTAAAACTAGCCGTTATGAATCGTAATACCCAATTTTTGAAATTTTGTAAATTTCATCTTTCAAAATGGACTTCATTTTTGGATTCAGAATATCGAAATTAGCCTAGGGTGAAATTTTGGCATTTTTCTGAAAACTTTCAATTTTTGATGAATAGTGAAAACACTCGGTTACTATTTAAAAACCGACTTTTTATTTAAATATTTTTTTATTTTATTTAAACTTATTTTAGGTCAAAATTGATACATAATACTTATATAAGTTCAATGTAATTCATTGGAGTAATTATATAATAATTTTAGATATATAAAAATTTTATTGAACTTTTCACCGTCTTTTACCCACCTCCTAGGAGAATTTAAAAATTTACATAAAACATAATTTTACCGCTTCTGTGAGTGGAATTTCAAAAATCCAAGAGACACAGTTGATTTCAGTAAGTAAAATGTTGTTCCATGAGATGAAAATAATTTTTGGTGGATAGTAACTTGTTACTTTTATTTACCACGGTTAAAAGTAAATAGGGTAATTAAGGGTAAAATGATATTATTATTACCCTAACACATGTCCTAATTATATTGGATAAGTTTAATTGGACCAAAAACAACCTTAGTAATAAAATATGACCATTTAGGCCCACTTGAATTAGATTAGACATTTATTATTAATTTATTTAAAGAAGTGTTAAAATAGTTAAAATCAAAGTTTAATAAGTAAATCATTTTTAATATAGGGTTATACATAAGATAAATTCGACTATAAATATTAATTAGAAATATAAAAAGATTTCCTACATAATTATATTTTATTTTTAATTTTTATACTTTATATAATTTAATTTATTTATGAAACAATGATGATGTAATAATTATCTTATTAATGAAATATTGACATAATTGAGGTTATAAATACCCAAATAAATGTAATTTGAGACTTTTTATAAATTCCAATTATTTTATATTTTAATATGACATTTTAGTGTTGATTTAATTAACTTTTTTCGAGCTAATAATTCTTTTATGATTTTCACAAAAATCAATTACCAAATAGTTTCAAAATTGACATAAAATAGTTTTTAAAACAAATATTATATTACTAATTGTTATTATATTCCTAAAAGTATGAGGATCGGCCAAATGACTTAGATAAGGTTATATATATTAATAATAAACAACTTGGGGTTATTTCGGCTTGTTATAGTAAGTTTATTAACCTTATAGTGTAAGAACACAAAAAGACACGGTAAAAGTAAAATTATCTAACTTAAAGTTAAATCTTAATGATAAGGTTAAAATAGGAACCTAAACTTGTCTAAATTCTATTGGATTAGAGGAATTAGACCCATCCCCACCTTATCTTATAAATAACTCAATTTGGAGCTATTTAAACCCGAATATGACTTTATAATAAAATAATATTTTTAGTTATTCCAAAGGTGCCCCTCTCCTCCCTTATAAAAGGGCACCTCCTCCCTCTCTTCCTCACACCACTTTGAGCCTTAAAGCTCGGCCAAACCCTGAAAATTTCTCTTCTCCACTTCCCTAGAAACATCCTAGAGGTTCTTGTCTTCTTCAAAGACCAATATTAGTTCCCTAAGAGGAGGTTTCAAAAAGGTGCTTCAAAGAAGAGGTAATACCTTTTACCGATTCTTTCAACTTTATTTCTTCTTCCACTTCTACTTATTTAGTTGTTTCATTATGAAGTAATAACATCAGTATCACTCATATACTAATATGTAATTATAATTATGAAACAACTCTATTTCACCATCTATCCATCCTACGGAAAACGAAATCACCACGCATGTGTACGTACGGAATACCGTCTCCACGCCGTGGTGTAATCTGTTTTTCCACCACCACCTTACATGGATGGGTATAATGGTGTAAATAAATAACAATATATAATTATTGTAAAGTGATATTTATTCTTACATAGTATACATACACTTCAATACAATTCCACAATCATGGGAATGATATCATTGCTCGTGCATACGTATGGACTACCGTCTCCACGAACGCGATGAGATTCATTTTCCATGATTAACCATTCAAGAATGACTATAAAGAATAATAATGAAATATATGAAATAATAATGATACTAGATTTATTTATATATATATATGTATGTCATATAATCAATCCCATTCAATTCAATAAGGAAATGAAAACAGCGTTCATGCGTACGTACGGTCTACCGTCTCCATGAACGGTGTAGTTCATTCCTTTTATCGATCTATAATATATATGTATATAATGAATATATATTATATATAAATCATGTTTTAAATTCTGGAATTATGTAAATCAGGATATAAATAATAATATAAAGAACGACGAGTCGAAACACATACGATAAATGAAACGATTTTAGCCAAAACACTCTTTAACATGGAATTTACAAAAGAACGGGTAATATAAAGTCATAATTGAACCATATATGATATCATAATAATGAATATGATTATTTAATAAGTAAATTACATTATTTAAATAATTATACAGGATGTTAGGATACATATGAAGAATATCAGACATAAGGTAAGGGATAAATTTTCAATCTCATTTTTATCCAAGATTTCTTATACGTAAGTATTTACTGGGGTTATGTTTATCGTCCATGACCATGTTTTCTAGAAATGTTTTCATAAAACGTTTACTATTCTTCCATGAATGTTTAAAGTCAATTTTACCCTTTATTGACTTTTTTCCACATTGTATGAATGGAATCTTTCCTTTGGTTACCATATAAGGTACTTTTTGACTTTTCTGACAAAAGTACGAGGAGAAGGTTATTTTTAACTTATATGGCATGAACGGATTTTTACGGTTTTATAAAGCCTTATTTTCATGAAGCTTCCTCCAAAAGATTTCATCACTATTTTCAACAAAATCTATTTCTTTAAAAATTGGATGACATTTTGTGAAAAGTAAATGATTTTGAAGAAGAAAGGATATTTTCATCAAGAATTTATTTCAAATGTTTTATCAAAACCATTTTTCCATATAAGATGACATTATTTCATATATGTATGTTTCAAGTATAATGTCTCTATGATTTACATGATTTCACTTTTCTTATTATGAAATTATATACATTTATTTTATATGGATTATGTGATGATGGGATGATGTTTTTGAAACCCATTTTATTCGTTGGGTTATTATGAATGATGTATGTTTATTTTGTGGCACAAGTAAGAATGATATCATTATGAGATGGGTGGGACCTATATCTCCCTCAAATGAATTGGGTAAAGAGATATATCTCATGAGATAGACATGGCTGGAACGGTAAGTTAATCCGGTTCAGTATTACAGGACTGAAACGAGGAGTGAACTCGATTCAGAAAGGGACTTTGTCCACTAAGATGGTCTTGGCAGCAATGCCTTGGATACTATGGAAATAATTACATGTGCTTAATGGATGCCACAATTACATGTTTTATTCCCATGCTATGTTATCATGATTTATGTTCCATTATGATCTATGCCTTATGTACTTCTATGTTTTAAGTCATTGCTCAAGATTTTGATGTTTAAACATTATGTTCATGTTTTTAAGTTCAAATGTATATGGTCTATTTTATTTTATCCATGTTTACCCTTACTGAGTATTTGAGCTCACCCTTTTTATGTTTTATTTTCCCCCAGGATTAAAAGAAAAGTTTTAGGTAAGGAAACAAAAAGTGGAAGATCTTTATGGGAGATGTTGAAGATCTTTCACCACGATTAGAGGATTATGTTCCATGTTTCCAAAGACACTAAACTATTACGGTCCTTGTGAGTCTGTTTTTGTTATGTATTGTGTATTCCGCAAAATTAATGTAATATATATGTACGTCAAGCTTCGGGTCTCTAAAGTTGGTATCAAAGGAAAGGTTTAGTCGACCTTTGGAGACTATGATGCGAAAATGTTAGTGAGATCCCTAGAGATATTTCTATGGTATGTCTAGGGATGTCCCTAAGGATAAGTATATGTATAGGATATAGTCCTAGAACTATTGTAACAATCTTATAATTTAACCTATGATGTTAGATATTCATGTTACTCCCCCATGATTATGATTTTTGTCTCTCACACTATTCTTTTTGGGTTTTAGAAAATAGCTGGAAACAAGATGATTCACGATAATGGAGGATATTATGGACAATGGAATGATATTCTTCATGAGAAACCAAATGAAATGGGATTTGGAAGTCCAAACATAATTATTATTCTGAATCAGAAATCTCATAATATGATCAAAAACTCAAATTTGGTAAGTTTCCTTACTCGGATAATAAGAGAAAGATGAGGTTTCATGATGATCAGAGAGGAAAGAAAGTTCAATTTCCCCTATGTAAATCATGTGGGAAGAGGCATGAAGGAGAATGTTTCAAAGGAACTGGAAGATTCTTTGGGTGTGGAAAAGAAGGACACAAAGCTAGTAAGTGCAAAGGAAAAGGTTCAGTTAACACCATGGATGAGGATAATAGTATTTATATGACATCAACAATGGTTAAATGTTTCAAATGTGGAATGTACGGGCATTATGCAAACCAATGCCCTAAGGGAAAGTCTCATGAAGAGAATCAATATGGTCGCATGGGTAGTATTTATGTTGATGATGATAAAGAAACTACAAATGATATGTTAGATGAAATAATTGTTGAATCTCGGTCAATGGTTTAAGAATGTACTGGAATGATTACATGTTTATCAAGTATAATGTTGTATAAGTAATCTCATGGTACTATGGAATAAAGAGTCATCTAAGGATTGTTACACTGTTGTCTTTCCTTAAGTTTTGAAAGTGTATAATGAATGGTACCAGTAACCATTAAAGGTTATTCATATATTATTGGAAAGTAGAAGATATGCGCATAATGAAGGGATAAGGAGAAAATTAAATGTTTGATAGTATTCCTGAGCTCATGACTGATATAAGGAAAAGGTTATATCATGGTTTGAGTATATAGAATTTTTGGGATTTTGGTATGTGGAAAGTGTTAAAATTTAACAACAATCATGTTTTCACAAAGGTTCAATGGGTATTCATTCTTTAAGAGAATAGATGATTAAGGTAATCACATGTTTTTAATTTGACCAACAAGATATATCTTATGATATATGGGGGATAAATGATGGTATTCACATGCTTGGTTGATGACATTTCAAGTAATCATTTTCTTTATTCTATAAGATTGGACATATGTATTTTGGATAAGCCTAAAGATTGGAATGAATTATGTTGGACATAAGTTAGTATTGTTTAAGGCTAGATTTGTTTCCCGATATTATTTATAATGTAGTTTTAGAATAAGGATAACCTGCAGGACGGGCGACAGCCCATCGCGTCGGACAAGGATGTGGGAATCATACCCATAACCAAAGTACGACGGGCCTTTATCGCCTACCACTAGCCTACAAGAAGTTCCTATTTAGTAGAAACTAGTTTTATTATATTAAGCAGTATGATATATGAAGTATAAGTCCATTTTAGGAACCATATATGATTAATCTCACTATAGATGGACTTATGTATTTTTTGATAACTTTTCCTTTGTTTGAGACATATGGAATGACCCATCATTCTATCACATGATCTGCTAAGACATCACGAATGACAAATTCAACTTCATTTCATTAAGAGATGAAGTGTAAATTGTCCAAAGAACGACCAACAGTGAGACTGTACCAAAATCACAAAAGTATTTCTTCTAATTCCAATTTCATCAACTTTAGGGAAATAATCATGAAAACCAAAAATGTTGTCCTAGTGCTCTTATATCCGATGAATTAGATGGTACCTTATATCACCACAAATTTATGGCTTTGTGATTGATGGCTTTTTCATAGTCATGTTCTCTACCACTCTCCATCAGAACTTGATGGTTAGATTTTTCTTCCATATCCATATTTTCACCTATGTTCTCCTACATGGAAACCCAGTGATGAGTTAATTTGGGTAACCGTTAAATTTCATACTTTAGTTTTTAAAGCAACGTTTTGGTATTCCTTTTTACGATGTGGGTTTCTATTAAACAAACTTTCGAGTAGTAACCCATTTATAACTCCGACGAATTTCGAGGGAGAAATTAATTTTAAGGGGGGTAGAATGTAACACCCCAAGATTTTATGAAAAATATTCTTTTAATATCATTGATGTCTTGTGTTGTATGTTACAACAAGATTACCTTATGCTACACGCAACACCATATGAGCTTCCAGTATACACAACATTATTCTTGGATCATGTTACACACAATTTTGATAGTAGTTATTCTACGAAACATTGAGTGTATATATATATATATATATATTCAATGTATAAATAAAATATGGTTGGATTCTGTTATACGAAACAACGGAGGAGTCTTGCACAACACGCAACCCTGACTTGGCTTGCATTACACGCAATTGTGACTTTCCTCGATAGCGTATGTTGTACGCAATACCAGGTTTCACTAAACAATGATATATGGTTAAAATATTATTAAAACTAGCCGTTATGAATAGTAATAACCACTTTTTGAAATTTTGTAAATTTCATCTTTCAAAATGGACTTTATTTTTGGATTCAGAATATCGAAATTATCCTAGGGTGAAATTTTGGTATTTTTCTGAAAACTTTAAATTTTTGAGGAATAGTGAAAACACTGGGTTACTATTTAAAAACCGACTTTTTATATAAATAATTGTTTATTTTATTTAAATTTATTTTAGGCCAAAATTGATATATAATACCTATATAAGTTCAATGTAATTCATTGGAGTAATTTTATAATAATTTTAGATATATAAAAATTTTATTGAACTTTTCACCGTCTTTTACCCACCTCTTAGGAGAATTTGCAAATTTACATAAAACATAATTTTACCGCTTCTGTGAGTAGAATTTCAAAAATCCGAGAGACAAAGTTGATGTCAGTAAGTAAAATTTGGTTCAATGAGATGAAAATAATTTTTTGTGAATAGTAACTTTTTACTTTTATTTACCACGGTTAAAAGTAAATAGGGTAATTAAGGGTAAAAATGATATTATTATTACCCTAACACATGTACTAATTCTATTGGATAAGTGTAATTAGACCAAAAACAATTTTAGGAATAAAATATCACCATTTAGGCCCACTTGGATTAGATTAGGACATTTATTATTAATTTATTTAAAGAAGGGTTAAAATAGTTAAAATCAATGTTTAATAAATAAATCATTTTTAAAATAGGGTTATACATAAGATAAATTCGACTATAATTATTAATTATAAATCTAAAAAGATTTCCTACATAATTATATTTTATTTGTAATTTTTAGACTTTAAATAATTTAATTTATTTATGAAACAATGATGATGCAGTAATTATCTTATTAATGAAATAGTGACATTATTGATGTTATAAATACCCAAATAAATGTAATTTGAGACTTTTTATGAATTCCAATAATTTTATATGTTAATATTACATGTTAGTATTGATTTAATTATCTTTTTTAGAACAAATCATTCTTTTAGGATTTTCACAAAAATCAATTACCAAATAGTGTCAAAATTGACATAAAATAGTTTTTAAAACAGATATTATATTATTTATTGTTATTATATTCCTAAAAATCTAAGGTTCATCCAAATGACATAGATAATGTTATATATATTAATAATAAACAACTTGGGTTTCGTTTGTCTTGTTATAGTAATATTACTAACCTTATAGTGTAAGAACACAAAAAGACACGGTAAAAGTAAAATTATCTAACTTAAAGTTAAATCTAAATGATAAGGTTAAAATAGGAACCTAAACTTGTCTAAATTATATTGGATGAGAGTTTGTCTACTCATCCACACCTTAGCTTCTAAATAACTCAATTTGGATCTATTAAAAACCGAATATGACTTTATAATAAAATATTGTTTTTAGTTATTCCAGAGGTTCCCCTCTCCTCCCTTATAAAAGGGCACCTCCACCCTCTCTTCCTCACACCACTTTGAGCCTTAAAGCTCGGCCAAAACCTACAAATTTCTATTCTCCAATTCCCTAGAAACATCCTAGATGTTCTGGTCTTCTTCAAAGACCAATATTAGTTCCCTAAGAGGAGGTTTCAAAAAGTCACTTCAAAGAAGAGGTAATGCCCGTTACCGATTCTTTCAACTTTATTTCTTCTTCCACTTCTTCTTATTTAGTTGTTTCATTATGAAGTAATAACATCAGTATCACTCATATACTGATATGTTATTATAATTATGAAACAACCCTATTTCACCATCTATCCATCCTACGGAAAATGAAATCACCACGCGTGCGTACGTACGGAATACCGTCTCCATGTCGTGGTGTAATCTGTTTTTCCACCACCACCTTACATGGATGCATATAATGGTGTAAATAAATAACTATATATGATTATTGTAAAGTGATATATATTCTAAAATAGTATACATACACTTAAATACAATTCCATAATCATGGGAATGATATCATCGCTCCTGCGTACGTACGGACTACCGTCTCCACGAACACGATGAGATTCATTTTCCATGATTAACCATTCGAGAATGATTATAAAGTATAATAATGAAATATATGACATAATAATCCTACTTTATTTATGTATATATATATATATGTATGTATGTCATATAATCAATTCCATTCAATTCAATAAGGAAACGAAAACAACGTTCATGCGTACGTACGGCCTACCGTCTCCATGAACGGTGTATTTCATTCCTTTCATTGATCTATAATATATATGCATATAATGAATATATATTATATATAAATCATTTCCTACATTCTAGAATTATGTAAATCAGTATATAAATAATAATATCAAGAACGACGAGTCGAAACACATACGATAAATGAAACGATTTTACCCAAAATGCTCTTTAACATGGAATTCACAAAAGAACGGGTAATATAAAGTCATAAGTGAACCATATATGATATCATAACAATGAATATGATTCTTTAATAAGTCAATCACATTATTTAAATAATTATATAGTTGGTTCAGATACATACTAATCATATCGTACATAAGGTAAGTGATAAATTTTCAATCTCATTTTTATCCGAGATTGCTTATACGTAAGTATTTACTGGGGTTATGTTTATCATCCATGACCATGTTTTCTAAAAATGTTTTCATAAAATGTTTACAATTCTTCCATGAATTTTTAAAGTCATTTTTACCCTTTATTGACTTCTTACCACATTGTATGAATGGAATCTTTCTTTTGGTTACCATATAAGGTACTTTTTGACTTTTCCAACAAAAGTACGAGGAGAATGTTATTTTTAACTTATATGGCACGAAGGGATTTTTACAATTTTATAAAGACTTATTTTCATGAATCTTCCTCCAAAATATTTCATCAATATTTTCAACAAAATCTCTTTCTTTTAAAATTGGATGACATTTTGTGAAAAGTAAATGATTTTGAAGAAGAATGGATATTTTCATCAAGAATTTATTTCAAATGTTTTATCAAAACCAATTTTCCATCTGAGATGACATTATTTCATATGTGTATGTTTCAAGTATAATGTCTCTATGATTTACATGGTTTCACTTTTCTTATTATTAAATGATATCCATTTATTTTATATGGATTATGTGATGATGGGATGATGTTTTTGAAACCCATTTTATTCGTTGGGTTATTATGACTGATGTATGTATATTTTGTGGCACAAGTAAGAATGATTTCATTATGAGATGGGTGGGACCTATATCTCCCTCCAATGCATTGAGTAAAGATTTATATCTCATGAGATATACATGGCTGGAATGGTAAGTTAATCTGGTTCAGTATTACAGGACTGAAACGAGGAGTGAACTCGATTCAGAAAGGGACTTTGTCCACTAAGATGGTCTTGGCAGCAATGCCTTGGCTACTATGGAAATATTTACATGTGCTTAATGGATGCCACAATTACATGTTTTATTCCCATGCTATGTTATCATGATTTATGTTCCATTATGATCTATTCCTTATGTACTTCCATGTTTTAATTCATTGCTCAAGATTTTGATGTTTAAACATTATGTTCATGTTTGTAAGTTCAAATGTATATGGTATGTTTTATTTTATCCATGTTTACCCTTACTAAGAATTTGAGATCACCCTTTTATGTTTTATTTTCCCCCAGGATTTAAATAAAAGTTTTAGGTAAGGAAAAAAAAAGTGGAAGATCTTTATGGGAGATGTTGAATATCTTTCACCACGACTAGAGGATTACGTTCCAAGTTTCCAAAGACACTAAACTGTTACGGTCCTCGTGTGTCTGTTTTTGTTATGTATTTTGTATTCTGCAAAAGTAATGTAATATCTATGTATGTCAAGCTTCAGGTCTCTACACAATCAATTCCTCTGTTTCGCATTCGTTGGCTACACGGGAACCTCTAAGAGAGCACATGGGAGTGTGAGGCTCAGATGCGTGCTCAGTACCCCCATTTGTTTCCTTAGTGTGAGTTGTGGCTTACGGGGACATACAACCCTAATGTGGGGAGAATATAATGTCCCAGAAATCCCATGGAATATTTTTTTTAAAATACATCGGTATTTTACGAGTCCGCTATTTTTTACGGCACCTGATTCCGAGGCCCGGTGTGCGTGGAATCATTTTCTGAAGTTTTGTTTGGGTAAGTTCAGTGGACGTATGAGCAGGATTTTCTATCTTTTGAACCGGTGCATGGAACAGAAATCTGAGGACACCGATGAACTCGCAGCATCAGTATTCTCTTAAGGGGACCTTTACCGCAGTTGTGTTTTACCAGGAGGAGAAGTTAATTTTTGAGGATTTTTAATAAATTAAAAATTATGTGTGACATAATTTTTAAGTGGTGGTTAATTTCTCCAAAGGGAAGTTGTAAGTGGGGCCCACTCCCCTGCATAACCTCTCATGGGGGGATATTGTGTGTTGGAGACCATACAAACTCCAAACCCCTCAACTCCCCTTTAAAACCCCCATTGATACTCTTGGACTTCTTTTTGAATTAATGAATCCACCCCTCCCCTTTTAAATTTTAAACCTTTCACCTTCTCTCATTAAGGTGCCAACACAATTTAATTAATAACATAATTAATTAATTTGATTGTTTGAAATATTTTGAATCTATTTTCCCAACATTAGAAGAATACATTTCATTCTTTTAATTTGGTTGGCATAAAACTGGTTGGGAGAACTAAGGAGAGGAGGAGAACTTTTGGAGGACATCACCCTCTCTAACGAAGAACACGAGGAACAATATCCTCTCGAAGAAGAATGATGTTTCCACCGAAGAACGATGACACATATTATTCCTTTCCTCTTCCTCCGCGTTAAAGGAGAAGACGTCACTCGAAAAAGAACGCCACCAACGACAACGTCTTTCCCTCCGATGTTGATGGAATGATTTCTGTCTTCCGCGACGCCATCTT
The DNA here is from genome assembly GCA_963277665.1 of Viscum album. Lineage (NCBI taxonomy): Eukaryota > Viridiplantae > Streptophyta > Magnoliopsida > Santalales > Viscaceae > Viscum > Viscum album. Next base: position 153,376,616 of record OY728156.1, on the reverse strand, counting down.
CCGCGTCTTTGACAATGTTTTTGAAATCGAGGTAGGGGATATGTTTATTTATTAATGAATTAAAATTATACCCTCATTCTTTGATGAATGACTTGGTTCGTTGTTGGACAATTGATATCACCTAACGTGGAGGGCGCGGGCCGAAAAAACACAGCCTGATAACCCTCAGTGGAATTTTTGTTTGTGTTGAAAATGCAGGTAGAGCTGGTAGGGCGCGATGCCGTCACACCACGCCAAAGGTAAGAGGTTGCGGTCATGTAGGACGTGGCGGTCGGAATAGGTGGCGGCGACCGGAGGCAGTGGAAACCAGAGGCGGCGGTGGCAGTGGCGGCCGCGCGCCTGTCCACATGGAGGAAGACCGCGACCCGCAACCGTGGGCGGCTCGACTGAGGAACCGGCCGGCCGTGCTGGAGAACCGGCGCTATCACGCCAGCCGCACGGAGGAACCGCAGGCTGCTTCCATGGGTCACTTTTCTGGGTGAACAGGTGGGCTTCCTGCTGGTCGGGCTGAAGAACCGTGGTGCCAGGCGGAGGAGAACTGTGGCCTGTTGTGCGGGCTGCGTGCGTGCCGGACAAAACTGGCAGTCTAAAGATGGTCGGGCAGGGGAGAGGCGGCGCCGCTCACTTCCGTCGGGCAAACTGAACCAGCCCGCAACATGGGCCGGTCCACGGGTGGACCTCGCTCCACTGGGCCGGGATGAGCCCCAGCCGGGTCAGACCCACAGAACCGGGTCGGGCCGACCCGCCAACCCACTAAGCTTGACAGGTCTGGCCCATATTCACTTAAATGTGAATAACTCCTAGACCGTGCATCTGATCGATGCACCGTCTATAGAACTGGGAACCTCATGAAGAAGCGGTCTTTTTGCGATACTCTAAGTGGGTTTTGGAAAACTTTGGAAAATGTCCAGGTTTGGAACTAGCGTAAATCCAACAGGGCCCCTCGAACGGAAATGCAAATAACTCTTAGACCAGGCATCTGATTGATGCACCATCTATCGTGTTGGGTTCCTATTGATGAGACAAAACTATAAGATACATCAACTCATGATTTAGTTGATGTATCAACACTTTGATCGAGGAGCGGACCCTCCCAGAATCGAGCGTGTTGTGTGCAGGAACCCTAGAGATGGTTGCGACGACTACTGTACTAGAATCCTATGTGGGTTTGACAGTAATAACTACTGTACCAGGATACTACGGGGGTTCTTCAGTGACAACTACTGTACCGGAATCCTACGTGGGTTTGACAGTGATAACTACTATACTAGGATCCTACGTGGGTCCGACAGTGATGACTACTGTACCGAAATCCTACGTGGGTTCGACAGTGATGAATTCTGTACCAGGATCCTCCGTGGGTTCGACAATAGTGACTTCTATACCAGGATCCTACATGGGTTCAACAACGATTACTACTATACCAGAATCCTACATGGGTTCGAAAGTGATGGCTTCTGTGATAGGATCCTACGTGGGTTTAACAGCGTTGATATTATTCTAGGATCCTACATGGGATTGATAGAGGAGATGATTTAGAGGCTACATATAATCATATCTACCACTCTTCGTGAGTTTTATACCTATGTGAGTTGAGTCATGTATTTCAACCATTACCAACGTAGTGATTGAATTTACTTCATTTGTGGAATGTTTTTTGCTTGGGCTCGAGTGTTGGAGCTAGACTATGATTGAAAACTTAGGTATATGTATGGGAATATATCTATGTAGGGTTGGTTGATACTTCGTGATTATATCATTATACTATGGTTTATCCTTTGTACATTTTGTGAGACCTTGAGGGTCTCGGGGTCCCTACTGAGTATTGTTATACTCAACCCTATATGGGCTATGCCCGAACCTCGTTGTGTTGGATGCAGACGCCGGATAGCACTGACGGAGGATGAGGGCGCCTGGACTGGATGGTACCCAGAGGTGGACCTTTTGACGAGTTAGTACACGGAGCAGTATGACGGACGTAGAGTGCTAAGGCGGCCATATGTACCTACCCTTTAGGTAGGAACCCCAGAGGACGATCTAGGAGATGCACTTTACTTTCAACTGTTTGTCCCTTTTTAAGTTGTACTTTACAGTTGGGCTTGTATTTTCGACCCCTTTTACTTTCAGCACTTCTCCTGTATACAGTTTCTAATTAGTGTTTTATTTCCAGTTTCATACTCTGTTGTGTTTGTTCTCTTTCATAAAGGCAATGCCTTCCCAGCTTTGGGATTTTCACCTTTGGTGCTAGTGGCCAGCCCCTAGCCTATGGAAGGCGGGCTTGGGGTAGTTACGACCCAGGCCCCATGGGACAGGTCGTGACATGTGTATCCTTTATTTATGTTAGTAATCAATTGATATATATTGTTTGGACTTAATAAGTAGTTATGAGTGAGTTCCTAGACATATCTCATCATAATCAGCCTTAAGTCCCCATGGGTGGTTTGAGAAATATGTCTTGATGAATGATTTTATCTAATTATAGTCATTTCCCTGTTTTTTCTTTAGATAGTTGAAATATAAATATTATATCTTATCTAATAGGATTAATTTCCATATTTCTATTACTTGAGTTTTGATCTGAGTAACATTATGAGGTCTTCAATATTGTATGTTTATGTTATTTGGCATCTTGCATCCAAAAATACGTGTGAATAGGCTCTAAGGGGAATACGATGATGAAATAGAGTGAAAAAAATATTCCCTTGGACTATAATCTTATTTAGATTATTATGTGTGAAGTCCGCGCTCTGGGATAGGCACCTGCACCCTTTCCCATTCAGGATGTATTTGTAGAACCTCAACGGGATGAATCCTATAATTATACATAGGATTTCATTCACTAGATGAAATATCTTTTCCAAGGATCTAATAATCCTTAGGAGGATGAGTATTTGTTTAGAAAAATAGTTTTTTTGATTGAGTTTTTAGAAATTTATGATTCAATCAAGGTGAAATGTGCCTCCTTCAAGATGGAGTGACCTAGCAGTTGTTGGAGGGACTAGATGGTGATGGAGAAGAAGCAAGAGCGAATAAACTGGAAGGAATATGAATCAATTTTCATTAATCAGTTCTATCCTGAGTCTATAGTAGAGGATAAGGCTATAGATACTTTCAAACTTGATCAGGTTGAAATGATATTGAAAAATATGAAAAACGATTCATTGAGATTGTACTAGTTTCACATGATATTTTATCACATGAAGACATAAAGACTAGATAGTTCACTATGGAACATCGAATTGATATTTGTTATCATTTTTTATTTCTATAGATCGTTTCATATGCTGATGTTATGGATAGGGATTTCATGGGTGATCATGATATGGATGGCATGTTTGGGTTGATAAGAGTTCCATTTTCTTCCAGTTGTAGTTATGTGAGTTACCTTAAGGAAAAGTGAAAGCATGCTAACTATCATGTTGGTTCCATATAATAGAGTTCTTCTAGTCATCTTCCATTTCTTGGAAGATTGTCTGTGAAAATCTTCTAGTATGGAATTCTTGGGTATTTGAAATTGGATTTCACTAAGGCACCCAAGATCTGTAGTGCCTATGGATGTTCAGGACACTTAAAAAAGTTTGTTCATAAAATATCTACTCCACATAGTGAAAAAACATCATTGGAACCTAAAAGTACTATAGTGAAATGATAATCTTCGCAAAAAAGTGGTTCCAACCATAGGCATCTAGAATAAAATTTCTTTACATGGTGGAAGAGACTCTTAAAGAAGAAGATACGTGTCTTGTGACCGTGAGAGGTACCATCACAATAGCTTCATCTTTAGTGACTGCATTATTTGATATTGGTGCATCTCATTCATTTATATCTACCTATATATTTAACATACTAAATATTTATATAGATCTTTTATCCTTTATGATGGATATTACAACACCCCTTGTGATAAAGAGAGATAAGGGTCTCTATTATGTTGTTTTTTCTTTCATTTTTTTCAGATGTTGATCTTACATGAGATTTTCTAGTTCCTGGAATGAAACCAATTGATTTCATATTTATAATGGATTGAATCATTGTAAATAAATCCTAAATTGACTATTATCTTAGATGGGTATCCTTTACTTCACTTGATGGAGTATATCATGTCGTTTAGGTAGAATGAGACCCAATGTTGAGTAGAGATGTAAATTATTATATATAGTTGGGGAAAATAATATCTATGCTCACTTTATATTTTTATTGGTAATATTTAATTAATGATATACCTCTAGTTATCATCGAGTATATTTATGTTTTTCCATTTTACTTCTCTTGTTTTCCATCGATAAGAGATGTAAAGTACTCTATTGATATAGTTCATGTTACTCAACTCATATCTATACATTCCTACTAAATTTAACTATATGAAATGAAAGATTTGAAGACATTTCTGGATGATATATTAGATAAAGTATTTATATTCCTGAGTGTGTCACCATGGAAAGTTCCTATTCTCTTTTCTAAGAGAGTTGATGGGACACTTCACCTTTGTGTTGATTATCAAAAATTTAACTGAGTTACTATAAATAACAAATATCTATTACCACTTATAGTTGATCTATTTGAATAGTTAATAGGGGATAAGTGTTTCTCAAGGATTAATCTCTTATCTAGTTATCATATTTTAAGCATAAAGATAATATTAAATTCAAAAAACTACCTTCGAGAGAAGGTATACCCATTATGAGTATCTTTTCATGCCATTTTTTCTAAATAATTTTCCTATAATCTTTATGGATTTTATGAAACAAATATTCTATGGGTATGTTGATACATTCTTGGTGGTCTTTATGGATGAAATATTAATTTACTCTAGGTATAAATAGGATCATTTTCTTCATCTGAGAGACATTATACAATTTTAAAGAAACAATTGACTTTATTCTAAGATATATAAATGTGATTTTTGGATTCGGGAAGTGATGTTCATATGGAACGTGGTTTTAAAACATTGTATCTCATTTGATCCTAAGAAGGTTAAAACTATTATGACATGAGAGAAACCACATAACATTTTCATGATTTGGAGCTTCGTGGGATTAGATGGGTATTATCACCAGTTTGTAAAGGATTTATCAAATTCATGTTCTCTAAAGAAATCTCTCCTACAAAATAGAGTGAAGTTTTCTTTGGGATAGAAATTTCAATGTTTTTTGTTGAGATAAAAATTATTTTTAATTCTACACGAGTGCTCACTCTTATTGAGTACAAACAGGACTATGTGGTATTCTTTGATGCATTAGGTTAGGGTCTGGGATGTTTTATTTTGTAGGGTTATAGTGCCATTACATATGGCTCTCGACAATATATTTCATATGATAAGAACTATTCAACCCATGACCATGAACTCACATATGGGATTCTTGTGCTTAAGAGTTGGAATAATTACCTTTTTTTAGAAATGTTTATCATGAATTTGGACCACAAGTGCATGATTTATATATTTTATAAAAGAAATTATAATATTTTCAGATGTATTGGGTTGAGTACCTTTAGTATTACGAAATCGAAATTTTCTATACCTCATGGAAATGGAATTTAATCATTGACTCCTTAGGTAAGAAACTTTGAAACGTTGCTATGAAAGAATAATTTGAAGAGAGGAACTTGATGGATCTTTTTTCATTGTTTCATTTAGGAGTCTATGAATCAAGGGATGAGGTTTTCTTGGTCAGTGTTCAATTAAACTCATCTCTTCTGAAGATTATTATTCAGGAATAGTAGTTTGATGAAAAATTCAATAGAATTAAGAACACTATTTATGGTTGGGAGGTCGTTGCGGAGTTGTTATTCTCAATGGTGGGTATTCAATTTTTTTGGAATTTTTATTTGTCTTTGTCTATAAATAATTTGTTTATGGGAGATTATCATAATTCTTAGTGGTCAATGTATCTAGAAACCAAAAATATGTTCTATGATATGTGGGAGATATTTTGGTGGCCAAGTATGATATGAGGCATCATTGATTTTGTTCACATAAAAATACTTTTCAGAAGGTCAAGGTTGAGATTTATAGGCCTTAATGTTTAGAGTAGACACATACAATGACAACTTGGAAGTGGGATGGCATCTCTATAAATATTTTGATTAGGTTTCCATATACCCATAGAAATAAGAATGGAATATGGGTTATGATTTATAGGTTGCCAAAATTGGCCAAATTTATACTAATTCACGATAAAACCAAAGTTATGGAGTTGGAAAATCCATATATGTGAGAGATTGTTCATTTTTTAGGGAGTTCCATATGCTATTGTATCTGATAGAGATCCCAATTTTAGTTCTCACTTCTGGAAAGTCATTCAAGAGGAACTGGGATATCTAGTTCATTTGAGTATGACATGCCATATATAGATGGATGGTCAGATAGAGAGGGATATACAGATTCTTAATGATATGATTCGTGCTTACGTCCTTGATTTTAGTAAATATTTGGAAAACCATTTGGGACTGGTTGAGTTCTCTTATAAAAATATTTACCATTCCACAATCAAAATAGATCCTTTTGAGGCCTTTTATGCTAGACCTTGTAAATCTCCGTTGTCTTGGTCAAAGATCAGTGAAACATCCTAGGTTGAATCGAGTTTTTTCGGATAGATGAGAAACATGTTTCTATTAATTCATTAGAAAATTCAGACACCATAGAGCCAATAATAATCCTATGATGATCATCATCATATACTATTGGGGTTTTTAGTTACTGACCAGAGTTCTTGAAAAATTCATATCGTTTAGGTCATTAGAGGATTAGGAAAAAAGGGAATATTTCTCCTCATTTTCTGAGACCTTTTGAATATTTTGATTAGTTATGGAATGCGTCTTACCATTTAGAAAATTTTACATAGTTTATTTTGATACATAACTAGATTCATGTATCTCAGATATGAAAGTTTCTTTCTGACCCATATCATGTCTTGATCTGAGAGGATCTTGATGTTGAGCCTCATTTATCTATGACTGAGCATTAAATTAGGATTGTTGACTATGAGACAAAGTTACTTCATGGGGGGATGATATCTCTGTTCTATGTGTTATGGTAGCATGGTTTTTATTCACATGAGAGTTTGGAGAGGGAGGCACTGATGAGAGAGTATTGGCCTCGTCTTTTTTATATGGAAACTTCTTAATAGGATTTCTATAGACAGATAATCTCTATATTGGGGAAGTTTTAACACTTTTTTAATTGTTTTTAGGTACTCCTAAACCCTAATTTTGATTAAGATTTGTTTGAATCTTGGTTAGGGGTACTTCCGGTGGAATTTTGAAATTTTTTGGAGGATTCTGCAATGTGCACGGTTGGCGTACAATTTTCCCAAATCGTCTTCCACCAAGTGAAAACTGTGTTTCTTTAGGTAATAGGGGTTATCATGGTTGGAGAATAGTTTTAAAAACCATTTTCACACCTCTTATAACTAATTTACTATTATATGGTAAAATGGGTAAGTGTAATAGATTGTTTGCATGGTTTTTTAAACCATGCATCCATGCCTAGATAACCGTGCACATGGGACTTTTTAATTTCGAAAATTATTTTAAAATTCCCCAAACCCCTGTCTAAGTCCCTAGTGGACCATAATTTATAATATCTCAAATTAATGGGTCTTATAGTATATTATAGACCCTTTTGGTCTCCTCAAAATCCTATATTTGATGAATCGAAGCACCAGTGGAAGATCTAATACCACTCTGATAGGTGGATATCCTCATCTTCAAGTCATGGAATGTATACTTTATCAAGACGAAATATAAATTTTTGTTAATTATTTAATTTCATAAGAAACATTCTTTTGTTTAATATTATATATATTTTTAATAACCATGTTATGTTAAATTACCTTATAAATAAAGTACATGTCGTATATTTTGATGATATTTGATTCACATGTCCAAAATGAATTTGGAATGCCCAGAATGATCAAAGAGGTACTCTCAACCTAATCTATATAATAATAAAAATTAATTAGTAATAATTTTAATATAATAATTATAGTTATAAAATTATCAATAAATATGGTTATGAAAAATAAACTATGTGACAATCAGGACGATGGTAGATCCTACGTACGCATGAGTAACATTTCCATTTTTCAAGGATCATTATGGAAGAAGTAGTGTATTTTTAATAGACTATAAATTTTCATCATGTCATAAATAAAATATTATTTTTAATTTGAATTATATTTATTTATCATCCTTGTGATGTGGTGATAAAAAATGAATCACATCACATCATTTAGGGGTAATCCACATGTATGCATGATTGATATTATTATTTTTTTGTGAATGAAATTTTAAAAAAATATATGATAAATTATTTCTAAATAATGATAAATGTATCATTAATATCATACATATACATTAAATATATAATTAAAATATTCCATTAGAGGTGATGATCGAAAATGAATTACATCGGTCCGTGAGGTGGTATTCTGCCATGCACATGGATAATGGTTTCACTACCCATTTGATGAAAGATGACATAAATATAGGTAATTCCATCAATATAAAAAAATATAAACATTTTTAGATGATCATTTCATATTTATAAATTTTTATAAATATTTTATGGAGTTGAAAGAAGAAATAAAATAATAGATTTTTTGTGAGAATAATACCAGTTCTTCAGAGAACCTTTTTAGGTTTACACCAAAAGCCATACCAGTTAGGTTTATAATCAATAAAAGGACTATAAGACTCATTAATGGAATTAAGGATGTTATTTGGGTATGTATTGACCAAACCAAAAGACATTGAACTTGGTATAAATAATGAAAGGGGGTTCCCATTTATAAGTGAGGGGAAGAGATCTTTTCAATTTTCTTAAAGTATTAAATAAATATAAATTATTTTTAAAATTAAAATGATTCAAAATTTACAATATTAAAATATAAGATATGTTTGAGTCTAAATAATCCCATATAATTGTCATTTAACACATTTAGGTGATGTTTTTCACAAATGTCCTTTTTTAACCCTTTTTGACAATTACTATGGTATTAAACATTTATCACTTAGGGGTCAAGAAAGATAAAATAAAAGGGAAGAATTCCCATTTATGGACCATGGTTGATATTATAAATCATATCCCATTTAATTATCTAAGGTATTAATTTTCTTAAATTCAAACATTATAATAAAAAATTATTTATTATAAAATATCATTAATTCCAATCTTGACAATAATCCTTTAATTTGATTTTATAAACGTAATGGAAAATATTTAATTATAATATAAATATTCAATTTTTTTATAATTATCTAAAAAAATTTAGAACATAATTATTCATTAAAACTATATTACTTTTAATATTTTAAAAATCATTTATTTTGTTGTCATTTTAGTTAAATAAAGACTGTGTCGATGTTGTGTAAGAATTTAAGGTAATTAACTTATTATTAAAAATTAGAAATAAATTATCATCATTAAGATAATTTTATTATTCTCAAAATAATTATTAATATTCTTTCAGAACGTTCTTATTGGGATTTTTGAACACATAAAATATATTTAATAGCTAGAGAATGCCATTTTGTGTTTTTGTTTACTAAAAATATCATATAGGAAATTCTCATGCACATGGGTCAAATAAAAAATTAAATATAAAGAATATAGTGATAAGTGTTGAAATAAATTCATCTAATAATAATTAATATAGCAAGTGGTGGCCATATCGGTTTGTTTTAAGGTACGTTAACTAGATTTACCATTTGACGTGCTGATTTTTTTACTATTTGTACTATTGATTTTGAAAAAAATAATGTTTTACTCATTAAATAATATAAATTTTTATTATTAAAAATAAATAATCCATCTTAAAAATATAATCCCAATATGTGGTATAAAATCATTTTATAATAATCCCATAAAGCATAATGAAAAGCGTTTTTTTAAGAAAAAAGACATTTTAAATAAAAGATAATTTTCAATTAAATATATGACTTGTAATATTCTTACACATGAGTGTTTCTTTGAAAATATTAGAAATCATGAAAATAGTTTTTAAAAAACACAAATTTTACCTAAAAGGTTCATAATCAATTCATTAAAATATGTGATATATAGAATACTTTTTGAAATCAAACTATTTCCATGAAAACTCATTATCAAACATAGAAATGTATTATAGGGGGCTTGGAAAAATATATTTATATAACCCATACAAAACCCCATGAATTTTATTTATCATAAGATTTAATTCTAATATAAATATCCAAAAATAATAATCATTACCCAATGTATTAGTGAAACATCTAGGCTCCAAATTCTATATTCTATATTAGGATCACCCTTCATCGTGAGCTATATCGATCTCACACATCATCATGAGAAATATCAAGCCCACCCATTATCATAAACAATTTATAAGGACTATATCATGAATAAGACCCTTTAAAAGCCCTTTTATACCCTTATGCAAAACACTTTTGGATATCAAAATACCATTTCATTTTAAAAACACATTTTCCAATAAAAAATTACCTTCAATAAGGGAAGGATTTAATTTCATTGAATAAATCATGGAAGTTTATAAATATATAAAAAGAAGTCATATATTGGTTATGATGGTGTGAATAGTCTTTATCGTTGTAAATGTTAAAATAAGGCATTCCCTTTTTTCTTTTATAAGGAAAGTCAAAACATTCTGTAAAAAGATTTCATTTATAAATCTTTGAGATATATTACAAAGGGGACTACCTTTTCATTATAATTATTATATGTTCATATAGATACATTAATAAGTAATTTCGTGAAAAAATATGGGCCTGGACGATTTTTTTTATAAATGAAACATTACAGGAGGATTTTTAAAATTAACTACCTTACCTTGAGTTTGATTCATATCATATGTTATTTATCATCATGATTAAAAAACATAAGATAATTATTTACATTATTAATAACATTTTGAAGTTAAATATTCTTTTTTTTATTTATTACCTTGATTTATACAATTACCTAATCTATTAAGTTAACATCAAAAGTTTTGATGATATTTATCTCATATGTCAAAAATGAATTTGGTAGGTTTACTGTGTTCAAAGATGTAATTATTCCTTCATATATATAATAAAAATCAAAAAATAATTATCATTTATATACATAGATTTTAATTTTAAAACCATTCACAAAATATATTTATAAAAAATGAACTATGCTATATTCATAGAGGCAGTAGGATGTACGTACACATGAGTAACATTTACAATTTAGAAAGATCATTAAGTAATGTATTTCATTATTATTTTACATTTAAATAATTATAATAATATAACCATTAACATATTATTACTTTAATTAAACTTTGAAATATCATCTATGTGATGTGGTGATGAAAAAAAATCTCATCGGTTTGTGGAGGTTGTAGTACACAGGTACACACGAATGATATTATAAATTTTCACTGAATTAAATGGTAAGAAATTAAATGATTTATTAAATTTTAAAAATTTTAAATATTTCATTAATATCATATATGTATACATTAAATACATAATTACAACTAGTTATAATAGTAAGGGATGGAAAACAAATTACATTGGTTCGCGAGGTGGTAGTTCGTTGTACAAATGAATAATGGGTTTGTCTTCTCATTTTAGGAAATGGAGATGGATATATGTTATTCCATTAAGATATTAAAATATCATTATATTATATATACTATTATAATTTCATCATGGTTTAAAATTTATTTAAGATAGAAGAAAACAAAACAAAACAAAAATGCTTAGTTAAGAGATATACCTCTTCTTCAGACAACATCTTAAGGTTTACATGAAAAGAGTTTTAGGATGGATTTAAACTAAATATCGGGTATATAAGATATGAATAGGGATGTTAGAAATTTATTTCGGAATTCCTGGCCCAAATTTTCTTCACGAAGTGTGAAAAAAAGAGAAGAAGAGGTTCCATTTTATATGAGAGGGGAAGGATACTATTGTAATTCCTAAAAATATTAAATAAATACAATTTTTTTATTATTTAAATGTCTAGAAATTTAAAATATTTGAATATAAGATGAAGGTCACTCAATATACTCTCATACAAAAAAAATTTACACATTTTTAAGTAATGGTTTCACCCTTATCATTTTTGTAACCCGTTATAACCCTTTTTGACAATTATCATAGTGTTAAAGATTTTACTTATTATGGGTCACTAAATTTAATATAAAATAAATTGTGGAAAATTAATAGAACATGGTTGATATTTTTTGTAATTTAAAAACATTATGGTGGAACATAGGGTTTTTTAGATTTATAAATCATTTAATAAAATATTATCTATTATAAAATAACGTAAATCCAAATGTTGGAACTTTTAATTTAATTTAAACCTTGAAATTAAAAGGCAATAATTCATTTTTAATATAATGATTTAAAACATCTATAATGTTATTTTCCATCTAAAAAATTATGAAATAGCATAATTAATTAAAATAATATTACTTTTAATATTAGAAAAGGCATTTATTTTATTTTTTTTAATTTCATAAATATTATATCCTTATTGTGTAAGAATTTAAGGTAATTATTTCATATATGAATATATAAATAAATAACCTTAATAATTAAAAGTCAATTTTATATAAAATTATTATTTATAACTGACTATTCCTTCTTTTTATCCTTATTTAAAAAATTTAAAGATAATAACAAAAAAATAATTCCATTTTTTAATTTTACTTATATAATACATTATAAATGAAAAATCATGGAAATATAGAAAAAAGGTCATATATTAATTTTTTTTGATTATTATGGATTAAATATAACCATAAAATATAATTAAAGGAAGAGTTAGTGTTACTTTATAGTCTTTATCACATTATTTTTACCATTAATTAATAAAATTTTACATTTATTATGGTAACAAATTTTACTATGATTACTATTCATAATGAATAAAAATAAAAAGGATATATTTTAAAAAAATAAAAAAAATAATCCAACTTTGGAATCCATTTCCATGATTCAAAATAAAGAATTATAAGATTTTCATTTAAAATTAAACTCGTAAAACATTATGAAAAACCATTTTTTCAAAAAAATACCTTTTGATGTAAAAAAAGTTTTTATAAGAAAAATAAGTATAAATATTATTAAATAGACTTTAATTGGAATATATTAAATCAAAATAATGAAATTATATTTTAAAATAAATGAAAAATAGTATTTGAATTTATAAATACTTTAAATGATATTAATGTTTTCAATAAAAGGAGTTTTTCACTATTCATTGAGAACTCGAACTTTTTCAAAAAAAATTCTAAAATGAAATATAAGATAATTTAGAAATAATGAATTTATATCTTTTATATAAAATGTAATTTAAAAAGGAGTCATCATTTCATTATATTTTCCAGTGAAAAAAAATAAATAAGAACCATTTATGAAGAAAACATATTTTTGAAGAATAAAATGACTTCCAAAAATAGATTTCATATTTACTAAGAAATAACAAAAAAATTTGAGTAGGAATTTTATATATATATATATATATATTATAATTTATTTAGTCTTATTCATACCATCCAATTCAATGGAAACATTATAACTGTAAAATTTAAATTATAATATTTTTTGGTTTGTTTAAAATTGATGTTGCATATCTATTATGATATAGAATAATGTATTATTTTAAATTCATGGGATATTATATCACACATTTAAAAATTATATCCTATAAATATGATCATGATATCATTAATCATGTAGTGGATAATTTAATACACCTTTGTTGAAAATATATATCCTAAAAGGGTTAATAAAACTTCTTCTTGAATAGAGTGAAGGGAAAATATGATGGTAATTAGGAATAACACATAGTATGGTTTATAAGTATGAGAACGTTTGTGGGAAGTTTAAATATGGTCATCGAGGAAAAATAAATTTCAGAAAAGTGATAAAGAGTGACAAAGATCATTGATCATAATAAAGTGATGATCATTAGAATATTTATATAAAAAAATTGTAAAGGAATGAGGTGTGAAAAATATAATTGATTCATTAAAAATGATGGTAATATGATAATATTTGGTTTTAATATCCTTTTCCTAGAGTGTAGGAATTACACTATAATCTAGATTAAGAGACTAAGGAAATAAACTTACATAAAATTTATAATTTCATCCTTTACTCAATTTACACCACAATATCATATTTTTCTCCATGTGATGAAACAATTGATGTTGTTTTGTATTCATAATTCATGAAAATTTACAAGCATTGAATAGTATACATACATAAAATTATTAAAATATATGTCTCTTATCATTATAAATTTTCTAAAACCAAATTTTTAGCATAAGGTAAGATTATATCCATAATGAATAAACCATTACATGAAGAAGAAATACATTAATCTTCAAATCCTCAATAATAACACCCAATGTTTAACTTATTTTTATCCTAAAAACTTTTGAAATTATTCCCAAACATTTTATAAACCTAAAAAATTAATAATAACTTGATCGTATATACATCATATATTAATTAAAAATTTATCTTTAATCACCATTAGTCACCCATAAAGTCATATACCATAAAATTAATTTTATCTGACCATATAATCTATAATATTTGATAATTATTTCCACAAGAAACATGACGAAATATAAATAAAAATTATAACAATAAATCTTAGAAAATATTATGTAACCATTTATTCATAAATAAAATCCCATCATATTCATAAATATTTCCAATCACATTATTTATAAAATTTACCCCAAATTTAAAGTGTTCCTATTTAGAATTTCTATTAGTCACTTAATCACCCAATAACTTTTCAATCATATGGTTATATATATGGAAAAAATATAATCCAAAAATCTACATCATCATTATTTTTCATGTTATTTATATAATTTTAAAACAATTGGGACATCACATAGGCCAGTGGTAGGTGGTGAACCCTGTTCACCCTTCGATTATTTGTTCAAGCCCCATGACTATTCATGATGAAACTATTTTTCACTTGGTCAAAGGGTTTCCTTTTAATAACAAAATATAAATATTATTTTTATAATAATACTAGAAATAATATGATCATCCTAAAAATATCATTAATAATAAAAACACTTATTAACCTCAAATAATTTTAATACAACTTAGTTTTCCAAAAAAATAATAATAATTTGAATGGACAATTATTTCCTAATCATCATTCACTTATTAACCCAATGTGTTATTTATCCCTTTTTCCGATTTCCTCAAATTATTCTATATATAAATTATCACATTTTTACTGTAAAATTTTTCAATAATATGGATTATATCTATCATATGTATCAATATATTGAAAAAAATGTACCATAGAAAAATACTTAGATATTTCCTGATACTCATTAGAAAATAAATAATAAAATTACACTATATAATAATTTGGAAAATAGATATAGAAATAAATCACCCATTAAAATTCTTTAAGAAACCTTCAACCATGCCTTATTATATTAATTTTTAATACTTTATGCATAAAAATAAATGATATGAAATGTTTCCTTATGATTTTTCAATATCATCCAACTAATTTTTCATAAATAGACCAATAGATAATTATTTATAAATTAAATATATAAATCAGGTTATTCTTTTATATTGTTGATACCCCCTTTATCATTCATCAGAAAGTCCATATTTTTTTTAAAGAAGTGAATATGTTTGTGGTATTTTTGTTTCTGAATGAGATGGATGAGTTGATATGTTGAAAGAAAATAAATTATATTCCATGACAAATATAAATTTTGGGGAAATGTAATGGTATTATATAGAAAAAATGTTTCATAGAGGTGATTTTTATTTCTAAAATGATTTCAGAAACATTTGAATAAGTTTTTTCCATGATAGTGATCATTAAATCATTTTAAATTGATAATAAGGTTGTGTGTCATCCTTTTATTTTCAAAATGGTAAAAAATCATTAATTTGTAGAAAATATCATCAGTAATTTTTAAAATGAATCATTTCATGTTAAAATGAGAATGTTTCTTATAAATACTATACCCAAATAAATTTAGTAATACTTTGACAATAAAATTGTCAAAATTAACGAAAATAAATTTAAAATTAAATAATATTTTAATATCAATGGTTATCTAACACATCTTCACTTACATTTCAAAAAAAATTATATCATTTTACAAAAATAATCCTTCACCTTAAACCTAAGGGTTATATATATCAGAACCCAAATAAACATCTCCAAAAATATCATTAATATCCTTTTAATCCATCACTTAAAATATAATAGTTGTATTTTATTTGTTTGAAATTTTTAGAAACATTAAAATTAGAAAATGATATTGGTATCTATAACTTATATAAAATAATTATAATATGCAATGTTTTATAAACTATTTCTCTTATACCAACTATTAGGAACCCACCACAAACATCAAACAATCTAGTATCTGTAGACCATAATTCACTCTATTCCATTCTTAGAGATATTTACAATAGATAGTTTCATATATTTAGGTCTCAACACATACATAAAATGAACATATATTAATATGTGGAAACTTCTATTTAGTATAAATTTTATCATGAAAGAATCATTCAAAAAGAAATAAAACTTATTTTCATCAAAAATATTCATTGATTTGACCATGAATTATTAGTTATTATTACACATACTTAATCCCCATGATTGTTTTTAATAAAATGGGATATGCATAAAAAACTCACAAAGGGATATACAAATAATGATAGAAACCTATTAGTCTATTTTAAAATTATGAAATTATAAAAATAGTATTCCTTTAACATAATAAATTTTTTTCTTTAAAAAATAATTAATTAATTTCACATGAAATCAACATTAATCCTTAATTTATTTCATAAAATACTTTATAATAAATAATAACAGTAAAATCATAAACTTTAGGGTTTCTGAAAAAAGTGTGATAACGAAGGAAAAAACATTCAAAAAAATATAAATTTTTATACAAAAGGTAATAATTTCATCAAAACAATTGATATTTAGATTAGATTTTTAAATAAAATTATTTCCATGATAACTCCTGATAATGTATATAAAAGTTATATGATACTTGGGACATCAAATTTATAGAACCCTTATAAAACCCTTATAAATGAACTAACCATATAGTCGATTTCAAATAGAATACTTTAGGGACATAATCATCACAAAATTAATTTGATATCTATTTTGGAACACCCATTTTATAAACTATAATAGGATATAGCATCATAATAGGATATATTGGGAATAACCTTCATCATGTTCTATATCGGAATCACATGTTATCGTTAACAAAGTTCATAGAATATATCATGATTTAAACCATTGAAAAACTCATTTAAACACCTGTGAAATACATTTTTGCATATTAATATAAAATTTCCTTTAAAACACATTTTTCTAAACATAAATTTCCCAAAAAAGGGAAGAATATTTTTTCTTTTAAGAAAATATGGATTCTTATATTGTAAGTAAGAAATAAAATAATGGTCATGATGACTTAAAAGGTATTTTTCACCACATAAGTTAAAGTAATACATTCCCTTTGTATTTTGTAAATGAAGTAAACACATTATATAAAAAGATTTAATTTTAAAAACATTAAAATAAAGTCAAAATAGATCTAAAATATCATTTTTTATTTTATTTATATTGGGCCTGAGGTAATGTATTTTCATCTCACTTTTATTTTTATGAAACAAATTCCATATTAACCACTTGTTTCTTTTATGTGGTGTATAAACTACCTAGTAATTTAGTTTTTATCATTATTATGAAAATTATTGGGATTTACATATCCATATAATTTTATTTATTTCACATTTTTTATGATTCATATGTTACCAAAGTAATAAAAATTATTATGTTATAATCTATTTAATTACTAGGAAATTTTATGATCATGTTTTTTATGATAAAATTATATGATTGTCCTCTTAATAAACTCATGAATTTTCCTCTCATTTGGCTATTAATTTACAATTCCTATTTTATATTCATTTTATACTCCTTATCTACTAAAGTTACCAAATGAATATTTGTATGGAAAAAATGAATTTATATTTATCATTAATAAAAAACCCTTATATTACATTTCTAAGTTTTCACTAATTTTTTTCAAGAATTTTTTAATACTATTATATACATTTTTATTATAATTTTACATATTTTTTAATTTTTATTTTTAAAAAAAATAATGTTCTTGTTGTTTTTTAAATGAGGTGTTTTTTTGACTTTTTACAAAAGTTTAGAAGAGCTTTTATTCTTTTAACTTATATAGTATGAACGAAATTTCATTCCATGATGAACCATCAATCATTTGAATCTTACCTTACATACTTTCAAGTTTCTTCTCAAATATATTATTTTCTCTAATATTATGCACATTTTTCAGTTTTAAATAATTTATTTCAAATAGAAAAGGTTCTCTTCCTCAATAAATATTCTAAATAATGTTTTAATGATATTTCTGATCTAATATGACATCCATTGATGTCATGTATGTTTTACTAAGGCTATAATATAATTATATGTTCTTTATTCTATCTCTATATGGCATATAATTCTTATGAAAACATTTTTATGAAACTGAAAACTTTTAAATAAGATTTTCAATAATTAATTATTGAAATGTTTATAAAAACCTTTTTTTCTCCATGTTTTATGCTATTATTAAATGTTTATGATACCCATTTAATTATAAAGGGTTATTTTATGATTAATGTTTTATGATCTTTTAGCACGCGTATGTATGGTTTTCATTATAATATAGGTGAACCTGAAATTATATAGCCCTATAATGCATTGGGAAAATATTGATATCTTATAAGATAAATAAGACTCGAATATGAAGTGAACCTAGTTTAGTAAAGGACTCTTCCAACTATGATAGTGTTGGGAGTGAAACTTTATTGCTATGATGTTTTAGGGATTAAACATAATCTTATATAACAGTCTTCGAAATGATCCTTGACTACTATGTAAATGATTTTTTATTCTTATTTGTCTATGATAAACTAATGTATTATGCCAATGTTATATCTCAAGACTAATATTCTTTGATTATTATATGATTCATGTCTTATAAACTTCCAAGATTCGCTATATGAATCAAAATTATGATCTATGATATGAAAATTATTATTTCTAAATGATATTCTCATGTCTTCATATCTTTAGGCTCATGTTTTGAAAATATGATCATTGATATCTCCCTTATCTAACCATATAGAGTATTTAAGATTACCCTTTATTATGTTTCCTTTTCCCCAGGTTAGTAAGAGAGGTACTAATTAAGATATGTCAAAGAAGGTTGCTAGTTATTAAAAACATAGTGGAAAATTATGATGTTCACTTATGAACAACTTGTTTTTATAATTTTCCAAAGGAAATAGACCTATATGATTATTGTGTGGATATTTATGTTACGTAAGGAATATTCATCAATTAAGTTTTGACACATTTTAATGAAAAGTATACGTCACTATAGTCGGTATCAGAGAAGTTTTTAGATAACATTTGGAATCATTGATGAGTAAAATTTAGTGAGAATACTAGGGATAAGTCTATATATAGGATGAGATCCTAATGTTTTTGTAATTATAATTGATAGCGAAGGTTAAATCTATGGTGATTTAGAAATAAATAATATATCTTGATTTAGAAATATAATAAATTAGTGTTCATAGAGATCTTGGTATCCACAATGATTATTGTTACTTATAGTATGATTTTTTATTTTAATGGATGACTAGAACCTGAAGGAATCTAGTTAATGCTATAAGTGATGAATAATGAAACGATTTTCTTATTGAGAAAAAATATTATGGGATTTAGAATAAAATATTACATTACTATTATAATGAAAATATCTCTACCTATGAATCATATTGAACATCTAAATGAGAAATTAACACAAGAATATTCTTTTGTATCCTTGATGAAGTTACATCCTACTTCTTTTAGGGGCTCCACTGATTATCTAATTGCTGAGTAATAAGTCAGTACCACCGAATAGATATTTTTTTTCTCCATTATTTAGAAAATTAAAAATTCATTTTTTTATCTATAATTTTTAAGGATAAGATTATCAATGGTGGACTCTTATCATAAATATGAGTCCAAAAAAAAAGAAATTTACTCCATATAGTGGGATGAGTTTATGAAATTAATTTTCAAAAATTAAATTCCTCTTATTCATCTTATGAAAATGGAGAAGGAATTCATTGACCTAAATAAAGGATGACGAATCCATTAGCACTTATGAGGAAACTTTTTCATGAATTTTGAGGTAAACTTATGGTATTTTTCTGTAAAAAAAATTAATGTAAGGTTGATCGATTCTTCATACGATTTAATCTATGTCTCTAGATGGAGTTATCCATAAGATACTTTAGAAGCAATGAATAAATAATATTATGTGATATGAAGGTGGAAATTGAGACCATATATATTTATCCATCTAATAGTTTTGATAAGAAAAGAATAATGTAATTCAAAAAAAAATAAAAAACATGGAGAAAAGAATATGATCTTTCATGTATACTCATAGTTTTGAAGGAAAAAATGGTTAAAATTTTCTTAATGCGACTAGTAAATGTTTTAATTGTGGGTAGGAAGTTTATAAAGTAATAAAATGGTGAAGTGATTGGAAGAATTTAGGTAATGATGTGAATAGAGGTAAAGCCCCATAAAATAAACCACACACACTCAAATTTTTCATATAAAAGTTGTACGGGAATTATGTTAAATAGTTCTAAAACCCTATGGTTAATGATAATGATTGACAATAACCTCTTAAGATTGTATAAAAATTTAAATCTCATTTTATCACTAATTCAAATGAGTATGATTATCCATCTAATAGTTTTGATAAGAAATGAATAATGTAATTCAAAAAAAACTAAAAAACATGGAGAGAAGAATATGATCATTCTTGTATACTCATAGTTTTGAAGGAAAAAATGGTTAAAATTGTCTTAATACGACTAGTAAATGTTTTGATTGAGGGTAGGAAGTTTATAAAGTAATAAAATGGTGATATGATTGGAAGAATTTAGGTAATGATGTGAATAGAGGTAAAGACCCATAGAATAAACCGCACACAATCAAATTGTTCATATAAAAGTCGTATGGGAATTATGTTAAATAGTTCTAAAACACTATGGTTAATGATAATTATTGTCAATAACCTCTTAAGATTAGATACAAATTTAAATCTCATTTTATCACTAATTCAAATGAGTATGATTATGACCTGGTGAATGGTACAATTACCATTCAGTCTCAAAATTCTAATGACTTATTTGACTTTGGTTTTAACCAATATATTATATGTGAATAAATTTATAAGGGTTTCAAAACTACACCCTATGATTATATATTGAAATTTATGTGAAAACCTCAAATTGTATGATGGTCATATCTAAATTCTATGTTTCTTCTCCAATTTATGTTCATAGGTATATTCTTCTTGAAAATATTGTTAGTCTTTCTATAGTTTAATTTGATGTTATTTTTGGAATGGATTGGATACAACATTAATTTCTATGGAAGGTATTCCAAATTTGACATTTCAAACAAACCTTTCATTTTATATCATTGTGAAGATAAATTTGGACATTTAATGAAAATAAATCCATTATTTATGTCTTCATTCTTGTCCAAAAGGTTTGTTTATCTCAGATGGTTAGGGAGAAACATGACATATAAAATATTCTTATTTTATGTGAGTTTTTTATTTATTTCTATAAAAAACGACTGGTCTTCTAATGAATTTTGAAATTATGTTCCCAGTAGAACTCATATGTGTTCTTAAACCTGTTTCAAATAATCCATAGAGAATTTCCCCAATTGAGTTATTGGAATTGAAGAAGAATGTCCCTGAATATCTTAACAAGTGATATATTTAGCCAATTTTGTTACCATGGGGTGCACCAGTTATTTTAGATAAGAATAAAGACAGATCAATGCGAATATATATTCGATTATGAGTAACTGAACAAGATCAAAATCAAGAACAATCATTATTTACCCTATATTGAAGACTTGTTAGATAAACTATATGGATCTCAACACTTTTCCATGATTGAACGTAATTATACATATCATTATAATTGATGGTCAAGGAGGATATACCTATGAAATCATTCTATACAAGGTATACACATATTGAATACATAATGGTTACATTTTTTCTGAATAATTACCCTATTGACCTCATAGTTTTATTTAATATAATTTTTAGAAATTAAATTTATTGATTTTTTATAGTTCTATTAGATTTTACATTGAAGTATT
Source organism: Viscum album (assembly GCA_963277665.1). Taxonomy (NCBI): domain Eukaryota; kingdom Viridiplantae; phylum Streptophyta; class Magnoliopsida; order Santalales; family Viscaceae; genus Viscum; species Viscum album. The sequence continues at coordinate 153,354,331 of OY728156.1, read as the reverse complement.
CAAAGAGAACATAAGAGAATAAAGATTAATTTAGAATTGTGTAGAAGACCCCAAGGAGAACATTTATGAAGAATATACAAATTGTGAATTTGTCTTCAGAAATTTCCATTCTTAGGGAATATAATATAAAGTGGGGTTATTTAAGTAGATCCTGCAAAGATAAAAGCTATTGAACATTGGTCCAGACCAACCAATTGGTCGACCAACCAAAGTTTTATATGTTTTATAGGAAATTATTATCACTTTTGTGGTGAATTTATCGTGAATGTCTAATCCACTAACCATGTTAACACAAAATGGAGATAAGTTTATTTAGGTAGATTAATGTGATGAAAATTTCAAATAACTATAAAGAAGTAAATTCAGTACACTTATGATTATGTTACCATACATTAAAGAAGGGTTTTTAATCTATAGTGATTCATTAAATAATATACTAGGATACGTTCTCATGTATAATAGACTCACACCAATTTAAGTTTCATGAGAATCATTACCCAACTCATTATGTGGATTTAGATGAGGTATTTTTGGAATAAAATATAAGGAGAAATTATACATATGGATAACTATGCAATATATAAACTGATCATAAAATTTTAATGTACATTTTCTCACAAATAGAGGTGAATATATTCTAGAAAAGATGGATGGATCTGATTTAATATTATGACTTCTTAGTACATTACCACCCCAGGAAATAGAAAAAGTTCAAAAGTTCTATGAGTTGATATGATAATTATAGTTTATTTGTCATGAGGTTCACAAAAGATATAATATTAATTGATTTTTAAAGGATGGATCATGAAATACTGAAATATTTTATGAAATATTTTCTTTCTCAAAAGAGTGTTCAACTATCTTTCCATGAAATGATTAAAGAGGTGTATATTGAAGATGTAAAGCTAGAGAAGAATGTGAGAAATGATACAAAGTTTAACCATGGATTTGATTTAATGATAATGTTTTGGAACTATGTATGTGGACCATAAATAATATATTTTAAGGATATTTTTTATGTGTATCATAGTTTATCATTATCTATTTATCTTGGAAGTAAAAAAGAGTTATAGATACCTAAAAGAGTATTTATGGGCGAAGAACAAGAAGAGAGGTATTATAGAGTATGTATATTGGTTCTTTGTATATCAATAAGTTAATTATGATAGATATAATTATAATGGGATTTTATAACCATTACCCATATAAGAATGGGAATGGGGAAATTTCACTATGGATTTTGTTGTTGGACTTACCAAAACATTCAGAAGTAATATTTATTTTTGGGTTGTATCTGATCATCTTACAATCTCATCACATTTTATTTATATTAGATAATAAATATATCTTTAATATATTTATATAATATGTATTTAGAAAATGTTAATGTTTCATGGATTACCACATTCTATTTTATAAGTTCAGGATCTGAGGATTACATTAATGTTATGGTGAAGTATTTTGTATGATTTTAATAGATAATTGAGTTTCAACAAAACATATCATCATGAATAATATTTCAAGTATGAGGGAACCATTTAAAATCTATTGGATATGTTGAGATATTATTCTAATGAATTAAAATGTGCTTGAGATCAATAACTTTTTATAGTCATTTTTTCAAATAAAAATAGATTTAATTAAATAATTCATATATATACTTATGAATATATCTATGGAGAGATGTGCAGAGCACTAATTTGATGGGATAAAGTTGAAAAAATAATGCTATTAAGACTGGATATAGTTAATGAAATGGCATATAATTTTATATATATTCAACAATACATCAAGGAATCTAAGAGTCGACAGAAAAGTTACGATTTCAATCATCAATATGATCTTAAATTTGATGTTAGTGAGACGGTTATTATTCAAATTTTTTCATTGAATATGTTTATGAGATTTAGAAAGAATGGAATTTTTAATGCTATATATATTGGACCTTTCAAGATTATAGATCATGTCAGCATGATAGCTCACAAAATTTTACATCCACCTAATCTCTCTCAATTTAATGACATGTTCCATGTATCTCTGTAGAGGACGCACATACCTAATCCTACATATGTACTGAACTCTAAGGTTATATCATTATATAATGATACTTTATATGTGTAAAAACAAGTGGATATCATGTATAATAGATATAAAGTTCTATATAATAAAAAAACTCAACATAAAAAATTTCTCTATGAAATCATAAATTTAAAGAAGCTCTACAAGAACTTGAGGATGTGATGAAACAAAAATATTCATATTTTTTTCTACAGAGTGATAAATTGCAATGGAAATTATAATTTTATGGGTGGGGGAGGGAGGGGGTGGGGGTATAATGTAACACCCCAAGATTTTATAATATATTTTCATTTATGTAATATTATTTCATTGATAGCTTGTGTTACATAGAACATCGAGTTTAAACAATCCACAATATAATTTTAAAATATAATAATGTGACATTTTCCTCCTAGCCATTGAATTGGAGGGTATGAATAGGACTAACGAAATAATTAAAAACCTATGGTGACATATTTGAATATTAATTCATCTGTTACCAGTTATTTAGAAATAATATATAAAACATGTAAAAAAATATGTTTATCTGAAATAATATTTTTATGCGTGAAATGTATTTGTTTCTTAATAATTTAGATTATTTTTTATGGAATGATATTAATAAAATTTATATATTATATATTAAATATTTTTTCAACATTCATCTAATATTTTTAATATTCCAGATATAAAAATATTTCTAGTGTTATTCTTAAAATTTATTTTTTAAAACAATGTTTCTGTAATGTTTTTCATACTTATTTTTAAAATTAATTTATCTCACGCAGAGGTGATAAATTTGATAAATAGGATTCAATATTTTGAATTTCAATTTTTTTTCTATGGGTCCCTTTTATTTTTAAACACTAAAAAGAATAACTATGGTAGAATTTGTCATCAAATCAATGGGTAAATCGAGTTAATTTGGGTTAAAACTAAGTGATAATTCCATAGTTTTTCATCCTAATTTCTATTTTAAAAATTAAATTCGACCCTTATAACCTTAGCATTGATATTTATTTGTTTTGATGAAACTTTTCCATTAAAATGAAATTTATAATATCTAAATAAACTAAATTTACAATGTTCCACTCCTTACGTTTTAAATATCTCATATGTGTTCACATAGGGAGAAAAGAATGTTATAAATGAATATAAATGTCCATTTTTAGAATAATGAAATTATTTTCATGATGGAAATTCAATTATAATTTTTAGTAATTAAATAATTACATTAAATTATTTTACAAAGATAATGAAATATTTATTCTATTAATATAATGTTTAAATAAATGATTTTTCGAATATTTGAAGTAAGATAATTTGAGGGTGTTATATTGTTCCAAATTTTTTGAGATAAATAAAACATACTAGTGATGTGTTAAAGGATTAATTAAAATTTTACGATTTATATTTATGAATTAAAAATCAATTCAAATTAAAAATGATCTATCTTACAATGTATTGATACAAAATATTTTTTATTAATATTTTTTTATGTGGAATTTATCGCGACACCGAGTTTAAATAAAACATAATATACTATAAAAAATTTATTATGTTATTGTAACCAACTATAAATTATATTGGTGTGTATAAATAGAGCTAAATAAATTATAAAAGATTAATTTTCACATATGTATAAAATTAATTCATTATTTTGTAATTAATTTTAAATAAAAATGATAATAATTTAAAAAATAAAAAACATGCTTTTATGAAAAATTGTTTGTGTGCGTAATATTTTTTTTATCTTCATAAAAATGTTTAATAAATATTGGTTAAGTATTTTACTGAAATTTATATATTATATATTCAATAAAATGATTTAAAATTTATTTATAATATTTTACTATGCATAGGATAAGAATAAATCCAGTTTAATGCTTAAAACCTGTATTTTTCTAAATTCAGATGTCCCCATATTTTGCACACTATTTTTAAAATTAACTTCTACCTATTAAAGGTATTTAATTTGATAAAATTTATTCCATATTTAGAATTATGATGTTATTATTTGGTAAATTGGACACCTTTATTTTTTAGGCATTATGAATTGTAATCGATGTAAAGTTTATCACCTCTGTAAATGATAAATTGGGTTAATCTAAGTGAAAACTAAGTGTTATGGTCGCCATTTTTCCTATAAATTAAAATTTAATACATTGAACTATTATATTATCACCTGAGGCTCAAAATTTAAATTTTTAAGAGACACTTCTCTAGGAAAATAAACTATATAATATTTAATGAAAACAAAGTTACAAAGTGTCACTCTATTAGTTTTAAATATCTATTTTTTGTTTAAAGTTGAAAAAATGAAACTTAAAAACTAATATTAATATTATTTATTAGATAATTGAATTATCTCCATGATGGTAAATTGTTTATATTTTTTTTATTAAATAATTAGCTTAAATTATTTTGTAACACTAAATAATATTTATTCAATTAATTCAAAAATAAAATAAATTATTTTGAAAATATTAATATGTATAAACATTGAGATATTTATAGTGTTAAATTTTTTTTCTATAATTATAACAAAATATTTATGCTAATAGGATTGTAATTTTATCATTTTATTGTTTTCCTTTAAGTAAAATTAAATGATTAGTGTCAAAATTAACTTTAATGATATATTAAAGAAATTAATAAATTGTTAAATTATTTAAAACTCCAAAAATTATTATTTTTGAATATGTGAATGTAATATTATTTAAAAATAAAGAATGGTATATTTATGGGTCACTCCACCATTTATGGTAATGTTATTAAATGTACATGGATAAAATAGTTATTATAGAGGTTATGGTTTCAAATAATTAAAAATGGGATTAATCAAAAGGATAGTGTTTAAAAGTACACGAAAATATTCCCAATTTTATTTTTAATGGGATTTCAACCCCATACTTCCTTATTTTTTTATTCCCTATCCTTTTGTAATAATTTATCGAGGGACTTTTTTAATTATATCTTTATCTTTTAAGAAATCTCAAGAGTTCCACAATTTTAAAATGGCACCCCTCTTTCATTTCCTTACACCACATTGATCCACATATATCAAAAATCCCAAAGAAATATACACTCTAAACATATTTAAACACATTTTACAGGTTATTTTATTCATAAAATGGAAACCAAGGATTCTTAATTGGAAATAAAATAGTGCTCCTTCAAAAAAGAGGTATCCTCCATAACCGATCACTTTCTTTTTAATTATTCTGTACCTCCACTAAATATGTTGTATTTATCATAAAATAATAACCTTAGTATCCAAAATATAATAAAATTTCACTATTATCCTCCCACTTTCCCATATAATGGGAAGTGAATGTATCCCGTGTGCGTACGTATGACTTACCATCTCTATGTGGTGAAATACTTCATTTCCCCCCACTATATTTCATGGATGGTTATTATGATGGGTATAATGTTTATATATCAAATTTATGACATAATTAATCTTCTAAAATTATAATATCCTCCCTAACATGTAATTACCCCCTCCCTATAATGTGTTCCCCTCTTAGATCGACAATGGGAGAAGAGAGATAGTGATCTCCGAGTCCTGCCTCTAATAGGCCATTGTTTGGTAACTAGGACTGAGGGTATAGTAAACACACTGATGGGAGGAACTTCAATTTAAGAAAACACATATAGAACAGATGGATAATATAGACACCAACCAACTAATGTGAAAACTGCATTATAAATGAAACCCCATGTACACAAGTGTAATTTCATACAATAACTACTATAACTAAAAGGGAAAATTGAGTGTTCTAAAATAATGTAAAGATAGAAGTGACCTCAAATCCCAAATAGATAATAAAAAACCCCAAGATAGTAGTAACCAGCCTGATCTCTAACCTTCTCTAACTTATCTGAAAAAATTGTTTATATATATGTTGGGTGAGTATAACAATATACCCAATAGGGTCATCCTTAAATCCTATCATGAAAAATTAAAGAAAGCATGATAAATCACAGTAAACAAAAAGTGAAACTAACTCATCACCTAAACAGGTATACTAAGTTACCAACCTCAACATTTCTAGTCCAACAAATTAATTCGTACAAGAAAATATAATATAAAAAATAATATCAAGGTTACCCCACCACTACTTCTCCACTGGTTTTCCACTCTACCCCAATGTCTCATGTCCTGAGCATCACTTTCCAAAAGGCTAACCCATATACACCTAGGTGAAACACCAAAACATTCACATAATTCAACACACCACCATGTATACATAACCAAACGTAACTATGTAGTCTCTGGGATCCACTATAGGTGGCATAAAATTTATCATACATTGGGTATTATACCTCAATCCATCATAGCCCATACACCGAGTAAGGATCCTCAATCCAGCACAACCTACACATGTTATACCTATAGTAGTCCTTTGGAAACCTTATCAAAAAAATATGTTTGTGAAATTACCACATTATATTATAGCCATCTACACACATATATTTCAAAAATAACTATCGTACATATGAGTAAATGTAAATACCAACAGGAGAGTGAAATGCCAAAGGGGTTAGCTAGCCATCAATACACCCATCGAGATATTAGGGAAACCAACCCTAGGAATCATAATCCCTAGGGTGTCATTTTTTATAGAAGATAGGGTGAATTATCCTATAGAAACAAAAAAATTATAGAATACAATATTTCTCACAACCACAATATGGGTATACCCTTTTCATGGACTCAATTGTAGATAACTTCTCTTAGAATCCCAGGTGCCCCTACTAAAATTGATATCCTATAATCACACAACCATATAAAGAACTATATTAAATTAAATGATCCTTTTTATTAGTTTCACTTTAAGTAAATTAATTCTTTAGCTATTAATGAATCATTATCATTTTACAAATTACATTTCATTCGTATTTCAACAAAAATTCATGCCCTCCACACATAAGAAAATCATGCCCATAGCCTCTCCAAATTTCAATATCAGCATTGAACCCCCGTAAACTTCAACCCCATGGGATAAAAATTTATTCTTTTATTTAACATAATTATTTTCCACACTACGAGGTGGTCTAGGAAAATGTTCTAAGATACCCAAACAAAAGGGTCTCAAATCGATGAGTATATGAACTATTCGTTGATTATTTTTCTCCAATAGTTGGAGAGTAAACTTATCCAACCACAATGAGATAAACATAGAATGCAGATGGAATACCCCATGAGTCTTTTCCTCCCATGGAAAGAGAGTAACAAAACATATCTTTATACCTCAACTAGTGGGGAAAATATAGAAGATAAAAAAATCATCCTAGACACTAGCCAAATAAGAGATTAAAACAAGAATCCACCATTCATTACAATGGGTAACCTCAGCTTCATCTCATCTCGCCATCTATGATATTCTATCTAACATCCACAAGCATATACTGATGCAACTTCCCACTCCATGCATTAACTTCTACCACAAAAATAGGGCCTCCCTGTCCCTCTTACCATAACAGCCCTCCAGGCTCAACTATCCCAGGCTAACGTCATATCCATTCCTCTATTCCCCCACAAACATTAACAAACCACTAGGCTCACATCACATCTGTGACTCCATTCCGCCACAAACCACAAAAACCCTCCAAGCTCAACCATAACACAAGTAATAGGAAACAAACATAGATTCTATGATCTTGACCATAAAGAAAGGAATTTGACATTTACACACAATGATATATCATGAATCCAAAGAATAAGCCATTTGTACTTTTAAATCATGATAGAAACTCTATACCTATAATGTATTATCTTTATCACACAACTGGTTCTTATTCCATATTGAATTTACTGATTCATTATTCAGAGGATCTAACAACAAGAAACCTAAGAAACAAGCTATCACAAGCTATCAAAAATTAATTTAACATGCCCTTAACTCTTTTATCAACTTGCATCAAAATGCTTCAGTTTAATTAACCAATTCAATTAAACATGCATATATGCATCAATTTCATTAACCTCAAATTACATCAATAACAACCAGATTCATTAAACATGCATCTTTAACAATCATCCAATTAAATCTTTCTTTGCGTTCATTAAAAATTTTCATCAAGTAAAACACGATAAACCGAGAAATATATGGAAATCACACTATCTGTAAAATCAAGAGGCAAAACATTATCACGTACAAAGAAGAAACATCTCTATGTGATCGATACTAATTCATTAATCTATTTAATGTATTTAATTAGGTAAAATTCATTGGGATTCATTGGGAAAAACCATGATAACTCTATGATTCCACGTAATTAAATGGAGAAGCAATGAATCCTCTACCTAAAATGGTTGTTGATGTTATTCATAGGAGAATGGACCATGCAACAGATCTCTAATCACCTCTCCTACAAGAAATGTATCCAACTGAGGATATCACAACACCATTACTCCAAAAAAACTAATAGAATCACCATTATATCCATGGGTAAGAAACTGTTATATCTCGATGAGATGATATGAGATGAAATGAGAATAAAATCCAGAGAAACCACTAGAATGAAGAGGGAAAAACACCTTGGATCAAGATAAGTCACCAAGGATTGAAGATAGAATCCCGAGATCAATTCACATCCATGGGATCTAAAAAACAATGAGGGTATTTCTGTGTCAACTAGGATGAGAGAGAAGAAAGAAATATCTATAGGGATTGACAACTTGAGAAGATGTAATGTTTTAAAACATTATAAGATTAGGGGATTATGAAACATGAAATCCCTTTTCACACCATGTAATTCGTTAAGGCCAGTTACCACCTAGAATTCTATTTCCTTTCACATTTATTTTATTTTTCAAACCCTGAAATATTACACTACATGAATCCAACATTCATGTTCTGAAATTATAATTTAAAGTGTGAAATGAAATTTCACGTTTTCCAAGTTCCCTACTCCCAGTTCTCAACACCTAAGACCCTCTAGACATCCTCCAAGCCTCCTCCAAGCTCTTAAATTTTTAAGAACATGAAAAGGGTTGATCTATATGGATTCTCACCATTAAATCAGATACCACTCAAATAATTATCATTCTCGAGAATCCAAAACCAATCAAGAGAGGAAACATAATGTGGTTATCTAAATATCCAACCCGTGAGAAACCTCACTTGGATCTTATCACTACAATATCTCACCACCTCTCTAGATAAAAATGTTCAAAACCATGAAAAATATACTAAAATCTTATAAAAAATATTTCTATAGAGATAACTCTCAAAATAGAGAAATGCACATCAAGAAAAAGATAAAGATATCTCACAACCAAAATAGTTTATAACTAAAAAAAGAACACTATTATAATAGAAGATCTAAAAATAAAATATATTAAAGTACTCAAGAAATATCTGTGACTCACATTCCTAGGTACTCACCTCCACACCACTATGCCACCACAAGACATGAACTAAGGGGAAAGACCACCCAAATAACACATTCCCATGGTGAAACTAGATCTCTATAGGATTCTCCTCGAAGGTCGCATCATCGTCAGCATCGATATCTCTATAATCAATGACATGTGATCCATCATGAAGATAAAAATAGAGCTTTAACATGTGAAAAACATTGTGTATCAAGCTCATCTATAAGGGAAGAACTATTTGATATTCCATAGATCCAACATGATAAAACACATCGAAAGGCACAACAAATCAGGGGGAAAGCATACTCCCACTACTAAACCATTGCTACCCATGATGGGGATCCACCTTTAGGAACACATGATCCCAAATGTCGAACTATAGAGGTACAATACAATGATCATCATAGGATTTATGACAATCCTATGGTACCTTCATCCTATCACGAATCACTAAAACCATCTCTTTCTTGTTCTATACCAGTTCCAGCCTGAGAATTTTTAACCATCCGACCCTAGTCCAGCACAATGTTGAATGAAAAGGTAGGAAGGGATTAAAACTACACCATACCAATGGTAGAGTAAAAAATATTGTTGTACGTGAACTCTTCCCAAGGCAGGTGCCTTATCCAAGAACCATAAAAATCTAGAACATAACAGTACAACACATCCTCAAGTGTCAAGATGGTCTTCTCTACCTGATCATCTGTCTACAGATGAAAACTAGTACCAAGACAAAATAGAGAACCAAAATCATACCAGAGACCCTTCCATACGCTGGATGTAAAATGACGATCTTGATTGGAATTGATCATCGTCTGGACTTCGTGGAGTCTCACCACATACTCCAGATTATTCCTCGACTAAACCTCTACTGTGCTTGACTCCTTAATTGCTATAAAGTCAGTCAATTTCATCAAAAGATCTACTACTACCCATATAGCATCATAAATACCATAATATTGAGGAAAAATGTTAAAAAATTTAATAGAGATGTCCTCACACTTCCACTGAATATCATCTAATGGCTAGAAAAAAACCACTGGAAACACGGTGTTGAGTCTTCACCTTATGGATGAGAAAATATCGAGACAGAAACTCTGTAACTGCATGCTTCAAACCAGGCCACAAAAACTAACCATTTAGGGATCCATACATCTTTGTCATGTATGGATGTATTTATAAGGGTGAGTTATGGAACTCTCTGAGAACCATCTCACGCATCACCAAGGGAATGATAATCCTTCCCTAAAACTAAACCCAATATTGTTCATCCTCAAACAAACCATTAGGGGCCTAACCAAAAACAACTTGGTCTCTCCATACCACCATCTCAAGATCCCCCGACTAGGATTCCTCCACCCACTACACTAGAGACGAATGCACCGTCATCTAAAAAATGTTATCGTTGCCCCAACTTCTCTCATACCCATATACAAAGCTGAAAGTTCTTTCATAACTCTCCATGAATCACTAGATTCACACACTACATCACTATGTGACTCCCTTCTCAGAGCATCGGCTACAATATTCCCCTTTATAGGTGTATATAATATAAAAAAGTCATAATCCTATAAGAACTCCATCCACCGACGTTGGCATAAGTTCAAGTCCTGATGGGAGAAAACAAGCCTCAGGATTTTGTGATTAGTGAAGACCATAAATCCCTCACCAATGTGAAAATGTATTCACAACATTAATTAAAACACCACATCCACCAAATCAAGATAATGGGTGGAACAGTTATGTTTTTGGGGACATAAATGGTGATACCCATAATAAATGACCGATCTCTACTCCATCAGAACACAACCCAATGCAAGATGTGAATCATCACAAAAAATATCAAATTGAACTCCTTCTATAGAAAAATAATGAACTAGACCATTGAAAAAATTTTCCTTTATATACATAATAGGTGTATGAAATTGATCAGTCCACAAGAATTCATGATCTTTTTTAGTCGACAATGTCATAGTTGTTAGAACTCGATAAAAATTTGATACAAACATCCTGTAATAGCCTACAAGACTGAGGAAACTTCTCACCGATGCTACTATCTTGAGGGATTCCCAAGACAAAAATTTAAATATCTTATACATATCCACAACTAATCCACACTTGGATACAACATGATTTAAGAAACATAATTTTTGAGCCCAAAACTCACACTTCAACAATTTTCCAGAAACATCTCATGACTAATAACTCACAGGATGGATTATAGATGATCTACAAAATCCTCCTCAGACACAGATTACACCAGGATTTCATCAATTAAAACCACCATGAACTTATCTAGAAACTCACAAAACATAGTGATCATTAACCCCATGAAAATTACTGGATAATTCATCACAGCAAACAACATCACAACAAAGTCATAATTCCCATGATGACAATGGAATGACATCTTTGAGATGCCTTCCTCTTTTACATGAATCTAATGATATACTGACCCTAAATAGATCATTGAGAACCTACTAACATTCTTCAGTTTATCGAATGAATCATCAATCCATATAAAATGATAGAGGTTATTCACTATGACATGGTTCAAGCGACGATAATCGATAAGCAACTGAAAAATTATGTCATCCTTCTTTACAAAAAAACTGATGTACCCTATAGTGACACACTTGTATGAACAAAACCACACTACAATATACCATTAAGCTAAAAACACTACTATTGCATCTCTAAAGGTGTCATCCTATATAGAGACATCGAAATATGAGACACTCCTAACTATAGTTCGATCCTAATATAGATCTATCATCGATGGGGTAATGATACAACTTCCCCTCGAAAGAAATCAATGTACTCTTCTATAACTATAGGAAACACCAACTGATGAACTCCTAATTAACTCAACATTAGATCATCCATCAATGATGACTAAGAAAAAACACAAATCTGACCCATACGAGGGTCTGGATCTCCATAAAACACTACTAACTCTCCATCAACATTAAAGAACACAACCTTCCTCATCAATAAATTCATGATATCTTGTACCAAATAAAACCAATCCATGATAAGGATGATTTCATATGGTTGTATCCATAAATATCATAAATATCCCCAAGGTTGGTCCTTCCCCAATAGTTGCCCATAGTTTGTACATAATTCAAACAAATTAGCTCGACCTCCAACTGGCATAGTCAACACAAGGGCCACTGTAATCTCCTCCACCTAATGTACCAAATCATGGACAAGGGAAGGTGATATAAAGGAGTGTGTCACTCATAGATAAAAAAAATCTCGTAACCAAGTAGAAAACAAGAAAATGGTACCTGGAACGATGTTTGGATCACATGGAACTGAAAACTATAAAACCTGATGCCAACCACGACAAAATACATGGTCTCTCATACCAAGATAACAAACACATCTATGGTCGCACTCTGCTCTCAAGGGATGGGAGCATCTTAGTATTTTCCTATGCCTACACCATCTAGTCTTTGTTGATCGCAATCATGGGAAACTAGTTTTTATTGAGTTAGATAGAACTGTCTTAATGGAGTAACCAGATGCGGAAAAACTGGTGTTCACTAACTTCTATGAAATTTCATGCAATCCCACCATTGATGACCTTAGCCTATGCAAGAAAAACAAGCCTATGATAACCTATCATAGGGTTGAAAGACACTTCAAAAAAAGGACATTAAGGGCTGGGACCTATCTCCAGATGATTGGAAGTTCTTATGTCATGATAACTGGGATTCCAGGACTATAGCTTTGTTTCATGAGGAATCCCGATGAATCCCCTCTCATGAAAATCCAATTCTAGACGACATCCTTTTGATGACCTCTGCTCTTTCCAGCACCTCGTGACACATCTACAGCATAAATGTTGTGACCTTCCACTCGATATCTGGATGCAAAGCCTCATTGAAATGCATTTTCCTAGACTCAACATACATCAAACGGTCTGATGCATATTGTAGAAGGTTCCTAAATTGGATTCCAAACTCTCAAACACTAGAGCAATCCTACTAAACGGTAAGAAGCTCCTGGAAACTGGCCGCCATCACGGTCTAAGAATGAAAATCTGTTTTATAATGGTCTCCGAACTTATCCCATGATACTTTTGAATCCTCATGATCTCTGAGGAGAAAAGAACCACCACTGCCTCACTAGCCCATGTAGCATTGTCAAAGCCAATGATACCCAGTGCTCATTCTAGGCATAGATCAAACTGATGGCTATCTCAACCACCTCTGACCAGTCTTCTGTGACGGTATCAGAAATGGATCCCTCATACCTCTTCATACTATGGTTCTAAAACTATCATAGTGTCCTCCTCCAAGTGTCATCATCATCAACCTCTACTCTACGATAATCTACTAGGTCAAACTACTAAACATCTTCTTTCCAAAAATGATGAAGACGTCTACCTAGATCCATACCTACACAATAAAAAACAATCAGAGCTCGTAAACCTATAATATGAAAGACTTTAAATTTGATTAATTGTTTTCTTTTCATTATTTTAGGTTACCTATCCCAAGGTATACCAATTCAAACACAGGAACAAAGAATAATGATGTATGATCCATTCCTAGACAACTACCATACAACAAGTAAAACACCGTTTAGTAGCTTTTGTAATCTTAAATGTCTAATAAAGATCACAAGGGGCCATAAATAATCATGTATCAGATAGTCTCTCTTGTTTATAGTGATTTCTAACTTAGAATACACCATTTCCCTACCAACCTATGCCACCTCAATTCTTCCAGAATCCAAACATCATCCTATCCCTCAACCTAACCAATGATACCACTTTTTCATGACCCCACCACACAAAGTGTACCCCTTCGAGGCCAGCAATGGGGAAGAGAGATAGTGACCTCCGAGTCCTACTTCCATTAGGCCCCAATTTGGTGACTAGAATTGAGGGTATAATAAACACAAAGATGGGAGGAATTTCCCTCTAAGAGAAACACATACAGAAGGGAGAGATAATATATTTACCAACTAACTCCTCCTCAGACTACAATATAAAGGAAACCCCATGTACAGAAATGTAACTTCATACATGAACTAATACAACTGAAAGTTAAACTTAAAGTACCAAAATAAAGTAATGATGTTAGTGACCTCAAAGCCCAAATTGATCCCGAAAACCCCCTATATAGTAGTAACGGGCCTGATTTCCAACCTTCTCCAACTGACCTAAAAAGATTATATATACATAGGATGAGTATAATAGTTTACCCATTTTGATCCTCCCCAGACCCTCTCATGAAAAAGTAAATAAATAATTCTAAAGCACAATGAACAACTAGTGAAACTAACTCGACACCTAAACATACATACTATGTTTCGAGTCTCACCATGGCTACTATCACCAAGTATTGCATACACGAGGATATAATATAACAATGAATATCAAGGGTAACCTATATCTATATCCCCATTGGTTTCCCTCTCTTCCATAATATTGAAAATCCTAAGTATCTCTTTCCAAAAAGGTTTTCCTGTAGACCCAAGGAGGAGCACCACAATATGCACCTCATGAAAAAAACCACCACATCCACAAATCCAAATGTAACCAGGTAGTTTTTGAGAGTCACCATAACATTCATAATGTGTATCAAACATCAGGTATTACACCTCAACCCATCACAACCCATACACTGAGTAAGGATCCTCAAGCCATAACATCCTACACTTGTTATACCTATAGTATTCCATAGGAAATTATATCTAAAATATATGTCTGTGAAGTAACCACAAGACATTACAACCCTCTACGCACATATATTAAGAGAACTAACCATTGTGCATACCAGTACAAGTAACTACCAAGAGAGTGAGTGGGTCTAAATGGGAAAGTCAGGAATCCATCCTCCCACCATCGATGTTGGGAAAAACACCCCCCCCCCCAATGCTCAGAATACATGGGTTGTCATCATCCCTAGATGATAGGGTAGAGTATAATATAAAAACACTAAAATTATATGATATAATATAGCTCAGAACCACACACTTTCTATAACCTAGTTTCAACCCCAACTGCAGCTAATGTCTCTTAGACTCTTGGCTTAAACTACTAAGACTATATATCCTATAAGCACACAACAATTTACATAGCTATATTAAATTTAAGTAACCCTTTTCATTAGTATAAATTTACATTAATTAATTCTTTAACCATTAACCAACAATTATCATTTTCCCCATTACATTTCATTATAATTTAAACAATTATTCATTCCCTTCAGGGATAAGCAAAAAAAGTACACGACTTCTCAGAATTTTGACCTCACCATTTCATCCCAGTAAGCTCCAACACCATTGGTTGAAAGTTTTCTCATTTATTTAAAAAAATTACTTTCCATATCACCAGGTGCTCTAGGAAAATTTTTATATCTCTACAAACTCAAGGGGATCAACACATTGAGTTGATGAACTACCCATGGAGTATTTTCCACCTATAGTAGGATAGTGAGCTCATCTAACCACAAGGAGATAAAAACACAAACAAAACATGCCATAACCCGTGTATCTTTGATTCCAATGGAAAAGAGTAACAAAAAACATTTGTTTTCCTCAAGTAGTGGTGAAAATAAAGTATATAAAGAAACCTATCTTCCATCCAAACAATATATTCAAACAAGCATCCATGTTTCATAAAAATTGGTAATCTCTACTTTATATCATTATATAATCTCTGATTTCCTCTATAATATCCACATGCATATTCCAATGCGTCTCTCCATTCCAAGAAACAAATGATACAATAAAAAACAAGCATCCCTACCCCTCATACCAGAATAGCCCTCCTAGCCCAAACTTCCCAAGATCACATCACATCTGGGCCTCCCTGCCCCCACAAACCGTAACAGCCCTCCCAGATCTTGTCACATCCAGGCCTCCCATCCCCCAAAAACCACTAAAACCATCGAGTCTCATCCATATCACAAGATGTTGGAATTAAACTTAGAAATGGGGCTATTGGACCTAAATAAAAGAATTTATCTATTACACAGAATGAGCTCTCATGGCTCCGAAGAATAAGGCACCTGGACTTTACATGAAAGTGGGAAACTCGGGCCCTACAAAAGTATTATATATATCACACAACTTATTCTTGTTCCATATTGAAATAACTGATTCATTATTCATAGGTTCCAAATACGGGAAACCTAAGAAACAAGCTATCACAAGATATCACAAGTTAATTAAACAATTTATTTAACACACATTTCATTATTTTATCAACATGAATCAAAATTCTTCATGTTCATTAACCAATTAAATTAAACATGAATATCTATATAAATTTGGTTATCATCAAATTATAGAAACAATAATTGGATTCATTATATATTACTCTTAAACTTTTATCCAATTAATTATCAATTAATTTTGGATTTATGTTCCTTACTAATTTCCTTCAAGAATAACATGTTAAACCAAGAAAGGAATATATATCACACTATCTATAAAAACAAGAGGCAAATCATTATCAAGGAACAAAGAAACATAATCACTATGAGATCGATAAAAATCATTAATCCTGTTCAGGTATTTAATTAGACCAATTTCATTTCAATTAAAAGGGAAAAATAATACTAACAATATTATTACATGCAATTAAATAGAGAATCAATGAATCCACTAACTCAAAAGGTCATTAATGTTCTTCACATGAAAACATACCACACAACGGATCTCCGATCACCACTCCCACAAGACTTGCATCAAACCGAGGATGTTGTGGAACCACAACACCAACAAGAAAAAGATAATCCCAATTATAATAATGGGAAAGCAACCTTCAAAGCACAATAAGAAGATACGAGATGAAACAAGATCAAATATGGGAGAAATCGCTAGAAAATTGAGTAAAAACACCTTGGATCAAGTTAGGGGTCACCAAGGATCGAAGATGGAATCACGATATAAATTCCCATTGAAATGATATCCAAAATACCAAGATGGGGACTACCGAGTTGACTTGGAAGAGAGGGAGCGAAGAAATAGCTGTAGGGTTTGACAACCTGAGTTGCTGGAATGTTTTAAAAAATTATAGCAATGGGGGATCAAATGACATGTAATACCCTTTCATTGAGTGTAATTCATCAAGGTCAATTTCCCAAAAAAAATTCCATGCGCATTTATTTTATTTTTTGAACCCCAAAATATTACTCAACATGAATCTCACATTCATGTTGTGAAATTATTCTACATGATGTGAAACTCACGTTTATGTTGTGAGAGTTCCCTACTCATAGGTCTCAACACCTGAGTCCCTATGAACTTCCTCCGAGACTCCTCTGAGCTCTGAAATCCATAGGAAGATTAAGAGGGTCTGTCCACATGGATCTAGGCCCTTACATACCTTCATTACATAAAATATTTTAGAAAATAATAATGTCACTTGTGCGTATGTTTGGACTATAACCTCCACGAATAGTGTGATTTGTTTTTCATTTCCACTACACATAGATTATAATAAGAATGTATTAAATTAATATATATGATATATATGTTATGATAATTATTCTTTATTTTTAATTAATGTTTTCCATTCATTCTTTCCAACCATTGAAAAATTAAAATAAAATTCATGCGTATGTATGACATACCATCTTCATAAACATTATAATTAATTTTTCTATCTTCAATTTTATTTATGAATATAAATGTGTATATAATTAATATATAATATATTTATTTCATTTTTAACATTATAGTGATGATGGAACCATGATCAGAGAACAAGGAATAAATCCACTAATCAAACAAAACATTAAAAGTGAAGCAGATATCACCCAGAACAGTGATTTTAATAAATAATTATTAATAAACATGAAATAAAAGCTTATAAGTAAATATTATACACCATGATATATATGAGGTTATTTTTTAATAGATTTATAGTGATTATATATTTATTATACATGAGGTTTGAACAAGTATAAAGGATGTTGGAGCTATTGTCAGGGATTTTCTTCTTTCTTTTATTTTCACGGGAAACATGCAATATTCATCTCTTATTTCCTTAATATGGTGAATATAATACCCATGAATTTAATTTATTATGATTCTTATGAAATTTATAGGGATTTATTTATCTATATATGATTCTTATTATATGGTTGTTATGATTTAAATTTTACAAAATTGGTTAGTGTTTTATGTTACAATCTCATTATTTATCTCGATTGTTTATGATTAAGTTTCTGATGATGAATTGTTACGATATACCTCAAAATAAACTCATTACATTTCTTATCCACAGGTTATTTCTTCAACATACAATTTTTTACTTTCATTTTCATATCATTAGGTAATGAATATACTTAATGAGTGTTTTTAAGGGAAATAGGCTTTATTTCTCTCTTTGGTCAAAAATCATTTCTCTTCCATGACCATTTTTTCGAATAATGTTTTCAAGAAAATTTTTAAAGTCAAAAATAATTTTTTAATGAAATTTATATCCATGTTTTACATTTTAAAAAATGTTTGAAACATAATATTTATGCATTTTTTTGAACAAGGTACTTTTTGACATTTGATAAAAGTGTGAAAGGAATGTTTTATTTTAACTTGAATAACATGTATGGAATTTAATTCCATCATGAAAACTCAATACATTATATATTCATTTGAAAAATTTCAGGTTATTTTAAAAGAAAAAAAGTTACTTTATATCTGTGATATTTTAAGATTTAAAATAATTGATTTCAAAGTTAAAATGATATTTTCCTTAGGAAATATTCTCAATATTATTTTAAAGGCATTTTATACTATGATAATATAATTTGATGTTAATTTTGTTTATCCAGGGATAAAATCCAACGAACCCATCCTTATTTATTCTTCGGATGGTTTATGACTAAGATGATTATATGTTTATAATACTCATTATTTTTCCATGGGTTATGTTATGATGAATTGATGACCTCATTATGAAACTCATCTATCTTCCATTGGTAATTCCATGACAAAATGATTATAAAGGAAAATTATTTTTCATATGTTATGATATGACCAATATTTTATGATCTGGTATCACACATTGTATATTTTTTGTTATGTGAAAAGTGAGACCAGATTTATATGGACCCCAAATACATTGGGTAATGCTTGTTATTTCATGAGATAAATAGGAATGGAAGGAGGAGTGTACCCTATTTAGTAAGGGACCCTATCCACTATGATAGTTTCAGAAGAGAACCTAGAATACAATAATGTTTTGGGCAATAAAAAAATCAAATATAATATTCTTGATAGTGTTCCTTGACAAATATAAAAATAATCATTTATAATCATGTGAATGACAAAAACTGTTGTGTTATTCTAATTTTATGCTCTCATGACTCATATTATTTTATTTTTATATGATTCATGTATTATGAACAACCAAGATTTATTCCATGGCTCAATATTACGACTTATGATATGCATGGTATGATTTTAAAATTTATTAACATATTCACATACCCTAATGATCATGTTATACTCAAGTAACCATCGATAAGTTCCTTGATTACCCTTATTAAGCATCTGATCTCAACGTTTCTTGTGATTAATTTTCCCTATTTTATAATGAAAGATAATAATTATGACATGTATATAAAGGGATCTAGTTATGAAAATTTAGTGAAAAATGATGTTGTAAACATATGAACCAGTTGTTTATGAATCCATGTTTTGAAAGATAATATACAGATTTGATTCTACTGTAAAAATTATATTATGTATTGAATATTCATACAAAAAAATGTAAGATCTATATATGAAAAGTATGGGTCACTATTTATGGTATCAGAGAAATTTTTATATAAATATTAGAAACTTGGATGGGAAAACTTTAGTGAGAACCTCATGAATATTTATATTTGTAGGATAACATCCTATTGTTTCGAAATGTCTTTGGATGAACCATGATAGACCAAATATTTCATGGATTTAATATAATTTGTAATGATTTAGAGACATTATAAATGATTTTTCATGATTATATTATTTTCTACTTTGATTTTTGTGGTCAAAAGTATGATTTTTTCTTATAGTTGATGGATGGAACTCAAATGAATCATGTTAATGGAAAATGTGATGGGTAATGAGATGATTTTCTCATGAGAAACCAAACGTTATGGGACCTATAATGAAAAACTATTGTTAATATGATCACACAAATTTATCAAGTTATGATTCATAATGAAGTGACAAATGATAAATAGAGGGAAAATTGTTCCATTGTGTTCTTCAAGAGAAAACATAAACTCTCAACAAGTGGTTATACTGGTCCACTAATTGTTTTGAAATGAATCAGTACCATTGAAAAGATATTTTCTTCTCTCCAATGTACATAGCATGAAAAATACAATTTTGATATCGATCATTTTGAAGGTGAAGAGGATCAATGGTGGAACCATATTGATAATATGAGAAAATATGAATAAATTGACTCTATAGAGTGGGATGAGTTTATGTTCTTATTTTTCAATAATTACATTACTCATATTCTTCATAAGAAAATAGAGAGGGAATTATTTAATCTAAAGGATAGGTATGCTGAATACGTTAGTAACTATATGGAAAATTTTATAAAACATATGATGTACACTTATGTTATTATTATAAAACCTGAACACAAGGTTGTTTGATTTTTTAGTGGCTTAAAACCAAACCTATGATGGGAATTATCCATAACAGACATCAGTAGAATTAAATAAATTGTACAATGTTCTATCACGGTTTAATGTAATAATAGAGATACTTATCCATGTGATATTTTTGATCAAAAAATATGAAATTCCAAAGAATTATAAATATCATGGAGAGGAGATCATGATATTTTCATTATACATGACGTTTGGATGAAAACATGGTGAAAATTTTCTTAAGGGGATTTATAAATGTTTTAACAGTTGAAAGGATGGTCAACAGGGAATCCAATTCATATATTTGTAGGATCGAAATAATGATGTAGATGCTCAATATACAAGAGGGGGGGTGAATTGTATACTTTAAAAATTCCTTTGGAACCTTTAAAGTTAGTTACGATTAACTATGTTTTCCTTAAGAAAAGGAAAGGGCTAAGTTTAACAAAGTTAAACTAAGAAAATTCACAACACCTCTAACACTGAATGCAAACTTGGAATGAGATTCTGAAAGTGGGTTCCGAAAATATGGTTCCGGAAATTGAAACTTAACAAAAGTTACAATATGAGATTCTACCTTAAAGCGTATAGAATCTAAATGAATCAGAGTAAGTAAGGAAGTATAAGAAAGTTATACTTTCCTTAAGATACAAAATGCAGCGGAAATTAAAACAAGTAGTTAAACTACAAGTAACAAGATATAAGTCTTTTAACCCAAAGAGAAGGGTATCCAACAACCGTGGATAAAGGTCCCTTGATTTATACTTTCAAGCAAGTCTGTCTTACCCACACCAGGGTAAGCCCTCGATACGAAGATCGGAGTCTCTGTCTTGCTATCCCCGCAAGCCCTCAACTTCAAGGTAGTTGGCAACCTCTGTCTTCCTATCCCCGGAAGTCCTCGAATGTAATCACCAACATTCAGAGTCGCACGAAGCTTTGAGAGTTAATAAGAGCCTCTCTCTCTAGAAATCACTTCAAGCATGTAATCACATGAGTCAAAGATCAGTCATCGTTTCAGCACTTGCAACCACCCCAAGCTCTTTCAAATGAGCTCCTATTTATAGGTAAGGTCGGCTCCTTCTCCAACGGTCATATTTTCCTTAAAGATCGGAGGGACCTGTACACCTGTCACTTAGACAACAGTTAGTTTATAACAAAATAGACGACATCATTTTATAACAAAACAAGTGAAACAGAAGGTACAACATCGTTTTAATTTTAACTCAAAAGTTCGGAATGAAAGCTTCAGAGTGAATATTCGGAGTGTAATGGAAATAATAAAGAGTAGACAGATTATAGAAATGTAAGTAGAATAAAAGTTCGTAGTCTAACCAAAATATTTTTCGGTGTCTGAATTAATTCAGAGTGTATAAAACAGAGATGATCAGATTCTGTTTGATAGGAGAATTCGGAATGAGAATTCGGAATGAGAATTCATCATTGTAATTCGTAATGAGAATTCGTCATCAGAATTTGTAATGAGAATTCGTCATCAGAATTCGTAATTAGAATTCTTCATCAGAATTCGTAATGAGAATTCTTCATTGGAATTCGTAATGAGAATCCTTCATTGGAATTCGTAATAAGAATTCTTCTTCAGAATTCGTAATGAGAATTAATCATTAGAATTCATATTGAGTATTCGTTATCGAACTTCATAAGAATTTGTATCCTGAATCTAGAGTAGAACTTAGTCAGAGTTCATATTCAGAATTCAGAATGAAACTTCCTTATAGTTCTTATCCAGAATCTGAATCCTAAAACAGAATGCTTCATATCAATGTTTCAACGATTTCGAGAAAATAGATATGAATCCGAATCTCATACTTAAGAAAAATATGGATGAAAATAAGATAAGATAATTTTTCTTATAAAAGCGATTTTCCTTAAGAAATCAATTTTCCTTATAAAAGCAATTTTCCTTAAGAATAAGGTGTTTGTGATTTTCAAAATAAGAAGGAATGGAAAAGTCATAAGGAAAACCTTATTGACTAAACAATCTCCCCCTTTTTGGAAAGCACAAATATCCTTACGAAAAATAAATTCTAAGAGGAAAGACAAACAATAAGTCTTATCTCCCTTTGCATTAAGGATATTGATGAATACGACTAACTCCCCCTTAGGCTTTGAAACTCTAAGGATCATATTCTAGATTTCTGGAGTGACATTTCATTACGAAAAATAAAGTCTTCTTTGATGAAAAAACTCCCCCTTGGATAAACTTTCTTCTTTTTCTTAAGGATCTTTTCCTTCTCCTCTTTAGATAAAAATTCTTCTTTTTCTTAAGGATCTTTTCCTTCTCCCCCTTTGAGATTTTCAAAAAGAAATTGAGGGAATGGAAAAAAAACAAAGTACCTGAAACATTAGTAGCAAAAGTAACGACAAGCACAAATTTCACTAAGTTTGAAATTTCAGCAACAAAGACAATTAGATACAACAAAAAGATCGGATTTAGTTATTTCGGATCTTTTTCCTTCGACATGAGCCCTTTAAGAATAGTCTTGATCTTCTTCAGGTCTTTATGATATTCTTCAGCTTGCTTCTCTAAGACCACTATTCTTGCACTTTGACCTTCAATTCTTTCTTCCTAGGCTTGAAGTTTTTCTTCTTGAGCTTTGATCTTTTCTTCCGGAGCCTTCATCTTCTCTTCAAACTCAATCCGATGATCTCTTTCAAATTTCCAGTTCTGAAAAACAGAATTTAACTTCCCATTCATATCTATGACTTGTTGAATCCGGAAGTTCTTTTCATCTGTCAGCTTCTCTTCAAAGGATGAAGTCAGGTCATTTATCTTCTTGTCCTCAGTCTCAAAGGCATCCTTGACATTGTCTTGAAACTAATCGAATAACCTCATCTCTTCAATAGTCTTCTTCGACCAGTTTTTCATCTTCTTGCAGGATTTTCTATGAGCTTCGTAGCCAACAAAGAATGTTTTGAACTGAACCTCAATCTCAACGCACTTGTCCATAACCATAGATATGGAGTCAGTTTTCTGATTCAATGCATGTTGGAGCATCTGGCACCTTGAGTCAATACTTGATAAGATCGGAATAGATCCCACCAACTTCTTTAAAGACTGGACAACAAAGTCATGCCCCACAGAGGATGACTCCGAATCTGAAACTTTGCTTGGAGAATTTTCTTCTTCAATAAGGTCAAGCTTTCTTTTCGAAGGACTACCAACTTCCTTCCTCTTTCTCACTTCTGAGCTCGGAGTATCAGCAAGAATTTGCTTTCCCTTGACTTTTTCCGGAATTGAATCCTGTTCTGGAGTTCTCTTCTCACTATCAGAAACTTGAACAACATTATCTTCCTCATCAGCAACTTCCTGAATACGAACCCCTACGTTTTCCTTCTGAGAAACATCAAGTAAAAGATGTTCTTCTTCTCCATGATAAGTAGCTTCTTCTTCTCCTTTCTCTTCTTCCATTGCTGGAGTAACTAGCTTTGAAGATTCAGCTTCTGATGTTCGGAGTGATAAGTGTTCCGAAGGTGTCCCCTTGTAATCATCTACTTGTTTCAGCACATCTCTGGTTTCACCACTTCCTTCAGCACCATCTTCTTCTTGTTCCACTTGCTCAACTTGCTCTACTTCCTCACTATTCTTAGCAACAGCTTCTTCCGGAGAAACGAAATTTCTTCCTGGAGTCTCAGGTAGAGATTCCAAGGAGAAAGATCTCAGAACAGGAATAGTTGCTGAAACCATCTCATTGAATTTCAACAAAGTCTGAGCTACCTCAGTCTCAGACATCTTCTTCTTGAGCCTCTTTTCATTTACTTGTTTTTCAAGCTGATCAGCAGTTCTCTCCTTTAAGGCTTTAGCTTCCGCAGGGTTCAAACCGAACTATGGATCCCCTTATTTTCTTTTCTCTTTATCTTCTCTCCACTTCGCAACAACTTCATCAGGATAGGCTTTCTTCTTCTTTGGTTTTCGAGGTGCGGAATGGACTTCCTTAGTCTTAGGATTCTCTGCTTCTACTTCCACTTCTTTCAGCTTTCTCTTCCTTACTGTCTTAGAGGATTCCGGATCAGCACCTTTCGGAACTGCTTCTCCTTGAGCAGGTAAATCAATAAACTGTCCAGACTCTTTGTCAAAAGCTACAATAATTCTCTTAAGAGTACCATCGCTCACCAGCATAATCTTGCAAACTCTTGGCTTAGATTTGCAAGCCTCCTTGAAAGACTCTAGGTACCGAACTATCAACTTCTAGAGGATTTATGGATACATGATAATCTGAGCTCTCAGATTTCCTTTCTTCAAATTTTCAAGAGTGATATGAATGTGCTTCATCAAGTTAAACTTCCTCAGATTTATTAGAAAATCTAGGATGTAGATCTCACTCTTCTTCAAGCTTTCTTTATCACCTTTCCTTGGTACGATAAGCCCTTGTACCCATAGCTCTAGAATCCGGAAATTTGTGGATAGACTTGCAATCTTCGGAGCCTTGTCATCAGCAAGTCCAAGAGTTTCTAAAGCTTTTTTCCTTGTCGAAGCTACCTTTAGAATCCTGCAATACATGAGAAACAAACTCAGCTTCACCTTCATTCTTTAGGCCTACCAAGCTGGCTGCCTTGGCGTATGAAAGTTTATAAGTCTTCCCATAAGACTTAAAAGACAATTTGTCCTTACCATCTTCCTGAAGAAAAGAAACTGTCTCATAGAATTCAACAAGTAAGCCTGAATACACTTCATCTTGGTTCCCGAGTTTTGACACCGCAACATCTTCCCAACCATTAAGCTTGATATTCTTAGAAATAAGAGAATCATACTTTTTGAAGAAATCTGGATGAACCAGCCTCTCTCTATAAACTAACCACTTCGAGATCGTCTTAGTTGAAGACATATCTTGAGAAGCTACTTCCACAGACATTCGGATTTGAAAACCTTTGAGAAGATCGGAACAGAGAAAACTGAAGTTCGGAACGGCCTTAAAATAGAGAGGCAGATATTCGAGACGCGAGAGCTTGAGAACCGATGTGGGACGAGTATTCGGGTCCCCTTTATATAGGCAATGAGATGACGGTTCAACTTCCTCGGTTGATCTAACGGTTGTGAGAAACTGAGATCAGATCTGACGGTTGAAAACATGAATCCGATCTTTTTGAGGTTTTTATTAAAACAAGGAATTAAGAAAACTATAATCCGAATTCATAATACAAGAAAATGTCAGCAAGTAAAATATGACTACGAAAACACGGGTAAGGTAATCATACCTTTCGGATTAACTTAGGAGAATTATTCGTAATGGGTAATATAAAGATGACTACGGAAAAATATCTTTATTACGAGAAGACATATTTCGCAAAAACTTTACTACGGAAAATAAGCTTGGTACGAAAAACTCATTACGGAACACTTATTAAGGAAAACTCAGTATGAAAAGCAATCTAAAAAAAATTTGAAAATGGGAAAAGAAAAAACCTTATTATGGAAGATTCGGTACGAAAATCTCGTTATGAAATATCAGTACGAATTTTTCCATTCCGGAAATTTTCAACATGAATACTTCCATTCCAGAAGTGTTCTATACGAAAATGTCCATTCTGGAAAATTGTAGTTCCAGAGATTCCATTCCGGAATTCTTCATTCTGAAAAGTTTGAAAATAAACTTTGAAAAACTTTGTTAAACTAACAATCAAATGTACTCCCCCTATGAAAAAGAGTTTATTGTTGTAAGGAGACTTTTTCAACAGAATGTTACTTAAGGAAAATTAACTTACGGTTATCATCCCTAACTTCCGTTTGATATATTCAAATCTATCAGAAGGCAAAGATTTTGTGAAAATATCAGCAAGTTGATCTTGTGTTCTGATAAACTGAAGAATAATATCTCCTTTAAGTTTGTGATCCCTAAGAAATTGATGCCTAATATCTATGTGTTTTGCACGGCAGTGATGTGTAGGGTTTTTACTAAGGGCAATGGCACTTGTGTTATCACACAAAATTTATGTTTTGGTAAAACTCAAGCCATAGTCTTTGAGTGTGTGTTGCATCCACAACACTTGAGCACAACAACTTCCAGCTGCTACATATTCAGCTTCAGCAGTGGAGAGTGCTACAGAATGTTGCTTCTTGCAGGACCAAGAAACTAAAGAATCTCCTAAGAAATGACAAGTTCCAGATGTACTTTTTCTATCCATTCTACATCCACCAAAGTTAGCATCAGAAAAGCTTTTTAGAACAAAATCATTTCCAGAAGTATAAAATAATCCTAGATCCAAGGTCCCCTTAAGGTAGCGAAAAATTATTTTTACTGCCTTTAAGTGAGATTCCTTAGGATTGGATTGATATCTTGCACATAAGCATACTGAAAACATTAAGTCTGGTCGACTAGCTGTTAAGTAAAGTAAACTTCCTATCATACCTCTAAAAGATGTTTGATCTACTGGTTTCCCAGCTTCATCATGATCTAAAGAGTTTGAGGTACCAATAGGAGTACTTATACTCTTATTATTGTCATAACCATACTTTTTAAGAAGATCTTTAATATACTTATGTTGAGATATGTAGGTTCCTTCTGGTTTTTGAGAAATTTGAAAACCAAGGAAAAAAGTTAACTCACCCATCATACTCATATCAAACTCAGATTTCATTAGACTTGCAAAGGATTCAGTCAAAGATTGCTGAGTTGAACCAAATATGATGTCATCAACATAAATTTGAACAATAAAAACATTTCTCTTATCTTTCTTTATAAAAAGGGTTGGATCTGCATTTCCCTTAACATAGTTATTTTGAAGCAAAAATCCAGTGAGTCTATCATACCATGCTCGTGGGGCTTGTTTAAGGCCATACAAAGCTTTGGTAAGTCTAAAAACATGATCAGGATGTTTTGTATCTTCAAATCTAGGAGGTTGTTCAACAAAAACTTCCTCTTTAACATAACCGTTAAGAAAAGCACATTTCACATCCATTTGAAAAAGTTTGAAATTAAAGAATGCTGCAAAGGCAAGTAGAATACGGATAGATTCAAGTCTAGCTACTGGAGCATGGTTTCTTCATAGTCTATTCCCTCTTGTTGATTATAGCCTTTAGCAACAAGTATAGCCTTATTTCTTACTATGACTCCATTTTCATCACATTTATTTCTGAAAACCCATTTTACTCCAATAACAGATGTTTCCTTAGGTCTTTCAACCAAGGTCCGGACATTGTTCCTTTCGAATTCATTTAGTTCATCTTCCATGTCTTTAATCCAATCATCATCACCTAAAGCTTCATCAGTGATTTTAGGTTCTAATTGGGAAAGAAATGCTAGATGTTCTACTTAATTTCTTAAGGAACATCTAGTCCTTACAGGTTTATTTACATCACCAATGATACTACCACTAGGATGATTCTTAAGAAAGACCTGATTTGGGTTTTGTAAAACCTTTTCATCAACATAGGGTAGAAAGTCTTCTGGGGTAAATGTTTCAGGAGTATCTTCTTGAATAATTTCCTTATCAGAAGTTTCTTCTATCAAAGGTTGACAATCAGTTTTCAAAAACACATCCGAGGAAAAAGGTAGGGATGGTTTAAAAACAAAAGGATCTGACTCATCAAATTTTACATGTACTGTTTCTTCAACAGTACAAGTATTTTTATTAAAAACTCTATAAGCCTTAGAAGTTGTGGAATATCCTAAGAAAATACCTTCATCAGATTTTGTTGAAAATTTATGTAAGTTATCTTTAGTATTCAAAATGAATACTTTTCAACCAAAAACCTTGAAGTAGGATAGTCTAGGTTTTCTACCATTCCATAACTCATAAGGAGTTTTATTAAGAAAAGGTTTAATCAAAACTCGATTTATAGTATAACAAGCAGTACTTACAGCTTCAGCCCAGAAATGTCTAGAAATAGAATATTCACTCAACATGGTTCTAGTTATTTCTTGAAGAATTCTATTTCTTCTTTCAACTACTCCATTCTGTTGAGGAGTTCTAGGTGCTGAAAAATTGTGAGTAATACCATTCTTACTACAAAAAGTTTCAAAATCTGAATTTTGAAATTCTCCTCCATGATCACTATGAATAGTTATCAATGGAAGGTTTTTCTCATTTTTAACTTGAGCTCTAGAACTTTTGAAATATAAAAAAGCTTCAGACTTCTTTGCTAGAAAATAGACCCAAGTAAATCTAGTGTAATCATCAACTAGAACAAACACATAGTATTTGCCTCCAATACTTCCAGTTTGTGTTGGACCAAAAAGATCCATGTGCACTAACTGTAATGCATTGGTTGTTTAGACTTCACCGATCGATTTAATACTAGATTTATGTTGCTTTCCATATTGACAAGGATCACAGACTTTAAAAGAATCAAATCTAAGCTCTGGTAGATCCTTAACTAGTTTCTTCTTAGAGAGTTTACATAGGTTCCTAAGATTACAGTGACCTAGTCTTCTATGCCATAACCAGGAGTGATCTTCCATTGCACTTAGGCAAGGTAAATCTTGGCTTCTGAGGTCTTATAAGATTAAGGTGTAAACATTCTCTTGCCTGTTGGCTGAGAGAATAAATTCTTCCTTGGAATTGTGAACTAAACACTTATCATTCCTAAAATTCACAAGGTAACCTTCATCACATAACTGACTAATGAGGTTGTGTTTAAGACCTTTAACAAAAAGAACATTTGAAATCAAGGTTTTACCAAGAAGAACAATATTACCTATACCAACAATCTCTCCCTTAGCATTATCTCCGAAAGTTACCTTTCCTCCTTTCGTTTTGATAATATTTTCAAAAAATCTTTTGTTACCAGTCATATGCTGGGAACATCCATTATCCATGTACCATGTATTGTTGCTGGTAATCTCTTTATTTTCCTGAAATTAAGAATAAAATTAGACTTTCAGAATCCAAACTTGTTTGGATCCGATATTTCCAGATAATAAAATTTTTGGAACCCACATCTTTTTAGAAAAGTAAGCTTTGTGAAATCCTAAAGATTGGGTTTTTTTAAGGAACAATCCTTTGCCCAGTGACCACCACATTGACACTTGGTGCAAAATGGGGCACTTTGAGGAACAAAATAATTGTTACTGAAAATAAATTTTGCATGGGTATAACCAAATCCGGATTTATTTCTTAAAGGTCATATTTTGGAATACATCCTATCAAAATTTTCCTTACCATGGGTAAAGTTTGATAAACATTTCTTTAAGGAAAAAATTTCGGACTTGAGTTTTACAGCCAAGTTTTTATCCTCAAAATCATTAGTTCTTGAACTAGAGTTAGGCTCGAAAACATTTTTCTTAGAAATTCCTTTTTCTAACTCTTTAGAAAGTTTATTCTTCTTAGAACTTACTTCCTCAATATTTTTTGAAATACTTTCAAAATCACCATTTTTCTTATTAAGATCTTTAGAAAGATCTGATATCTCTTTTGTAAAAATAGAATTCCTAGAGTTTTCCTTATCAAGTTTCTTATTGAGTTTGGAATTCTCAATCTCAAGAAGTTCAGCAAACCTTGAGACTTCTTCATAAGTAGGTAAAGTATTTTATTCATCAGAAGAAGATTCTTCATCAGAAGAGTTATAATACTTACTATCATTAGAATTTAAAGAAACATTGGTCAATGATTCAGCATTTCGTACCTTATCCATGAAACAATGATTATTAAAAGGTAATCTGGCTATAAGACCAAGATTCTTCTGTCCTGATGATTCATAATTAGAAGATTCATCTAAAGAGTCACCGCCACTGGCACTCCAGGTGTCGTTAGATTTCAAAACTTTCTTAGATTTGGCTTTATAATATTTAATTCTGTTCCTATCTGAATGCCTTTCTTTTCTTTCTTTCTTTTTGAGCATAGGTAAATCTGGTCTAATATGTCCAGCTCTTTTACATTCATAACAAATAACTTCTACATCTTTCTTATCTTTCCTGTCCTTTTTCTTATACTTGGATTGGAAATTTCTCCGGCCAGCTATCTTGTTCATCCTTCGAGCAAGATTTGCTAGTTTATTTTCTGAGATTTCACTCTCACTAGATTCGGATTGGATAATAAATTTCTTAGACTTGGATTTGGTTACTATCTCAGGAGTCTTAGCTTTCATCTAATTTGAAGTTGTAGTAAAAGCAACAGTACCATTTCCATTCTTCTTCTTGATGTTGTCAGCATCTCTCTTCATTCTAGTCTCATGTTGTAGAAGAGTTCCAAAAAGCTCATCAAGAGAGATCTGAGTGACCTTCCTGTTCTCATCTATAGCTGTTCTTTTGGATTCCCACTCATTGGTCATAATATCAATTATTTTATCCACAAGAGCTTCATCATCTAAACCTTTCTCTCCCATAGATTGTAGACTGTTGACTATAATCATGAATCTCTATTAAACTTTACAGATAGGTTCTCCATAAGGAAAATTCAAGCCATGATATTCAGCTCTAAGAATAGCTCTTCTAGTCTCAATAACTTTAGAAGTCCCAAAGTGCGTAACCTCTAACTTCTTCCAGATACAGTTAGCTGCTTCACAAGAAGAAATTTGGCTATATATATTTCTTGTCATTGAACATAGTAGAGTATTGCGTACCTTATAATTGAGTTAATATTCTTGATTTTCCTGGTTAGTGAAAGTTCTGACTTCCTTGTCAGGAATTTTATAATCACCAGTATGAATAACAAAATTATCTACTCCAGTGTTGATAACAAATGTCTTCATTCGATCTCTCCAGTACTCATAGTCATTACCATCGAATATTGGTGGTCTTGTAGGATTTAGATTATCAGTCGAACCAACGTTAATTCCTGCCATGCTAGAAACCTTCGATACACAAACTTGTTAGTAACAAAAGATTCGTAATAACAAAGTTCGGAATGGACAAGTTCGGAATGACAATGTTCGGAATGAGAAAATGAGCAAGAAAAACTTATTCGTAAGTATAAGTATTTCAGAGACCTCCTCTGATACCAATTCTAGGATTGAAATAATGATGTAGATGCTCAATATACAAGAGGGGGGTTAATTGTATACTTTAAAAATTCCTTTGGAACCTTTAAAGTTAGTTACGATTAACTATGTTTTCCTTAAGCAAAGGAAATGGCTAATTTTAACAAAGTTAAACTAAGCAAATTCACAACACCTCTAACACCGAATGCAAACATGGAATGAGATTCCGAAAGTGGGTTTTGGAAATATGGTTCCGGAAATTGAAACTTAACAAAAGTTACAATATGAGATTCTACCTTAAAGCGTATAGAATCTAAATGAATCAGAGTAAGTAAGGAAGTATAAGAAAGTTATACTTTCCTTAAGATACAAAATGCAGCGGAAATTAAAACAAGTAGTTAAACTACAAGTAACAAGATATAAGTCTTTTAACCCAAATAGAAGGGTATCCAACAACCTTGGATAAAGGTCCCTTGATTTATACTTTCAAGAAAGTCTTTCTTACCCACACCAGGGTAAGCCCTCGATACGAAGATCGGAGTCTCTGTCTTGCTATCCCCGCAAGCCCTCAACTTCAAGGTAGTTGGCGACCTCTGTCTTCCTATCCCCGGAATTCCTCGAATGTAATCACCAACATTCGGAGTCGCACGAAGCTTTGAGAGTTAATAAGAGCCTCTCTCTCTCTCTATAAATCACTTCAATCATGTAATCATATGAGTCGAAGATCAGTCAGCCTTTCATCACTTGCAACCACCCCGAGCTCTTTCAAATGAGCTCCTATTTATAGGTAAGGTCGGCTCCTTCTCCAACGGTCATATTTTCCTTAAAGATCGGAGGGACCTGTACACGTGTCACTTAGACAACGGTTAGTTTATAACAAAATAGATGACATCGTTTTATAACAAAACAAGTGAAACAGAAGGTACGACATCGTTTTAATTTTAACTCAAAAGTTCGGAATGGAAGCTTCGGAGTGAAGATTTGGAGTGTAATGGAAATAATAAAGAGTAGATAGATTATAGAAATGTAAGCAGAATAAAAGTTCGTAGTCTAACCATAATATTTTTCGGAGTCTGAATTAATTCAGAGTGTATAAAACAGAGATGATCAGATTCTGTTTGATAGGAGAATTCGGAATGAGAATTCGGAATGAGAATTCGGAATGATAATTCATCATTGTAATTCGTAATGAGAATTCGTCATTAGAATTCGTAATGAGAATTCGTCATCAGAATTCGTAATGATAATTCTTCATCAGAATTCGTAATGAGAATTCTTCATTGGAATTCGTAATGAGAATCCTTCATTGGAATTCGTAATGAGAATTCTTCTTCAGAATTCGTAATGAGAATTAATCATTAGAATTCGTATTGAGAATTCGTTATCGAACTTCATAAGAATTCGTATCCTGAATCTGGAATAGAACTTAGTCAGAGTTCATATTCGGAATTCGGAATGAAACTTCCTTATAGTTCTTATCCAGAATCTGAATCCTAAAACAAAATGCTTCATATCAAAGTTTCAACGATTTCGAGAAAATAGAAATGAATCCGAATCTCATACTTAAGAAAAATATGGATGAAAATAAGATAAAGATAATTTTTCTTATAAAAGCGATTTTCCTTAAGAAAGCAATTTTCTTTATAAAAGCAATTTTCCTCAAGAATAAGGTGTTTGTGATTTTCAAAATAAGAAGGAATGGAAAATTCATAAGGAAAACCTTATTGACTCAACAATATTATGGGAAAAAAATTATCAAATGAGGTGAATAGAGAGAAACCTCCATAGAATCCACCACCCACACTCCAGGGTTTCAAATGCATGGAGTATGGGAATTATGTTAACTAGTTCTGAATTCTAAAGGTTAATGACGATGATTGATGCCAGAAACTTCTTAAGCCTATAGAAAAATTGAAATGTAAGGTGATCATTATTTTTAATGATGGGTATGATAAAAATTTGGTGAATGATATACATACAATCCAATATATAACTTTTTATGTCTTATTTGATTCAGTATCTACATACTCTTATATCTGAGGAAATTCTAAGGGCACAATAGTACTAGCTAAATGATTGAATTTTAAAATAATATTGAAAACCCTAATGGTAAGATGATCACATCTCAAGTCTATAATACTTATCCTAATGAAGTTTCTACAAATTTACATCCTAAATAACTTGTTTTCTTACCTATGATTGAATTTTATGTTATCTTTGGCATGTATTTAATTTATCTACATAAATCAAACATCAATTGTGAAAAAAGATAAGTGAAATTTGATATTATGACCAACCAATTATTTCATATCTGTGTGATGATATATATATATAAACATTCAATTGAAATCATATATATTGTTTGGGTCTTTATTCCTATTTAAAATGGGTATTTATCTCATATAGTTTCATAGAAACTCAACATCAATGATATCCCTATTATAATAGAGTTTTTTGATGTCTTTCTTGATGAATTTCTTGGTTCTCCACCGAATCATGATGTTGAGTTCGCAGTAAAACTCATACTAGTTTCTACACCTATTTCAAATACTCAATGTAGAATAGCCCCAATTGAGTTTCATAAATTTGAGAAGTAATATTAAGATATTATTAATAATGGATTTATTCAACCAAGTGTGTCACTATGCGATGTGCCTATTTTTTAGAAAAAATATCAATAGATGTGACTTGGTATTGATAATTAAGAACTGAAAAATATCACAATCAAGAAAAAGTATCCTATAACCCATACTAATTACCATTTTGATTAACTTTAAAGATCCCAACAATTTTCCAAGAGTAACCTTCATTCTAGATATCAGCAATTGAGGGTCAGGTAGGAGGATACACCCAAGATATCATTCCATACAAGGTATAGATGCTACAAATTTATTGTGATTCCATTTGGTCTTACTAATTCCACCTCCATATACATGAATTTAATGAATATATTCTTTAGATATTAAATTTATTAGTTTAAGGTAGTCTTTATAGAAAATATTATTATATATTCAATGTTCAAGGAAGAACATGAAGAGCATTTGGGGATTTTATTAGAGACCCTGAGGAAAGATACATTTTTTTTAAAAGATTTCGAAGTGTGAATTTTGGATTTCTAAGGTTTCATTATTCGGTTATATAATGTTAGGTGATAGTATATCAGTAAATCCTTTGATGAAATTAGTTATCAAATATTGGACTAGAATAACAATTATGATTGAGACATATAATTTTCTTTGTTTCGATGGACATTATTAGTTATTTATGGTTAATTTATCTCTAACGTCTAAACCAACCACCAAGTTAACTATAAAGGGAGTTAAATTACATTGGATAGAGGAATGGGAAGAAGAATTCGAGTAATGAAAGGGAATTTTTTTCAATGGAAATTTACTTAATGTAACCTAGAGTAAATAAGGATTTTAAATCTATTATGATTCATTAAGGAAGAGACTATTTTCTATTCTCATGTGGAATTATATGGTGATAGCTTATGCATCATTCCAATTAAAGGTTCATGAGAAAAATTACCCAACTCTTATTTTGGAGTAATTTGTGGTAAATTTTTTAATTAAATATATGAAGTATTAATCTTTATTGAGAAATATGTTATATATATATATATACTGTTCAAAAAATTGGAAAGTATAATTGTTTGAAAATATTTTTGAATATTATCTGGAAAAGATGGTGGGGCTTGATTCAAAATTATGAATCTTAAATATAATATCACTGTGGAAAAGAAAACAAGGTGGAAAATGATTTC
This sequence comes from Viscum album, assembly GCA_963277665.1. Classification (NCBI taxonomy): domain Eukaryota; kingdom Viridiplantae; phylum Streptophyta; class Magnoliopsida; order Santalales; family Viscaceae; genus Viscum; species Viscum album. Next base: position 153,318,617 of record OY728156.1, on the reverse strand, counting down.
AGTTGAAAGGTTTTAACTAGCTTATCAATGAAGAGGATCCCAGATGACCTAATATTTATGTATATATAGAATTTATATCTATAAATAATGAAGGAAGGAGATAAATCTTATCTTGTATAAATATTTTTTTAACCAATTATTTATGTAATGATTAATGACTCAAAAAAGGAAGAGCTATAGTTATAAAATAAGGTGAGAAATTTTCATGTGTTTAACCTTGATTGTGATGGAATAATGAAATCAAAATTTGTTTATGTGTTATAAACATACCAAATTTGAAAAGGGATCTCTTGGATGGGGTGCATAGTTTAACATCCACTATTCATCATTGATGTATGAATATGTATAGAGATTTGAAGGAGTATTTCATGTGGGATACCATGAAGAGAGATATTTATGAATATGTATCTAATGAATTTATATGATATAAAGTTAAAGAGAATGGAAAAGTATTTGGGGATTTTATAACAATTAATCATACAATAATACAAATGGGAAAACATCAATATGACCTTTGTTGTCAGACTCCCAAAAACATATAAGGCCCATAATTCCATTTGGGTTATAGTTGATCGCCTTATGATGTTTGGACACTTCATTTGCATCATTGAATACTTGTATATTTATTATATTTAGAAAATATATATTAAGGTTGGGGTTAGTTGTCCTGGAGTACCACATTATACTATAATGGATCGGGTTATGAGGTTTACCTTAATGTTCTGGTGAAGTCTTTAGTAGGCTTCGGATACAGATTTTTTTTTCTATACATCGTATCATACTCAGATAGATAGTCAGTTTGATAAAACCATTAAAACTCTATAGGATATGTTGAGGTATTTTTCTATGGATTTTAATAGTGGTTGGGATCAACACCTTAATCTTGCCCTATTTTATTACAACAATATCTTTTACTCAAGAATTCAAATGGATCCTTATGAATCCATCAGTGGAATGAAGTGTAGAACTCTAACATTATAGAATGAAGTTAGTGATAGAAATTTATTATGAATTGATCTCACTGATTAAATTGAAGAAAATTTTAGATTTATTAAACTTCACATTAAGTAATCTAAGAATAAGCTGAAATTTTTAATGTGAAATTTTTCTATGGGATCTGGAATTTGATGTTGGTGAGATGGATTTTAGAATCTCTATTTAGAGTAAGGTTATGATTTTTTGAAAGGGGGGAATGTTGAGACCTATATATATTTTCCATTTCAATATTCTTGAACAAGTAGGTATTATATATTTTCCCTTTGCACATCCACTTAACCACTCTCAAGTTCATGACATGTTTCTTGAATCTATCTTGATAAAGTACAAACATGATCCTTCGCATATACTAAACTAAATTGTAAAACCAATGTATAATGAAATTTCATATGAGAAAAAATAATATAAATATTGGAACATAGTTCTTATGTTCTATGGAACAACCTTACCCATATGGTTAAAGTTCTCCAAATATATTATAAATTTGACGAAGCAACATGGGAACCTGAAGATGTGATGAGAAAAGATGTCCTAATTTTTTTGTCATAGTGCTAAATGGTGAGGGTAAATTTCAATTTAAAGGGGACAAAATTTAATATCCTGATATTTTATAATATATCTTTATTTAAATTAATTTACTTCTTCAATATATTACATTAAATGCAACACTGATTCTATATGATTTGTGATATATTATTAAAATTTGTTTATGTGATAGTTATATCCAAACCATTAGATTATAGTGTATAAATAGGAAAAACTGAAGCATGAAAAATATTTGTTAACATATTTATAAAATGAATACATTGATTATCAATGAATAATAAATAAAAAATCACAAGAAGATAAAAAATATGATTTTATTAAAAATTATTTTTTTCCGACACTTTATTTTTATAATACTTAATTAAATTAGTCAATAATGGTGAATTATTTTAATGATATATACATATATTAAATAAAATGTGTTAATATTAATCTAATATTTTTTAATATTCATGTGATAGGAATGAATCCAATTTTATGCATAAATCCTACAATTTAATTAATGTGTTTTCATCTTATTTTTGACACTAATTTTAAAATTAATTTATTCCTCTTATGGGTACAGATTTCAATAAAATGGATTCTACATTTTGAATCAGGGGGTTCAAATTTGAATATTTTGTCCCTTTAATATTTAAGGAATCATGAATATAATTGTGGTAAAATTTATCACCTTTATATAGGCCAAATTAGATTAATATATGATTAAAATAAGTTAAAAGGACACTATTTTTTATATAAGTTACTATTAGATGAATGGAATTAGAACCTTATCAACTTATTCTCTCATAGTTTTTTTAATAGGCAATTTTCCATGAAAATGAACTATATAATAATTAACGAAAAGAAATCTACATGGTGTCACATTGTTAGTTTTAAATATTTTCGATGTGTTTATATAGAGATAAGTGAATGTTATGAATAAATATTAATTTTCATTTCTATAATAATATAATTTTTTTAATTATGGTATTTTATATGTTATTTTTAGTGATTATATAATTACCTTATATTATAATGCAATTCTAATATATTATTTATTAATTTTATATACTAATAAAATAATGGATTTTAAAAATATTAAAAGTAATATAATTTGAGTGAGTTAGAGTCTAAAATTAATTTTTTAGAGAAATATAAAATATTAGACTTATTTAAAATGATAATATTCAAATATAATATGTTTTGTACGGTCTTTTAGGTCTAATCAAATGAATTGTGTCAAAATTGTGAGTAATGATATTTTATATTAAATAGTAATTTGTTAAATTATGTAAAATTTATTAAAATCATATTATCATTAATGTGAATAGAATATGGTTTAAAACATAATACATGTTCCATATATGAGTCACATTTCCATTTATGATAACATAATTAACCCATTATGGTTGACATATTTGTTACCATAGTTATGGTCAAAATAATTAACAAAGGGATTTATCAATTGTATAACATTTAAATTTACAAAAAACCCATTAAAATGTTTATTGCGTGATGGGATTTTTACCCCATCATAACTTGTATTAGAATCACTGTTCATTTGAAGCATTTTTTTAGAGAAGAAATTTATTATATTTTTATTTTTAAGAAATCCCATGAGATCCCCTCCCCTCAATTATAAAATGGCACCCATCCTTTCTCTTCTTTACAGCATTTTGAGCCATCTACGATTACAATTCCCTAAAAAATTCCCTTACAAACATCCTTATCAACATTTTTAAGGTAATTTTTTTCCCAAAATTCCATCCCAATATTCATTAAGAGAATATCGAATGTATTTATTTCAACGAAGATGTAATCAACTTAACCGATAAATTTATTTATTTTACTTATTATTTAACTCCTCTAAATACATGTTATTTAACATAAAATAATAACTTATAAGTACTAAATATACTAAAATGTTATTATGATTTTTTAACCACCATTATCAATCTTCTTTATTATAAAATATAAATTGATTGTTTCACTCGTGCGTACGTATGACTTACCGTCTCCATGTAGCTATAAAATTCATTTTCCACCACCATATTTCATTGATGGTTATTATGTTGGGTATAATGTTTATAAAATATATGTATGACATATTTATTATTACATAAATAAAATATCACATCTATATTCTATCCTTAAACCCCATTGGTAAACAAAAACATTTCTCGTACATACCTGCAATATACCATCTCCAAAATTGATATTATTTATTTTTCATTTCCATATTAATTGGATGGTAATAATGGTTTATATAAAGAATATATATAACATATATGATATAATAATTATTATTTCCCTATAAATTAGTTATTCCCTTTATTTGTTTCCATCTATTAGAAAATGAAAACAATTGTCGTACATACGTGAGACCAACCATCTCTATGAACGGTACTATTGATTTTTCAATCTATAATTTAACAGATGAATATAAATATGTATATAATTAATATATATGATATTTATTTCATTATTAAAATTATTTAGATGATTTAATCATGATAAAACTACATGTTCCATAACTACCAAACCAAAACATACAAGAAACATGAAGTAGATATCATCAGGAATAATGGTTTAAATAACAAATTATTAATAAATGGTAAGTAAGAGGCTATAAATAAATAATATATGGTATGGTAATTTTTATGTTGGTTCAATAATATATTTTTACTAAATATATATTTTTATAAAAAATTTTGGAACATGTACAAAGTAATTCAGACATGAGGTATGTGGTTTTCATCTTATTTTTTCTATACGACACATGCCACTTTCACAACATCTCTCATTTATGTACTATGAAAATATACCATGAATGTATTTATGATTATTTTTATTAATTTTATTGGGAATTAAATTTCCATATAAGATCCTTTATCTTTTGGGGATTACTATTCAAATGTTACCAATATAGTAAGGGTTTTATGTTACAATCTCATTGTATATTGGGATTACCTAGGATTAAGATTTAGTGGATGAATTATTATTATCTACCTAGAAAGAAACTCATATATATTTTTATTGTAAATAAATTTCTTATAATGATATGTTTTACTTTAATATTTAGCTCTTTATTTACTCTAGAGATTGAAATATTTATTTTTGAGAAAAATCTTCTTTATTTCTTTTATTGGATGACAATACTTTCTCTTCAATGTCCATGTTTTTAAAAAATGTTTTCCAAATTATATTTACTATCTTAATTTTTTTTAATTAATATTTAACCTTGTTTAAATTTTTAAAAAATGTTTTGAAATGAATATTTTTACTATTTTCTGAACGAGTTTCTTTTTAAATTTTTATAAATGTGTAAAAGGAATGTTTTTTTTAACTTGTTTGACATGAATATAATATCCCCTCACCATGAAAAATCATTTCATTGAAGATTTTTTTAATTTTTTTCATTTTTTTTCTTTCAAATTATATATTTTACATAATATTTTGGAAATTTTTCTATATTCTAATTAACTGATTTTAATGTGATAAGGGTATTTTCCTCAAAAAATATTCCAGTGATTTTTTTAGTGGAGTTTTAATCTAGTATAACATCCTTTTATGTTAATTATTTTTTTCTGGTGATACATACAATGATAGTATCCTTATTAGTTAATTTTGATGATTGATTATTATTATGATATTATATTTATAAAACTTGTTCCTTTTCCCCTTGTTATGCTATGATGAATTAATGAAATGATTAAGAAACTCAATTCACATCCATGGTTTATATAATGATAAAATAGTTATGAAACCAACATACTTCTCATGGGTCATGATATGATATTTTTTTTCAATATTTTGGAAGACATCTATTTTATTTTCCTTATTTGAATTATGGGCCCAAAATTATATTTCCCTCCAATGCGTTGGGAATAGATTGATATTTTATGAGATTAGTAGGACTTGAATTTGGATTAAACCCCACTTAGTAAGGGAATATATCCACTACGATAGTCTAGAGAGTGAACCTTTATTATTATGATGGTTTGGGTAGTGAAGAAAATACAGTATGATAGGCATGGGTTTTCTCCTTGACTATTATGAAATTTATTTTTAATTCTTTTGTTTATGAAAAAATCGCATGTCTTATTCCAATGTTATGATCTCATGACATATATTCTATTAATATTATTTGATTCATGCTATATGATGTATAATGATATATTCAATGACTCATGATTATTATACATGATATATAGGGAATGATTTTCGTATTTTATTATGATATTATCAAAACTTATGCTCATATTATCATCAAGTGATCACTAATATCATCCTTTTTTACTCTAAATTAGCATTTAAGCATGCCCTTTCTTATGGTTCCTATTCATTATGTTATGTAGATAAGTATCATTTATGATACGTATACTAAGGGTACCAGTTATGCATATTTTTGTGGGAAATGATATAGTACACTTATGAACCAATGTTTTATGTGTCTAGGTTTCCAAAGATACATGACCTATATGATTCTAGTGCGCTTTGTTATATTATATATTAACCATTCAACTAAAATTTGATAATATCTATTTATAAAAATTATACTTAACTATAATTTTTTTCTAGAAGACCCTTATCTATAAACTTGCAACAGACACTTCAAACATTTTCCATGATGTTCTTTCCACGATTTTAATATGGTGGAAATTGATTAAAATTCCACTATTAGGGTCCTCTGGTGAATAATTCGACACATTGATATATCTCATAATCATAAAGAATATGGATCACATAATCAATTATAAGTTAATTTTAGTGATTGGAGGATAAAAATTACTCCAGGTTATTCATTTTATAGAGTAAGAAATGTTGAATAAATTTATGAAAGAACAATGTTTGAAATTGTTCTTATGAAATAAAATATATAAAGTAAGTATATCTTCCAGTCAAAATTTTCAATATAGTAAACAAATAACTGAATTTTATAAAATGGTTCATTTGCTCAAAATATTTTATTTTTATGTTCATTTCTGATTAATCAATGGTATGTTCACTCATCGTAGATTTATATAATTTTGGTCATTAAATTTCTCTTAAACAAGTACTTTATCACTATCTATTAGTCCATTGGAATTAATTTTGACCTCAATGTCCATATTTTCTGTTCCTATTAATATTACCTTATTTGGAGATATTTCTTTATTTATAAACAACCATCTAAAATCCTTTTCCCTCTTTATAAGAGGAAATTTTATTAAGCATTTTACGATGTGGATTTTTTGTAAAGGAATTATCACATGAAAAAACCTTGATTTCATAATAAATGTTAAAATTTAGAGGATAATAATTATTAAAGGATAGTATAATGTAAAACCCCATGATTTTAAAATAATTACATTGTCTTTGATAAAGTATATGACATACAACACTAAGATTAGATCACTTGTGAAAAATATTATCTATATATGAACATTATAAACTAACCATTCTTTTGAAGGGTATAAATACGATTAACCCAATTATGAAATATACATAAGTGTACTAATTACTGTGAATTTATTTATTAATCCTTAGTAACTAATCATAATTTTTTTGTAAAGTCTTTTTTTGGTTTAAAAATTTTATTTCTTCGAAAATTATTTTTATTTCAATTTGTGTGTGGATAATATATTTAATTTATTTCAAATATATTTGTGGTATTTTATAAAAATAATATAATTTTTTAAATCATCATATAATAATTATCTTAGGGTGAAATTTTCATATTTTTATGAAAAGATTGGTTTTTCATTGAATAGTTGAAAATATCGATTTTTTGTAAAGACGTCACATATTTTAATTAAATAATGTAATTTAAAATATTATTATATTTTTTTTTAAAAGTTTATTATTATCAAATTTATTTATATAAATCTAATTTTAAATTTTCATGATTTTTGTATAAATCTATTTTTATACTTAAAATGCCTTTCTTATAAAAACTATATTTATTTCCATAATGTGTTTCCATTTTAGTTAATTAAGATAAAAAATAATCACTAATAATATAAATTATATGTATTTATTATATATCAATCCATATTAATTTAAATTCGTATAATTAGGACTACTTTTCATATAGTTAATGTGAAATCATCTTTTCCTAGAAAATGCATTTTCCAGAAAAATCGATTTTAATCACACACTGCGGGTTTATTAGAAAATGAATTTATTCCACATATAAATATTTAATTTGGTAAAATTAATTCAATATTTTGAATAATAATAATTTATACTTATCAATAAGGATAACATTATTTTTAGTCATATTGAATAGTAAAAGTACTTAAAATTGCACACTATGGTAAAAGGATAAATCATGTTAACCTATAGTAAAAATAAGTGATAAAAAACCATGTTATCATATAAATTATTATTTAATGAATGTGTTTATACCCTTATCTCCTTATTCTATATATTTAATTTTTATATTACATTAATAAATTAATAAATTCTAAAAATTACCCTTTCTTTCACTTATAAAGGACATCAATCTCCTCCATTATTTACACATAAAATCCATTTGGATCATCCATGCCACAAAAATACTCCTCCATAACTTTATTTAACACATCATTGTGTCCCTTTTTTTATTATAAAACTCTCATTCGAAGTATTTTTGTGTAAATCTAAAGAGGTTGTCCGAAGAAGAGGCATTTTTCTTAACTGATCATTTTTTTATTTCTTCTTAAACCTCCACAAGATATTGTTCAAAAAATATGAAATAATAAAATCAATATATTATATATATTGAGAAGTATTTATGTTTATATAATTACTTATAAACATCTCCCCTTTTATTAAATATGAAAAGAAACCATCATCTATGTGTATGGTGGATTCCTAGCCCATGAATAGATGTAATTCATTTCTAATGGTGACTCCCATGTCTGGGTATAATGACAGATTTAATGTATATATATATTATATTAATCAAATAATTATCATTATGGATAATTAAACTATCATCTAATTTTATAAAATATCATTCAATTAAAAACAATAAATTTTCTCGTGAATACATGTGGACTACCGTCTGCATAAAAATAGGTGATCTGTTTTTCATCACCACATCACAAGGATGATATGTATATATATAATTGAAAATAATTTAATACTATTTTATTAATTATATGATAATCATTATTAAAATATTAACAATATTTTCCTTATTTACATATGGATCACTTAAAAATGAAAATATTACTAATGCATACATGCAACTAGGGGTGTAATTTTGGCCCAGCCCGGACAGGGCCGGGGTGGGCCGGGCCAACCATGCATAGAGTCGGGTCGCTGACTACTATTCGGGTCGGGCCGGGCCAGCCCGAACAACCCCATGAGACGGCCCGAGCCCGACCTCGGGCCGGCCCAAACCATCGGGTCGGGTCGGGCTTTTTCGGGTCGGGTCGGGCTTTTTCGAGTCGGGCCATGATGAGCTTTTATTATTATCAAAATAATTGTCTATTTTAATTTTTTTTCATTTAAACATTTATTTAAAATGTTTCTTTAGATTTATTTATAAATGCATGTTTTTGTAAAAACGTTTTTTTTTATTTTTTATTAACATTTTACAGTGGGTGGATGTGTTTTTTTGTCTAAATAGATTTATATATTGTGAATATATATATATGTATATATATATTTTATTTTCAAATTGAAAAAAAATAATGAGGGGTATGCAGCGGCTGTGGTTGAGTTTAAAGCCTTATTATTTAAAATTATTTCGAACATTTATTTAAAACATTTTTACATTTATATTCTTTAACTTATTTATAATTTTTTAAGCGTTTGTTAATATTTTTTATTTAAACTTTTTTATTTAAACCATTTTTTATCATCTATTTAAAACGTTTTTTACATTTATTTTTAAATGATTAATTTAAAACATTTTTTAATTTTTTTAAATGCATGCTTTTTACAAGTATGTTTTTAAAACATTTAACTTTTTTTATATTTAAATGTAAAAATTATTTTTTAAGTGTTTGTTTTAATAAAATTAATTTAAATGCTTGATTTAAAAACTTTTTTAAAATTTTTTATTTAAACTGTTATTTAAACCATATTTTGACAGTTGTTTAAAACGTTTTTTTACATTTATTTTTAGATGTTTAATTTAAAACTTTTTTTTGAACGCGTATTTTTTACATGTATTTTTTTAAACATTTAACTCGTTTTATATAAAAATATTTTAGAGTGGGTGGATATTTTATTTTTTTCTAAATATTTTTATACATATATGTGAATTTATATATATTATGTACAAATTAAAAATAATTAATGAGTTATTGGGGGGTGCGCAGTAGTGGGTGGTGGGTTTAAAGTGTTGTTATTTAAACGTTTTTTATCATTTATTTAAAAAAAATTACATTTATTTTTTTTAACTTATTTATGAAAATTATTTTTAAGCATTAGTTTAATTTAAAACAATTTTTTAAATGTTTTTTAATTTTTTTGTAGGGCAGGCCCAACCCAACCCTGTTTGAACTGAAATTACACCCTTAGCGGGTGCGCAGCAATGGATGTGTTAATTTTTTTCTAAATAGATTTATATATGTATATATAGTATATATAATATATGAAAGTTTTATCATATTTTAAAAAATAATAATGAGGTTGGGGGTGTAAGAATATCATTTGGTTAGTAGTTATTTTTTTGTTAATATATACTAAGTTATTATATATATAATATGAGAAAATTGTAAAAAAAATAAGTAGGGGTTAGGGGATGCGCTGTAGTGAGCGGGTTAATTTTTTTTCTAAATAAATTTATATATAATATTTTCAAGTGGCAATATATTTTAAAAAAATAGTGAGTTTGGGGGACATGCACAAATATCATTAGGTGAGTGAGTTATTTTTTGTTAATATAAAATAAGTTATTATATAATATTAAATCATTGACACACACACAGACAATTATTATTAATGGATTTTTAAAAGTCATACTTAATTGATATATGTTATTAATAGCTTTACATATAATATCAATGGATTTATATATATATATATATATTATCATATCATTGATATATATATATATATTATTAGTAGATTTGTTTTTATATATACATATATATAATATGAAAGTTTCATCATATTTAAAAAAATTAGTGAGGTTTGAGGTGTGCGTGAATATCATTGGGTGAGTGTGTCATTTTTTTATTAATATATAATAAGTTATTATATATATATATATAATGCTAAATGATTGATATATATATATATTATGAGAAAATTATAAAAAAAATAATCAGGGGGTGGGGGTGGGTCGCAGTGGGTGAGTTAATTTTTTTTCTAAATTGATTTATATATGTATAGTATATATAATATATGCATGTTGCAACATACTTAAAAATAATAATGAAGTTGATGGAATTGCACGAACATCATAAGGTGAGTGTGTTATTTTTTTATTAATATACAAAAAGTTATTATATATATATAATATTAAATCATTGATATATATATATATATTAATAGCTTTGTTTATATATATATATATATATATATATATTATATTAAATCATATACATATATATATTATTAATGGATTTTTAAAAGCCACACTTAATTGATATATATTATTTATAGTTTTATATATAATATTTATGACTTTATATATATTGTCATATCATTGATATATATATATATATTATTAGATTTGTTTTTATATATACATATATATAATATGCATGTTTCATCATATTTAAAAAAAATTGTGAGGTTGTGGGTGTGTGCGAACATCATTGGGTGAATGTGTTATTTTTTATTAATATATAATAAGTTATTTTATATATATAATGTTAAATGATTGATATATATATATATAATATGAGAAAATTGAAAAAATAATAATTAGGGGTTGGGGGGTGCGTCGTAGTGGGTGAGTTAATTTTTTTTCTAAATAGATTTATATATGTATAATATATATAATATATGCATGTTGCAACATACTTAAAAAAATTAATGAAGTTGAGCGACTTGCATGAACATCATTAGGTGAGTGTGTTATTTTTTTATTAATATACAACAAGTTATTATATATATATAATATTAAATCATTGATATATATATATATTAATAGATTTCTTTATATATATATTATATTAAATCATATACATATACATATACATATACATACACACATACATACATATATATTATTAATGGATTTTTAAAAACCATACTTAATTGATATATACTATTAATAGCTTTGTTTATATATATACACTATTATATATCATTGTATATATATTTTTATACACACATTATAATTATATATAATAAAAATTATATGTCTATATATATTATTATTTTTTGTTAATATATAATGATATATGCACATATATATAGACACACACACACACACACACATATATATATATATATGAATATACATGTATACAGATACATGTATATATATATATATATATATGTATATATACAAATATATAGATATAGATATACAAATATATATATATATATATATATATTCATATATTTACATATACATATATATATATATAGATATAGATATATATATATATATATATACAGATATATTTATATATTTACACATATATATATATATGTATATATATACCTATATATATAAATATAGATATATCTATATATATATAGGCTGCTGATTATTTAACAGGCGTAGCACTTGGACCAGTTGGTCCAGGCGCAGCCGTTGGAGCTCGCGGTAGGGGGATCAAATCCCCCTACCCGCAGATTCCCCGTTAAATTTTTTACAGCGCGCGGGCTTCACAGGGGCTGGGCTTCGCGCGGGCCAGTGGGCTGGGATTTTTCAGGTCGGCCTGGCCTAGCCCGCGAGCCTTCTTGGAAAGTCACAGGCCCGACCCGCTGAACCTACGGCCCGAGCCTGGCCTGGCCTGATGCAGGCTTTACCTGTTCAGGCCGCTCGGGCTTTCGGGCCAGGCCTATCGGGCCGCTGGGCAAAAATTACACCCTAACATACAACATAGCATCTCTATGATAATGACATTGTTAATTTTTCATAACCATATTTATTTATTGGTTTTGAATGTGTAATTAATTTATAAAATGATAATTATATCATTTTAATTTTTCCAAATATGATGTAAAAATTACCTCTTTGACCATACTCGACCAACTAAAGTCATTTTAGACATATGCACTGAATATTGAAAAAACAACCGATATGAACTTAATTGATTATGTAATTAATAACAACATGATAATAAATAAATAAAAATAATCATATGCATAAATATTATTTTTAAGGAACTATTTATTTAATATAAGTTTATTATTCATGTAGATAAAGAACATACTTCACGATTCAGACCTCAGGTGAGAGAATTTTTATTAATTTCCATTTTATTGAACATATTTTGTATTAAGAAAATATTTACTTTTATATCGGGTATATAATAAAAAATTGAGATAATTAACATTAATATATTTTTATTCCTGAATATTAATGGTTCAATTCATGTTATTCTAAGAAAAAAAATATCTTATATAAAATCTGATCATATTTTCCTTTTTAATCATGTTTGTTTTTCTTCTATGAGAATATTATACAAATTGTTTTTCAAAAGTAATTTTTATTACTGAAATGATTTTTATGGACATTATATATTATCCTTCACTTTTCATATTGTTTTAAAGGAGTATTTCTAATGTTTTCCCTAAAATGTTCATTTCTAAAATTTTTATAGAAAGTCAAATAGAAATTATTATTTTAAGCATATACGATGTTAATAGACATTCCCAAATACACAACCATTTTACTCCCTTTATTTCTTCTATATTATTTTAATGATTTTGAAAAATAATATATTTACGGAATCTCTTTTAAAAATTTTCATTTAAATTTTCTTCTATTTTTTTAAAAAATTTATTTTATATTGAATCCAAATTTTCTAATAGTCATCTCTCATCTCATGATTATGTTTGTGAAAATTAACATTACCTTAAAACTTTCTCTTCCCTATGGTAATTAAACAATAAATTTATCTTAAATATCTGAATTCATTGTATCATTTATATATTTATTTATTAAACCATTTATCATTTATATATAAAGTGTTTAACTATAAACATTATATAATTTACTGTTGAAAACCAGAATAAATATATATTATTTAATCAATAAAGAAATTTATTGACTGGGAATAATTTTAATGAATTGAATTGATAATTATGTGGAATGCATTTGACATGCAGTGGTGGGTGGTTCCTGATTTTAGATAGTTCCTTGATGCATCAAAAAGTCTCATGAGATAAATCTATAAGATACAATTAAATGGGTTTCTAGTGTATACATATTCATTAATTATTCTATATTCACATATTGAATTGACAGTATTGATATCATGATGTCTAAAATATTTATGTCCAACATTAATAATTTCCATCCTGGAAAATTATGCTATTATTAGGATTGAGATTACTACACTGATAACATCTATGGATGTATTTTCATTCTCAGGTTATTGATTAAAATGAATTAATCGTTTGTTATTTTACTTTACATTTTGATGATACTTTAATGATCCATGATGTATTCTAAAATATGTAACTTTTTCTAATAATTTGAGATTACACATATTTTTTTTCTTTTCTCTATGATATGAAGAAGGATATTATGAATAATTATCATGGTTGGAAGAATGTTTTTATACTTTCTATTTTATCATTCAAATTTAATATGAGAATCATGTTTGTACCTATTTTTTCTAGACAATTATTCCTTAAAAAAATAATGTTTCACAATACATATGAATAATACTCAACCTACAATATTGAAATATTTGAGAGGACATCAAAACATGCAAGGAATTACACCATAATCATTTATGCATCGAATGGTATTCTTAGTGGGACATGTAATATTTTCCTTGAGTAATAATGATAGAAGATTCCCTTTCATTAATTTTTGATTAATTATTTATCTTAAAAAGAGTATAAAATGATATATTTATTACAAAATATCACAAATAGTTCTACTTAGATTTCTGAATATACCAGTTTCATCAAGAAAGGTTAGCATAAAAATATTCATATCATCTATCGATTTATAATGATACAAACTTTAATGATGATTATTTGTGGCTAGTAAGATAATCAGTTTGTATTTTTTAGGTTTTTACATAAAAATGTTATGCTAATATATATCTATTACATGTCATCTACGATCAATATATTGGAATCTAGAACTAGGGTGAATATTATATTAAAAAAAATCTTCTATTGGACTATATAAATATAATTTTCATTCAGATTATAATCTTCTTGAATTAGACACAGATTTTAACAATAGAGGATATAACTAAATTTTCATTTCAATGCTGGATAGATTAAATCTTGAAAGTGTTCCAATGGAAGCCATCAATGCCTTAGTGTTCCTATATAAATGAATCCCCTTTCTGGCCGATATTCTTCAAGTTCTTCTTATCAGCACTCTCTATAATTTTACAATCATTGGGAATCATATTATTATAGTCTTCATATTTTATAAGAAACCAACTTCATGCAACCTTACAATAAAATATACAGAAATTCTATCTTAAAACATATTTTCTATGTTTAGTTTTCAATACCCTTTTTTAAAGGGACATTGTTTCTTATCTTATGATTTAATATAAATTGTATTATTAAATTCCCATATTTTTTTTGAATATTTTTTAGTTTATTAAAATAATAATTAATGTACAAAAATTATAATCATGTCATGTTAATTATTCTTGAGATAATGGAATAATTACCACTTTGACCAGAGCCATCCTACCAAAGCCATTATTTCCATAATAGCCGAATACCATCAAAATGTCTGATGTGAACCTAAATGATAAACTCATTTCATATTACATGATCTTAAAAAAAGGGATAATGAATATAAAAAAGTATCTTAATTATTTAAATAATATACTCATGTTGTTTACATAGAAATATAATGAATATACATGACAATAGAAACTCAATGTAAGGTATATTCATTAAAAATCACTATTAAAGTTATCCTTGAATGTATTTTAATCTTTAATGTCCATATTTTAAGAAAATATCTTATTAATATATTTATATGGGAATAAAATAATTATAATGTATATGTAGGTCCCTTTTACTTTATATAAAATGTTTTCTAATGGAATCTTTTTAAACAATGTTCTGGCATTCATTACAAAAGTTAGATTTGTGTTTTTTAACATATATGGAAACAATGAAATTTACATCCAATGTAACTATTATTTGATTTTTTATTCCATTATATTATTCCATGTGATCTTAAATGAAATAACCTCCAACCCTTTTTTGTGTAATTTATTATTTTAAATGGGTTTTTAGATAGAAAGTGTATTTTCATATCCAATTGTGCTTTTCATACAAGTTAATAATTATTTTTCATGGATTTTATTAATTATATGTTCTTTCAGCATTTTTTATGATAATAGGTAGGCCTGATACATCTCAGGAATAGGGGTCAACCAAATATTTTATATACTATGGGTACACCCAGATAGTGATCCAATGTATTGGGTAAAGATTATGTTCTTTGGAAAATTATATAGGAAGTTGATAGTATGGTTTTTCTAATTTTTAGTGTTAAATAAAGATGATTTCTCAAGAAATACACATGAATTTTCTTTGATTGATTATGAATTTTAATGGAAATAGTTAAGATATATATGACATGTTTTTAATACATGATTATTACCTTTTTGGGTGAAAATGCATGTTTTTAGGAAAGTGTTTTTAGGGGTTCTCAAACATTATAAGAAAAAGTCATGTTTATAATGTTACCTTTATGATTTATTATAATGTGTTTTGTGAAATTACATAGGTAGGAATTTTGGTTTCAAGTGTATGCAAATGATTATTTTCCAATGACAAATATTTATTATGTTAAAGGTAATCTATTTTTATGACTTCAAGATTTTAAGATAGACTAATGGGTTTGTTTGTTTATTTTTAAATCCATTACTAAAAATCCTATGATCATCATATTTTTTTAAAAAATAACAACATTTAATGATTGGTAAGAATAAAGAGGACATAAAGATTAATTTTAGGAAGATTATTCATCAAAAAAGAAAACATGATTCTTTTTACAAGTTTTATATCATGGGAAAACTGGATAATATGAAGAAGTGTCCAAATCATAATTTATGGGTTTATTTTGTAAGATTTATGACCGAATTTAGGAGCTTGTTATATAAGAAAAATAATTATAATGTAAATTATGTGTCTATTTTTTACATTATTCTAACGGCTAAAAAAACATCAATAACTAAAAAGTTTTTTGTGTGAAAAAATGGATACAAAGTTGAATTTTCCTAGTTATGATGTAATATTTATTTGTTCCTTATAATTTGATCATGGATCCATCATCTCCAGAATTTTAATCGTTATATAAATATTATATATATCATTTACCTTGAGTCTGAATCATTACATACATTCTTTATCATCCTGAATAGAAATATTATGTTAACAATTTTCATGATTAATAAAAATTTTCATGACCATTATTCATTTTATTTTATTAAATACCATGTTATATAAAATTACATAATTAATTAAGTTCACATTGGATCTTTGGATGATATTGGGATCATTTTCCCGGAAAAACTTCTATAGGTTGACTATAGTGAAAACAATCATTATTAAATTATTTCCATAATAATAATAATGACATAGTTATCATTTGTGCATAAATTACACTTACTAAACAAATTATTGAGGATTATTATGATAAATGAGTAATATAAAAATCATGGAGTTGGTAGGACGTATGTATAGATGGGTGATGTTTAAATTTATCTACTATAATTAGGTGAAGAAGGTAAATATTATTTTATTTTTTTAAAATGATAATTATATCATAAAAAACATATTATTTCATTAAATAAATAAATATATATATAATCCATGTGGTTTGGTGATGAAAAACAATACACATAGATTCATGGACGTTGTTTTCCACGCGTACGCACGTACGACGTTATAAATTTAAAGAAAATTTAAATGTATGAATGTAAATGAAACATTTGCTATTAATAATTGTAAATATTTCATAAATATCCAATATATAAACTTTAATTACATTATTACAACAATTGATAAAGTAGTTGATGGAAAATGAATTACATTAGTTCGTGAGGTTGTAGTCTGTTGTACACAAGATCAATTGTAACATCCCGGACCGGGAGCCATGAGGCAGTTCCCTGAGCCGATTGCCCCCTTGACCTCAAGAATTCCTCCCCATACTCTAGAGGTTTTTGACTGGTTATGATGGTCTGATATGTCATTCATGGGGATATTACAACAATTTTACTAAGATTAAAATTCCTATATAGGTATATAAGAAAACGTGGAAGCATATATAACCCGAACAATCCCAATATCATAAGATAAACTAAATATAAAATACAATATTCAACTAAAATGGAAAAAATTATATACAGATATAAGTTTCAACATGACTAAAACTCACTGATAAATGAATACACTATTGACTCACACGCGGTCCCTGAACCATGGATAGTTCCCTCATCCAAGCTCTAACCCCAAACAGTAATCTCACACATGCCCTTATCCCTTAAGCAGTCCTGCAATAGTACAGTCTATCCTGCTAATGATTATAAAGGCTGATTATAGTGTGAGTATAACTCAGTAGGACACTACAAACGGTGTCCAAAATGTTTTCATTCAAATGGTAGTGTAAGCTGTTCTATAAAGACAAAAATACAATACATCAATAAATGGTTATAACATTATCATTTATTCATTATTAAATCATATTAACTCGAGGGTCATGATAAATACCCATACTTGTATACTATATTTAGATCATACCAGAGCCCAATGTTTTCCCTAGGTAATATAATATCTTAAAACCTACTTCGACTCATGCCATATCTCAAAGTATTCAAAGGTGATATGATATCCCACCACCTTATTTGACTTATTCCATAGTTTGAAGTATTATCCAAACACCTTTTGTGATGAGATATCTCAGATTCCTTTATTACCAATATTTGAATTCACACGTAATCTCAATAGTTACAGATAACTGATTCATAAGTAATATGATCATGTTACTATTCTTTATTCTTAATAGAATGACTGTGTTCCCACTCATTTACTCATAATTACAATGAACATGTTATAATTTATACTTGTCATTTTAATTACTATGCTCCCATTCCCTGACTCATAAGTAAAATGACCATGATACCATTTATAATAATCAATTTGGAATGAACATATTATCATTCTTTCACAAATAATTAATTTAGAGTTAATTATCCGCCTTAATCCCATTACTAATTAAACAATAAATTAAATACATCAATATCCTTAATTAACTTCTCAAATAATTAAGTATGATAATCCAATTAATTAATTCATCAATTAATTAATAAATAACACATTTCATATCACGTAATTAATTTTCCAGAATTAATCACCTCATTCAAAATATCAACTCTTCATAATTAATTCCACAATAAATTTTATAGATCATCATATCAAGGTACATAATTACTTCACGATTGATTATATCAATCTATCCAATTCAATATCTCATAATTAATCCCCAGAATATATTTTTAGATTAAAAACCCTAACTACCATAATAAATTTTCTAAAATTACATATCCAATAGGGAAACCCCTTAGTCTTATGATTATTTCTTCAATTAATCATTTATTTCAACAATACTTCAATAAAAAAATTGTTCAATATAATTAACCTAATTTAGGAATTAAATTTCTAAATAAGGATAGAAATTATAAATTTTTTCATTTAAGCATCAAATACATGACTATGAGAATATTATTTTAGACCCCCTACATCAATTCATTTCCAAACTCCCATTCAACAGAAATCCAAAAATTTAGAGCATCACAACGATGTTGATTATAGTTCACGGTCAAAATACCTAAATCAAGATCAAGGATATAAAGATCTAATCAATCAAGATCTAGATATACAATACTAGATCCAGATCTCACCAAAAAGGTTTAGATATCAAAAATAGAGGATAAAACTCCACAAAAAGGTCAAAGAATGAGAGAATAATGATTGAAATATGCATCAGGATGAGATCCACTTACCTAGAGAAAATAGGATCTTCAATTCAGGCTTTGAATATTGTAGAACGGAGGTTATGCGACTATAAAACCCCTCTAGATAACTCTGAAATCATAAAAAAAAAGAATCTGGTCCCGATCCATGTCGAATAGGAGGAGTTTTGGGGGTTTAGTAGACTTTAAACCTAATTTTCGGGGGATTGATAACCATGCACACAGTTTTTTGGGCTAGGGTTCACTCTTGGGTTAAACCATGTGCCAACCGTACAACCCTCATTATCCACAGACACATGGTTACCAGGGTTTGGGCATATAGTTTACTCTAATCATGGGCCAACCGTGCACAACCTCTTTTTTCTAAACTATTTCTCAATACTCCACCAAAAATCACCCCAAGTCATAACTCCAATCAATGGTACATAAAATCAAAAAAAAAGTACAAGAAATTTCTCCTCAGGTAACTTTAGAAAAGGTTGGGATCTTATAATCTCCCAACCTTATAATAGATAATCCTTCAGCTTTACTTCCTGAATTTTCTAATATTATGAGGCCAAAATATCGGGCCATCAAGCCCTCGTGTCTTCCTACCTTTCCTATGATTCCTCTTGCACATCCATGTTTCCATAACACACGAACTATCGACACAGTCTTTTCCTACAAGACTTTATCACTATAATCTAAAACACGTATCTGATGCTCCCAAATTGATGAATCAATCTACAAGACAACCTCATCTACATAGATCACGTGATAATGATCAGGGTAATACCACTATATTTGTGACCCAAGGAAGGAATCATGCATAGTGCTGTATTTCTATAGAAGAGACAATCAGTAAATCATCAGCTTGTTTCTATCTACTATCTAAAATTATCCAATAATCCTAGGTGTTAACTTTCCCTGCTTTAGTATCCAGTGGTGACCCAACCTAGGTGACACATAAAGGAACACATGGTCACCCTATATAAACTCTATGGGTCTTCTTCAAATACCAACATATGACTCCTTCCTACTCTGAGCCATAGCCATACGTTTTCAAATCAACTCCACTAGATCTAATGTCTCCTCTTTGAGATTTGGTTCCAACAACTATGACTCACCTACTTCCAACATGAATAGTGGTGATCTACATGGCCCACCATAAAGAGCCTCATATGGTTCAATCTATATAGTTTCATGATAAATATTGTTATAGGCAAACTCTAAAAAATCCAAGTGCTTATCCCATGACCCATTGATGCCAAGAAAAAATTCCCTCAACATATCCTCAATAACTTGTATAGTAAGATTTAATTGTCTATATATCTATGGGTGGAAATCCATACTCAATTAAACCTATATTCCACAAAAATTCTATAATCCCTTTAAAAAGAATGATGTAAAGTGTGAATCACGATTTGAAAATATACTCCATGGAATCCCATATAGACAAAATATCTAATGAACATGCAGTTCTCCCATGTGGTCTACTATGAAGCATTCCCTTATAGAAAATAAATGCTCTACCGTTTTTATTCGATCCATGATGAACAAAATAGAAGCATTCATCCTAAGCATCTTTAGAAGGACCACCAAAAAATACATTGTCACGTCATCCCAATTCCATTTTGGAATAGGCACCAACTGTAGTAAATGTCTAAGTGATTGATTCTCTACCTTCACCTATTGATAGGTGAAACATCATGTCACAAGCCCTGCTATCACTTTTTTCATTCCTAGACTCCAAAACATTCTTCATAGGTCATGGTACATTTTGGTCATATCTGGATGCACCACCCACTTCGAGTAATGAAATTATATCATGTGCTCCTCTCATATGCTTGTAGGCACAACAAATCGATCAGTCACATAGATGATCTCATCCTCATGTATCAAACAGTCCAAAGGTATATCCCCACCTCAAAATCTTTCCATCAAGTAAAAGCACTCATGATCCTCATATTTTTTATCCCCAATCCATCTCTAAAGGGTATAATCCATTGAAATGGAATTCAATGTCATATTCTCCCAAATATCTGGAACAACCACATATATTTCATCCAAAAAAGTCATTATATTCCACTCTATAATCAAATCTTGAACCATTGGAGTCTGATTTTTCTTGCTCAAGGCATCAGACACACTTTCTATTTTCCCAATCAAATATTCCAATTAAAAAAAAGGACCCCATATACTCTACCCATCCCTATTGTTGAATATTCAAATAACAATATAAAAAGATATACTTCAAGAATTTGTGATCGGTATAAACTATCAACATTTTCCCCAAAATATAGTGTCATAAACACTTTAGAGAATAAAACACTACTGCCAAATTGAGGTTTTTCATAGTGTAGTTTCTTTCATGTGGTCTCAACTTCCATGACTCATATGCCATGACTCGATCCCCTGGAATCAACAAATCTCCAGGTACGATCCTAGAAGCATCATAATAAACTGGGTACCCCTCACATGAATCAGGTAGGATAAAAAATGGTGTGATCATAAAATGCTTCTTAAACTTATGAATATAATTATATCATGCTTCCTTCCACTAAAACATTATCCCATTATTGGTCAAAAATGAATGTGGTGATTCCAAATGGGAAATGTATTGTATGGATCTCCTTTAATATTCATATATTCATAGAAATAGTTCCTTATAAAACAAATTCTTTGGATGCACCCAAGAGACCACTACCTGAACCTTATATGGGTCCGATAAAACACATTCCTTTGAGATGATGTGTCCCAATATGCGAACCCAATCAATCCAAAACATTCACATATATTGCTTAGTTTATAAACAATGCTCTCTCAGTGTAGGTAGGGTGATGTCAAGATGTTGGGAATGATGATCATGGGTCTTAGAGTACACTAAGATGTTATCCACAAAAACCACAACAAAATTATCTAGATACAAATGAAATATCCTATTCATAAAATCCATAAACACTACTGGTGAATTTTTAAACAAAAATGGAATTATAACAATCTCATAAAATCCATTTCTGATCCTAAAAGTAGTCCTCTATATATCATAAGTATGTACTCTCAACTGATGATACCCCAATCTCATGATGATCTTTGAGTATAAGAAATGTCCCTCCAACTCATCATATAGATTATCATTATTTAGAAGAGGATATCCATTCTTCAAAGTCATTTTGGTCATCTTTTGGTAATAGAGACACATGGGAAAACTCTTGTAGGCCTTCATTGTGAAAAATACAAGTGATCCTCAAGGTGAAGTACTTGGATGGATAAATCCCTTATCCTCCAACTCCTCTAACTGGGGATTGAGATCTTGAAGCTCAGTTAGTTCCATTCTGTATGGTGGAATAGATACCAGCTCAACCCCCAAAATGGCATCAATAGTGCATTCCACATCTCTCATAGGTGGTATCCCTACGAAGGCTTCTATAAATATATCCTAAAATAGTTCCACAAATAGTGGAAGGAAATATTACATAACACCCCCATAATCCATAGATACACTTGTAACATGGGCTTTGAGGTCTTCTAGTTGTTGAGTGATTGACCATGATCGACCCACATGGATATCCCACTCTTCATAGTGAATGTACATTTCACCTTTTGGAGACTCGAAGGTCAATATGCTATGTTAACAATCATTGTGAGATCAGTATGAGAATAGATAGTTCATACAAATAATCAGGTCGAAGCCTATCATAAAAATAATATAAAGATCCCATAGAAAACAATATTACATGATATCTAGTGAACATTCCTTGAATAGATATATATATATCACTAGACTGTGGTCCCAATAGTGTATCGATAGTCATTTATCCACTCACGAACTCAAACTCTAGTCTCAAACCATTAAAAAGTTTTTTAGATATAAAATAATTAGAGGAACCCATATCAAATAAGGAATTAGATAAATAAGAATTTATTAGAATAATACATATCATTGTTGATGGCCTAGCCTCACTCTCTATAAGTGTAGGCTTCACTACATGTAACTGTCATACCCCTTTTCCCTGTAATGTTGTATGACTTTACTGAGTAGAACCACTCTGATAATATGGGTTCTCTATCCATATTGCATGACATCCACTACCTCTACCACCCTTACTAGTAGAAGTCCATATTTAAGACTGATATGGTGTAGAAGTTCCCCTCCCCATAGTCTGACTCTTCCCAGCTACTCCCTCAATTCTATTCTATCGTTTCAACCTACTGATTTTCTATAGGTCTCCCAAATTGATGCAAGACATACACTCTATTGGTAGTTGGGGATAGTTTCGATGATAGTGTCATGTCCTACCAAACTGATGATAGATTACCCCAGCAAGGTCCAATCCAACCAACCCCCTATCTGTCTAATATGGTTTACATTTCCATGGATATAGTTATCATAATGATACTTACTACTCTTGGAAGTCATACTTCTTAATTTTTGAGTAACAACTAAATTTTCATATTGGAATCCTTCCTCAGGTTCCCTTCAGCTGTCAGAGCATGATCCACAACTTCAGAAAACTTATTTAATCAGAAAATATTGACATGGGAATTAATATCTCACATAAGTCCATCCTAAAAAATTTTCTTCGTAGTTGCCACATCTCCTACTAATGCTGGAGAATAGCATTGAAGATCTGTGAAGCAACCAACATAATGAATCATGGACATACAATAGTAGGTTATCTGTATAAACTCTTTAGATTTATCTTGTATCAATGTATCTATATAAAAGTGGTCCAAGAACCTCTCCATGAATTCATTCCACACTATAAAATTAGTTTTTCTAGTTCATGCAATAATGTCCCACCAGCGCTTCGCTGATTTCCGTAACATATCAGAATCTAGCTTGACCTTCCTCTCAATTTGAGTCTCTAAATGGTAAATTATTTTCCCAATGGGCTCAACAAATAATTCATCTACCTCAAGCCCACCTTCTATAGTAAAATATGGAGGGTGATGCAACTAAAACATATTTTTCAACTAAGACATGTTTTTCACAACCTGTCTTGGGTCTCTGTCCATGAATTGAATGAAGTGAGAAAATTTCCCTCAGAACTGTTCCCATTCATCTTTATTTGGAACCATTAGTTCCTCAAGTTCCCTGATTGGAAGACCATTCATAGTTATTCACCTCCATTGTCCCTTCAACAAGGAAATTGGAGGCATATTCTCTACAATGAAAAATGCACGTCTTTGGCCTCAGAACACAACCATAAAACATCTACATAAGAGAAATATTCACAATAGGTTACAATATTTCTTTTCCCCACTTCTCACTATATATTTATACCGAGGATATATCCATACACTTAACCATCATACTCCTTGGTTTTGGTTAAAAATGGGAAACACACTATAATAATCATGTTTCTAATTTAGACACAAAATTATTCTCATTTTTCATCATGTTTAAAACTTTTTTCAATTCATGTTTGGAACTATTTTTTCATTTTAACCACACATACATGGAAAACAGTTCATTTTCAACAAGTTACCCATAACCCGTTTTCCAGTGCGTGCCTAAAATAGAGCATGTCAATATAACCCTGAGTGCCTAGAATGATGCATGAAGACTCAAATATCATGCCACTCTAAGCCACAAATCAATACTAAAAAATTCTCTGAAACAATAATCACACCACACCACAAGTATTTCATTCATAGTGAAATAATAACCAACTATAAAAGAAAATAGTAATAACAATAATCTCACCCTGAGTTCTATGGTTTTCCATCATACATGGGTTTACAACTCCCATGAACGAGCTCACTACCAAGCCCTAACCATTCCTAGTTTCTTGTATACAATTCTCCAAATAGTAAGACAAAAGAAGAATAATGTAATCTACCTATGATACAACATTGTAATGTCCCAACCCAGGATCCACAAGATGGTGCCCCGATCCATTTGTCCAAATAACCTCAACCTTGCCTCCCCATATTCTAGAAACTTTCGACTAGAAGCGAGGGTCTGGTAATTCCCTCATTAGGAGACTATATTCTCTTTTATCATAGTAAAACACACTAAGAAATAGATAAATAAATGAGGAAGAAAATATAACCAGAACAATCCAAATTTCATTGGGTAAACAAAACAGAAAATACAATATTCAAATAAAAGGGAAAACATGTTATGCCGATATATGTAAAAGGTCCAAAAATACAACCGAAAAATAAGGGAATTATCGACTCCCAAGTGGGTCCCAACCCACGTGAGGTTCCCTCTTCCATGATCCAACCCCAATTAGAAATATGACATAGGTACCTTGTCTTTAACTTGTCTTGATATAGTAAAGTCTATTCAGGTACCAATCAGGAAACCCAAGTAGGGTTTGAGTACAACTCAATAGGCCACCACCAATGGTGTCTAAAACATTTACAGTCAACAGATATTGTAAATATTTCTATAAATATTAGAATACAATTCATAAATAAATGGTTTTCGCATTATCATTTATTCTTTATTTAATCATATTAACTCCAGGCTTTTCAGGGATACTCGTACCTCTATACTAGCTTTGAAAAGTTACCAATAACATATTTATAAGTAAGATGACCATGTTACCATTCATACTTTTTAATAGAATGGTCATGTTCCCATTATTTTACTCATTATTATAATTACAATGTTACCACTTGTACTTCTCATTTGAATGACCATGTTCCCATTCCCTTACTCACAAGTATAATAACCATGTTACCATTTATACTTCTCAATTTAGAATGACCATGTTCCCATAATTTCAAACATAATTAATTCACAATTAATTATCCACCTTAGTCCCATAACTAATTAAACAATTACATAATACATCATTATCCTTAATTAAGTCCAGAAATAATTAAGAATTCCAATCCCCTTAATTAATTCATCAATTAATTAATCAATAATTAAATACATAATCCATGATTAATTTTTGAGAATTAATTACCTCATTATAAATATCATGTTTTCTTAACTAATTCTACAATTATTTATCCATATCATAATATCATGTCACATAATTACTTCATGATTAATTATCTCACTCATGAAAATCGAGTCTCTCATAATTAAACCCCAGATTAATTATCTTGGTTCCAACCCCTAACTCTTATAATAAATTTCCCTATATTAATTATCTAATAGGACTACCCCATAGTATCAGGATTAAATCCTCAATTAATCTTATATTTCAAAAACTATTCAATAAAACAATTGTTCAACATAATTAACCTAATTTAGGAATTTAGTTGCTAAGGAAGGCCATCAATTCTACAATTTTTCATTCACGTATCAAATCCATGACTATGATAATTAGATTTTGGACAACCTAACTCAATTCGTTGATAGATATTCATTTAATAGAAATTTCCAAATTAATAGTATCATAACAATGTAGATATGATTTTTGGATCTAAATCCATTAATCAATATCCGAGATATTAAGATATAATTAATATAAATCTAGATCATCAATCATAGATCTATATATCACTTAAAAGGTTTATATATAAATAAATAGAGGATATAATTCCACCAAAATATCTTTTAAAGAGAGAATAATGATCGTAATAGGCATCGAGATGAGATCGACATAATGGGAGAAGATCAGATCTTCAATTAGGGCTTTCAATTTTGATGAACGGCGGTCATACGACCTTATAACCCCCCCCCCCCCCCCAAATATCTCTAAAATTGTCAAAAAAAACGTCTACTGCCATGACAAGGTAAAATATGAGGTTTTATTGGGTTTGAGGGATTTAAAACAAATTTTTTGGTGATTTAATAACCTTGTGAAAGGGTTTCTGGGTAGGGGCACAAAATTAGGTAAAATTGTCTACCAACCGTACAACCCTCGCTATCCAGGGTCACACTATTACTTATCGTTGGGGTGAACTGGTTTCTCTAACCGTCCATAAACCATACACATCCCCATTTTCTTAAAAATTTCTCAAAAATCCACCAAAATTCACCCCAATTCCTAATACTAATCAAAGGTACTTAAAAAAAATGAACATAAAATTTCACTCCAAAGAAGTCCAGGAAAGTTGGGATATTAAAAAAATGGTTTTATTTCCCATATTATGAAATAGAAGCTATATATAGGTGATTAAATAAAAATAATAACATATAAATATATGGAAGATATTTATGTTATTATTTTATCTTGTTTTAATAAGATTTTATTGTGGTAGAAGAATAATTTAAATGAAAATTCTTGGTACACAACTATATATATTCTTTAGGAAACCTCTTAAGGATTATAAAAAAATCATTCATAGTTATGACTCATAATCAAAAAAGGCCTATAAATCATGTTTAGTGATTTAAGGAAAGGATTTGGGTAGGTATTAGATGAATCAAAAGGCTTTAATGTGTAAATAAATAAGGATAGGAGGAGCCTATTTTTAAATGAGGTGAGGGGTACTCATGGAATTTCGTAAAGTATCATATTGACATATATTTCAATTCTAATTAAAATTATTAAAATTTAATATTATTCCATGATAAGGTTGTTTTTATTTTAAATCCTCTAAAATAATATAATTTGAACAAGTTTAAATTAAAATTTTACCCACATAATTTTGTTTTAACCCTATGTTAACCCATTTGATAATTCTGGTGATAACAATATTTTTGACTCTTCAGGGGTTAATGTAGATATTAAAAAAGAAAAGTTCACCCCAAAATTGACCATGGATGATTTTTAAAACAATATCACAATCAATTGTCCAAATAAAGTATTATTAATATTTATAAATCATTTAACAAAATATCATTTATTATAAATGATCATTATTGTCATTTTTGAAACTATTTATTTAATTTGACATTGAAAAAATCATGAAAGAAAATAATTAAAATATAATCATTTAACACATCCTGAAAATGTTATATCTAACAATAATATTTGTGGAGTCCAATGATTATTTAAAATTATTTTACATTTAAATATTTTAAAATCATTTATTTTATTTTTCTTCTATATTAAAAAATACCATGTTTGTATTATGTATGAATTTAAGGTTATTATTTAATAAATAAAAATAATTAAGAAATTATAATGGTAAATAGAAATTATTTATCTTTTATGTTAATATTTATGACATATCATATCTTATTTTTAACCATGTGTCAAAAATTTAATGATAATAAAAAAAGAGAATGAATTTTTTTAGTTTCCTTTAAATAAAATAGTATAAAGGTAAAAATAAAGGCCAAATGAAATAAAAAGGTCATATATTCATTTTTAATATTATTATGTATAAAATATAATCGTAAAATAAAATTAAAAAAGGTGTTAGGCTTACTTTAATAGTCAGTATCACTTTTTTACCCTTAGTTAACCCATTTCACCTTTATAGTTGTAATAAAATTTAGTATGATTACTATTTAAAATGAATAAATCATTATTGAGAATACTAAAAAAATTGGGAGGTAATGATTATAAATTTTTATTAAATTTTTAAATATTCAATTCACAGATTTTTCAAAATTTAATTATTTTAATCCTATAAACCACGACTATGAACAAATTTTTAGAAAATTTTTTAATTAAAAAAATGTTTTTATAATGAATATAAAAATAAAATTAATTTAAAATAAAATAATAGGATTAATTTAAATAAAAATAAATTAATATGAATTTAAAATTCAGTGAAAAAATAATTTGGCTTTATAGATACTTTAAAAGAAAATTAATGTTTTGGAAATAAATCAATATTATTCACTATACAATGAGAAATCATAATTTTCAAAAAATTATAAAAAAATCATCATAAGATAATTTATAAATTCTAAATAAAAAACTAAATTGGTTTTTTAAAAATTATAGTTATATAATTTTGAATTCAATATTTTAAATAAGACCATATAATTCATGAAAACCTAATTTTTTTAAAAATAAATCTTCTCTAATTTTGACTAAAAATTACCTCATATTATTACAAAGAATATAAATAAATAAAATATAATTAATAATTATATTTAAATTTTATATATTTATATTAATTAATGTTTTTTATTCTTCCCCCCTTTTGTAAATTCCGTCCTTGTAATTTTATTCCTCACTTAATCAACTGTGGATTTTTTCCTCATACCAATTTCAGATTCCAATGTTAATTTTTAAACCATATGGTTTTATAAAAATCCTTCACTTTATGAATTACATTGTTGAAAAAAAAAATCTCTATGGTCAAGAATATGAATATTTTATTCATAATATGAATTTTTTCATTTAAATGAACTACTTTAGGGCTGAAAACATAAGTTGAATCTAGCACATATTTTCATTACATCTATACATGAAATATGTTATGTATTGAGGATAAAATTTGTGATAGAAAAAATTGATAGGCAAAAAATCCAAGTTTTTTCAAGACTTAATATGTGCTAATAATCCCTGGACTTAGCTACACCTTTTTACTAGAATACATATCATTTTTCAATGGAGAAACTTTAAGTATAAAATATGATCTCATACCGTAAAATAATGATCCTTCCTTTGGTTATCCACATAAATTTTCTTCCAACTCTAATCCATCCTCATATGCTATAGAATCACCTTTAACCTCTCAATGATTTCATCTACCAAATTTCTTTCAATTGATATCATTTCTCATAATTTATCATTATAAGTTGGATTTATATAATTATTTCTATATAATAACTCAAAATTTTCTATCAACATACTAGAATGAAAAATATTATTATAAGAAAAATCAACTCATTAAAGACGTTGATCCCAAATTCACTAGTAATCCTTTTAAAAAGAATGAAGCATGTCTTCCAAGGTATGAATTTTTCACTCATAATTTTCATTATATTGAGGATGAAAAGGTGTACTGATGATTTTTTCGATACCCAGTGAAATTATAAGTCCATTCCAAATATATAATGTGAAACTAGGATCAAGATCAGACATAATTGAGAGAGGAATTTTATGTGAATTGACATTATCCTTGAGGTATAATTGAGAAATTTGATTTAAATACATAATATCACGAATGGGAAGGAAGTAAAATGATTTCATTATGAAACCTATAATAACTCAAATCAAATTATTACCTTGAGTTGTCTTTAAAAATCCTAGATCAAAAACCAAAATATATTTTCTCATTACCACTCTATCAAAAAAATAATGAAGTATCCCCTTTGGTAAATATCATTCTTCTTTAACCAACATAAAATTATAAAAGTTGAAGGTAACATTAGAAATATATCTTATCATTTACTCCCACTAGAAATTCTCCTAGGTTATCTATAAATCAAAGTGTTGTAAGGTTTATAAAAAATGCAAACTATGAGCTTAAATTAAAATTTTTCTCTTCAACTAAAAATCACAAGGCACATATAATCTTTTACAAAATATAATAAAACCTTATTTAATTATTATTAATCTCTGGAAAAATAACATTATTAAAAGATATTACCTTTTCTTATAAACCATGATATTCCTTTTGAGCTTTCTTGATTAATTCTGATAGAGAAAATTCTATTATACCTAAAAACTAGGGTATGTTCCTGCAGGAACAAATTTTTTGGAAAAAATTCATCAAATCATTAAACAATGGGTCATGTTACAAACATAAAATATTTAATGAAAGATTATTTTTTTCATATAAAACAATCATATACATTGTTTTATTTTCCAAGATGATCAATAATCACGTATTCATAATCCATAATGATTTCCAATAATCTTCTCTACCACATGTTCAAACGATTCAGAGTAAATATATACCTAAAATAATGATTATTAGTATGTTTTTATCAAATTACTCCATATAAATAGTGCCTTTAAATTCTTCAACAAACACTATTGAAGCTACGTCCAAATTCTATTTTCTATAATTTAGCTCATGAGGTTTCAATTTTCAAGAATCATAAGGAATTACCTGATTATTTTTCAATAGGACACAAACAAGAGACTTTATAGAAGCATCATTGTACAAGAATAATTATCCATTTCTTTAGAGTAAATCCAAAATTGTAGAATTGAACAATATTTTTTTAGTTCCTAATAATAATTATCACATTGTTTTAATCTAAATAAATTTAATTTTTTTTCAATTTAACATAGTCAGTGAGATAAAAAATTTAGAATTGTTTTTATCAAACAACCAGTACTAACTTTTAATAAAAGATAAATAACAATATATATTACATTTATAAGGATTGTAACTTTGTCAATAATGTTAATTTTCTTGGGTAAATAGTTCTACCATCTTTAGAAACATTATGACTAAGGATATAAATCCGTTGGAACCATAATTCACAAATACTAAATCTTAAATATAGATAAGGTTTGGAAAAAATTAATTAGAAATATTTCATGATCCACAAGACTTTTAGAATATAGAAATATGTAATTAATAAAAAATCACAAAAAGTTCCAAATATTCTTGAAATCCACTATTAATAATATCCATTAATATATCTAGTGATGTATATAACCCAAAGGGAATAACTCAAAGTCATAATGCCTATTTATAGTCTATAAAACTATCTTTAGCATATGTTCCTGCTTCATCTTTTACTGATGATTCCCCAACCTAAAATCAATATTTGAAATGTCATGTTCTCCCAGGAACTAATCAAACAAATCGTCTATATGAGGAAATGGGTACTTGTTCTGGATAGTGATATAATTTAAGGCTCTATAATCGATGAAAGGTATCCCAGAACAATATTTATCTTTAAAAAATAAAATTGGATCACCCCAAGGTGAAGTAAAAGTATGAAGAAAGACTCAATCGAGAAAAATATAAAACTATTTTTTTAGTATACATTTTTTCCACAAAACAAAAAATTTAAAAAGATACATGTTTTTAATAAAATTCTGCATAACTTTTAACTTGGATTCTTATTTTTAACAACCCATATTAATACCCTTTGAATTTTTTTTTAAAATGTGGGATGATAAAAAAATATCTCTATGGGAAAAAAATAAGTTAGTATATTTTAAATCCATGTGATCGGAAAGAAGGTTTTATTAACATAATATACAATGTGGTCAAATATTCATTTACTTACACATGAAAATAACTTTTATATAATTTTATTTCATAGAATACTTCGTATGAAAACATAATTCAAAATATGAATCATGACAGTTTCTTAGAAAAAATCATAACCCATGAAATTTTTTTATAAAAAAAATACATTTTTACCCTAAAAGAAAATAATAATTCCTTTAAACTAATAATTACTAGCTTACATTTTTGAAATCAAATGACTTCCATAAAACTCATTCAAAAACATTGAAAAGTATTATAGGTGCATTGGGACATCATATTCATAAAAACCTTATATAATATATGTAATTAGAATAACCACATGGATGAAATCAAATATAATTATCTAGATCATATAATCATTACTAAATGAATTCGATTTCAATCTAGGTGCAATGGTTATATAAGTTATACCAGGCTCACCCATTATCATGAGAAATATTATGCTCACCCATTATCATAAAATAGTCCAAAAACCATATAATGGATAAACCATTTTAAAAAAATTCAACCCATATTCATCACAATTTTGGATATCATAATACCGTTTTCTTTTATAAAACCCATTTACAAAACAAAAAATTCCCACAACAAGGAATTAAGGGATTTTAATTGATGAAAATATAGATGATTATAATGGAATTCAAAAATAAAATAATGGTTATAGGGGTAGGGAAAGTCATTTTTTGTTGTATATATTATAATAGAACATTCCCATTGACTTTTTTAAAGAAAGATAATACATTTCGTAAAAATATATTTTTTGAAAACCTTTTAAAGAATGTAAAATGACAGACAAGATACATTAAAAAAAGTCTCTTACCTTAAGTCTTACTTAACATGTATGTTTTTATCATTTTAAATGAAACTATTATTCAAATTATTCAATTTCTTAACAAAAAAATTCAATTTAATTATTATTATTATTAATTTATTACCATGTTATATACAATAACATAATCAATTAAGTTAACATCAAATTTTTTGATGATATACAACTCATAAGTCAAAAATGATTTCGGTAGGATAACTATACTCAAAGAGGTAGTTATTCCATATTTTATTGGATAATAATTATAAAATAATTTTCATTTTTATATATAAATTATTATTTTAAACTATCCATGAAATATTTTTATGAAAAATGAAATATGTTACAATCATGGAGATAGTGTTTTGTACACATGCATGGAAAACATATCCATTTTTTGACGATCAGTATAGAAATAAGTTTTTTATATTAACTTTATAGAATTATAATTATATCATAAATTAAATATTATATATTTAAATAAACTTATATATATCAATGGTGTGATGTGGTGATGAAATATGAATCACAGTGCTTAGTGAAGCTAGTACTCTAGACATACACATGAATAACGTTTTCATTTTTATGTGAATGAGAAGGTAATAAAGTAAATGATATATTATATTTTGAGAATGATAAATATTTCATGAAGGAATATCATAATCATTAAATATATCATTAAAACAATCCTTAATATGAGGTGGTGGGAAATGAGTTACATTTGTTCACGAGGTGGTAGTCTGCCGTATGCATGAACGATGGTTATATATTCCATTTGATTAAAGAGGAGATGATAATTGGTTAGGTCATTAACATAATAAAAATAATTATGAGGGAGAGACTATTATTATTATTTATGTTTGGTTGAAAAATATTGTATTATGATATAATAAGAATCATAATGAAAATGCTTTTTTAGGACTTCACCTCTTAATGTTTACACCAATATATTTCCCAGAATTTTTTTTTGAAAAAATGGACTCTAAGATGTGGCGATGAGTGTTTGGAATAAAACAGGGTAATTATAGGCTGAGAAACATATTTCTCAATGTGTGGTGAATAGGGAATAATATGTGATCCTTTATAAGAGAGGGGAAGGGAACTCCTGGAATTTCTTAAAATATTAAATTAATATAAAAAATTTCAATTTAAAATGACTCCTAGATGATACTATTAAAATTTAATATTTTTTGATTCTATCTACTATCATCTACTAAAATATGAACCTTTTTGGTGAGGGTTTCAGAATTATCATTTTTTAACCCATTTTGACCCCTTTTGACAATCACTGTGGTATTAATGATTTTACTCTTTTGGGGTCAATAAAATTATTATAAATGAAAAATTGGAAAATAAATGAACCATGTATGATAATTATAACCATATTAATTACACATTAATTATATTAAAAAAAATTGTGTTTTAAATAATTTAATAAAATATAATTTATAATAAAATATATTTAATGTAAATTTTGGAACTATTCATTTAATGTGCCTTTTAAAACTCAAATTTGAATTTGGATTTAAAAAAATAAAGAATTAAATAATATCTAATGTTGAATTTTAGTTATAAAAATCATGGAAAAAAATTTCATTCAAATGATATCACATTTAAGATTCTAAAAATCATTTATTTTAATTCTCTATTATTTGAATAAATATTATATCACAATTGCGTAGGAATTTAATTTAATTATTCCATCACAAAAAAATTGATAAATAAAGAAAAATATAGTTAAAATGAATATTTTTAACCAAAATAACTTCTTATAATCCATATGTCAAAAATTTATAGTTAATAAAAAAGAGAATTACATTTATTACTTTTCTTTACATAAAAAATTATAAAGGTCAAAATCAGGACAATATGATAATAAAAGTCGAAATATTCAAATTCTTGGTGGATATGGAAGAAATAGAATCTTCAAATAAAATTAAGTTAATTGTTAGGGTTACTTTCAAGTCCTTATCACAATATTTTTACACTTAATGAACACATTTTATCTTTAATGTAGTAACAATACATATGATGATTACACTTAATATTGACTAAAAATAACAGAAATTTTTCATTTATTTTTATATTATTATTAAAAATATAGAATAAAATTTTCAAGATTCAAAAAACACAAATGAGAGAATTTAATTTAAAATTAAACCCATAAAACATTATGAGAATGTTTTTCAATAAAAATAGTTCATTTTGTACCAAAGATGTTTTAATACTTATTGCAAGTATAAAATTAATTAAAAAGGAAAAAATTTAGTTATATTTAATTGAATGTAACTATGTAAATTTTAAATGTGAAAAATAATATCATACAAGTTTATATATACTTTAAAATGAAATATAGCTTTTAATAAAATCATTAATTTTTTTATTACTCGTTAATAAAAATATTACCAAATTTTAAAAAATTCAATCAAAATAATTTTGATATGATTATTTAAATTGTTTTATATTTTTTATAAAATACCATTTCCAATATTTTTATAATTTCATTGTTTTATTGTAACACCCCAAGATTTTTATAAAGGGTACTATTTTTTATATCGTATATGTGACACAACACTAAGGATAAAAGATTATGAAATTTAATTATTTAAATATGACCATTATAACAAAGCTAATATATTTGGTTGTGTTAAAAATATTGATCGCTTTAATATATATA
This sequence comes from Viscum album, assembly GCA_963277665.1. NCBI lineage: Eukaryota > Viridiplantae > Streptophyta > Magnoliopsida > Santalales > Viscaceae > Viscum > Viscum album. The sequence continues at coordinate 153,282,550 of OY728156.1, read as the reverse complement.
TATATATATATATATATATATCACTCCATATAAATTTATCCTTAATTGTTTAGAAAATAATCACTCAAATTTTAGTTAGGTAATTTTATTACTAAAAAACAATTTATTAAAAAATTTACTTTTATTTATTTTTTGAGAAAATGTTATTTTTAATTTCTTCAACTTTTACTAATTTTATTTGATAAAGATTATATCGTTTTTCAAATAATCATGTTAAAATTTTCCTAATAGGAACTTTTTGGTAATTTTATGAAATGATTTTTTTCACTTAATAGTAGTGGTGGGGGATGAGTGGTAAAACTCATAATCTTGCATCCATAAAACCATGGTTATAATATTCTAAATTCTCATGGAGGATTTCTGATGCAGGTAGTGATGCAGGAATAGTGCATTTAGGCGGTGACAGAGGCATGTTGATACAAGCCTGACAGTGCACTGGGCCTTTGGGCCATGATTATGGGCCACCTGGACTAGACATACAATCTATGTGATGGGTATTACATTACAAAGATAGAAAATGTATTTTCTTTCATTATAAAAATAATCTACTTGGAAAACTAAAAAAACTCACTATAAAAATTACTAATTTTTCAAATGGTATCATTTATTTTAATTAATTAAAGTATTTTAAAAGTATGATTATATATTGAATCTAGTTTCCAAGTGACATATAAAATATTTTATTTATAATAATATAATTAAATTTTGTTAATTATTAATTTTCATGATTTGTATATAAGTTTAATTTTTTTTCTTAAAACTAATGTTTTCTGAAGACTATTTTTAAATGCTTAAATTCATTTCAATTAATTAAAATTAACCATAATTAGTAAAAATTTATATTAAATATATATATATATATATATTAAATTTTATATAATTAATTTCATGGAGTTAATGTAAAATCATATTTTTTCTTGAAAAATGAATCTTTTAGAAAACTACATTTCGATACCCATGCATGTTTCATTTTAAATTAAATTCTTCTACTTATATGAATTGAATTTGATAAAAAAAGATTCCTTATTTGGAATCAAAAAAAATTAAATTAAGTAATATGTTCAATTTAATTATTTTTTATGATGAATAGTAAAAATAGTAAAAAATTGTTAACAATATGGAGGGTAAAACAAGTTTACTAGGAGTTAATCTGAATTGATAAGGTTTATAATGAACTAAAAAATTTCAAATTTCTATTAGATTACCATATTTAAACCCTGTAAAATATAATTTATAGAAATCTTCCATTTTGGATCCATAAGTCCATGATTAGGACCAATATAAGTAAGGAAAAAGGCAAAAAGGAACCTTCATTGCTTTTAATATCTACAATACATTATGACGATGATGAAATATCATACATTCTGTTATAAATATTCTTTTTAAATATAAATTTTTATGGGAAATATTTCATAATATATGGGGATGAAATAATTAACTTATGAACTTACATAATGTTGACACCGTAATTATTTAATCAATAGAAAAATAAAATGAATTATTTGAAAAATATTAAAAGTAACATAAATTTAATTAATTATTATTTTACATTAATATTTTACATAATTATGAAATTTTATAAATTTTTAAAGTTTTTGTTTCTATTTTAATAATTATCATAATCTTTTGAATGTCAAATTAAATTAATAGTGTCAAAATTGGAATTAACGATAGTTTATAAAAAATAATAATTTATAGAATATTTTTTTAAAATTTAGATATTCATCTAGGTGATTATGATATGTTTCAAAATATGAACCATGGTCTAATTTGTTTCCTTTTTCCTTTTATATTAACTATCATTACCTCTAAAGAGGAAAAATACTTGTTAGCATAAGTGATAACTCAAATGATAAAATTTAGTAATCTTAGTAATATAATTGAAAAATATTTAATTTTTTGAGTATTGATGGTGTGGATCAACATTATTTTCCCTGGAATTCATTATATTTTAATTTTAGAGGCACCTAGGTTGATAGCGGCTCTAGATTATTAAATATTTTAAGGTATTTAATAAAATTCCACTCAATGTCGCATATAATAGGGGACCTCCCCATATCTTTTATTTACACTTCCAAAGAATTTTTTTTGAAATACCAACCCAAATTCCATTATAAAAAATATACACACTTTATGTTGGCATTTTATTTATCATAAAATCATTATGGGGAAGCATTCCATGTAGACTTTAAGAGGTTGTTCTAAGAAGAGGTATCATTCTTAGCCAAACATTTCTTATTTATTTCTTCTTCCACCTCCGTAAAATGTTTTTCAAACATGTTAAATAATTGACCCATTATCTCATATATACTATGATTTTATTAGGTAAATGGAATATCCCATATCAATCTCCAATTTCCATCACATGGTAAAAAAAACCTCATTCGTGTGTACTGTGGACTAGCACCTCATGAATAGACGTAGTTCATTTTTGACTAACACCACTTATGGAATATTGTAACGATGAATTTAATGTACATATATAAATATATTATATTAATTAAATAATTATTATTATTAAAATATAATATATATTTGTCTTTCTTATATTTCCATGCACTAAAAAATGATAACGACATTCATGCGTACGTGTGGACTACCGCATCCACAACGAGATGTGATTTGTTTTCCATAACCACATGAGATCGATGATATATTTAAGTATATTAATTAAAATAAAATGATATTTATGATATCAGAAAAATTATTAACGATAAAATATTCCTTAACTTTTTTCCTAATGATCGTTGAGAAATGAAAATTTTACTCATACGTATGTAAAACTTACCAACTCCAAGATTGTAACATAGTTAATTTTTCAAAACCATTTATCCTAATTGGTTTCAAAATTATAAATGATGTATAGAAATGATAATCATTTCATTACTATTATTCTGGTGATGATGTAATAATAAAATATTTAACCATGGTAATCCTACTAATTTCAATTTTTACATATTAGCTGAATATCATCAAATAAATAATATAAACATAAATGATTAATTATATGGTTATCACATGGAAAATAAAACCAATAATGACCCTGAAAATGGTTAATAATAAATAAAATAATTATTATATGTTTATTCATTATGATGATAAAAAATTTACATACTAATTTAGACTCATGTTAAAGGACACTTAATATTAATAACAATATTTTTAATTCTTTTAAATGTTTATTTTACAAATCATTCTCATCCATATATATAATCTTAAAAATATTTTATGAATGTATTTATATAGAAATAAAATAAATATAAATGAAAATTTATCTCTCTTTTTACAATATTTAAATGGTTTTAAAAAGGATTTTTTAGGTATTTTATCGGGAATATGTCGAATTTCTTTGCCAAATAAAAGATAAATGTTCTATTTTAACATATACGGTGAGAATGATTTTTCCCACAACAAAAAAATTTATTTTATTGTTGGATTTATTTATAATGTAAATTTTTTTATTTATATAAAAACAAAAATTCTGTATGTTTCTATTATTTTTATAAATGGTTTTAAAATGGAATGGATATTTTTAATATCTAGAAAATATTTCTTAGGTGTAAAAATAATATATGTATTGGTTTTATGATAATAAATCCAACTTCAGTATTTTTTTTATTATTCTATTTTTCTTAGGAATGGATTTTAATTATGTATTATTCTATTATAAAATAGGTGTTGGTGGCTACATTATTAACCAAGTATGGATGGTTTTGTTATAATCTAATGATGGGTGGGTAAGTGATATCCCTCTAATGAATTGGGTATGGAACTCGACCACATGGTCATTCCATTTGGAAGAGTGATATATAAATGATGTACCATGTTACCTAAATGTTTTATCTTCACATTCTATGAGATTTTATATAAATATTATGATTTCTCAAGGTAAGATAACGATATTATGTTTAATGGAAACCTTATAGTATTTTTAATTGTAAAAAATTAAACCATTGTTAAAATGATATTATGAGTTTTTATGATTGAAAATAGACCTTTTTGTTTTATATTTTTCCTTTAATATTTCCAATGAAATTTGTTATGAAAATATTTTTTGTATAGAAGGTATGTTATTGGGTGATAAATTTTTTTGATACCAATGTTTATTTAAAGAAGGATTGTTTTTTGTTTTCATGATATTTACGGTGTCTTCCATTCCGAGTTTTATGAAACTTATTCAGTTTTTCAAGTCATACCACATTTTAAAATGTTTTGTAGATTTTTTAATGATGGTTATGAATAAATAAAATTCATGTGTAATTTCTTGAATATTGTTCATGAAATAAAAATGTGTTTCTTTTTATTGGGGGGAAGTGGAAATTATTTAAATATTTTTATTTTATACAATTAAGTTTTTTTATTTATGATTTATGATCAAATTCTATAAAACTATAACGCTAAAAAGATCATAAAATTTAAAGAATGCGAATTCTTCATTAAAACTAAAAATTATATAATGTATAAGGTAATGTCTTTAAAGTTAATATGATAGGTCAGTTTAGATAACATTAGAGGCTATAATATTATTTGAGAATAATTTAATCATTATATAAAAAAATAGTTACTAAATTATAGATAATTATAGTTATTTTTGATAAATAAAAGAGGTTGGGCGTGATGTTTTAAAGGATATATTAGTGCTTATACTCCTTATATGAAGGTTTATTATGGTTTTTTGGAAATCCCCACACTAAAATATTAATTTTAGTAAATGGTTGTATCTACCAGTAACCAAATTAACAATGAATATGGAGGAAAATGCTATGATTTTATAAATGAGAAACTAAAAAAAATTGGATCTGTAGTGAATACAATTTTTGTTATTATTAACTAGATTTCACAAGTTTTGATTAATAACTTAAACTTATGTGAGTTTCATAACTCGTCAATTAGAGATAAATGATGCTTTATTGAATATCAGGTAATATTGATCATAATGGTAAATGTATTCAATAATACATGTGTAAAATAATTTGGGAATAATCACCAAGGAAAATGTATTAAAAGGATGGGAAGATGTTTTTTATGTGGTAAAGTGGGGAATAAAGAAATAATCTTCTAAGCGAAAAGGAAGAATTCAGTTAATTTATTGAAGGGGGATATAGTTGTTTCCAAGGTACCAACTGAATTTTTTAAATGTGTGGAGAATAGTAATTATGAAAATTTATTTTATAGGGGGAATAATCAAGGAATGGATTAGCATGAACATACATATAAATGTATAAAAATTCAAAATTCCATTATATTTGAAGATGATGAAACTTAAAATTAATCCTAAAATGTACAATTTATATGTTGTTTTATGTTTTGAAATTTATGAATTATAGAACATGATTCATATTTGTGTTTGTAGGATGGAAATATTAAATAATGATATAGATAAACATGCATAATATATGATTAAGAACATTAAATGATTAAGGTTTCTAAATATTGGTATTTAAGAATTATGATGTAGTGGTAAATCTAACTATTAAATAATTTTAAAATAATTAATACCCTTTTGATGTTTTATGTGATAAAAGTACATTGGGATATATTTATTGATTTTTATAGATGTTTTAAGTATATTAATCCATTATGTTAAATATGTGGAAATGTTATTTGCGGTATAAATAACATTTAATTTTTTGATTATAAATATAATAATTTTGGTAAAATTCAGTGTTTATATGATATTTCATTATTAAGGTTATATTTTAGTATTTTAATCATATTTTTGTGAATGTTATATGTATTATATTAATATAGTTATAATAAAATAACAACTCGTATGCTGGTAAAAAACTGGTCGCATCTGACAATGTCATTAGGCATGAAGCCACAATAGAATGGTGAAAAGTGTGTAAGGCCTACCATTAGACAATGTGATTTCATTTTTAGTGTGACCATTTTTACTACTTAAATGGTCTGACATATAATAATTAAGTTGGTTTTTTTAACTTTATTTCTATATAATTAACAATGGGATTTAAAAGTGATTACTGATTAGATGATTAAATATTTTTGTAACCATATATGACTAATATAAACATAACATTATGGGATTTTAGTTTGAGTTGTAAATGTTGAATTATATGTTGTAATCATATAGTATTACAATATGTATTTATGATTATTTCAGTTATTCATGGAAATTATTTTCATGTCATAGAGATTATATAATTAGGGAATATACATTTTTGGTGTGAGTCTTTAAGAGTGATTGAAATGATTTGGAGATAATTTTTGTAAGAATATTTGATCAAATCACTCTAATATTTGTGTTTATTTTTTTCTAGAATATATAAAAAAAATTATGTATAGTTATCAATATAATGATTTAGTTTGAACTTTGGGTACTACTATTTAATTTTGGAGTTTAATATATTATTTATTTGTATATGGAATATTGTTTTTGGGAATTATCTTAATTTATGACAATAATTTTTGGATTCCTTAATTTATAATGATAGGAAGAATAAGGTGCTATCATTTAGAATAATTATGTGATCAATTAAAATTTGTGTCTTGAAATTTAGTAATAAAAAATTCATATTTAATACTCATTATTTGAAGAAAAAGATGAGTTTGTTGTATAGATTGAAGTAAATGAATTTAAACTTATAATGTATGTATATTTTAGTCTTTTCTTTGTAAAGATGGTAAAGTAATTCTGAAACTCTATAAAAAGGAGCTTAAAAATGAAATAATATTGCCTCAATTTTTGATAAATTAAGGGTCTTTTTCACACCACTTTGGTTTACGATACTGTTGTTATTAACTGTCTCATGATCATTAACTTTCTCATGATTAATGATATATGTCACTCTACATAATTATTTTGGCACTACAATTTTCATTTATCTTTATGTTTTCACATCCCACAAATGTTTTATAAATATAAAATCCTTATGATTTGTTATTCTCGATGTCCTTCGAATTTCCCTTTATCTCTTATGAAGATGGATTTTTATTATCCCTTTTTACGATGTCGTATTTCAAGAAAGGTATCTTAAAATGGAAAAAATATGATTTTGGAGATGAAGATGAAATTTTAATGATGTAATTTATTACTAGGGGAGAATTTTACACCACAATATTTTAAGAATGAGAACTATTTTCGATAGAATATAAGACATTCAACGCCAAGGCTAATAGAGCATGAAATATTATTATTTAAATCTGAAAATTATAACCTAGCCATTAAATTATAGGGTATAAATTTGATTAAATAATTTATAATATATATATAAATTTAAATATAAATCATCTATTAAATTGTTAGTTAATAATCACTCAAATTATAGAAAATTCATTTTATTCTTCATAAATATGTTTCTTAAAAAATGGATTTTATTACTTTTTGTGAGAAAATATTATATTTAATTTTTCGATCATAAAAAAATTTATTTGATAAAATGTATATATTTATAAATTTTTTTTTCTAATTACCCTTATATGAATTTTTGAAAATTTTCATAGAAGATTGATTTTTTAGTGAATAGTGAAAATTATCAAGGTTTCAAATACTGTTATTTATTTTCACTAAATAAGGTAATTAAATTGTAAAATTATATATTTAATTTTCCATAAAAGTTAAATATTAAATATTTTATTTATAATAATCTAATTTACTTCTTTTGAATTAGTAATTTTGATGATGTTTTTTTTGGTTTATTTCTATGCTTAAAAATACAGTTTTCTGAAAATTGCTTTTATCTACATAAAGATTATTTTAATTAATTTAAGTAACAAAAAATAAAAAAAATTGTATATATTATATATATATAAATATTAATTGAAAATTATTTAATGAAAATTATTTTTTATGAAGTTAATGTAAAATCAACTTTTACTTGAAAAATGCATTTTTTTGGAAAACTAATTTTCATGGTGCTTATGGGTTTGATATTAAAATAAATTTGGAACCTTATATTAATTTAATTTGACAAAATTAATCCATATTTGTAATCATACTAATTAATAATAATTAATAATGCCAATATATTTTTTTCATTATGAATAGTTAAAATAGACAAAATATTTTAGCATGGTTATGGGTAAAACAAGTTTACCGAGGTTTAAACTAAAGAGATAAGGGTTATAATGACCTAAAAACCTAAAAATGTCTATTTTTCCATACTTTGATCCTATATCATATTGTTTTTGGAAATTTTCTATTTTTTAGAAATATTACCATGATTATGCCCTATATAATAATTTAAGTAATGAAAAGTCAAAAAAGGACATTCCATACTTTTAATATACTTTGTGAGAGGGTTAAAAACCTATGTTCGGATATAAATATTGAATTTAAATATTAATATTTTTTCATGGTAATTTATTTCTAATTTTTTGGGATAATATAATTACATTTAGTGTTTACGCAACACAAACACAATAATTATTTAATTAATAAAAAAATTAAATAAATTTGTTTAATTTTTTAAAATTAATAGGAACTGAATGAATTATTATGTTCTATAAATTTTTTAGATAATTAAAACAATTTATGTAAGTGTGAAACTTTAATATTTTAATTCCATCATTATCTTAATTTTAAGAAAGTCTAATTAAATGAATAGTGTCACAATTGACATTAATGATATTTTATAATAATTAATATTTTATTAAATGATTTAAAATTTAAAGAAATACAATATGGTTCCAAGTGAATTGGATATAGTTTAAATTTTTTAAATATTTTCCCATTATGTTCGAATTATCATTTTATAGTAACTATCATAACCCCAAAAGAGTAAAAACATGTTACTATAGGTTAAAATGAAAATAGTAAAAGTGAGTAACCTTAGTGGTTATGGGATTTTTTTCACTAAAATGTTTCACTTTTTTTTTGTAGAGGTTTTGATTGAGATTATTTTCACTCTACTCCGTTATTTTTCAATTTTGGAGGCCCTTGGCTTGAGAGTGTCTCCCAATATAGAATAGTTTTAGGTATTTACAAAAATTCCACTTATTTTCTCTTATAAAATGGAAGATTCACACCTATTTTATTCACATATACAAAGACCTTTGGAATTTAAAATCACTTCCAATTCCCCTTACTAACATACCTCCATATGTGTAATTAATCATAAAATAATCCTACAAAAGATTTTGGTGTAAACTTTATTTGGTTGTTCGAAGAAGATGCATTGTTATTAACTATGTGTTTTTTTAATTATTCTTTCACCTCCATTAAATATTGTTCAAGAATTATAAAATGATGATACCATTATCTAATATATACATTTTTATTATTATGTTAATGAAATAATACACATCCATCTCTATCTTCGATCAAATGTGAAATTAATCGATCCTACCGGCGTATAGTGGACTACCGCCTCATGAACATATGAAGTTCATTTTCAATCATCACCTCTTATAAATTGTTTTAATGATTTATTTAATGTATATATATATAATACATTAGTGACTTATTTATCACTATAAAAATATACTATATCATTTACTTTCTTACCTTAAGATTCACTAAAAAATGATAACGTCATTCATGCGTACGTGCAGACTACCACCTCCATGATGTGATGTGATTAATTTTCCATCACCACATCCTATTTATTTTATATATAAATATATTTTAAAAAATAAAATTTATATATGATATTATAATAAATTAAATTATAATATAATAATTATTTTCTTTCAATAATGATCATTAAAAAATGAAAAATATTCTCATTTGTACGTACAACCTACCATCTCTGTGATTATAGTGTAGTTCATTTTTATTAAATATCATTAATTATTGGTTTTAAAATAATAATTGACCTTTAAAAATTATAATTATAACATGATTATTATTCTTTATACGATGGAATAATTAACTATTTAACCATATACAACATATTGATATAATTTTGTAGATATGAGTTGAATATCATAAATCATCTAATATTAACTTAATTGATTATGTAAATGATTATAACATATAAAATAAAAGGAATAATTAACTTGAAAATGGTTCCTATTAAAGTAAATACCTAACATAATTTATGATTCAAGATGATAATGAACCTTTATGACAACTCAAACTCGTGGTTAGGGACACTTTACTATAACAATCATGTTTCTAAACGTATTAAAGATTTATATTATAAATTGATCTATCCCATGTCTATATTCTTAAAAATATTTACGGATGTAATTATTTGAAAATAAAAGAATTATAAATTAAATTTACTATCACTTTTTTACTTCCATTTAAAAAAATTAAAAGGAATATTTTAACCTATTTTATACAGACTGTTTTAACTTTATTTACCATTGGCAAAAGGAATGTTCTATTTTAATGTATACAATAACAAAAAAAATTCATAGTATAATGATTGTTGTTTGATATTCATATTATATTAAAATATTCTATGATTTATTCATATAAAAAACCCCTTTCCCTTTGTTTCATGTAATTTAAAAATGATTTTTAAAATGGAATAGAAATTTCAATATCCAAAAAAGTTTTTGTATTGTTAAAAATTTTATTTTTATGAGTACATTGATTAAAATAAAATCTTCCAACATTAATAATTATGTTGTGGTTCATGATAATTATTTATTATGATGTTTATTTCAATTATAATCCAAGGAAATGTGGTTATGTTATTAAATAAGCATGGGTGGCTCCATTATATACCAATTATGGGTGGGTCTATGAAATCCCTCCAATGCATTGGGTATGGAAGTCCATTGTATGGTAAAATCCATTATTAATTGTGATTGTAATAGTGACATGGAAATTATGTTATAAATTTCCTACATTTTTATCCATTTTTTGGTATTTTATTGAAATATTATGATTTCTCAAGGAATGATAATGATCTTATGTTTAATGGAGAGTATATACTACTTTTGAGGTCTAAAAATATATTCTTTGAAAACAATTAATGATCTTTCCTGATTGAAAATAAATCTTTAGGAGTATTAATTTTCATTTAATATTTCTTATGAAATGTTTTATGAAATTATTTATTCAAAGAAGGTTATTTATTATGTAATAAAATTATTATTTTGAGAAAAAATATTATTTGAAATATGGGATTTTTTTATAAGTTATCATGAACTAATGAGTTTCATTATTTTTTCATTTTAGGTACCTTACTTAGATTATTATATTCCACCCATATTTTTATATTTTCTCACATGGTTTATGGATGAGTAAAGATAATTAATTAATCAAGTTTAAATTATTTAATTTTTTCTTGAAAATAAAATGTGTTCTTTTATAAAAAAATTATATTGTGTGGAAAACAAGATTCTGATTTGAATTATCCACTTTATAAAATATGGTTATGTTATATATCATTTAGAACCTAATTATTTAAAAATAGAAACCAAAAAAGAACCTAAAAATTAATGAAAGTTAAATATTGACTAAAACAGAAGATTATGTAATGTTTACGGAAAGGTACAAACAATTATCCACTCAAGAAAAGATTGATTTTTTTTTCTATGGATATGTATTATTAATGAATGAAGTCACTTTACCCAAATTTAAGTGATTATTTATTAATAACATATCAATAAATTTATACTATGTATGAAATTTATATATAGGTAATAGTATAGTTAATTATATTTATAACCGCTAACATTATGTCTATGTTATAGTGGGAATATTTAAATTATAACATTTCATGTTTCTTTTAGGCTCAGTGTTGTGTGTTCCATATGATATCGAACTAATTTTTCATGTTAAAAAATATTAGGATGTTATGTCCCCCTTACTAAATTATTTCCTCAAAATTTGTACTTTATCTCAATAATAATAGTTTTTATATCTAACAATAAATGTTATGGAATACCATAACATAAAAATGGTTACTAAAACTTCCACATTAAAAGTAAGAAATGGATCTACAATGTTCATCTAGAATAACACATAACTAGGTTAAAGATAAGAAATATATAGTGGGATGTGAAAATATAGACATAAAACAATAGAATAGTTTCCATATAATAATAGAGAGTTATTGATATCATTTATCACAAGAATGTGAATGATCAAAATAAAGTCAGTGAAATAAATCATAAATTAAATAGGTGAAAAAAGTCCATCAATTCATCCAAAATTAAGGTTATAAGATAAATTTTTTGTTTCAATATCATTTTAATAGAGTTTTGGAATTATATTACCATATATAATAGAAATATAATAAAATATATTGACTTTATAAATATATTTTTACCCTGTAAACAATTTCCACCACAATATCATATTTTTCTCCAAATAATGCTTATTAAAGATTAATTTATTCTCCCTGAAGCACTAAAATCCACTTTCAATTGATCACATAATTAAAAAAATGTTTTATAAGATATTCTATGTATATTTATATATTAACATAAAATAAAATGGTTATCACAAGTAAATATAATTCCAAACATGAATAAACCACCATGTGATGAAATAAAACATTAATTTTTAAGACTGAAAAATAATACATGTCCAACTAAGATCTATCCTCATATTCAATAAAATATTCCCATCCAATTTTTAAATCCAAAATTTCATAATAGCTTTATTACATATTCTTTGAATATCAATTAAAAATTTATTTCTAATCACCATTTTTCATAAATTTACACACCCAAAAATGCATATTTCCTAATCAAATAATCTTCTAAATATTCTAATCATTTACATAAATAACTTATATCAATATAAAGAATCATATATGATCCCAAAAGGAAATTTAATCTTTATTACTTGAATAAAATCTCATACTATTCTATTTACATTAATCATATAAGGTTCCCAAAATAGTGAAATTATTTGAAAATATCATTAATCACTTAATAAATAATTCTATTTTCAATATCTTAGTTTTAAATATGTTAAAAAATATGTTCCAAATATCAAATTTATATTTATTTTGAATATTATAATCACTTGTACATCATGTATGATTTTGGTGGGAAATTCACCCTTATTTTGCTTCAGTTTTGGCTTCAAGCCTCACGATGTTCCTAGATGTGAAATGTTGTCACCCAATATGTAGGATATAATTTTACTAAAACAATATTAATGCAAATATTATTGAATTCTAAATGATATGATGAAAATCCTTAATATTCTACTCTTTAGAAAAAATGTAAAAAATATTCATTTTTTTAAAGTCAATCATGGCTAAAAATGACTTTTAATTGTCCTGGGGAAATATTTAAAACATTATTGAAAATATTTTTAGAGTACATGGACATTGAAGAAAAGGTTTTTTCGACTTGAGAGAGAAATAAATTCCATTCTCCATTAAAAATATTATTTTTTTCCTATTGATTATATTAAGAGAGAATGATTTATGAAAAATATTTATTCCCTTGAGATAACCATAGGAGAATAAAATACATGAGTTTCTAGTGTGGTATATAATGATATTTTAGCATTAAAAACATGATCATAAAATATTACTATAAAAAAATGAGACTATAATATAAAAATTTAATAAATATAATACATAAAAATTAAATCCATCATTATAACCAGCCATGAGAGGCCAATATACCAAGAGATTTTCCTTCCCTTCTTCCAGGATTATATGATCAATAATCAGCCCAGTACAAAACCACCACTATTCTCCTCCTTTGGTTACATTATTGTAATCCTTCAAACAACAAATTTTCTCTGTAGACAAAAAAAATACATTGACCCATAGTAGCACACTATTATATTTAAATTCTTAAAAATAAATAAAAGATATTATAATTGGTTAGGTAATTAAATTTGTGATTAGAAGGCAGGATTTATCGTTTTCTCCTTGAGGACACACGATTTAAGGAGGAATTCCATTAATTTTCAATGAATTATCGACAATGAACTATTTTAAAAATTTAATATTTTTAATTTATATCACATATAGTTCAAATAAAATTTCCAAATTCGTTTGGATATACAAGTTTCATTCAAAAAAGTGAATATATAAATATATATATTCTCTATCAATGTAGATTGAATTGAACGTTCAAAAAGACTATTTGTGGCTGCTGAGAGACTCAGTTCATCATTTGGGTGTGTGTTTGTGTTTATATATATATTTTATGCCATCAATGATCTATAATTGGGATTATGTAAATAAGGTGAAGATTATATTATGTAAATTATTTTTTTGGACTACATAAATTCGAATTTCATGCATATTATAAACTACAAATATCAACAACAAATTTTGAAAATGGCAGGTATTATTAAAATTTTAATTTAATTATAGATATATTATATCTTTCAATTCTTCCTAAGAAATAATTAGTGCCTCTGCATGCCTATAATAATAAAGCCCCTTAATGACCAATATCTTTCATGACTTTCTTATTACCTTTATCTAAAATTATACAAACCCCTAGAGTCCTATAATTTTTTTGGTGATAATTTATAATAAAGCTATTTATATTGGATATCCAGTAAAAATTAAGAGAAATTCCATTTTTAAAATTGACATTCTATGTTTTTAAGATCTTTTTATATTGTAAAAATGTTTTTTAACTACTTTTTAAATGTTAATTAATTTACTAAACATTTATTTATATTTTAAAAATAATTTATATAATGTAAAATATATTCAATAACTATAATATTTATTTTATGGAACCCTTGTAATATGGGGAATTTTTTATTATAATTTCTAATCCTCTTGTAATAATTTTTTGTCCCAATAATTTTATATATAAATTTTTAAATTGGTTTTAATGTGAAATATTATTTCCTTTTATAAAATTTTATTTTAAATATATAGATTTTAATCATGATTATAAATGACTTCATACTCTATATATATCATATTAACTCCATATATATCATTAAAATAATTAATTTAAATTCTAGGAATTATTTTTAAATGTTCACTATGAATATTTAGACTGTTTAAAATGCCCATGATACTAAGTATTTTCCTTTTGAAAAAAATATGATGAATTAAATTATATAAATAATTATTTATTATTATGAAAATAAATTAGATAAGTGAAGTTTTTTTGAAAATATTTCCATTTATTTATAAATAATAATGAAAAATGTTATAAAATAGTTCTACTAAAATATATAGGATTTAGACAAATGAATTTATCTAACATAGTAGAATCATGTCGTTAATACACAAATTTCATGCATGCTTTTTAGTACTGAAATATGTTAATTTTATGACATAAATGATAATTATTTATAGGATATTTAATTGAATTATTTATATTTAGTAGGATAAAATAGTAAATGGAAAAGGAGAAAATGAAAAAATGATCAATAATTCAATCAATGGAAATATTTCCATAGAAAAGGATGATCATTGGAACTTATGAGTGTGAGAATAAAAGAATTAGGATGAAATATATATTTACAACCTAGAAAAACATCATTTATTTCATAAATAAGAATATTACGTTGTATAATTATCAGGGAATAAATCATCAATAAATGAAATAGGGAGAAAACATACTAGGATGGTGAAGAATGTGTCATGTAATGAAACATAGGAATCAAGATATGAGAAACCAAAAAAAATGTAAAACATTGTTTCATGGTGAAAAATGACGTACATGGAGTTGGGGAACCATAATATTACATCATAAAAACACTATTCAAAATTTAAAATGGGTCGAAGGGGATAAAAACGTCTAGGATTGATAAGAGAAATCCATGATACCTTCTTTTATGCCCCACAATGACTAATCAACACATGGAACTCTATTTATGAGCTTGTACAGTTCAAGAATTGTTTATAGCTGCACTTTTAGCCAGTTAAATTCAACCCTATCACCTCAGGAAACCTATAAATAAAGAATTTTTTGCAACACTAATAATGGTGAAATTAGATATCAGGGATTTAGGTGAGAATATATATTGTACAAGGTCATCCACTAGTTCTACTCCATGATTTCTATAGGGTTTTAATTTTAGTATTTTACACACCCACTAACGGTTATCATGAATAGGTAATTCATTTTGTGTTGTATATGTAATTTAAGGGGGGTGAAATATAATATTTTTTTGGTTTTATGTGTAAATAAAATTGGGATTTTTCATTAAAAATCTATTCTTCTTTTCCCTATTTTATTTTATATTCATTATCATTTCAAGTCAACTAAATTAATGTTCTAAAATGTAAAACTAGAATTTTAAACTTACTATGACCATTTGGAAGAAATTGGTTCTATGTTTAAAAATGTTTTTATGTTATTTGTTTCTATAACTAAAAAATGTATTTGACCATTCAAAAATGGGTGTTAGTGAGGGAGAGAGAGAGAGTGATCATCTATATCAAGGAGATCACTTGGAACCAATTACAGTAATAATAATAATAATAAATTATTAACCTAAATTCTATAGTTCATGAACCCAAAAATTAAAGGTTTAGTAAATTTATATTATTATAATAATAAAATAAATTATTCATCAATCACCATGGTTCATATTATATAATTAAATTCATTAAATAAATCAAGTCTGTATTACAAAATTAATTTTATTCTCTAAAATATCCACATAATATTGACCTTAATACTTATATATCCTATACTAGTTAATTGTAAATGTACTGATTTTAGTTTCATGTTTATAAATTATTAAATCCTGAAACCGAGTAGGAACTAACGAAACCCCATGTCCAATCAAATTCTTTGGAACCATTGTTGGGGATATGAGTATAGAACATATTAGTTTAATAATATAGAAATAATCTTTTCTAATCTTTTATGTTTTCTCATTATATAATAGACGTTTTTTCAATTTTACTATAGACACGTGTATCTTTGGTTGTGATGGTTGGGCTGTTGAGTAAATTGACGACCAAGGATAGGATATCCTTCCAATTTAATGAATTGATGCAATACCTCACAGAAATTTAAATGATTAAGAATAAATTCAAAGAGAACAAGCATCCATACCCCATATTTTGTGACAGAACCATATATATATATATAAACCAAATTTTATAGATGTGTTTCATGAGAAAATAACCATGGAAAAAAATAAAGATTTATGTACCAAGTCCAAATATGATTTTAATCATGCTCCCAATGAACATGATTTTTTTGTTTTAGAGGATGATGTATAAGAAGGTGATATTGCTAAATAACTTGAGTGGGATAACACCAAATTTAATGAATTTTTATAGGAAGAAGAAAAAGAACTAGAAGAAGGGATCTTAATTATAGTCCATTTTCACTGATTCCTTGAAAAGTTGTGATTGCATCCAAAGGAATAAGAAGAAAATGGGGAAAAGAGGAAATGATGGACAAACCATTTTTACGAAATTTCTTGATGATATAAGTGTACCACTAGAGGAAGAAGAAGAAAAAACAACCATCTAAACTAACTATGTAGAAATTGAAGAGGAAGAAGAGGGGATTATTATGGATCCTAAACTGTTCATTGAATAACTTCAACAGGTGAAACCAATATTTGTTGTAAAATTATTTTATATTGTTTAGAAATATTCAATATTTTTATAATTTACAATCAATATTTTTAAATTTTGGACTTATATTCAATTCATTCCATTATTATAAAGAATAAAATCTTAGATAACTAATTAACAAAGTCGACATTAGGTTAAACCTAGATGGTTAGATCTATATCATACAAAAAATAGTTATCCCAATTATGGTAAAACAAAACAAATGCTAGAAATAGCACATTCTAGGAGGCAAAATTGTTATTTTTATTGTTTTCTTGTAATTTAGATTTATTACTTCCCTTTAATTTAATTTTTTATTGCAGTTTATTTCTAATTACCTTTATTTTTATATAATAATTAAAAAGATTTCATGCTTTTATGACTTTAATTTTTAATGTTTATAAAGGAACTTAAAATAAAGTAACATAATGGGGATTAAGAACCTATATAGCACAACCCATAATTATAATTGAATGTGAATTAATTATTTCAATAATATAATTCTTTATTCTACTATCCATGTTTAATTTTTTATGATTTTTAACTACCAATTTCATGGTTTCCTTGATGTTTTTTAATTAACTAAACTAGGAGGCATAAAATTAGAAGGATAATTTCATGTCATGTTTTAAACTTTTTTATCAATTTTTTTTATAAACATGTGATAATTAATTATTTGAGATATTCATATTGTTTTTTAGTTAGAAAATAATGGTTTATAGGGACTATTGATTTTAGTAAATGATTTTTTTATATTTTCATTATAATTCATTACTTTTATAACATAAATGAATAATTATTTCCTAGATATTTAATATAATTGTTAATATTTTACGAGATACACCAATTTATAGAAAATAGTCAAATGGATAAAGAAACAATCAATATTTCCATCAAATGATTTTATTCCAAAGAAAAATATGATTATAGGTGCATCCTAAGGTTAGAACTAAATAATCGGGTTGAAACCGATCTTTTTAGGATGAAAAACATCCTTTTCATTATAAATTACAATGTTATGATATAAAATTGAAGGGGAACAAATAATTAAAATAAGGAATGATGAGAAAAAACATATAGGATAAATAATATGTCTCACGATGTGAAATATAAGCATTATTCCATGACGTGTGAAAATAATTTTATATCTTTTTATGGTTAAAATATACTAATGAGGATTTTGGACATGAATTAATGGGGCATAAAATCACTATTCATGACATAGAATGTTTTGATGGGGTTTGAAATGTATATGTTTGGTGAGAAACAATTGAGGATTATTTTTGACAAACTATAATTGCCAATAAACACCCAGGACAACCATTTATAACTCAAGACACTTTGTCACTCATTTATGGCTATACTAAAGGGGAATTAAATTCATCCTAAGAAATATGATAAATTTGTCAATAAATAGTCATTGCTTTACTTTAGAGGATTAGATCGATGAAAATAAATTGGGGTGAGAAGTTGTTTAATGTACGGTCCTACAAAAATTCTACTTCTCCATTTCTATTGGTTTATAATTTCTAAATTTTACTGACTCTCTCAAATATAGAACGAGGGGTGATTCCTTTTATGATGATTATAAAATTAATCATGATTTTACCAATGTGAATTTGGGTTTTATGGTTAATAAAAATTTGTGATTTTTATTGAAAATATCTTCTTCTATTCCCTCCATTATTTTATATGCATGATCATTTTAGGTGAATTAAATGAGCGTTATATAATGAAAAACTAGAATTCAACCCTCATCATGAACATTGGGTGAAAATAAGTTTTATGTTAAAAAGTGGTTATGGGATAATTCTTTCATGATGTAACTAACGTATTTGATCACAAGAAAAGTGGTGTTAGTGAGAGGGAGAGTGATTAACTATATCAAGGATCTCTTTGACCCAATTATGACAACAAAACTGTTAAACTGTAAACCAGTAATCCATATTTATTGAATGTGGAAAATGGTTGTTTAGAACATTTTTTTCTGGTCATGCCCCTCATTCTTAATTTGTCATTATTATTTTTTTAAAGGTTGGGGCCAAAGCCTCATTTTTATTATTAAATCAAAGCAAAGTCATCTTTTAACTAGGTAGAGGGAACCCCATTACATAGCCCGAAGGCCCAGTGGGCTTGTAGCCCATTACATAGCCCGTAGGCCCAAATATTTGGCCCAATTCAAATTCTGTGAATCGTAACCCACCTGCTACAGTACCCGCACAGTACTGCCGCCGCTATAGTGCCCCGCCGCCGCTACAGTGCCCGCTGATGAACAGTGTCGCCGATGCTACAGTACTGCTACAGTAACCTACGCCCAATGGGTTTTGAACCCCCATTTTTCATGTAGGATTACGGGGTGCTTACCACTGAGCCAAACCCCCAACTACAGTCATTATTCTCTATAATTTAGAATTAAATTATTTAAATAGATTATATATTTATTATTAATTTAATTATTTTCACCAACCTATTCTTATGGGATCAGCCATGGGATTTTCAAATATTATACTATTTAATTATTGGAATAATGATTGTGTTTTTTTGTTTTTAAATTATTAAACTTGATAACCCTTTAAGAAATAATGATTCCTTTTATGCTATCATTTTTGGAACAACATGTTGCTATATTTGGGAATTGTTATTCATCATAACCTCAGTTAGAAGAATTAATATTTTAATGTTCTACTCAGTTCCAATACCAGTTTTATCCGATTTCTCAATATGGAAATATATACATTATCTGTGGGTGTTGATACATTTTATTCTATTAAGTACCATAACTGAATAATGTTCACACTAAGTTATAACAAAATCATCAGTAATATTGATCCATAATATAAAAATAACTAAAATATAAAATTCTCAAATACTTTTATAGATTATTATAGTTCTTATGTTTTTTATATGTATTTAAAATTTTTTCCCATGGATTCTATAAAACCTCCCTCTAATGTCATATATAACAAACCTAACTCTAGTAACCTAGAGTCGGTGTCTACATTATTTCAGTGGCATGTATGTAGGGAATCTAATTCCAATTTTCCAATCTTTTTAGAAAATGTTTAGAACTAAGTACACATATGATTACAATATTACATTGGAAATGTAAAATACATAACATAAAAACAACCATTCATCTTTGATATTATAAATAATATACTTATTGTTATCCTAGGAAAAAGAAAACAAATAATGGGTGATCCTATATGTATAGTAAAATTTGCATAAAATAGAAGGTATCATAAATCAATAAGGCATAATAAATTTGGCATGGTGAACCAAAAAAATAATATGACATTAAATCAATAAATTTCGTATAAAATGAATCCCTTAAAATTTTAATATTGTAATATCATGGATTATAATAGGTGGATTTAAAATGAAATAAATTATTAATATTAGATGTCATGATTTCATAAATCATGATATTAACACCATCAAATCCTTATTCCATTATTGATTAAACAATTGGTAGGTAGACAATGGGAAACCATTTAATGATAGATTAATAATTTGTATCATCTCAACTATCAAGGAATATTGGGGATATATAATTTTGGGATCCACCTATCACTATATATATAATGCATTCCATAAATGTTTAACGACCTATGAAATTCCAAAACAATGTTCCTATTAACAAATTTATGAATTGAGAACAAAATACACATTATCAATAATTCTCTAGTCAATCAAATAAAATTTAATGTAAGACACAATATGTTGAAATGGTATAAGGATTATGGAATTAGAATATACATGATAAAATGAATATATAAATTTAACAAAAATTTATTTTCCAATGATCACAAGAAAGTGAATTTTTTAAGAGACTGATAATGTACATCAGGTTAATCAATAGATGATAGATGTGTATAAAAAAGTAGATTTTTTTTTGTAAAATTGGTTATTTTAAAGAATATATGGATATTGAATTACAAAATTTAAAATAATTTTGAATTATAGTGTTTTATTTATAAAATTATTTTTAAATTGTAGAAGAAACTAAAGGGTGTTAAACATTTATAATGGTGAGAATTATCTCTATCACAATATATGGGAAGAAGAAAACATTCCTTTCATCATTTTATAAATTAAGTTGATAATGAAATTTTTTGGAAAACTTTATAAATCTTCCTTTAAAACCATATAAATTTCAATGATGACTTATATTTTCATTAATAAAATATTTTATTATATGAATATTTATTTTTTAAAACAATTTTTAAAAAATATGGATATAGAATAAAAATATACCCAATCAAGAAGATTTATAAGATCAACATTTCCTCGAAACACAAATCTTCAAATTGAAACATTAATTGAATCCTTAACCATCATTAATAAAAATATATTATCCTCAACTACCTCAAATGGGTATTATATTAATCTTATAAAAATAAATAGGTACATAATACTAATTATGTATCAATGGAGTAAAAAATGATAGTAAATCTATTACCATAGGTCCGACTTGCCACATTAGTTCTTTATCTACATGAATAGTAAAATTATGATAATTATTTACTTTCTTTTAAAAAAATACAAGTTTATTACTACATTTATTTTATTAATTTCCATGTTATATTCATTTAATTACTCAATTAAAATCACATCATATGTTTTGAAAATATTCAATTTAAATGTATAAAATGAATTTGGGGGGATGAATATGGACCACGAGGTCATTATTTCATCATCACCATAATAATAATCATGAAATAATTATACTTTTTATAAAAAACTATACTTTTAAAACTAATTAATAAATGTAGTGAGGAAAAATAAAATGTGTTAAAATCATTGAGACCGTAAGTTGTACGTACATATGAGTAAATTTATCCATTTTTCAACAATCATGATAGAAATAAGGTAAGTCCTGTTTTATATTAAAAAATTATACTTATTTAATAAATAAAATAATATTTCATTAAATAAACATTTATATACTAGTCATGTGATGTGGTGGGGAAAAACAAATATCATCCCCAAATAAAGGTAGTAGTCCACACATATTAATGAATAATGGTTTCATTTTTCAATAAATTTGAGTGTAAAAAAATAAATTAAATGTTAGTTTCCAAGAAATATATTTATGTTATTAAATAACATATATATATATATATATATATTAAATCCATAATTTTAACCATTCATGAGAGGCGGTGATGAAAATAAAATTACATCTGTTCTTGAGGCGGTAGTTTATTGTACACATGAATAATTGATTCATATAACATTTGATAGAAGATGATACAAAATTAGTTTATTACATTAAAAAAATTTCAGCTTATTATATGGTAGATATTGATAATATTATATCATTATATTTGAATAAGATTTGATGGAGGTAGAATAATAAATTAAACAAAAACACTTGGTTAATATTGATAATAATTATTCAAAAAACCTATTTAAGATTGTACCTAAAGCCTTCCTACGTTAGATTTATGATAAAATTAATATTTGTTAAGGGATGATAGGAATAGATATTTTTTGTGAATACCCGATCAAAAATTTTTTATGTGTGAAGAAAAGATGAGAAGATTTTTCTTTTTAAATGATAGAAGAGGTGAACTCTTTGAATTTCTAAAAGAATTAAATTAATATAAAATTATTTTCGAGGTCAAATGGATGTAAATATATATAATTATAATATAGGATGACGAGATATCAAAATTATACAACACAATAAAATTTGGAAAAGTTTTGGTCATGTTTTTACCTATATCTTTTAGTTTTAATCCCTCGTTAACCCTTTCAACAATTATTACATTATGAAAGTTTTCTATATTTGAAGAGTCAATAATTATACTATAGAATGAAAAACAGTAAATAAATGGACCATTTATGATTTTTTTAACTATATACTACTCATATTAATTAATATTTTATTTTTATAAAATTTTAAGCATTTAATAAAATAATATTTATTATAAAATATCTTTAATATCTTTTTTACTCTATTAATTTAATATGTTTACATATATAAAAAATAGTGGGAATTAAAAATCAATCCTTTAAAAAATAAAAAAAATCTTATATTCATCTAAAAACATATGAAACGTAATAATTATTTCACATTATAGTTTTTCAGTATTTGTAAATAATTTATTTTTTCTATTAATTAAAGAAATGTTGTGTAACTGTTGTGCATAACTTTCTAGTAATTATTCAGACACTTAAAATTAGAAACATATATCCATGATAAATAATTATTTTTCATTAAAATGGCTATTTATTATTGAAAATAAGATTTATTGATCCTTATCATAAAATATTATTGATATTAAAAAAAGAAAAGTGAATTTTTATCTTTGTATCTTAGTTAAATATTATAAATAAAAAATCATATCAAAATAATCAAAATGAAATATTTTTTAAATTTAGATTCTTATAGAAAAATTAGACTAATGAAATAATATTAAAGCATATTTTTGGTTGATTTTTAATGATCTAAAACATTAATTTTATCCTTAAACACCCAATTTACCCTTTCCATGATGATAGTCATTTATTATGGTTATCCTTCAAAATGACCATAATTGAAAGGGATCAGTTAAATTTTTTTGGAAATCCTAACTCCAAATATGAAATCCCTTTTTTTAAGATTCAATTTAGAAAATAGGAGGATATTAAGTGAATATTTAAACAAAATGAGAAATTATTTTTTTCTAGAAAACATCATTTTCAGTATAATATATATTTATAGTAAACTAAATCCTAAAATAGATTCCATTAAGAATAGTTAAATTATTAGTAATTTTAATAAAATAATTTTATATTTAAACTAATTTTAAAAAATTGGAATTTTTTGTATATTGATACAAATGTTTTTTTGATAAAACGTAGTATATTTTACTATTCACTTGAATATCCATGATTTTAGAAAACTTTTTCAAATTCGCGCTAGGGTTGTTTTTTTATGATGATTTTCAAAGTGAATTTAATTTTATCAATTAAATTTTCTAAATGTGGAAAAAAATGACTATATAATTCTCTCACAAAATAAATAAAAATCTTTTTTGAAGAAATTGTATTTTTCAAGAATAAATTAAATTTAATAAAAAAATGAATATTTATTTTATGTGTATTAGTCAATAAATTTTTATTATGCATGAAAATGATATATATTATAGAACATTTTTACTTAAAATCATACCATCCAAATCAAGGGCAAGGTTATACGGGTATATTCAATGGCTTGGTTATAAATTACATAGTGGAAGATGTGGTAGTTATTTAACAGATTGGTTATGATTGTCATATTTAGGTCAATAAAAATCATATAAATAACCAAAATAGTTTTTCTCATGTTACCTATTGTTGTATCAAGATGATATAAAAGTCCCTTACAATCAATTATTAAGCCTAGTTCATTCATCATATGAAAAGGGAGAATAAAATTTTAATACATAATCAATAAACACATTCATATTCAAAATCATGCTTATGAAATGTTAATATTATCTAAGTCAAGATGATCATAAATCCTCCAGAAAAATAATAAAGATGTTATCATTATAATATAACTAACTGAGTATTTGAAAAATACATTTTTATTTTCATTTATAAATAGAAATACCAAAAAATAACTATTTTTTTAGGAAAATACCATTTCAAATTCAAAAATTACTTTTAAAAACAAAAAAAAATCAGAATATTATGATAAATTTTTTATTAAAAAATTACCGTGTAAAAATGTAGTGGTTGCTTCAACGTATTGGTAATTAATTTTGGTGGGAGAATTTCATTCATTCTGAGTAAAATAAAATAATGAATCATTTCAAATTTTAAGTAAAGATTTAAAAAATACCATGTATATAGGAAGGTCCATGAAGATCTCATTTTTTTAAAATGAATGTACAGAAAGGAGATAGACAGGGTCATACAAGTATCATTCCCTCATTCCATAGATACCAAAGTAGATTAAATATCATAATCAAAATCATAGGAATCATCATAATCACCATACCATTCGGAATTAGATTCTAAGGGACCATGAGACCCTGTAAGCATAGTTAGTTTTAGATATGAATAATATTCCCTACATCTTCCTTTTCTAGGAGAAATAGGTTGAAAACCATCATCATCCCCAACAAAAATTTTCCCATTGGACAATACCTGACTATAAGATGATTTTTGGGGAATCATCTTCGATATCATCTCGCCTTCTATGGATGCCATCGGTATCCCTTAATTTATTAATTTCCTCTCGAATCCATGAATGATTCCCTTTAGTATTCAGATTTTTCTACCCCTCATCCAAAGTAACACCTGGTATAATTCCATACTCATCTTTTTGATACCTCACTCCTTCCCCTAACCCATGAATATCTGGTGGAAATCCCTTAGTCAAATGTGATGAATCAACTCTAGCATGCATATCTACTCTGTAAAATCGGGTTGTCTATCACCAACCAGGCCCATAATGTTTTGTTGCATCCTTGCCTTTTTCCTAAAATTGGCCTCATGATTCCCTTTTGAAGTACAAAAATATAAATCCACATTCTTGTGACATTTATCCTTGGCAAGACCAATAAACTGATTGTAATGGCCCGGACCTCTTCGGTCCCTTACTTTGTGGAATTTTGGTGTTGGAGGTGTTCCAGGAGGCCAAGGGGACTTATCCCCAACACCTTGCCAATTTTCCAGTTCTATGAACAGTGTTTCCAGTTTTATGAACACTGACAGATCGGTCTCACCAATCGGTCTGACAGATCGGTCTCACCGATCGGTCTGACAGATCGGTCTCACCGATCAGTTTTACTTATCGGTGTGACAGATCGGTTTCACAGATCGGTCTGACAGATCGGTTTCACAGATCGGTGTGACAGATCGGTTTCACAGATCGGTCTAATAGATCGGTTTCATAGATCGGTCTAACAGATCGGTTTCACAGATCGGTCTGACAGATCGGTTTCACAGATCGGTGTGACAGATCAGTTTCACAGATCGGTGTGACAGATCAGTTTCACAGATTGGTCTGACAGATCGGTTTCACATATCGGTTTCACAGATTGGTGTGACAGATCGGTTTCACAGATCGGTGTGACAGATCAGTTTCACAGATCGGTGTGACAGATCAGTTTCACAGATCGGTCTGACAGATCGGTTTCACAGATCGGTTTCACAGATCGGTTTCACAGATCGGTGTGACAGATCAGTTTCACAGATCGGTTTCACAGATCGGTTTCACAGATCGGTTTCAGAGATCGGTGTGAGAGATCAATTTCACAGATCAGTTTCACAGATCGGTTTCACAGATCGGTTTCACAGATCGGTGTGACAGATCAGTTTCACAGATCGGTTTCATGTACAGTAACGGTGGGTGAACAGTGTTTCCAGACTCCTACAGTTTTTCCCCTTTTTACGTTTCCTTTGACGTAAAATACTTTTAAAGCCTTATTTTAAGGTTTCTTAAGGCCGATTCAAATGCCATAAATCCTTTATTAATTATTCCTAAGTCTTGGAATGTTTTACTTGGTCAAACCGCGTGGGTTAATGCGATCCGTTTTTAATGGAGAATTAACCGGATCTTAAACCGTCACCCCATTTAATCTTCAAAAAGGGACGAGATATCATTCTTCTTTGTTCTTTCCCTTTGTTCTCAATTAAGAGGCACTAGAACCTTTCAATCCTTTCCATAGGAGTTGCACAATCAACCATTACTCCTAGGATCAGTTCTGCTCTGTTGGATGCAACCGAGCCGTGTCGATCAATCTTCGATATAAGCATCCTCCGGTGGATGCAGTTGTCACGAGGGGAGGATCGTGACCTGTTGTGTGGATAAAGGACGTCAAGAACTCTTCGGGGTTGGGGATTCATGGATTCTCTAATTGTATATGTGCAATCGTAGAATTAGCATGATTTATTCCTTTGGATCACAATGAAATTGACCTAATTAAAAACTTGAACAGGATTAAAAGAATTGGTTGATCGCATGTTGTTGATTTATACCATGATAACGGTTTGCCTCGTGTTTTCCTAGATATAGTGATATCTATGTTTCTTTATTTCATTTTTCATTCATGATAGAAATTGATAACGAACGTAAAGCCGGAATTAATTGTTAATTAATTCGCTAAAGATAAAGAGGCATGTAAATTAATCTAGTTGTTGCCGTTGTTGTAGTTCTAATTTGAGGATAATCAAATTAGGGAAGTAAGCATGTTTGTTTAATTGTGATAGCTTAATGATTAGGTATCCATGATTGGAACTTACGAATAACAAATCTATTAATTCAATATGGATTAGAGAACAGACTATGTGGGAATTTGTAAAAGGGTTTTGAGTTACCCTCTTGTTTGTTAAAGGGTCAAGAGACCATGATTTGATGTTTGTTTTCCTGCTGCTTGTGTTGTGATGTGAGCCTGGATGGTTGTTGTGATATGTGGACGCATGGAGGCCTTGTGGTTATGGCAGCAGATGACGCCTAGAGTGGCGAGATGCATCAGTTTATGCATGTGGGTGTCGGGGAGGACACC
Source organism: Viscum album (assembly GCA_963277665.1). NCBI lineage: Eukaryota > Viridiplantae > Streptophyta > Magnoliopsida > Santalales > Viscaceae > Viscum > Viscum album. The sequence goes on along the minus strand of OY728156.1, from coordinate 153,254,676 downwards.
AGGGGTGATGGAATGGGATGGATGTGGTTGCTGGTTACCTACGGTTTTCTTGAATGTTAATCTGCTTTGCTTTTCCCCACTGCTCTAGGCAGCTGGTCTTGCTACCCTTCTTCCGAAGGAGGCGAAGACGCACGGGGTATGCCACGTGCTTTCCGTGTTTAGCCTCTCGAGGGAGAATGGGTATATGCTCTTTCTATAGGCGGCAAAGACTCAACGGATAGTATATCTATTCACCTTGTTGAGCCTCCTTTGTGTTTAGAAGCATAGGATGCTTTTCTAGAATGCCTGGGAATGTGGAAAAGTAATTCTGTAATGAATGTTTGATTAAATGGTGAAAATCCACGGGGATGGAGATGCTGGAATTTAAAGGTGTTGTGAATCTTAAAAAGGAGCAGTTGTTTTTGAATGTGATGCCATTTCAGTTTAATGTGGAATTTTTCATTCTTAATTAATGTTTAAAGAATTAATTAACGTACAGTGGAACTGATAAAATGAGAATGGAGTAATCTAATAAAGCTCTTCAAAAGGTTGTGTGCTTGTAGGATACCTAGTCTTTGAAGTAGCAGCCTGGAGTCTGAGAGACGTTAGCTGCAGTTGTATCTAAGACTAGGTAATGCCCATAGTGTGGATGTGAGTTACCTATATATTCTGTAATTTTTGTGTTTCTATATGCTACTCCACCCTGTCGGTAAGGGAAACTGACACCCCGGGGATTCTGAGCCCTGGGGGGTGTTTTCCCCAACATTCTGATGGGAGGTTGAATGGCTGACTACCCCCTTTGGCCCCGCTCTCTTCTCTTGGTAGATACTTGTGCCATGAGGCACAGTGGTTAGTTACCCCATATATGTGTGTAGAGGGCTGTAATGGATTGTGGTTATTCACACACATATATTCTGGATATAGTATCCTACGGACTACTATAGGTGTAACGTGTATAGGCTATGATGGCTTGAGGATCCTTACTCGGAGTATGGGCTGTAATGGCTTGAGGTATTATACCTGACGTATGATACACGTTATGATTGCTGTGGTGGCTCCCGAAAATTACCTGGTTACTTTTGGTTATGAGGACGGTGTGGTGCTTCACCCAGGTGTCTACGGGCAAGCCTTTGTGGTGCACGAGGTGCAGATTGTGGAGCTTAGCCCAGGTGTCTGCGGGCAAGCCTTTGGAGAGAGATGCACAGGACGTATGTCGTTGGGGCAAAGCGGCAAACCAGTGGGGAAGTAGTAGCAGGGTACCCTTGATATTCTTTACTATATGCTATATTCTTGTATGCGTTACTTGGTGAGAGTAGCCATGGTGAGGTTGGGAACATAGTATACCTGTTTAGGTGATGAGTTAGTTTCACTTGTTGTTCACTGGGCTTTAGCATGATTTCTTTACTTTTTCACGAGAGTCTTGGGGAGGATCCTACTGAGTATACTGTTATACTCACACTATGTACATATAAACTATTTTTCAGGTCACTTGGAGCAGGTTGGAGATCAAGCTGGTTACTACTAGCTTGCGGTTGGAGGAGGAGCTGTTCGGGCTTGTGGTCGCTGTCGTTTTACTTTCTTTTTGGGTACTTTTAGTTTTCCCTTTCAGTTGTAGTACTTTTGCATGACATTTCATATATGTACTTGGTTTCTTTTTTTTATATTTCAGTTCTGAGTTGGAGTTGGTTGGAGTCTATTCTATCTCTCTCTTCTACATGTGTTCTCTTAGAGGGTAATGCCTCCCATTTGTACGTTATTATACCCTCGGTGCTAGTTGCCAACCTGGGGCCTACTAGAGGCAGGACTCGGGGGTCATTATCTCCCTTCTCACATTGCCGGCCCAGGAGGGGTACACTTTGTGGGGAGGGGTCATGACAGAGTGGTATCAGAGGTCTGGTTGAGGGATAGGATGGAGTTTGGAGTTAGGCACAAGTAAGGATGCATGGGATGGTAGGGCAACGGTGTCATTCATGTTTAGAAAGTGGGGTAAACACTGGAGACCGGCAGAGACATAGGCGTTCAGGGCCCCCTATGATCTGTTGCACGGACCTTTAAGTTTATGATGGCTACTAAACAAAGTGATACTGGTTGCAGGGTAGAGACCTAGGAAAGGATCATGCATCATTATTCTTTGCGTCTGTGTTTGAATGGGTAGACCTTGGGATAGGTAACCTAAAATTAATAAAACAAAATAATTAATTAATTAATGTTGAGTCTTCCATATTCCAGGCTTAGGAGCTCTAACGGTTGTTATTTTACAGGTATGGCTCCAGGTCGACGTCCTCATCAGGTTTGCGCAGAAGGTGCCCAGCAGACTGTTCCAGCAGATCGCCGCCGGGTAGAGGTTGACGACGATGACACTTGGAGGAAGACACTCCGAGAATTTCAGCGCCAGAGTCTACAGAAGTACGAGGGATCCGTTTCAGATGCAGTCACAGAAGACTGGTTGGAGGAGGTCGAGATAGGCTTCAGTTCGATTCGTTCTTGGAAGGAACACTGGGTGTCCTTGGTTGTGACGATGTTGCGTGGAGCAGCGAGACAGTGGTGGTTCTTGTTCCTCGGGGATCGTGAGGAGTCAGCGATCTCATGGGAGGAGTTTCGAGACAGGTTTAGAGTCGAGTTTCTTTCTTCGACTACGAAGGCGTCCAGTCACCAGGAGCTTCTTACCCTTCGACAGGGGAGCTCCAGTGTTCGAGAGTTTGGAATCCGTTTCAGGAACCTTCTACGATATGCTTCCGACCTGTTACCAGATGATGAGGCCAGGGCGAGGCATTTCGAGGAGGCTTTGCGTCCAGAGATCCAGCGCCAGGTCACCCCATTTAGGCTAAAGACATATCTAGAGGTGCTGGCGAGGGCAGAGGTTGTTGAGAGGACTTTGGCCAGGAACGGATCGTCACGAGAGGGGAATCGTCATGATTCCTCACGAAGAAGAGCTGTGGTCCAGGGTTCCCGGTTTCCAGGACAGAAGAGTTTCCGTTCACCTGGGGGTAGGTCCCAGCCCTTACCATATCGTTTCTCCAGAGGCAGCAACTCTCAGGCCTATGCCAAGGGATCAGGTGCTTGTTTTTCTTGTGGTGGTCGTGGTCATCAGCAGTGGGAGTGCCCGACTTTTCAGAGCAGTCATCGTGCACCAGGCGCTCCACTCCAGGTTCCTCCGTTGAGGCAGTTCCAGCCGAGGCAGCAGCAGCAGGTTGCACCAGCTTTAGATCACCAGAGGGTAGATGGAGCAGGCAGAGGACAGCCCCATGACGCTCCCCGTCCTCAGAGAGCAGAGCGTGGCCGTGGTGGTGGTCGTCATCAGGGTCAGAGAGGTCGTGGAGGTGGTCGTGGTCAGCTTCATGCTCTAGCGTTGCCAGCTCCAGGCGATCCAGACGTCGTCCGAGGTACCCTTTGCTTGTTTTCTACCTTGGTGTATGCCTTGTTTGATTTAGGAGAGACACACTCCTTTATATCCCCTACCCTTTTCCACGCTTTGGGACTTGAGGTAGAGAGGCTTCCAGTGCCCTTGGCGTTGACTACGCCAGTTGGAGGTCGAGCTAGCTTGTTTGAAGTATGTAGAGACTGTGATCTAGTGTTGGGGCAGCACCGCTCTTGGGGAGATTTCCTATGTTTACGAATACAACCATATGATGTCATCCTCGGCATGGATTGGTTGTATTCGGTGCAGGCTATTGTGGATTGCTACAGGAAGAAGGTCGTTTTCTTTGATGAAGATGGAGAGGAAGTAGTGTTTGTTGGTGAGAGAGATCCTCGGATGAGTCATAGACGAGTTTCATCCTTATCATCCATGATGGCTGGGATGATACTGAGTTCTTCAGAGGTTCAACAGTTAGTGTTTCCTAGGGTCATAGAGGAGTACCCTGATGTCTTTCCAGAAGAGGTTGTATCCTTACCCCCTCGACGAGAGATCGAGTTTGGGATCGAGCTACAGCCAGGAGCGTCTCGTGTCTCTATGTCTCCATATAGGATGGCCCCTTCTGAGTTGTGAGAGCTACGTATACAGCTCGATGGTCTGTTGCAGTGTGGTTTTGTTCGGCCAAGCGTGTCACCGTGGGGTGCACCAGTTTTGTTTGTGAAAAAGGCTGATGACAGTTTGCGGTTGTGCGTCGATTATCGTCGGTTAAACAAAGTGAAAATAAATAATCGCTATCCTCTTCCACGGATTGATGACCTATTTGATCAACTGAAGGGTGCAAGTTGGTTCTCAAAGATCGAATTGCGGTCAGTATATCATCAGATGCGTGTAAAGGATGAGGATATCCCGAAGACTGCTTTCCGTTGTCTTCATGGGCATTATGAGTTTGTTGTAATGCCATTCGGCGTGATGAATGCTCCAGCTGTTTTCATGGGGTTGATGAATGCTGTGTTCCGTGAATTCCTGGACAAGTTTTTTGTGGTCTTCATCGATGACATCCTTGTGTACTCCACATCTGAAGAAGAGCATGCAGAGCATCTACGAGCCATTTTGGGAGTTCTTCGCCAACATCGGTTGTTTGGGAAGTTGTCCAAGTGTGAGTTCTGGGCTCGAGAAGTTCGTTTCTTAGGGCATGTTGTGTCCCAACAGGGAGTAGCTGTGGATCCTTTGAAGGTAGAAGCAGTGGTGTCTGGGGCAGCCCCCAAGACTGTGTCAGAGGTGCGAAGTTTCCTTGGCCTCGCATGCTATTATAATAGGTTTGTAGCCAATTTCTCCCGAGTTGCGACTCCTCTGACAGCTTTGACCAGGAAGGATCAAGCATTCATATGGGCTGATCAGTGTCAGACAGCTTTCGAGTATCTAAAGGAGAAGTTGGTAAGTGCTCCAGTCCTTTGTCTTCCAGCGGAGGGAGTCCAGTTTGATGTTTTCTGTGATGCTTCACATCTGGGGTTAGGCTGTGCTCTCATGCAGCAGAGGTCAGTTGTTTCTTATGGGTCCCGACAATTGCGTCCCCATGAACGCAACTACGCCACCCATGATCTTGAGTTGGTATCCGCGGTGTTTGCTCTGAAGTTGTGGAGACATTACCTCATTGGTGAGCACTTTATGGTTTTCACCGATCATAAGAGTTTGAGGTATCTTTTCTCCCAACGTGACTTGAACTTGAGGCAGCATCGGTGGATGGATTTCTTGCAGGAATACGACTTTGAAATATCGTATACACCTGGAAAAGGGAACGTTGTAGCTGATGCACTAAGCTGAAAGTCACGTAATGATGTTGTGCGTGAATCTGGTGATTCCTGGAGAGTGATGGAAGAGCTATCAGCTTTGCATCTTGATATGAGAGAAGTTGGGGGAAGAGGTTGTCTTTTCCAGATGACGGTGCAGTCATCCCTGATGCAAAAGGTGGAAGAGTCTCAGTTGGGTGATCAAGAGGTGGAAGTTTGGAGAGAAAAAGTTGTTTGTGGGGAGGCCCCTGATGGTTGGTCGGAGGATGAACAACACCGAGTGTTGTATCATGGAAGGCTTTTTGTTCCCTTGGCGATGCGCGAGACGGTTCTCCGAGAGTTCCATAGTTCACCCTTGGCGGTACATCCTGGTGTGACGAAGATGTACCGATCCTTGAGGAGTCAGTTTTGGTGGCCTGGGCTGAAGCGTACAGTTGCAGAATGTGTGTCTCGATGTTTAGTCTACCAGAAGGTGAAGGCCGAACACCGTGTTCCTGGTGGTCTTCTCCAACACATAGAGATTCCTCAGTGGAAGTGGGAGGAAATCTCAATGGACTTTGTTACAGGTTTACCTCAAGCTCCGGGAGGACATGATGGTATATGGGTGGTAGTGGACCGTTTAACTAAATCGGCCCACTTCATAGCAATCAAGGAGTCGAGCTCAGTGGAGGTTTTGTCGAGGCAGTATCTGGAGGAGGTGGTGAGGCTTCACGGAGTACCTAGGACGATCATTTCTGATCGAGATCCTCGTTTTACCTCTAGGGTGTGGAGAGGTCTCCAACATGCTTTTGGCTCTCAACTGTGCCTTAGCACTGCTTTTCATCCTCAAACAGATGGTCAGACAGAGCGAACAATCCAGACTCTTGAAGACATGTTGCGCTCTTGTGCTCTTGATTTTGGAGGTTCATGGGTGAAGCACTTACCTTTGGTAGAGTTCGCTTACAATAATAGTTTTCACTCTACCATCGGTATGGCTCCGTTTGAAGCCTTGTATGGCCGGCCATGCCGTTCTCCGTTGTGCTGGACTGGGGTCGGAGAGTCCGCAATTCTCGGACCAGAACTAGTGCAGAATACAACAGAGATGGTTCAGGTGATTCTTGAGAGGATGAAGACAGCACAAGATCGTCAGAAATCATATGTTGATCAAAGAAGGAGACCGTTAGAGTTTAATGTTGGGGATCATGTGTTTCTGAAGGTGACTCCCCGTCGTGGGCAGCGAAGGTTTGGTCGTGGAAGTAAGCTTTCTCCCCGGTTTGTTGGGCCTTTCGAGGTGTTGGCTCGTGTTGGAGCTATGGCGTATCGAGTAGCACTTCCCCCTCATATGAGTCGGATACATGATGTTTTCCATGTATCACAGCTCCATCGTTATCTTCATGATGAATCTCATGTTATCGATTGGGGAGAGATCGATATTGATGATGATGCAACCTTCGAGGAGCGACCTGTGGAGATCCAAGACCACAAGGAGAAGGTGTTGTGTGGGCGTTCTATCCGCTTAGTTCGTGTCTTGTGGTGACACGGTGGCATAGAGGAGAGTACCTGGGAGCGTGAGTCACAGATACGTGCTCAGTACCCAGAGTTGTTTAATGTTTAACTCCTTTCATGTAATGATGTTTCCTCTCTGGTTAGACCTTTCATGTTTTATTTGTGTACCTTTGATGTGATGTTGTGAATGAATTGTTTGGGTATGGATTGTTTGTTCCCGGATGTCATAGTTTTGTTCCAGATTTCGAACAACTCATGGTGGTTTTTCCCTGAGAGGTATCTTATGGGGTGGTTGTTCGGACCCCTCTTTTCTTCTAGGTTGGTTTTTTTAATTCTCGAGGACGAGAATGTTTTGAGAGGTATCTAATGTAATGGCCCGGACCTCTCTGGTCCATTACTTTGTGGAATTTTGGTGTTGGAGGTGTTCCGGGAGGCCAAGGGGACTTATCCCCAACACCTTGCCAATTTTCCAGTTCTATGAACAGTGTTTCCAGTTTTATGAACAGTAACACATCAGTCTCACCGATCAGTTTCACAGATCGGTGTGACAGATCGGTTTCACAGATCGGTCTGACAGATTGGTTTCACAGATCGGTGTGACAGATCGGTTTCACAGATCGGTCTGACAGATCGGTTTCACAGATCGGTGTGACAGATCGGTTTCACAGATCGGTGTGACAGATCAGTTTCACAGATCGGTCTGACAAATCGGTTTCACAGATCGGTTTCACAGATTGGTGTGACAGATCGGTTTCACAGATCGGTGTGACAGATCAGTTTCATAGATCGGTGTGACAGATCAGTTTCACAGATCGGTCTGACAGATCGGTTTCAGAGATCGGTTTCACAGATCGGTGTGACAGATCAGTTTCACAGATCGGTTTCACAAGTCGGTTTCACAGATCGATTTCACAGATCGGTGTGATAGATCAGTTTCACAGATCAGTTTCACAGATCGGTTTCACAGATCGGTGTGACAGATCGGTTTCACAGATCGGTTTCATGTACAGTAACGGTGGGTGAACAGTGTTTCCAGACTCCTACAGTTTTGCCCCTTTTTACGTTTCCTTTGACGTAAAATACTTTTAAAGCCTTATTTTAAGGGTTATTAAGGCTGATTCAAATGCCATAAATCCTTTATTAATTATTCCTAAGTCTTGGAATGTTTTACTTGGTCAAACCACGTGGGTTAATGCGATCCGTTTTTAATGGAGAATTAACTGGATCTTAAACCGTCACCCCATTTAATCTTCAAAAAGGGACGAGATATCATTCTTCCTTGTTCTTTCCCTTTTTTCTTGATTAAGAGGCACTAGAACCTTTCAATCCTTTCCATAGGAGTTGCACAATCAACCTTTACTCCTAGGATCAGTTCTGCTCTGTTGGATGCAACCGAGCCGTGTCGACCAATCTTCGATATAAGCATCCTCTGGTGGATGCAGTTGTCACGAGGGGAGGATCATGACCTGTTGTGTGGATAAAGGACATCAAGAACTCTTCGAGGTAGGGGATTCATGGCTTCTCTAATTGTATATGTGCAATCGTAGAATTAGCATGATTTATTCCTTTGGATCACAATGAAATTGACCTAATTAAATACTTGAACCGGATTAAAAGAATTGGTTGATCGCATGTTGTTTCTTTATACAGTGATAACGGTTTGCCTCGTGTTTTCCTAGATATAGTGATATCAATGTTTCTTTGTTTCATTGTTCGTTCATGATAGAAATTGATAACGAACGTAAAGACGGAATTAATTGTTAATTAATTCGCTAAAGATAAAGAGGCATGTAATTTAATCTGGTTGTTGCCGTTGTTGTAGTTCTAATTTGAGGATAATCAAATTAGGGAAGTAAGCATGTTTGTTTAATTGTGATAGCTTACTGATTAGGTATCCATGATTGGAACCTACGAATAACAAATCTGTTAATTCAATATGGATTAGAGAACAGATTATGTGGGAATTTCTAAAAGGGTTCTGAGTTACCCTCTTGTTTGTTAAAGGGTCAAGAGCCCATGATGTGATGTTTGTTTTCCTGCTGGTTGTTCTGTGATGTGAGCATGGATGGTTGTTGTGATATGTGGAGGCATGGAGTCCTTGTGGTTATGGCAGCAGATGACGCCTAGAGTGGCGAGATGCATCAGTTTATGCATGTGGGTGTCGGGGAGGACACCAGGGGTGATGGAATGGGATGGATGTGGTTGCTGGTTACCCACGGTTTTCTTGAATGTTAATCTGCTTTGCATTTCCCCACTGCTCAAGGCAGCTGGTCTTGCTACCCTTCTTCCGAAGGAGGCGAAGACAGGTGGGGTATGCCACGTGCTTTCCGTGTTTAGCCTCTCGAGGGAGAATGGGTATATGCTCTTTCTATAGGCGGCAAAGACTCGACGGATAGTATATCTATTCACCGTGTTGAGCCTCCTTTGTGTTTATAAGCATGGGATGATTTTCTAGAATGCCTGGGAATGTGGAAAAGTAATTCTGTAATGAATGTTTGATTAAATGGTGAAAATCCACGGGGATGGAGATGCTGGAATTTAAAGGTGTTGTGAATCTTAAAAAGGAGCAGTTGCTTTTGAATGTGATGCCATTTCAGTTTAATGTGGAATTGTTCATTCTTAATTAATGTTTAAAGAATTAGTTAACGTACAGTGGAACTGATAAAATGAGAATGGAGTAATCTAATAATGCTCTTCAAATGGTTGTGTGCTTGTAGGATACCTAGTCTTTGAAGTAGCATCCTGGAGTCTGAGAGATGTTAGCTGCAATTGTATCTAAGACTAGGTAATTCCTATAGTGTGGATGTGAGTTACCTATATATTCTATACTTTTTGTGTTTCTATACGCTACTCCACCCTGTCGGTAAGGGAAACTGACACCCCGGGGATTTTGAGCCCTGGGGGGGTGTTTTCCCCAACATTCTGATGGGAGGTTGAATGGCTGACTACCCCCTTTAGCCCCGCTCTCTTCTCTTGGTAGATACTTGTGCCATAAGGCATAGTGGTTAGTTACCCCATATATGTGTGTAGAGGGCTGTAATGGCTTGTGGTTATTCACACACATATATTCTGGATATAGTATCCTACGGACTACTATAGGTGTAACGTGTATAGGCTATGATGACTTGAGGATCCTTACCCGGAGTATGGGTTGTAATGGCTTGAGGTATTATACCCGGCGTATGATACACGTTATGCGAGCTGTGGTGGCTCCCGAAAATTAACTGGTTACTTTTGGTTGTGAGGACGGTGTGGTGCTTCGCCCAGGTGTCTGCGGGCAAGCCTTTGTGGTGCACGAGGTGCAGATTGTGGAGCTTAGCCCAGGTGTCTGCGGGCAAGCCATTGGAGAGAGATGCACAGGACGTATGTTGTTGGGGAAAAGCGGCAAAACAGTGGGGAAGTAGTAGTGGGTTACCCTTGATATTCTTTACTATATTCTATATTCTTGTATGCGTTACTTGGTGAGAGTATCCATGGTGAGGTTGGGAACATAGTATACCTGTTTAGGTGACGAGTTAGTTTCACTTGTTGTTCACTGGGCTTTAGCATGCTTTCTTTACTTTTGCACGAGAGTCTTGGGGAGGATCCTACTGAGTATACTGTTATACTCACTCTATGTACATATAAACTGTTTTTCAGGTCACTTGGAGCAGGTTGGAGATCAAGCTAGCTACTACTAGCTTGCGGTTGGAGGAGGAGCTGTTCGGGCTTGTGGTCGCTGTCGTTTTACTTTCTTTTGGGTACTTTTAGGTTTCCCTTTCAGTTGTAGTACTTTTTCATGACATTTCATATATGTACTTGGTTTCTTTTTTTTTATATTTCAGTTCTGAGTTGGAGTTGGCTGGAGTCTATTCTATCTCTCTCTTCTGCATGTGTTCTCTTAGAGGGTAATGCCTCCCATTTGTATGTTATTATACCCTCGGTGCTAGTCGCCAACCCGGGGCCTACTGGAGGCGGGACTCGGGGGTCATTATCTCCCTTCTCACATTGCCGGCCCAGGAGGGGTACACTTTGTGGGGAGGGGGTCGTGACACTGATTCTCCAAACAGAAGTTAGGAATTTATTCCTACTTCACTTTTAAAGGAATTCCATCATCAAGTACTGACAAAAGAACATTATGGATTAAGAAATAGATCTAATAAACCTCCACCAAAATCATAGAATAATTCACAAATTTAGTGGTCTCAGTATTATTATCCATTTTCATAGGAATTCCCACAGTTTATGCAATATCAAATAAGATTTTAGGATGCCATAATATCGAATTATGGCCAATTATTTTGATCCTGACTTGAGCTCTAGTATTTTTAATTGAAAAGGGATTAAAATTAAAATCCCACAATTGAAAACATAGCATATATGTCTTCACGAAGATTGAGACAAAACCCCAAGATCTGTTCATTAGTGCCTTTAGTGGAAAAATTATGTGAAAAATCCCCAACCAAGAGGAATTCATCGCCAACCAGAAAATCCCCATATTGAATTCATCTTTGAAACTAAATCATCATATTTACAATAAATTCCTCCAATAGGATGAACAATCCTAAAAATTATAGAGTGTTCATAGATTTTAAATTTGTTTCGAATAGATTATTAGTTAGCAGTCACATGAGAAGTACCCCCTTTTTTGACGGTTCGCTCCAGAACATCATCCTTTACATGTGAAAAACGCCTTCTCTTGAGAATGCTAGATGGACATATACTAATCCTCATATTTTCCAAATTATTCACCACCTGATAGAAATCAAAGTGTTGGGTCACCTCAGATTCTACTATACCTGCATCAATAATGTTATGATCCAACTTCTCAACAGCCACAATACACATGCACATGCCATGTGTATAAAATGGATAGAATATTCCATTTAAACAATTTTGTAAAAAAAGTAACATGGGTAAAAAATTATTTAATAAATATATAGAGAATATTAAAAATATTCATTAAATTTTATTCATGGAAAAACCCATAAAAAATATAAAAAAGGTCTATTTACTTATAAACATTCTTTTAAATTCTTGATTAATTTAAAATAGGAAAATGAGAAAAAAAATTGTAATTTTTAGAAATACATTGAGTGAAAAAAATGATTGGGTTTATGAATGAATGATCATATAATTCCCCCAATTAGGACTCAAATTTAAACTATCTAGAAATTTGATGAGATATTGAAATAAACCCGTACCATTGTGGTAGGTTTTAAATCACATCCCCCATAAAATTAATAACTCCAAATTCAACAATAAATACTATGAATATAAAGGTATTGATGATATAACAAACTTATGTGGAAGAATGTGCAATATATAAAATAAATTAGATGCATGACAATAAAACATTCCTTAGTGAAAGAAAATAGAGACAAAATACCTTAGAAATATCATATCATTGGAGTGGGAATTTAATCACTAAAGTGATTATATATAACAAATTTAAATACGCAGAAAAAGTTTAAATAGAACATAATTTTACGAGAGGTCATTTGACACATAATCATGGCAAAAAACAGTCAATGAAGTAGAATCATAATCCAAAAAATATAAATTAAGTTAAAAAACCCCATATAAGTTGGTAAATTTAAATTCAAATCCATTTGGATGAAAAATTTTAATTGAAACATAAAACACAATGAAGTATAAAAGATCTTTGATATTAAGTGAATAAGGGAAAAATATAGACCATATAAAATAAATTGGTTCATAATAATAAAATATGAAATAATGAAATGAAATTGGGAAGGAATCCATTACCTCGATTCTGGCTCAATAACTATGTTCCTTATTTTCCCAAATAATAAATTTATACTAATTATTTACATTATTAAAAACCTTTTTCCTGTTTATTATATCTTTTATTTTTTTATTACCATGTTATATACAATTACTTAAGTAATTAAGTTCACATTGGTCAATTAGATGATATTTGGTTAGTATAAACAAAATGACATCAGTTGGTTTGCAATCAGGAATGAGGACATTATTTTATCTCCCAAATGTTTTATTTTTTATCCCACATTAACTATATATACAATTAACGCAATATTAAAATTTTATACCCATTATGTGTTAAGAAGGTTTCAATAAATAGACAAAAAAGCCATAAATGGACCATGGTTGATGTAATCAACCCTATCCCATTCATTTGGTTGAATTTAATTTTTTTTGAATTTTAAATCATTTAATAAAATATTATTTATTATAAAATATTATATATGTAATTTTTGACACTATTCATTTTTTATGAAATTAAATACATCAAGATGAAGAGGAATTAAAATATAATCCTTTAAAACTTCTCTAACATCATATTACTCTATTAATGTCATGGGACACATTAATGCATTCAAATTACATCACTTTTAATATTTTAGAGTCATTTATTTTATTGTTCTATTAATTGAATAAATATTTTGTAAGTGTCGCCTAAGCAATTAAGGTAATTATTTCATAACTAATAAGTTTAAATAAAATACATTGACTATTTTGTTTCTTTCAAAAAAACTATCTTGAACATAGAATCTTGTTATCCTTAGGTCAATAATTTAAAGATAATAAAACAAAGATAATTAAAATTTTGAACCTTCTTTAAAAACAATATAATATGAAAAATGAGATCAAAATTACAATGAAATATCATAAATTCTTATTCTGTATGGTAATGGAAAAAATAGGTTCATCCAACGAAATTACAGAAAGTGTTAGGGTCATTTTCATATCTTTATCATATTATTTTTAACCATAATTACCTAAGTTACCATAACCATGTGACAATTATTTAATATGATTACTATTTATAATGACCAAAAGTATAAGGGTCATATTTTAAAAAACTTATATCTTTATTACAAATATGTAATATATTTTTCATGATTCAATCTCTATATAAACCATAAATTAATTTAAAATCAAAACACAAAATGCAACAAAAATTGATTGTTTTTATAAAAATTATTTTTATTTTTATAAATATTTTAATACCTAATTCATTCATAAAATTTATTAAATTTAACCTAAATGATTTTATAATAATATGAAATTATAAATTTTAGTCTGAAATAATAATAAAATGTAACTTTTTAAATGGTAAAAAATAATACATTTTCAATAAAAATTTGAATATTTCATTATTCACTGAAAAATCAATCTTTCCAAAAATATCCAAAAACAATCTCTAAGATAATTTTTATATGATGATTTTAAAAAAGTTATTTTTTTATTAAATTAATATTTATTGTGGTTCTAGAAATTACTTATTATATTTTCATACAAAAAGAAATAAAAATAATTTTTGAAGAAAACATATTTCTAGATCATTAAATAATGTTATTGAATATTGAGTATTTATTTCATGATAAATAATAAATGAATTTTTATTGAGGTGTTCATATATATATTTGATAAGTAGGTTAATACTATTCATATCGACCAATTCAATAATTAGGTGATATTGGTTACATTAAATAAAAATATTTCAGAGTATATCATGGTTACCTTAAACATGGTGTTGCATATCCTGTATACTATCAAACATAGTATTCAATTAAAATATCATGATTTTACAATTCATCCCAATTAAATAAATTTCACCCTCAAAATTTTATCTTTCTCATAAAATTCTTAACCTTTTTTGAAAACCTATATCATATAGAGGGATGATTTTAAAAAATAGAAGAATGAGAAACATAAAGGTCACCAAAAATATGACATATTCAGGTTCCCAGATAGGGATAAAATTAGTGGTCAATTAAAATACATACATAAAAAAGATGAGTAGAGTATAAGTAAAAATATACAATGATAGTTAATATGATCAAAACAATGTTAATGAACACAAAACCATAAATCAGTGAGAGGTGAAGAGACTATCAATTCATCAAAAATGATAGTAAACAACAAAATATTCTATTACTAGATTATTTCATAGTGTTTGAGGGATTCATTTACAATTTAATTGATTAACTCAAGGTAATATAACTACTTTACATGTATAATTTCATTCTTCAATCAATTTCCTCCATAATTTGATATTTTTTTCCCAAATATTTAGTATTTTGAATAATATTTTCATGTATAAAGCATTGAAATCAACTTCTAATAAATGAAATAATCAGAAAAAAGAAATAAATATATACATAATACCTTTAAATATCGACTTAAACTAAAACAGTACCATATGAAAAAATAATATCTAAAATTTATGATCCTTTATAAAAATAAATATTACATTTTACCTAAAACTTTTCACAGTGACAAAAAAGTTTAAACTTATATTATTAAACAAAAAAACTAACTTTCATTCTAAATAACCTGATTAAGCTCAATATTATAAAATGTTTTAAACTAAAATGTTATCTCATTCCTTTTAACATACATCCCTTAAAATTAATATCATTTTTCCGAAATAATATTTTCTTTTTAAAACACATATTATACATTAATATTACATACACCTAAAACTAATAAATAATACCAAAAATTTCATTAATCACCATGAATAATCATGTTACAATTTTATTATGTTGTGAAATTCACCAAAATTTCATGAAAAACCCTTAAATGCAAACTTAAAAGGAAATCCTTACCATGATTGTATATATTAATGAAAATATCACAGGATTAACGAATAATTTTTTAACCATGAATATTATCTATATCCCACTATAGAATAAACAATAAATAAAATGACATCAAATTATATACTAACACAATGGGTTATTTTAACCTCATTAGAGTATTCATTTTAAAACCTAGTAAATATTTCAAATCACCTCAAAATATCATCACTAAAAACCTAAAAATGGGTATCTATGGTTTTTAACTAATGTTAAACTTAAACTTATAAACCCATGATTATATCCATAATTATAATGTTAACAACTTATAAAAACATATATTCTTACAAAACTAAAAAAATATTTATTTCTAAAATACAATCATATGCTATTTCAATATATCAAAAAATGAAATAAAGTTCTTTTTTGATTACCTAAATCACTTTTCATCAATTCAATAACCTATTTCAAGGTCACCAATACTGTCCCATTTACATAATCAAGTCCAATAATCAACTTATAAATAAATAAATTTTCTTAGTTGTTGATACCATACAGTTTCATATCCTTAAAACTACTGTGGAAAAATCATTATATGTTTCATGATTTTAATATCATGTATATAATTGATATAATACATAAAAATCATAATTCTAAAACGCCAATAGATAAAAACAACAATCCTCACTCTTAAATGATTTATATAGAATATTTTATTCCATATATTATGAGTTAGCCCTTATAATATACCATTAACTCAAATTATGGGCATATTCCCCACACATAAGACATTTAAATATAAATTTTATCATATGATGTATTATATTTCCTTATATAATAATTATAAAGTTTCCTCAATAGATCATTTTTCAATGACCTTATTTCCCAAACATAATAATTTTTCACAATACTTTGATAAATTATCTAAGGTGTATCATTCAACATTATTTTCTTGAGTAAAATTTAGCCTTCTTTTCTTCGTGGTCTTCACCACTGGACCACTCAGTAAAATTTATCCTTCACTTCTTTGGTGAGTTAGAGAGTTGTTTATAGTGCATGTTGTTAATAATATATCATGGTAACTGATTTGAAAAAATCAAAATAACATTCACTCCAGTTTTCATATCATTTGGACAAAAATTATCACCACATTATTCATCAGATTCAATGTTAACATGGTTCTTCTAGATCTATATATTGATAGAAACTAAAAAGAATAGTATGAGGAATAATATTAAAATTGGGTAATCAGAAAATATCATTTGTAGGATGTCAAAATCCTAACAAATTATATTTACTCTATAGAACCTTATGTTTATCCAATTTCATAATTATTATTCTAGAGATTATGAAATAATGACCTATTTTACCATATTCGACCTACCAAAGTCATTTTCGACATATGATTTGAATATCATCAAAATGGCTGACATCGAATTGAGATAGTAAATGAATATTATATGATCAAAAATATATTTATGATAAACCATAAAGGAAAAATCATAAACATGTTGATATGTTATAAAATAAGAGAATCCCTGAAATCTATTTTTAAGAAAATATACCTTTTTTATGAAAGGTTACTATCATTACATTAAAACAAGTGATATTTAGCTTAAGTTTTGAAATCAAATGATTTCCATGAAAACTCATAAGAAAGAATAAAAAATCATACAGGATTTATAGGACATAATCTTAAAAGAAACCATGAAATCAAAATATCCATATGGTAGAATTCCAACAAAATTCTATAGAAAATATAACTTTTACCCAATATAGTGGATTTTTATCTCAGTTCACCCATCATATAATATATATCGAGCTCACCTATTTTCATGAGCTATATCATGATCAACCATCATCATGAGCTATATTGGGATATATTGGTATCATAAACAATTACCATGGATCATATAATGAAAAAAACCATGGGAAAACGTTTTAAAATCTATATAAAAATGAATTTTGGACATAAAAACCCATTCTATTTAAAACATAATTATTAAAAAACAAATTACCTAAAAATGAAGCTACCCAGTACCCAATATCCTAGAGCTTTTGTTTGATTAATTAAATTTTCATAATATACATGTAATCACATCCCTAAGGATAAAATATTTTATTAGTATTCATAAAAAAGATACATAAATGATTATTAGATTACATTTTAAAACACCAATTACAACATATTTTTTAGATAATAACATTATTACCTCTATAATGTCCTAGCACATCAATAATAGAACACATTATGGAATCCTAGGGAAAGTAAATAAAATAAGGTTGAGCTAAAATCCACAGTAAGAGTTAAGTACAATAGAATCCAGCGTGAATAAATGGAGCATAATCAATAAGGAATGAAAAATATGGAAAGGTAAATATCAATACACACATTCCACCTAAATAATTAACTAAAATCATAAATTTTATACTATATAAATAAAAACTCATTCCATTTAATCAATAACAACACTATATTAACGGGATAATGCATAATCAATATGGTACGATAAATAACTGAAAACACATACCATTTAATCAAGAAACCGAAAATAAAATGCATTCAGAGATAATATCATTGAGAAAATAAAATGAATAATAATAACTGAATTATAAATCAATGAAATTATTAATATTTAGATTTCATTTCTCTGGTACATGATACCTTTACATTCAATATATATCCTCAAGACAATTTAAATCTGATGAGTGAATCCCATTTATCTTAGGCTAGCAAACTGATTCGTCTTATGAGACCTATCGATGCATTAGAGGGATATCTATAACTGCTCCCCAACCATATATATATACACAAATAAATCCTTATATATTCTAATAATATATTTTATTCATGAACAATGTGCCTTATCAACAAATATCTGTTTTGAGAAAAGGATTAATATTTATCTACATCTCCCCAATTAGACAAATATCATTCAATGTAAACACCAGATGTAAAAATGGTATATGATTTTCTAAATAATAATATCCATCATACAAGAATATTTATATTTAATATAAATGTAATTACTAGTAAACAATTATCACTATAATGTAATTTTTTATATAAAGTCCACAATCAAAGGATAAAGTGAGATTCTACAATTAATTTTATTAACTGGTAATTTCCAAATAAAATCTCCTTGTATGAAATAATTAAAATTTATATGTAAAATACAATGAGTTATTATGGAATAATGATATTAAATGGTAAAGGTATATTGTATAAACCATATAAATTAAACTAGGTTGATAACATTTCTATATGACCTAATGAAGGGAATTTGAGACAAATTCCCTTACTGCATGCTTCCATTTGGTTGATCATTCATTTACCTCATCCATAATGGTTTAAATAAATATTAACTTATAAAATAACCATTTCAATAGTTATATTATAATATATTATACATTAATAATCTATTATAACCCGTTCATTAATAATAAATAATTATTTTAATTTTGTGAGTGTTAATTACACTATATTCTCATTCATGTTTTGAAATCAAAGATCCAGTTATTATGAATGTTATAAAGTTTCATATTATACATATTAATAATAATAAAATAATTATCATATATATACATAAATTATAATTTTAGTACCAATTGTTAATTTTTTTTTGAAAAATGGTGTATGTTACTGTCAAAGAGACAATATATCGTTCGTACGCAAGAGAAGCATTCCCATTTTCAAGTGGTCATAATGGAAAGGAGGTAAGTAATATTTTATCTATAAATAATTATAATAATATCATATGTACCAAAATATTTCATCAAATATAATTATATATATCATCCATGTGGTGTGGTTATGAAAATATAGTCACATCGGTTCGTGAAGGATATGGTTCACACATACACGAATCATGTTATCATTTTTCAGTGTAAGAATGAAAATTATATATTATTTTTTTATAATGATAATAATATTATTAATATAATAATAATTTCATATATATCAAATATATTCATGAACATTATCTATATCTAATTCTATATAAATAATTAGTGAATTATGAATCACATCACTTCGTGAGGTAGTAGTCCATTGTACACATGAGCAACGTTATCATATCCTCTATGGAATGGAATGTAAAAATGGTATATATTATATAATGAATTAATAGATATAATAATTCTATAAATATAATGTATATAATGTATATCCATCATCATACCTAACCATTAGATATGGTAGTGGAAAATGAATGACATCAGTTCGTTAAGCGATAGTATGCCACACACAAAAATGAAGACTTCATAACCCATTTGATGGAAAAGGGGATGTTTGTAGGTCATAAAATTAACATAAAAATGTATCATTATATTAAATATATTTATTTTATTATATCATCATAGATTAATAATAATTTTAGGTGGTGTAAGAAGACTTAAAATAAAAACACTCTTTAAAGAATGTTAAATCTTATTTAGGTAACCTCCTTAGGTTTACCCCAAAAGCCTTAAAATGTTGGATTTATTACCAAAATAAGGTTTATAGGATGAGATGAGGGAATTTATGAATGTTTTATGTATTTTTTTTTACTAAAATGGTTTTAAGTTGTTGTAACACCCTGACCCCAGTTACCCAGAGTCGGTGCATTATTACATAACATAGGCATTATCACAAATGATCATGTCTCTAAAGACCGATTAGTTTAGTAGCCTTGGAAATCACTATATACATTCATAAAGTTTACATTACATCATAAATTGAAAAAATACAACAACATATTGCATCCATATCCCCTCATACTATCCCTATAGTTCATTTATAAAATACTTCTTCGTATCCTGGGAAAAATAAAACATTGAAAGGGGTGAGCTCGATGCTCAATAAGGATAACAATATAGCGGAAACCTTCATAAATATACATAACATTAAAGGAAATGTATAACTAAAAAAAGAATTTTAAACTTTAAATTCATCATATTATGGAAAATCTAAAATGAAATAATGACATTTACTTATTCACATTGATATTCTACTAGTCGAATAATCGCATACAATATCAATAACCACTTTCATAATGATGGAATGCATAATGCCAGGCTATCATAACCACATAGTCAAGGCCTTGTGCCAAGACTACAAATAATATTTAGTCAAGACTTTGTGCCAAGACACTAGTTTGTCTCAGGAGACCTACCGATGCATCGAGGAGCTATAGCGGGCTCTACACGTCAATTACTAAGTCCAATGCATTTCTCATACAAAAAGTTTTAAACATAACATAAACATTCGTTTTAAAACTAGCATATGAAATGTCAATACTTTGTACATAAAACATGAATGGTATAAAAATAACACATCCATATTCAAATATATCACAAAACATTCAATACAATATGGAAGTTTGGTATCAAAATAAATCAACATCAAATAAACTTAAACTCCATCAAAGGATGTTGATAGAGATGAAATCAAAACCTTTTTTAGAGAAAAATCTCTTTCTATTTTGAAATCATTTAAGAGACAAATAATTATGAAGAAATTAGTTAATTTGAAAATATTCTTATAATACTTTAATGGAATATTCGATGATGTTGTAATAGCGGAATATAGCTGCACCTTCCATATAAGTTTAAAAAACATTCTTACCTTAAATTTGTCAAAAAGGTTAAAAAGTACCTTATTTTGAAAACGATGGAAAGATTCCTTTCAAAACATATAAGGTAAAATATGGGTATAAATTTCTTTAACCCATATTCTAGTAAATATTAAAAATGTTTTGAAATACATTTTTGAGAAAACATGGGTGTGGATGATAAAGAGGTCCTAGTAGACAATTACATATAAACAACGTTGAATAGTGAAGAGGTTCTAGAATTAACCCTTACCTTGTAGTTTTATTAGTCGAGGGTTGTTTAACCTCCTGTATAATAGTGAAATAATTGTTATTAAATTATTCAAGAACCATATACATTAATATGATATCATATATGATCTTTTAATGTTGCTTTGTTAATAATATTTTAGTATTATCATCGTTTTGGGTGTTAACTTACTCATTTTTCATTATATGTTTTGTTATGTAAGTAATGTTTGTTATGGATAGGATGTATATTTTTCATATTCAGAATGATATTAAGTCCTTAAAAATTATTTTTAATCATCAAATGAAAATTAGTCTCGAATGGATATGATGGGGAATGAATCTTATCACGTTCGTGGAGACGGTAGTCCATTCGTATGCACGAGCGACAATATCATTCTTTTGATATTAAAATTGTATATAATTGGATGGTATATCATATATACATAATCATTATAATGTTATATTTATTATTTACTTCAATTACACACCATTATTATACCCATCCAAATAATAATGTTTTGAATAACAATTACACCACGAGGTGGAGACGGTAAGCCGTATGTACGCACGTATGGTGACATGTCATTCAAAGGATGGATAGAATACTGAATATGGTTGTACCAAATTTATAATTACATCGCAGTATATATATTATACTGGAGTTATTATTTTAGAATGGAAATAACAAATAAAGAAGAAGTGGAAGAAGAAAGTAACTTGAAAGAGGGTGGTGAAATTATTACCTCTTCTTCGGGTGTTTCTTTTTGAGTTGGTCAAAAGGGATCCATAGGTTGGCTTTATGATCAAACTAAGGCCTCTAGGTATAAGTGAGGTAAGTTGGGAGGATATTTGGGCAAGGTTTTTCTGAGCCAAATGGCTTTGAAGGTGTGAAATTGCGAGAAGAGGAAGTTCCCTTTTATAAGAGGGGTGAGGGTCACTTTAGAAAAAGGTAGAAATATTATTTTATAATAAATTCATATTCAGTTTCTAATGGCTCCAAACTGATTCATTTTGAGGCTAATGTAATAATGGGTCGAAATACACTCAACAAATAGATTTTAGACAGGTTTGACTCACTATATTAACCTTATCATTTTTATATAACTCTTAGTTAACCAGTTTGACATTTACCATGAGTCTTTGTATTTTTATATTATATGGTTAATAAACATACTATATACATCCTAGAGAATATCAAGTGGTTCATTAATGATACTCCCATAATCATGTCAGTCTTTTAGTTGATCCTTATATTTTTAGGAATAGAATATCAATTAATAATATAATATTTGTTTTAAAAACTCTTTTATGTCAATTTGGACACTATTTGGGAATTGATTTTTGTAAAAATCATAACAGCATGATTTCTTAGAAAAAAGTAAATTAAATAAATAATAACATGTCATATTAACCTAGAAAACTGGTTTAATTCATAAAAAGTCTCAAATTACATTTATTTGGATATTTGCAATATTAATTATTTTAGTATTTCATTAATTAGGTAATTACTGCATCATCACTGTGTCATAAATAAATTAATATATTTAATGTATAAAAAATAAAAATAAAATACCATTATGTAGGAAATATTTATATATTTATAATGAATATTTATAGTTGAATTTATTTTATGTATAACCCTATATTAAAAATGTTTTAGTTGTTAATCTTTGATTTTTACTCATTTAACTCTTATTTGAATTAAATAATAATAAATGTCCTAATCTAATCCAAGTGGAAAAATAGACTCATATTATATTCCTAAGTTTTTTTTGGTCGAATTAAACTTATAAAATATAATTAGGACATGTTTTAGGGTAATAATAATATAATTTTTACCCTTAATTAACCTATTTACTTTTAACCGTGGTAAATAAAAGTAAAAGTTACTATTCACCAAAAATTATTTTTATCTTATTGAACCACATTTTACTTAATAATATCATCTCTCTCTCTCATATTTTTGAAATTTAATTCACATAAGCGGTAAAATTATGTTTTATGAAAATTTGCAAAATATCCTAGGAGGTGGGTAAAAGACAGTAAAAAGTTCAATAAAATTTTACATATCTAAAATTAATATAAATGAATACAATGAATTACATTGAACATATAAAGTTATTATATATCTATTTTAACATAAAACAAATTTAAATAATATAAATAATTATTTAAATAAAAAAGCCGGTTTTAACCAATAACTTAGTGTTTTTCACAATTCATCAAAAATCGATGGTTTTCAGAAAAATACCAAAAACACACCCGAGGATAATTTTGATATTCCGAATCCAAAAATGAAGTACATTTTAAAAAAAAATTTATAAAATTTCAAAAAGTGTGTATTACTATTCATAATGGCAAGTTTGATTAGTTGTGGTGTGTTAGAACTCGAAGTTGTGTACAACACACGCTAATGTATTATTCAAAGGGAAACATACCGTGGAAGTTTGGGGTGTTACATTCTCCCCTCCTTCAATAAATTTCATCCTCGCAATTTGAAATTTGCCTTTGTAAATAAATGTTTGAAAATAGAAAATACTTTTGTGGAAAACCCATATCAGAAATAGGGTTAATAAAATTTAGTTTTAATAAGAGGGAAAGGGAAATGAGAAAGTCACCACCAAATTAGGGTTTCGAATAGGAGAACATTGGTAGAAATTATAGACACGTAATTAGAGGAAAGACATAAATATTTAAAAGGAGTGATTGAGGTCATCAATCACAAACAAGTGTAAAATTGAGTGCCTCAAAGCCATCAATCTTTGATGATTTAAAATATCATTAATTCAAAAAAACATAAGGTATTGGGATAACACATTTTTGTTTTAATATCCCTTCCCTAATGTTTAAGAATTAATTTCTTCATAGAATAAAATATATATATATACCTATCAAGTATAATTTCATCCTTTAACTATTTTCTACCACAAACTCATCTTTCACTCACAAAGATAATAGAACTCAAAAATATTATATTTATCTTAATCGTATATGGTTCCAAATATTAACACATACCATGAAGAAAAATATTTTGTAATAACTAGGGACATCCTGTAGGCTAGTGGTAGGTAATAAAGGCCTATCGCACTATGGTTATGGGTTTGATTCTTGCAGCTTTGTCTGACTCAACAGGTTCTCGCCCAACCTGTAGGTTGTCCTTTTCCTAAAACTATAGTATTATAATAGTCCAAAAATAATCAAAAAAACAATACTATCCAAAGTTCAACTTAATCCATTCCAAACATTATAGTTATGCAAAATACCTCTTTCCAGACTCTCTGTAAAAGGTATCTAAATTCTAAAATCAATTGTGACATCGGATTCCCTAGACAAAGTAAATTTTCTCTTATTGTCACATACTGAAAATATGATTACCTTTTTAATATTAAAACCTTAATGAAAACAAGAAGTACTACAATACAATCCTTATATATATCACATTATTCTTATAACCATAATATAATCCTTGAGTCCAAAAACACAAATACATTAATTATTCCACTTCAACTGTAGTAACATCATAATATTGGCCTTGATCCCTTGACCTTTTCTAAGGTAAGTTTCCTTTGTGCTTAGGGCATTCATTTGCATAATTACCAATTTCTCTACAATTTTAGCATTCAAAATTAACAACCTCTTTCTTTCCCTTGCAATCAAGAGCCTGGTGACCTTTTTCTCCACATTTGTAACAAACTCCCATTCTTTTTAGGCAAGTATCGGGGTGTTTCTTCCCACAATTATCACATAATGGAAAATACTTATTTCCCCTTTTCCCTTTATCTGTCTCTTATTCCACCATTCTCTTGTTCTCTTGCATTACTTTATTATCCTAAGATTTAGATAATTCCTTCTCTGTATTGATAGCACACAAGACTATATCTTCATACATTGAGAAACATTGTGATACTAATGCTCGAAGGAGAAATGGTTTTAACCCATAAAATAAATGATCAATCTTACTTCTTGGGTTACGTATATAATCTACTTCATGCCTTTCTAACTTTGTAATGTTAGCTTCATACTTTGAAACATTCTCATCCTCCTTTTGCCTTGGACTCAGAAATTGCCTTTCCATATCTGCCCGATGGTCATGAGGAAAGTATTTTTCTATTAAATATATTTAAACTCCCTCCATTCCATATTTTGATACTTCTTCATCTTCCTTTGTGTTTTGTATCAATGAGCACCATTGATCAGCATCTGTAGTGAGGCGATAAACTGCCATGACAACTTTTTCCCTTTCGCCACTCCCCATGTCATGGAATATTTTCTCTAAGGAGTTTATCCATTGCTCAGCAACTAATGGATTTGTACCCCCATTAAATATTGGCGGTTGTTACCTCATGAAGTGATATAACATTGATACTCCACGTTGTGAATCTGAGTGCTCCATATGAGTAAGGTTATTATTCATAACCTGAGTGATTTGTCCCAGTTTAGTGATAAGCCGATCAGAACCAGTTGTATCACCATCTCCACTATAATTATCTTGATTAGGAGGGAAATCCCTAAATAGAGTGTGTGCATTGATACAATTTCTAGTCCATCCACTAGGTGCCTTTTCTAATCAATGTCATAAACTAGATTAGTTTATAAATCGACATATAGAATTCCAAACTAGAAAAACACTTAACATAAATTGGACAGTTTATGGATATAATCCATAATCATAAAAAGGTTTTATTTGAGGAGGTATATATTCATAATTCCTTCATAATGGTTTTTAAATAAATCATGAATTATCATAAGAAATTCCCCTGAGACTCTTGTATCCATAAGTGCAGCAAGACCTGTTGTCGTGTACCCGGATACCCCGGGTCAAGCCCGAAACTCCTTTTCGGAGTTTTCACTCCTAGGTACATCTGTGCTAGAGCCGCCTCTACTTTCCCATATTCAGAGAGGGATGTATTGCTCAGAAAATACACAAAATCTCTTCTTTACCAAAATTCTAGGATGTTATTCTATATTAATCCTCAAAGAATATCTTAGGGATATGTGCTCAAATCATAGTTTACCTAAATCTAGTTTCCAAGGTTAGTACTAAACTACATCTAATACCAACTGTAATGCCCTGACCCAAATTACCCAGAGTCAGTTCATTATTACATAACATAGGCATGATCACAAATGACAAAGTCTCGAAAGACCGATTAGTTTAGTAGCCTTGGAAATCACTAGATACATTCATAAAGATTACATTGCATCATAAAGTGAAAAACTACAACAAAATCTTGTCTCCATATCCCCTCATACTATCCCTACAGGTCATTCTTAAAATACTTCTTCACATCCTGAGAAAAATAAAACATTGAAAGGGGTGACATCAGATGCTCAGTAAGGATAACAATATAGTGGAAAATTTTATAAATATACATAAACATTTAAGGCAATGTATAACTAAAATAAAAGATTTTTAAACATAAACTTCAGCATAATATGGAAAAGATAAAATTAAATAATTCCATTTACTTATTCACATGGATATTCTACTAGTCGAATAATCACATGCAATAGCAATAACCACTTTCATAATGATGGAATGCATAATGCCAGACTATCATAACTACATAGTCATGGCCTTGTGCCAAGACTACAAATAATATATTTTCAATGCCTTTTTCCAAGACACTAGTTTGTCTCATGAGACCTACCGATGCATCTAGGAGCTATATCGGGCTCCACCTGTCAATTACTTTGTCCAATTAATTCCTCATACAAAAAGTTTTAAACATAACATAAACATTCGTACTAAAACTAGAATACAAAATGTCAATACATTATCCATAAACCATGAATGGTATAAAAATAACACATCCACAGTCAAACATATCACAAAAAATTCAATACAATATGGATGTTTTGTATAATTATAAATCAACTTCAAATAAACTTAATATCCATCAAAGGATGTTGACATAGATGAAATCAAAACATTTTTTTAGAGAAATATCTATTTCTATTTTGAAATAATTTAAGAGCCACATAATTATAAAGAAAAAATTTATTTTGAAAATATTCTTATAAGCTTTAAGAGAAGCTTCGATGATGTCATAATAGTGGAATATAGCCACACCCACCGTATAAGTTAAAAAAATATTCTTACCTTAAATTTGTTGAAAAGGTCAAAAAGTACCTTGTTTGTAAATCGATGGAAAGATTCCTTTCAAAACGTATAGGGTATAGTAAGGGTATAAATTTATTTAATCCATATTATAGTAAATATTAAAAATGTTTTCAAATACATTTTTGAGAAAACATGGATGTGGATAACAAAGAGGTCCCAGTAGACAATTACATATAAACAACCTTGAATAATGAAGAGGTTGCAGAATTAACCATTACCTTGTACTTTTCCTTGGTTTAAGGCTGTTTAAACATCTGTATAATGGTGAAATAATTGTTATTAAATTATACAATAACCATATGCATTAATATGATATCATTTATGATCTTTTAATGTTTCTTTGTTAATAATATTTTAGTATTATCGTCGTTTCAGGTGTTAACATACTTGTTTTTCTTTATATGCATCGTTTCGTAAGTAATGTTTTTTATTGATAGGATGTATATTTTTCATATTAAAAATTAAATTATTTCCTTAAACATTATTTTTAATAATCAAATGAAAATTATTCTTCAATGGATAAGATGGGGAATGAATCTTATCGCGTTCGTGGAGACGGTAGTCCATTCGTACGCACGAGAAACAATATCATTATTTTGATATTAAAATCATATATAATTGGATGGTATATCATATATAAAGAATAATTAAAATGTTATATTTATTATATACTTCAATTACACATCATTATTATACCCATCCAAATAATAATGTTTTGAATAACAATTACCCCATGACGTGGAGACGGTAAGTCATACGTACGCACATATGGTGACATGTCATTCAAAGGATGGATAGAATACTGAATATTGTTGTACCATATTTATAATTAAATCCCATTATATAGAAGCGACTGGAGTTATTATTTTAGAATGGAAATAACAAAGAAAGAAGAAGTGGAATAAGAAAGGAACTTGAAAGATGGTGGGGAAATTATTACCTCTTCTTCGGGTGTTTCCTTTTGAGTTGATAAAAAGTGAACCTTAGGTTGGCTTTATGATCAAAATAAGGCATCTAGGTTTAATTGAGGGATGTTTTTAGTATATTTGGGAAAGTTTTGGCTGATCCAAATTCCTTTGAATGTGTGAAATTGAGAGAATGGGAAGTGCCCTTTCATAAGAGGGTGAGGGTCACTTAAGGAAAAGATAGAAATATTATTTTATAATAAATTCATATTCGGTTTATAATGGATCCAAACTGATTTATTTATAGGATAAGGTATGGATGGGACTAAATACACTCAACCAATAGATTTTAGACAGGTTTGGGTCACTATATTTACCCTATCATTTATATTTAACTCTTAATTAACCAGTTTGACATTTACCACGTCTCTTTGTATTTTTATATTATATGGTTAATAAAATTACTATACACATCCAAGAGAATCCCAAGTGGTTAATAAATGATACTACCATAATCATATAAGTCTTTTTTCTAAACTGTAGATTTTTAAGAATAGAATATCAATTAATAATATAATATTTTTTTTAAAAACTCTTTTGTGTCAATTTTGACACTATTTGGGAATTGATTTTTTTAAAACTAATAAAAGCCTGATTACTTCGAAAAAAGTAAATTAAATCAATCCTAACATGTCATATTAACCTATAAAATTAGTTTAATTCATACAAAGTCTCAAATTACTTCTATTTGGATATTTATAATATCAATTATTTTAGTATTTCATTAGTTAGGTAATTACAACATCATCATTGTGTCATAAATTAATTAATTTATTTAATGTCTAAAAAATATAAATAAAATACCATTATGTAGGAAATATTTATAGATTTCTAATGAATATTTATAGTCGAATTTATATTATGTATAACCCTATATTAAAAATGTTTTAGTTATTAAACTTTGATTTTAACTCTTTTAACTATTCTTTGAATTAAATAATAATAAATGTCTGAATCTAATCCAAGTGGACCAAATAGGTTCATATTATATTCATAAGGTTTTTTTGGTCGAATTATACTTATCTAGTAGAATTAGGACATGTTTTAGGGTAATAATAATATCATTTTTATCCTTTATTACCCTATTTACTTTTAACCATGGTAAATAAAAGTAAAAACTTACTATTCACCAAAAATTATTTTTATCTTATTGAATAAAATTTTCCTTACTGATATCAACCGTGTCTCTAGGAATTTTGAAATTTAATTCATAGAAGCGGTAAAATTAAGTTTTATGCAAATTTGCAAAATCTCCTTGGAGGTGGGTAAAAGACGGTAAAAAGTACAATAAAATTTTACATATCAAAAATTAATATAAAATTACTCCAATGAATTAAATTGAACATATATAGGTATTATGTATCTATTTTGAACTAAAACAAATTTAAATAAATTAAATAATAATTTAAATAAAAAGCCGGTTTTAACCAATAACTCAGTGTTTTTCACTATTCATCAAAAATAAAGGTTTTCAGAAAAATACCAAAAAATTACCCTAGGATAATTTCGATATTCCAAATCCAAAAATGAAGTCCATTTTGAAAAATAAAATTTATAAAATTTCAAAAGTGGGTATTACTATTCATAACGGCTAGTTTTATTAGTTGTGGTGTGTTAAAACTCGAAGTTGCGAATAACACATGATACTGTATTATTCAAAGGGAAATGTACAGTGGAAGCTTGGGGTGTTACAGTTGTAATGAAGATAGGGGAGGGGTGGCCTATTAAAAGTGAGGTCAGTGGCACACTTGTAATATAGGAAATGAAGAAGGTGCACCCACATTTGTAACATTAAAAAATATTAAAGGTGGATTATTATAGATAGTTATTCACTATAGGGTATAAATATGGTAATAAAATTAATTTTAGACATGTTTTAGGTCATTTCAACCCTCATACTTTATTTTTAACGCTATCAGTAAATCAATTTTAACCTTAACTACATAATTCAATTTTTATTATTTTTACATTTAATTTTGGTCAAAAATTATGTTGAAATTATTATGAAATCTAAATTATTATCCATAAAAATATGAAATATATTTACTAAAATTAATTTCACATAATTGGAAATTTTAATTTAATACGAATATCAAGGATGTGGCGAGAAAGCGGGCTTTCGAAGAGAAAGTGCTCATCAATTTAAAGGGTTTTATATTAAAATTTGATATGAAAATGATTTCAATGACATATATTAGATATATATATATATATATTATTAATTTTAGTTTAATAAAATTCCAAATATAAATTTTCATTATAAATAATTTAAACAAAGTGACAGTTTTCAATTCAAAACTCAATATTTCTCAATATTCATAAAAAATGAAGTTCTCCAGAAAAATCCCAAAAATTCACCATTAGAAAATTTTGATATTCGAGTTTAAAAAAATTATATCCATTTTATAATATAATTTTTCTTATATTGGTAGAAAATAAATTTTAAATTATGTGTGCAAAGAATGACTAGATCATCTTATAGAACAACTACAGTTTTTTCAGATTAAATTTCTTTTTCATTTAAATGATTATTATTTTATTTCTAATTAATAAATAATAATAATTTTTATAATTTAGTTATTAATATTCATACCCTCTAATTTAATGGTTAGGTTATAATGGAACACAATATTACTGTTCTTTTTTACTCGATGTTACATCTTTCATAAGATCTCTAGGATGTTAAATTTAAAGAAATATATTTAGTTGATTTCTTAAGCTTGGTTTTGTGTGTCACATAAACTATAAATTAAATTTTTATAATTTTAGATATTTTGGGGTGTTATATTATCACCACCTTAAATAAATTCAATCCTCTCAATTTAAAAATGATCTAAAAAACAATGGTTTTATATTAGGAATTACCATTGATAAAAAAACCCACATCATAAAAGGTTAAAATATCCTATTAAAAACAGAGAAAGAGAAGAAATATGGTGATATGGAATTAAAAATTACGAGGTTTCTATATAGATTAACATTGGTGTTAAGTGAAAATGTCATGAACTATCCTGAGTACCCAGGTAAACTGATAACTAAGATGACAATGGCATACCCTGAAGGGAATTCCGGATCCCCACAAGTTGGTAAAATCACCTACATTAATACAAAATAAAATAGGAATGAGTTTTCCACAAAATTTTCATAATAAAGATAAAAATTAAGTTTGAATAAAATAGAAGCTTCAGAGGTAGAAGTGTCTTAGAAGTCAAACAGATGATGGAAATACATTAAACAAATTCTGCACATTTCAAATTATGGTATATTTAGGAAAAATTGGATTAATAAAACATTTTATAAAAACAAATATATATAAATTCTGATGGAATATAAAATAGTTTGAAAACATTAGCAAACATTTATATCTCAAATATAAAAAAGAGGAAAACATTTTCATCTACCAATTGGAAAAATAGTTCTAGGATGTTGGATCGTCACACACTCATTTGATAATAACCACTATGCGTACACACGTACCTCAGAAATTGTAAGAGAGGGCTCATCTATATCATCCTATGGAATAATATGTGCTAAAATAACATTGTCTTAGTGTTTTAAAACATCAATATCGTGCTATATAATTACCATCTTAGTGGGATTGTCCCAAATAAGTCACTAACTACTTAGGCATGCATGTGCTCTAGTACAAATTGATGATGGGAAATTTTTTTAATAAACTTTAAAATGAAATTAAATCTCATTCTCCCATTTCATGAATTCCAATATTCCATTTCAAATATAAAAAGTATTTTTATTCAAAAAAAATTTCCATGATAAAACCGAATGATTTATTTCAAAATAATTTAAGCCATTTTTTCCAAATAATAATTGGAAATCAATTCCATGTTAAATTTCACTATCTAATTTCCACATTTAAATTAGAAAATTAAATTGAAATAATTTCAATTAATTTCCCAATTTAAATTCAACAATTTAAATTTCAATAATTTGCAATCAATTTCACAAACACACCCCAATTCAATAGAATTGGGGGGTATTTCCAAATTTTATCCCAAAATACAATTTCCAAAAACCACAATTCAATATAAATATATTTTTAATAATTTAATTAAACGAAATATTATTTACATTAACAATTGAATTTAAATCAAATAACTTAGGGTTTATAATACTCGGCCATTACAATAGATCCTCATAACTAGGAATCACTAGATCTTGAAATTTCTAACCCTAATTGGGATTTTACAATGGAAATGATGAAAATGTAATTAGAGAATCAAAACTAGGTTTAAGATAAAAAAGTGGGTATTTTATATCAGACAATTAGTAAGGATATCATAGAAACCCTAGTGAGGAAGGAGGAGAGAGTAGGAGAACAAGAATAAGAAGATGAAACTAATAGAGAGAGGATAAATCATCATTCTCCTAGATTTTATTCACTTACAGAGTGGTGGTGAGGGTGAAAGAATATGTATTTGGAGCTCTTAGGGAAGGATGATTATGTTTTTGGTTGTACAGGTTCATTGGAGACCTAAAAGAGGGGTTTTAGGTATTTTAAAAATTAATTTTCAAATTAAAAATCTTGTATGCACAGTTAGCTGGTTAGGGATTCAAAGTTAGCACAAACCATTAGCCATGGCTGTGAACATATTTTAAATGGTATTCAAGTCATCCCCTAAGTGGGGATGGTTTTTCAAATCATAAAAACCCCACAATCTCTAGTTTCATAGTTTTCTCTAGTAGGGCGTACGATTTGGGAAACCCTTCACCAACCGTAAACTATCACAAATTTTTTCAAAATGTTTAAAATTTTACCTGATTCACCTTAAAAAACCAATCGAATGATGATTAAAATAGAGTTCTAGGAGTACCTTAAAATAGTAATAGGATGTTACAACCTCCCATCAATAAAAACATTCTTTCCCATGAAATCCTACTATGAGACATCTATTTAAAAAAGTTGAGGCCACTGCTCTATCGTCAGGGCCTCCCTCTCCCATGTCAGCAAATTATCGAAATCATAAATTCATATAACATTAAGAAAAGGTATCATCCTCCCATTAAGTAATTTGGTTTGAGAATAAACTATCTTGATAATCCGTTTAGTCACAGATAAATTATGCTCAACATCAAGATCACTCCATCTTAGAACATGAGATGGATTCGATAGATACTTAAAAAAATGAGATAAAAAGAACACGTTATGTAACTAATTCAACTATGAAGGACGTGATAAATTATATTCCACTTTTCCAACATGCTAAAAAATAGAAAAATATCCCAAAAAACAAGGATCAAGCTTCCTGTGCCTCCCAACCTGTCGATGTCACAAATGTGGTCAAGAACATTTAGTCGCCAATTGAGAATTCTTGTATTCTATGACGATGATATGAAAAAGACTTATGCTAGTATTGTTTCATCACCATTCTATGATGAATAAACTGAACCATTGTTTTTGTCTCTTCAACCATGCTTGGTCTAACAAATGAACTTTCACCAATCTATAACCGAAATAATGCAGATCTAAAAGGTCAGCCATAAAAAGCCTCAAAAGGATCCAATCTAGTCATGGACTATTAACTTTTGTCATAAAAAAACTCAACCAACCCCTAGTGATCATTCCAATACCCACTAAAGTCAAGAATAGAAGAACAAAACATATCCTCAAGAATCTATTTAACTCTTTTTTTTCTAGCTATCTGACTGCTGATGGTATTCCATGCTCAAACAGACCTGAGATCCTAGTTCCTCAAAAAGTTCTCTCCAAAAATAACAAGTGAACTATATATCTATATAAAGAACTATAGCTTATGAAACACCAAGAAAATATAAAATATCTTTCACATATAGGATTCCCAACTCCTCAACATTGGTTGTATCATGAATGGGTAGAAAGTGAGAAGATTTCGTCAGCCGATCGATCATAACCGATATCACATTCTTCTTACCCTAGGTATGTGGCAACCCAACCATAAGTTCAATTGAGATCTCATCCCATGTCCATGTACTGTCTTCAAGTATTTGAAGAAAAATCATAGGTTTATGGTTTTCAGCCATGACCTGTTGGCATGTATAATAACGAGAGTCAAACTAAAAAATGTCTCATCTCTTTCCCAGAAACTAGAATTTATTCTACATGTCATAGAACGTATTCTTGGTTCCTAGGTACACATACCACTATGAAATAAGTAAATCCACCATCACATCTTTTTTTACCACTAATAGTAGAATAAAGAATTTATGAAATCATAGAATGCCCTCTTTGGAGAATGAACACTCAACAATGGTCTTCCCACTATAAAGTGAGTCTCCAATGCTATATAAATTTTCATGAAGAATTTGTTCCTAAAGAATCATCTAGATAAGAGAGGATTTCAATTGAACACTAGAAAAATAAACCTCATCCACTGATTCCTAAACTCTAATATTCAACTGTGTAAGGAGAGCCAAAATGTTCCACTCTTCTAACGGTTCTTTCATGACCTGAGTCAGAAGTATCTCAACTAAAGCATCTGGGATAACATTACCTTTCCCTGGGGTATAGTCCAGGTTGATGTTGGCTGATTTTTGGTATTCTGACCAATTCCTCTGGGTGAGATTCAAATGTTTTAATGAGAATATATAACTCAATATCTTGTGTCTAGAATACACAGTGAACCATTCTCCATAAAATTAATGCCACCAACACTTAATATTGTGAATCACAACTCCAAGTTCATGGTTAGGGGTTGGATTGTTCTTATCATATTTCCTATGATGACTGAACCATAAGCAATGATGTGATCAACCAATATAAGAACACTACCCAACCTGATCCTAATGCATCAAAGGAGACCACATAACCTAGCCTTGCCTCTACCGGAGTCAACACCGACATAGTAGTCAAAATAAATTTCATGTAAACAAAACATTTGTGACATTTTTTATCCCAGGAAAAATTTACTTTTTTCCAAGTTATAGTAGTCATCAAAGAATCCATGTTTGATAATCCCTTATCAAACTTCCAAAAAACCGAGCTAAACCCCTGAATCTTCGAATCTCAAAAACATTCTGTGATTTCTCCAATGTCATAACAACCCTCACATACTTAGTATCAAATGATGTTCCGTTTATTTAAATCTATACTCTTATGGAATTCACATCCTATATCCAAAAGTCACATTTTGAAATAATGGCATAAAGAGAATGATTTCTCAGAAAGCTCATAAATGTTATCATATGATTCACATGATCTTCCATCGACATATAGTAAAAAAGGATATCATCTAAAAAGACTAAAAAATGGTATCAAGATACTCATGGAAAATTATGTTCATTAAAGACAAGAAAATGATATGAGAATTGGTTAGATCAAAGGGCATGATAAGGTACTCATAATGGTCGTACCTTCTTTGAAAGGTGGTTTTTTGAATGTCAGATTTTTTATCCTCAAATGATTGTAACTTGATCGAGGGTCATTCATCGAGAACCACTTCTCCCATTTAAAATGATAAAATATATTATAGATATGTAAAAATATATAGTTTATCTTTACCATAACTTGATTAAGTTCTTGATTGTCATTATAAAGGTGGATTGAACCCTTAACTTATTAGAAAAGAGAACTGGAACCACCCAATCTGACACACTAGGGTGTATAAATCCTTTCCCTAGAAGATCATCGAAATCACTCTTCAACTCCTTCATTTCGGTTTGTTCCATATTTTCATAGGGAATTAACATTGGTTGAGTACCAGGAACTGAGTCAATAGAAGACTCTACCTCTATTATTGGTGGAAAACTAGAGAAGTCATAAGGGAACACATCGGGAAACCCGATGACAAATAGTGGGAGATCACTGCTCCAAGATTCTCATTCTAGATCAAAATAAAACATAGATATCTCTTTCCCCAACTCTGGATAAGAATGTTTGGATCGACTCGGCCTTGGGTCCCACTCTCCTTAGAAGACACAACACACACCATCAGGTGTATTGAAGGAGACCCCTAGAAGATAATAATAAATCTAGGATTTATTAGCAATGATA
The DNA here is from genome assembly GCA_963277665.1 of Viscum album. NCBI lineage: Eukaryota > Viridiplantae > Streptophyta > Magnoliopsida > Santalales > Viscaceae > Viscum > Viscum album. The sequence goes on along the minus strand of OY728156.1, from coordinate 153,218,623 downwards.
AAATCCATCCAAAAAATGTCATCAAGTAGTTTCATTTTGAGAACAAGAAAACTTCATGAAATATCAACACATAATAGAGAGAAATATTAAGAGGGACTACAGATACCATGCTCTATCTTTGAACCATGGGGTGTAGTAATATCCATTACATAATATAAAAGCATCTTAGAATTATTTAGTATCTTCAAAATATAGGTTGAAATAAAATAATGAGATTCACGAGTATCAAATAGAGAAATCACTAATGACGAAGCTATAGTAATGGTACCTATCACAATAGATGATCAAAAATCTAATTTCTCTAAAAAGACTTCCTTAATGTTAATAATTTTCATTCTAGATGTGTATAGTTGGAAACCCTTTTTCATTGAAGAATCTGAATGCCGCACTATTTTAAAATTATATGATGATAATATACCACAATAAGGAGTCTAATCGATATGGAAGGAGTTTTTTAGGTGACCCGAGTGTCTGTGGAAACACATATATTTGGTGTCTCAGAAAAAACACTATTTGAATTCCCTGATATACCACACTAGTATAAAATCAATGGTCATATTATAAGCATTGTAGGAGGTTTATAAAAACCCTAATGTTGAGAACCTCTATAGAAATCATCATTATTTTTCTTTGCTTTGAAGGAACTTTCACTTCCACTGTGAGAGAAAGAAACTCCCAATAACCCTAAATTTCTAGCCACGTCCATTTTTAGGATCAACTGTCTGTGCATCACATTATCATAAGAATGAAACTTCAATAAGAAAACCTAAGAACGAGTATCAAACCAAAATCCCAACTCAAACATTCATGCCTTCATATTCTCATTCGGTACAATCACATGTGAAAACTGAATGAGCTCAACAAAATGGTTTGCATACTCTTCCATAGTCTTATCAGCCTGCTCAAGTTTGAAAAACTATATAGCCTTTTCCAATGGCATCAAATTTGGATAGAATTGGTCTGTGAAATGAAAGTTGAATTCTTTCCACTATAATCCTTCATGCTTATTCACTATCTCCATCATTTCCCACTTTCTCCTGCTACTCCCTTCATGCATGAAGGAGGAACACTTCACCTTGATTTCCTCATGTGTCTCCAAGAAATCGAAAAAAACCCAATCCAACTCAAACATTCATTAGCCTCCTGATCACCATTTGATCCATTGAACATTGTTTGCTTCTAGAAAAGTAATTCTTGGGAATGATCCCAGAGAATATCACTTTAAGTATTGACAACTAGAACCTAAATTAGTGCTGGTGGTGGTTCCTATCCTATAGATTAGATAGTACACAAAATAACCTCAACCAAACTTAGGTCCACAATAGGATTCATCCACTGAGGTTCAACAAAATTTTCCACCTCGATTTGATTCAATTATCTTATAAAATGCATGATGATACAGAACATTAAAATACAATAATGAAGACATCATATTAGCAGTCAAATAATGAAACAAGGGGAAATTAATGCCAATAGATAAATAAATATGATTTGGATTTCACAATATCCAAAACAAAAGAATGGAAAAGACTAAAACTAATCCCCAATATGTCTTCCCTAAACCTCTACTGTTGACATAAGGTTCACTACAGTGAGAGATGTCTATGAACTCAATATAAAATACCTCCTATTTCCCAAAAATATGACACAATGCATACTAAATTCAAGATAAGAAGCTCAACCAGAACATCTAAAACCACTTTATCATGAACCATCCTAGGTACCCTGGTAACCTGATAACCAAGATAACACTAAAATATCCCTAAGGGTGTTCCTGATCCCCAAGTTTGGTGGATAGAATCCGGCATCATACAAAATGAAAGTGGGAATGACTTTTCCACTAACATTGTGGAAGAAAGATAAAAAAAATTAGGCAATAGAAAATACATAGAGATAAATGTACCAGAAGTCAGATAGGTATAAAAAACCCAAATTACTACTATAATGTTTTAGAAATTAGGAAAAACTACCCATGTCTGAATGGGACACAAGTCTCCTTATCCATGAATCAAAAACTATAAAAACCAATAACTGGTTCTTTACTCCTACTAGAACATGTGAGGTAAAAATATATAGACACACAAAGGAATGGGTAGGTTGTGAGGTAAAATCCCAGTAGGGTGTCACCAATGATTCAATAATAGATTCGAACATTTAATTAACAAAATAATGAGCTTTAAATTTTCAAATAAATATTTTTGGAATTTCAAAATCATATTTAAAAAAATAATGATTTTCCTTTCAAATTATTGAAATACTTTAAATAAATGTTTGAAAATTCAAATGATGGTATATTTCAAAAAAAAGATTAATAAAAAATATTGTATAAAAAAATTTACAAAAATTCAAAAGACATGTAAAATAGATTAAAAATATTGGGAAAAATTCATATATCAAATATAAACACTCGAGAAACATGGTTATCTGCTAAGAGGTGTGGTAGTTCTATGATAAGGGATCCCCACACACTCATGTGATGATTACCGTAATGTGTACACACATTTTTAGACACTATAATAAAGGACTCATTGATTTCCTACTGAGGACTAATATGTTCTAAAATAATGGTTTTTTAGTGTTGTAAAACATCAATCTGGTGCTTGATCATTCCCATCCTAGTGTGATTGTCCAAAATAACTCACTAACAACCTAGGCTTGTTTATTCTCTAGTACAACTCTATTATGGGAAAATTATTTTAAGAAAACAGAAATTAAAATTAAAAACCAATATCCCATTTAAAAAATTCCAATTTTCAACATAAAAATAAAAATGTATTTTGAATCAAGACAATCATTTTCCAATATAAAACCCAAAGGTTTATATCAAAACCATTCTAATACACTTTTCAAAATAATAATTTGAAATCAATTCAAAATTCAATGTCATAATATAATTTCAATAATTAAATTCAATATTTTCATTAAGATAATTTTCATAAATTTCACAATTTAAATTCATCAATTCAAATTTAACAAAATTTTCATTACTTTTAAAAACACACCTCAATTCAATGGAATTTTGGGGTTTTCTCAATTTCATTCTAAAATTCAATTTCTAGTAACACCCATTATATAGAATTGGGGTTTTAATCAATCAATTGAATGTAATTTCATTTATAATAGTAATTAAAAATAAATCAACAATTGAATTTAAATCATGAAATTTAGGGTAAATAAAAATAGGGCATCACAGTAGAACCGCACACCTCATAATTAGTAGATCTCAAAACTCCAAAACCTAATCGATATTTTCCAAGAGAGAAAAAAAACAAAAAAAAAAGAATCAAACCTTTGTTTAGAATCCAAAAAAGGGTATTATATCGTCCAATCAAAAAGGATATCTATGTACCCTACGGAGTAAATAGGGGGGAGTGGGAGAACAATAATGAGAAGTGGAAACTAACTAGGAGAGGATCGAATTCCATTTTCCTATCTTCAACTCAGATTCAAAAAGTTTAAGAGGAACCAAAAACTACTCTACGGAGATAATAAGGAAGGATAAATTGGTTTGGGGTCATAAAGGCCAATCAAAGACCTAAAATGTTGGTTTTGAGTACATTAAAAATAATGCTTCTGATTAAAAATATTGTATACACGGTTAGCTAGGCAGGGTCACATAGTAAGACCAAACTGTGCACCCTATAATTGAACCTCTCTTAAATGGGATGAATGGTTTCTCCAAATTGGGTGAATGTTTTGTAAAACCATGCACAAGACATTAAAAAAACAACATCCTTGGGATTCATGGTTTTCTCTAGCAGGGCACACAGTTTGGGAAAACCATGTACCAACTGTGCCCTAGCTCCAAAATTTTCAAAACATTAAAAATTTAAACTGATCTAGCCTTAAATGAAACCCATCCAAACCATGACTCAATGAGGGGTATATGAATACCTAAAAATAGTAACAAGATGTTATATAAGAAATTTACAATGAATAAAAGTATAAATAATTTAAGATAATGAAAGAGGTCATTGGTCACAATAAATTTATTGATCGATGGAATGTTATGTACCTAAAAACCATAATGTTATGATGATTTAATTGAATTTTAGATTAATCATATTGGAAGATCATATGATAAATTTTTTTCATAAAGATATTTTTCCTAATGTTGAATAATTATCTTACTATCTAAGAATATAAATAAATATAATTTATTCATAATTTTTCTATTTCATAAATACAATTTTATCATTTGGTTGTGCTTTGATAAATTTCTAATTCATCACTTAATCCATGAAAATAATATCCAAAAATGATTTTATTATTCCAAAAGCAATAGAATTTACTTTTATGGACTGTAATATACATAATTGAATGACAATTCATTCCTTTTATCACTATTTATTATTATAAAAAAATTTAGCACAGTTTCTCCAATATGGATAAATCACTATATGTTGAAGTAGTACATTAATATTTTATACCTCATCCAATGTTCAACATAAACTAGTTTATAAATTGTTATCCTTATATCCCTTCCAAAATATCACGATCCATGTCTTTTAGATAAATGATCACTAAATTTTCAAAATGAACTTATCATTAACCCCCCAAAAAACACAATGTAGCTCTTAATCATCAGAGGTCAATCATGTGAATACCATCTTCATGTATTTTCTTGAAACATCGAAATAAACTAAATTACCATAAACCCTTATTGAAAACATGAATTATTATATATTACTCAAGTAAAATATAAATTAATTGATACATTCCATAAATACGAAGGAGTTTTAAACTCCATCAATTACAGTGGAAACCAATTTTTTAACAAATCATTAATTAGTCCCATGGTAGTCAGTACTATCTAGTATAATTTATCCATATCAATCATATTTTTATCAAAAAAATTACAATCATAAAGAACATACTAAGGGTTATCAGTAACTCAATTATGTGTTTTCCAAGAAGTTTTAGTTTCCACTGATTCATTTTTCTTGGTTATCAATATTGTTCAACCTACACATTCAAATCCTTACTGAAAACATAATGCAATGATATACTTATTCATTATATAATTATTAAAATCTTGATTTAATTTATAAAATACTAAAATGATATAATTATCAAATCAAATCAAATTCACATTAGTCATTCAACATCAACTATGGAAATAATATAAGCATGGCCATGATCTGTTATCTTCTTTAGAGGAATCTTACTTTGATTCTTGAGACATTGATTTGTGTAGTGCCCTATCATCTTATAGCTAAAGCGTTATATAATGAGAAATTTTTTCTTACCATTTTAATCAAAAGCACAATTTCCTTTATCTCTATTATTTTATAAAACTCTCATTCCTTTTATGATACTACCAGGGTGTTTCTTTCAAAAAATTATCACATATAGGAAAATCATTTTTTCCCTTCTTCTATTTAATTGTATTTTTCTCTACTGTTATATTGTTCTCTTTATTCCCTTGAAAACCATAACAATTAGATAATTTTTTTGTTCTCTTTTAATCACATTAAACTATTTCCTCTAATTATCAAACTATTTGTGAAACTAGTTCCCTTAAAAATGGTGTCTAAATCCTATCAAATAAATGATAATTCTTACTTATTGGATTGCATGCTTTTATGTGCTTCACATTCCTTTTTCTAGGTGACACTTTTTAATAATGGCACAAAATAGATTATATTATATCATTGTGAAACATAATTTATAATCCAAAAACTACTGAAATACCTAACATATATTATATAATTTATGTACTAATAATCTCATAATCATAAAAATGATTTCTTTGTGGAAATCATTATTTTTTTCTCCTTCATAATGGTTTATAATGAAAATATGATTTATAATAAGAATGTGCGCTAGTATTGTAAAACTAGGTGCACATTAAGCCCCTTTTGGATGTACAAAGTGATGATTGAATCAATCCCAATGCGCCCTTTTTAGAGTTATTACCCATAGGTACATATCTGTCAGAACCACATTCACTTTTAGAATCGAGAATGGAATGTAATTTCTAAGAAAAACCACAAAATATATTCCATATAAAAACATTAGGAATTTCTTATATACTTATCCTCAAGTTATATCATATGTTTATGTTCCTTAATCTATGTTTTCCTAAATGTAACACTACAATAAACTATGATTTAGTTACATTTTCAGGAAATGTTTCTAATTTAATGACATTTTCTAAAAACCTCACTAATTAAGATATGTTTCCTAAAAATGTCGCTAATTTAGAAACATTTCCTAAAAAAATCACTAATTTAATGACATTTCCTCAAAACATCGCTAATTTTTCAATATTTCCTAAAAACATCGATAATTTAGCGATGTTTTCTCAGAAGTGTCATTTTATTAGTGGCTTTTACTCAAAAAGATATATAAATTAACAACTTGTTTAGGACACTTTCCTAACATATGAATGTTTTTAAGAAATTATCACAAAATTAGTGATGATTTTCATGAAATGTTGATAAATATATATATATAGCCCATGTTTTCCCATCGATGTAAATATGAATTTAGATATATATATATATATATTAATATGTATAAACATAGAAACATATATATAAACGTATATATAAACATATATATATATGTATATTTATATATTTATATTTATCTAAACACACAGAAATATATACATATATATATACATATATTTATATAAAAAACAGAAATTTATATTAAATTTAGTCATGTTTTTTAGAAAACATTTCTATTATAATAAAAATTTTACTATAGTTTTAAAATGTGGATAATTATATATATATGTATATGTATACATAGACATATGTATTTACACACACACACATATACATATATATAAAAACATATATATATATATATATATATATATATATATATATATTAATAGAAACATATAATATATACAAAATATATACATATATATATAAACATTTATATATATCATATATTATAAAGATATATACATATATATATAGTAATTATAAACCAAAAATACATACATATATATATAACATAATCATATATAGAATATATTTAAAAAACATATATATATATATATATATAAACATAATATATAAACATATTTATAAATATAATATAAACATATATATACATATAGTATACAATTGAAACATATATGTACAATATAAACACAAACACAGACACATATATATAGTAATAAAAAAATATATAATATACAATATACAATAATATATATATCTATTAATATTAATATATATATATAAACGATTCTTTAATACTGAAATATATTTATATATATATATAACATAATACAATTAGATATTTTAAATTTAGTTAGGTTTTTAAGAAAATAATATTATTTTAGTTGCATTTTTACCAGTGTTCTGAAATGTGGATAATTATATATGTGTGTGTGTGTGTGTGTGTGAGTGTGTGTGTGTGAATTTATAATAAAAATTATACATATTTACACACACATAGACACACATATATATAATATAAATATACAAATAAACATAAAATTTATATATATATATATATATAACATAAACATATATAAATACGTATATAATATAAACATATATATATAATATATAATATAATGATATAATGTATAATAAGAACATATATAAATATAATAAAGATAAACATGCTTATATAATATAAATATAAGCATATAAACACACAGATATATATATATAATATGTATATTAATATAAATATATATTATAAATTTTTTAAATACTAATGTATATATATATATCTGTATATAACATAATAGAATTTAGGAATAAAAAAATAAATAGTTCAGTTGGTTTGGGGTTCGACTGGGGATCTGGAGAATCATGCTTTGATTCTTGGGATAATATTTTTATAAGCGCTTTGATGGGGGTAGTGTGGGAGGGAAAGGTATAAAGGTATGCTGGTAGGGAATTATGGGAGAGAAAGAGAGTAGTGAAGGGAAAAAGGGGTAGAAGGATGTGGGTGACATTTAGAAATGGGATGGGGTGAGGGAGGTATCATGGAAGGGAATGGTAGATGGGAATGGGGTGGGGTTCATGAGGGAGGAGTGAGTGGGGAATGAATGGGGGACAGAGGAATGAGAGGGTTAGGCGGGAATGGGAAGGGTAGTGAGAAGGGGGTACCAGGAAATGGGAGGGGTTTAGTAACCCAAGCGGGATGGCTTATAGGAATGGGAGGGGTTATGGAAGGAGGGTATTATAAGAACCAGAAAAAATATGCATCATTTAAAATATTTATCCAAATAATTATGAATTAAAAAAATGACGATGTTTGATTTAACATCATTTATATACTTATGTTTCCAAAAATCTTTGTTAAATGAGGTGTCTCAACATAGTAATGTTTATAAATGTCCTAATTTTAGGGATGTTTATTTAGTGACATTTCTTAAAAACATAAGTTAATGAGGTGTCACTAAATAGCGATGTTTATAAGTGTCCCAAATTTTGCGATGTTTATTTACCTATATTTAATTAAAATGGTTGAAAATGATGTGTCTCTAAATTGAAGAAATTTGTAAACATCATTAAAATAGAAACACCTCACTTGTTTAAACTTTTATTAAAAGTCAGTAAATGAATTAGAGTTGTTTCAAAACATCTCTAATGTATAAAAACATTGCTAATTATCATTTTTTTGTAGTGTAGTTTCCGAGGATTATACCAAACTTCCTCTAATACAAACTATAGAGAACCCAACCCCAGAAACCTGAAGGTATTGATTGATTTATTACATTGGAATAAGATACAATGATCAAATCATAAAATACTAAATATTTTAGCAGTTTCGGTAAACTAAATACATTCACAATTCTTAAATTACCTTTGAAAATACAAATTACAACATATTTTTTTGAGAGTAACATTATTCCATTTGGAATAACCTTTCACATAAATCACAATACACTTCATGGAATCATGGGGAATGAAAATAAAATAAGGTTGAGATAAAATTATTAGTAAGTGTTTAGTATAACAAAAGAAATCATGAATAAATTGATCATAATCAATAAGGAATGAACAATATGGAATGATAATTATATAAACACACATGAAATTTAAATAATTGAGTAGCATAATCGATGGAATTGTAAATAACTAAAATATACATTTAATTAATAACATTAATATCAAATATTTCCATTAGAAGAATCATTATCACCTTCCATGTAAAGCATTAGTGAAAGATGAATCACATTGCTCTACAAGACGATAGTTCGCCGTACACACGAGTCATATTATCGTATCCCCATACAGAATTGAATGTAAAAGTTGTATATATGATATAGTGACTATAGAGGTATAAATATGGTAATAATATCATATATATTGTATATATACATCATTATAGCCAACTTTCAAAGGTTTTAATGGAAAAAATAATTAAATCAATTCACGGGGAGGTTGTTTGCCACACACACAAATGATGATCTTGTAATGCATTTGATTGAAGTAAGGATGATTATAAGTCATTATCTTAAAATAATAACAAATAAGTATATTGAAGTTACTTATTTTTTTATCATCATGTTTTAATAACAATTTTAACATGCTGAGGAATAATTAAAATTGAAATGCTGGTAGTAGGACGTTACCTCTTCTTCATGTATCCTCCTTTGGTTTTCACCAAAAGCCTTACTAGGATGGATTTATTCTTGATAAAATGATTATATAATGAGATGATGGATTTTTTTTATGTTATTAGGGAAGTTAATTTATGATGAAATGGTTTATAATTTGAATATTATAGGAGAGTGGGAGTCCTTTTATAAGTGAGGTCAGTGGCACACTTATAATTTTTGAGAAGAAAAAGGAGTAACCACATTTTTCATATTACAAATAGGACAAAAATGTATTATTAGTTATACATATGCATCATACGGTCTATATATATCTTTAAATGAATTTTAGATAAGTTTTTGGTTCATTTTTACCCTTATTTTTTCGTTTAACCTCTGATAAATCAACTTTTACCTTAACAGGGATAATTAATTTTTACTATTTGTAGTATTTATTTTGGTAAAAAATAGATTTTCCTTATTAGGTAACATATATTTTTCTTATTCAAAATATATAATCTAGTTTCTGAAATTAAATTCTCAAAAGTGACAAAAATTTAATTTAAAATTCATCCAACAAATGCAATGATATAGCAGGGTTTCAAAGAGAAATTTCTCAAAAGATTACAATGTTTTTAAATAAAAATTAAATATAAAAATGATTTGAATTACCTAAATTGAATTAGTATATATATTGTTGAAATATTTTTTCTTTAAAAACTTTTCAAAATATATATTATCTTTATAAATTATTTATAAGAAAAGGTGGTAGACAATTAAAATTCATTATTTTTCACTATTTATCAAAAATTGATCTTTTTCAGGAAAATCCCAAAAAATTACCATAACTAAATTTTGATTTTATTATTTCAAAATGAATTTAATTTTATCAAATAAATTTTCTAAAATTAGTATAAATTTTCTTTAAAATATGTGTGCACAGTTTTACTAAATAACCTTTTATAAAAAATACAGTTTTTCAAAAGACATTATATTATCTTCTAAATGATAATTATTTTATTTCTAATAAATATATAAATATAATTTGAATAATTTATTAATTATTATTCATTGATTTAATTATAATTCTTATATTATAATGGTATAATATATTATGGTTCATTTAGACTTGGGGTTGTGTGTTCCACAAATTATTGAGGAGATTAAATTTAACACAATATATTTCAATTGATGTTTAAGCTTAGTGTTTCATGGTTCAAATGTTATCAAATGAAATTTTATTATTTCATAATTTTGGGGGGTTACAAGAAAAATTTAAGGACAATTTTTCCTTGAAGAAAACATGGTATCATATATTGGAATCTAAAAATCAAATAAAGGTTATGGTGGCCCTAAAAGTTGTTGATGTCAGATATGTTAAATTTAAACACTCATATTACCTTTTATAAAGAAAATAAAAATATTCCATAACAAAATTAAATTAGGATACCTTTTAAAAAAATTAAAAAAATGCATAAAATGTTCTTTATAAATTTTTTGTTTCCTTATAAATAAATTAATAATATTTTATCTAAAAATATGGATATATAAGGAAAATATTTGGAAGGGAAACCATAAGAGAGTATTTTTAAAAGAAAATCCCCTACCATTAGTCCAACTAATCGCATATGTTCCTTATCATCATAAAAAACAAATGTTAATTATTTACTTGATTATGATAATTTTTTATGTCAATTATTCATTAGTATTTTTTAATACCATGTTATATACAATTACATAAACAATTATGTTCACATTGGATGTTTTGGTGATATTAGACTCATATGTAAAAAATGAATTTGATTGGTTGACTATGGTAAAAGGAGTAATTATTCCATTTTTTCAGAATAATAATAATAAATTATAATTTGTATACATGAATATTAATTTTAAAACAATCCATGAAATTTGGTTACGAAAAATGAACTATGTTGTAATCATTTAGATGGTTGGTCGCACGTACACTTGAGTAATATATCCATTCTTCAATGATCATTGTATATCATTAGAAAGTGTTATTATAACATTACATAATGGAAAATTTTATAATTGATAAAAAATTAATTCTTTTAATACAATTATATATACAATCCATTTTATGTGGTGATGAAGAATGAATCACATCACTTTGTGGAGGTGGTGGTCCATACATACATATGAACGATGTTATCATTTTTCAATGAATTTAATGGTAAGAAATTAAATCGTATATTATCTCTTTAAAATGATAAATATTATATGAATATAATATATATAAACTAAATACATCCTTAAAGTGAGCTATAAAAGGAGGTGATATAATATGAATTACATCAATTTAGGAGGTTGTAGTCCGTCTTAAATGTATGGCCCCAGCCTTAAACATTACTTAATCTTGAGATACTTCAAGAATACACGTTGAGGATCTTTTTAGGTTTAGAGTTTTAGAGAATTAGATCATAAAACATGCATTACATTCCACATTTAAACAAAGTGGTTACATAAAAGATAGTAATCATTTTTCCCATCAATGGAAACATATTCAAAATAAAACATGGATTCTTTCTTGACACTTCCTTGACACTATCATCACATCATGTACCTTTTCCTTGACCTGTGAAAAACATTTCAAAAACTTGGGATGAGCATAAAAATCTCAGTAAGGGATATAAAAGTACGAAATGAAAACATTAGTCCATGTATGAAATCATACTTTACTCATAAAACATAATCACTTTAACATAACTCATAAAATCATGAATAAATCATAGAAATCATAAGACATAAAGGTAACTTGAGTCATTCATAACATTCTTACATAGGGAGTAACCCTCATGGTTACGTTTGGAATACCCATCACAGTATATTCCCTAAATATCTTCGGAGAAACCTTAACGTTTAACTCCATCACATTACCCAATGCATTGGAGAGCTATATCGGGCTCACCCGCCCTTAGTTTATCATAGAACCACCCGTCTTCATAACAATTCCCAAGAACCATAACATAATAGTATCACATAAAACAGGCATAAATGAAACATAACATTTCCACTTTTCAATCAAAAGATATCAATACAACACATTGATATAAAAACATTATAAAAACCATTTTCAACACCAAAATTAAAGAAAATTAAAACATGGTATTTATTTTTCATTCAAAAAAAGTTGTGGCTTGTAGAGGAATCTGAAACTCAAATAATGGTCATGGCGGCGGAGAAGTCGTTGTCACTGCATACGTATGACAAAAAAACATTACCTTTTTTCATTTAGTAAACACTTCGTATAAAAAAGATTCCTTTTGAATAAATGTAAATGTAAAAGGGGTTTATACACTGTATAAAAGAAAGTTGTGTACAAAACATAATATGCCTCAATGAAAGGAGATTGAGACGAAGTCCCTTACCTTGTGTCCGACGTGACTCGATTGCTCTTTAATATCCTAAATAATAAACTAGTGTTAATTAATACTTTCTTAAGAACCATTTTCAAGTTTATTATTCCTTTTATATAACTTATTTCCATGTTATAAACGTTATGTAATCATTTAATTTAATAAAGTTCATTTTGTTGATATTAGGTACTTAAGTAAAAAATGGACTTCTTATAATACATGTTGTTTATGTGGTCAAAGTTTCATTATATCCAGAATTATATTCATGATTTCGATATCATATATATCATATATATCCAGCATATACATGTATTTATAATAGTATATAACATTTAGAGGTAAGAAATGAAATGCACCGTTCATGGAGACGCTAAGCCGTATGTACGCATGAACTCTACTTTCATTTATATTTCATATTTAATGGGGTGAAATCATAATGATATAAGGGTATATTATAATTCCAGTATAACATCATATATAATAACATTAACTCTATACTTTATTCGTCCCACATAATTCATTAACGAATCAAATCACATTGACGGGGCGGTAGTCTGCAATTCCTAAAATGAAAATTATCGTGTTTACCCACAATGGAAACCATAAAGGTATGCGACAAATGAAAAATACAGAAGTATGAGGAAAACATAAACATAATATATATCATATATAAATAGAGTGACATCTTAATGGCCACCATGAAAGGTGTTAAAAGAATATTGAACAATCATCGTTTCGTGAGGCAGAAAATCGCCAACTACAGAAACAGTATGTTTTTTAACCATTAGATTAAGGTGTGTGTAGGTGTAGCTCTAATAATTCTCATAAAAACATCCTATTATATTGAAGATACTGTTTTTGTTACAAAAGAAAGGAATAAAAAGATTTTTGGGGGTTGGAGAAGCAAAATAAAACATAAGAACACAAGAGAAGACACTACCTTTAAATCGAGTAACTCTTTTTGATTTGAGCTCAAAGGCCTCCTTCGAAAGACTTCTTACCAAAGTGAGGCTTCTAATAGTATGAGAGGGATCTAGAGAGACAAAATGTGCAGGTTTTGTCCAATCCAAAGGCTTGATAGGTGTGGGTAAGGTGATAGAGTTGGGGGCCTTTTATAAGTGGAGAGGAGGGCACTCTTGGAAAGTTATAAAGGTTTTCTTTATTATAAAATTATTTTCGGATTTTAAAGGTCCCAAAATTATATATTTCGAGGATAAGGTAATAATATCTCTAAATACACCCCTAAAATAGGTTTTTGACAAGTTTATGTCTTAGATTTTACATTATCTTTTCATTTTATTTAAATCGTTAAATAATGAGGTAATCGCTGCATCATCATGGTGTCATAGATACTTTAATTTATTTAATGTCTAAAAATTATAAACAAAATATCATGATGTAGGAAATCGTTTTAGGTTTATAATAAATATTTATAGTCCAAGATATCATTTATTTATAAAAAATTAAAAATGTTTTACTCAGGTAATACATTCTTTGTTATATTTAACTTTTCTAAAAAATAAAAAGATAAAAAGTCATTATCACACAAATGTGATTCCATGGGGTCCCCAATTTTGGCACAAGGAATTCCATGGTCGGCCATGACACAACCATTAGCATTAGGACACATTTTGTGGTCATTTGTTATTATTATGATATTATTTCATTATCCTTAACTACCCGATTACTAATTAATCAAGATAATTAAAGATAATAATCGTCGTTACTATTCGTAATTTCCAAAAAACAAAAGAGTATTGATTAAATAATCTCGACCTTATGATTCCAAATATTTAATCCATTTTACCAAATTCCAAACACAGAAATTGTAATAATTAATTTAAAAATAATTCTCGTTGTCAAAACAAATAGCGGGTTTTTTAGAAATAATATCAATGAAAAGTTTGGCACTTGTTTATGCCCAATTCCAAAGTGAAATTAATCCCAATGACCACCATTAGATTAAATGGTAAAAATATATTCTATTTACACTTTAAAACCAATTAAAAAGATAATCTAACCATATAATTAAATTAGATGAAAATGCAGTTTTGATGTAAAATGCAGTATTTTTCACTATTCATTTCAAAATGAACATTGTCAAAAATATCCCAAAAAATTATCCAATGTAAATTTAAATGTCCCAATAATGAATAATAAGTTTATTTTGACAAATATAGATTATAAAATTTTCAAAATATAGATTTAAAAATGGTTTTCCATCAAAAGGCAGTAAAATAATCTTTTAAAAATATTAGAGAATTCTATACTTAAGATTGGATTTATTCTAATTTTAAGCCTCTTAAAACACTATATAATTCATAAATATACATAGATAAGAATATATATTATTCATTACTTACTTGGGATGTTACAACCTTCCCCCCTTTAGAAAATTGCTTCCCCGCAATTTATTTACTTATCGAATAAGTGGGGGTATTTATCCCTCATTGCATTTTCAGATTCCCATGTTGCCTCTTCAATCATGTGGTTTTTACATAAAACCTTTACCTGATGAATCACCTTATTATGCAACACTTTCTCCTTATGGTCAAGAATCTGGATTGGTTGTTCCTCATAAGATAAATTCTCTTCCAGGTGAACTACATCTAGACTCAAAACATGAGATGGATTTGGCATGTACTTCCTTAACATTGAAACCCGAAAAACATTGTGTACCTAAGATAAAATCATAGGTAAAGCCACTCGGTATGCAACGGATCCAACTCTATCTATAATTACATATGGTCTAATGAACTGTGGAATCAACTTTCCTTTCTTACCAAATCGCATCACACTTTTCCATGGTGAAACTTTGAGAAAAACATGATCGCCTACATCAAAAGAGAGATCCTTCCTCATGTTGTCCTCATAACTTTTCTGCCTGCTCTGAGCTTTTCTCATGTGTTTCTGTATCAGCTGAACTTTTTCTGCCAACTCTTCTACTAATTCCGGTCCCATCAACTTCCTTTCACCCACTTCATCCTAGAAAGCTCGAGTTTGACACCACTTCCTATATAATGCCTCAAATGGTTCCATCTGTATACTAGAATGAAAACTGTTATTATAAGAAAACTCAACCAATGAAAGATGTTGGTCCCAACTTCCCTGATAATCCATCGAACAAGCACGTAGCATATCCTCCAAATTCTGAATTTTTTGTTCTGACTGCCCATCTGATTGAGGATGAAAAGTTGTACTAAAATTTAATTCATTACCCAATGACTTTTAAAGGCCTTTCCAAAAGTTAGAAGTAAACCTAAAATCATGATCAGATACAATGGAGAGAGGATCTCCATGTAACCTGGTTATCTCTTTAAGATACAAATGGGAAAGTTGATCTAGGTAAAAGTATCTCGTATATCAAGGAAATGATCAGATTTAGTCAAGCGATCAACAATAACCCAGATTGCATTATTACCTCACGGTGTATTCAAAAATCCCAAAACGAAGTCCATGGATATATTCTCCCTTTTCCACTCTGGTACCGGTAAAGGATGAAGCATCCATTTCGGTAACTTCCACTCCGCTTTTACCTATTTTCAAGTCAAACACTTCACAGTAAAATAAGCAACATCCCTTTTTCATTCCATCCCACCAGTAATACTCCCGAAGATCTCTATACATCTTAGTACTGCCTGGATGAATGGAAAACAGAGAACTATGAGCTTCACATAACAACTCTCTCTTCAACTGTGAATCACACGGCACACACAATCTCTTCCCAAATCTTAAAACACAATCATTATCAATGTTGAATTTAGGAAACTTACCCTTCTGAACCAGCTCTACCTTTTTCTACAACTCGTTGTCTTGCTTCTGTGCTTGCTTAATTTTGTCTGATAGAGAATATTTCACTCATACCTGAAACAAAACAGAAGAACATCTTGCACCAACAACTTCGATGCCAAAGTTCATCAAATCCTTAACCAAAGGATCACATTCCAAACGCAACATTGTTAATGAAGCATTACTTTTTCGACTCAAACATCAACCACTTTATTTGATTTTCCTGGATGGTAATGAATTATACAATCATAATCCTTGATTAATTCTACCCATCTCCTATATCTCATGTTCAATTCTTTCTGAGTGAATATATACTTTAAACTTTTGTGATCGGTATATATTTCACACTTTACTCCATACAAATGATGCCTCCAAATTTTTAAATCGAAAACAACAGCAGCTAATTCCAAATCATGTGTAGAGTAATTTACCTCATGAGTTTTCAACTGATGTGAAGCATAAGAAATTACCTGATCATTCTGCATTAGGACGCAACCAAGTCCTTTCAATGAAGCATCACTGTAGATAACAAACTCCCCATTCCTGGAAGGTATTGCCAAAACTGGAGCATTCACCAATCTTCTTTTCAGTTCCAGAAAACAATCATCACATTCTTTTGTCCAGATAAACTTTACACCCTTCCGAGTTAGCTTTTTCATTGGACTAGATAACCATGAAACATTTCTAACAAACCTTTAGTAATATCCTGCCAAACCAAGGAAGCTACGAATCTCAGTTAAATTTTTGGGTCTTGGCCATTCTTCAACAACCTTTGTTTTTGCAAGATCAACAGTTATCCCATCTTTAGAAACAATATGTCCAAGGAAATAAATTTGTTGCAACCAAAACTCACACTTGATAAATTTCCCATACAATTAATTTTCTTTTAAGGCTTTCAAAATAAACCTTAAATGACTTCCATGCTCCTCTTTAATTTTAGAAAACACCAAAATATCCTCAATGAAAACAACTACAAACTTATCCAAGAACTCATGGAAAATTATATTCATAAGGCCCATGAATACCGCAGGTGCATTGGTTAGCCCAAAAGGCATAACTACAAATTCATAATGTCCATATCTTGTACGAAACGCAGTCTTCGGAATATCTTCTTCCTTTACCTTCAAATGATGGTACCCTGATCTCAGGCCAATCTTTGAAAAAAACGGTGCTCCCTGGAGCTGATCAAACAAATCATCGATATGAGGAAAATGATATTTGTTCTTAACAGTGATGTTATTCAAGGCTCTATAATCAATGAAAAGACTCATTGAACCATATTTATTTTTAAAAAATAAATCAGGACCACCCCATGGTGATGTTCTAGGACGAATGAAACCTTTCTCTAATAAATCTTGCAATTGCTCCTTCAACTCTAAAAGTTCAATTTGAGCCATTCGATAAGGGGGTTTTGAAATTGGCTTAGCATCAGGAACTAAGTCAACAGTAAACTCAACTTCCTGATCTGGTATTATTCCAGGCAACTCATCTGAAAAAGCATAAGGTTACTCATTTACCACTGGAACATCATTAATATGAATAGTTCCCTTGTTTTCAAAGATATGTGCAATGTAACATTCATTTCCATCTTTTACAGGTTTCTCGGCCTCTTGGTATGTTATGAATAGTAAGGGTTCATTCTTGTACAAAAACTGAAAGTCTTTCTGAAAAGAAACTTCTTTAGCTCTACCGTCAATCTTAGCATGGTAAATAGAGAGCCAATCCATACCCAGGATAAAATAAAACTCTACTAGAGGTAAAACAATACGGTTTTCAAGTAGGTTCTTTCCACAGATAAGGATAGGAAGATTCTTATAAATTATTTTTGACTCAACATTTCCCGCAGGTGTTTTTACCACAAGTTCAGGAGTCATTTCTTGAGATTTTATTCCCATTTTACTAGAAAAGTTTTCAGAGATGAAAGAATGTGTAGAACCCAAATCAAACAACACACTGGCATAATCTGAAAAAACAAATAATGTACCTGATACAACTTCATTTGATGTCCCGACATCTTCTGATGTAGTTGCAAAGGATTTCACCACCCCTTTCTTCTTGTAGTCTAACTGTTTCCCATCACACGAGCCCTTTGTCGGACACTCATTTGCATAGTGACCCATCTCATTGCACTTAAAACATTTCACTAACTGTAAATCAAATTTGGTCTTAACATCACCCTGATCTTTTTCAGTGCAATCACGAGCCTTATGTCCCATCTTACCGCATCAGTAGAACTTTCCAAAATTCATAAGACATTCCCCAGCATTCCTTTTAACACATTTATCACAAACTGGAAACTTAGTTTTCTTACCGTCAGACCTTTTTGGAGAATTCTTTCCTTTCTCCTACCACCTCGGTCTCTTCTTCTACTGGTTGTTATAGAACACTTGAACATCGGAAAACTCCATTTCCACCTTCTTAGCACATCGAACAAGATTTTCATAACTCTTGAACTCACGATAAGCTAAATCCCTTCAATATTTTGGCTTTAATCCTGAGTAAAAACGATTGATTTTACTATCAAGGTCTCAGATAAAATTTGGAGCATACATTGCCAATCGAGTGAACCTTTCTTCATAGGCATCCACTGAGTCTTCCTCTTGCCTCAATTCCAGGAACTGTTTTTCCATCCTAAGTCGAACATCCTTAGGAAAATACTTCTCATGAAACATACCTTTGAATTCATCCCAGTCGAGAGCATCAATCTCATCAGCATCCCTGATATTTTTAACCATCGACCACCACTGATCTGCTTCACCATCCAAACGGTAAATATAAAGACTAACCTTTTGATTGTCTGAACACCCCATGACATCGAAAATCTTCTCCAGTGCTTTAATCCACCCTTCAGCTAGCTTAGGATTAGATTATCCTTTGAATGATGGGGGATGTTGCCTCATGAAATTTTCCACCACTGACATGTTCCTCTGCGGTTGATCTGGCTGATCTTCTGCATGGATACCACCACCATTTATTGCTTGAGTCAACTGCGCCATCACTGCAACAAATTGTTCAGTTCCAATTCCAACCATCTCAAGATGCTGATTAGGAAGGTCATTTCCTTATGTATGCCTTCCCAGCACTGCTTCCTTGTTTCCTCTGTGGAAAACCATTCTTAACAAACATGTCTTAGATGAAGCAACATGGTAATCTTCAAATGCTATATCATTTCAATTTGACCATAAAAAATATTTTTGGATAATCATTTAATATAATTATAACTCCTAAAGTTATCTAAACCAAACTCTGATACCAACTATAAGGCCCCAGCCTTAAACATTACTTAATCTTGAGTTACTTCAAAAATACACGTTGAGGATCTTTTTAGGTTTAGAGTTTTAGAGAATTAGATCATAAAATATGCATTACATTCCACATTTAAACAAAGTGGTTACATAAAAGATAGTACTCATTTTTCCCATCAACGGAAACATATTTAAAATAAAACATGGATTCTTTCTTGACACTTCCTTGACACTATCATCACATCATGTACCTTTCCCTTGACCTGTGAAAAACATTTCAAAAACATGGGATGAGTATAAAAAGCTCAGTAAGGGATATAAAAGTACGAAATGAACTCATTAGTCCATGTATGAAATCATACTTTACTCATATAACATAATCACTTTAACATACCTCATCAAATCATGAATAAATCATAGAAATCATAAGACATAAAGGTAACTTGAGGCATTCATAAAATTCTTACGTAGGGAGTAACCCTCATGGTTACCTTTGGAATACCCATCATAGTATATTCCCTAAATATCTTTAGAGAAACCTTAACGTTTAACTCCTTCACATTAAGCAATGCATTGGAGAGATATATCCGGCTCACCCTCCCTTAGTTTATCACAGAACCACCCATCTTCATAACAATTCCCAAGAACCATAACATAATCGTTTAACATAAAACAGGCATAAAGGAAACATAACATTTCCACTTTTCAATCAAAAGATATCAATACAAAACATTGATATAAAAACATTATGAAAACCATTTTCAACACCAAAATAAAAGAAAATTAAAACATGGTATTTATTTTTCATTCCAAAAAAGTTATGGCTTGTAGAGGAAGCCGAAACTCAAATAATGGTCATGGTGGCGGAGAAGTCGTTGTCACCGTATACGTATGACAAAAAAACATTACATTTTGTCGTTTAGTAAATGCTTCATATAAAATAGATTCCTTTTGAATAAATGTAAAAGTCAAAGGGGTTTATACATCGTTTAAAAGAAAGTTGTGTATACAACATAATATGCCTCAATGAAAGGAGATTGAGACGAAGTCCGTTAACTCGTGTCCGACGTGACTCGATTGCTCTTTAATATCCTGAATAATAAACTAGTGTTAATTAATACTTTCTTAAGATCCTATTTCAAGTTTATTATTCCTTTTATATAACTTATTTCCATGTTATAAACGTTATGTAATCATTTAATTTAATAAAGTTCATTTTGTCGATATTTGGTACTTAAGTCAAAAATGGACTTCTTACAATTACATGTTGTTTATGTGGTCAAAGGTTCATTATATCCAGAATGATATTCATGATTTGGATATCATATATATCATATATATCCATCATATACATGTATTTATAATAGTACATAACATTTAGAGGTAAGAAATGAAAAGCACCATTAATGGAGACGGTAAGCCGTACGTACGCATGAACGCTACTTTCATTTATATTTTGTATATAATGGGGTGAAAAAATAATGATATAAGGGTATATTATAATTCCAGTATAACATAATATATAATAACATTAACTCCATCCTTTATACATCCCACATATGCCACTAATGAATCAAATCACTTTGAGGGGGTGGTAGTCCGCACTTCCTAAAATGAAATTATCGTGTTTACCCACAATAGAAACCATAAAGGTATGCTAAAAATGAAAAATAAAGAAGTATAAGGAAAACATAAACATAGTATATATCATATATAAATAGAGTTACATATTAATGTCCACCATAAAAGGTGTTAAAAGAATATTGAACAATCATCGTTTCGTGAGGCAGAAAATCGCCAACCACAGAAACAGTATGTTCTTTAACCATTAGACGAAGGTGTGTGAAGGTGAAGCTATAATAATTCTAATAAAAATATCCTAGTATATTTAAGATACTGGTTTTGTTACAAAAGAAAGGAATAAAAAGAGTTTATGGGGTTGGAGAAGAAAAATAATACATAAGAACACAAGAGAAGACACTACCATTAAATCGGTTAACTCTTTTTTATTTGAGCTCAAAGGCCTCCTTGGAAAGACTTCTACCCAAATTGAGGCTTCTATGAGTAATAGAGGGATGTGGAGAGACATAATGGGAGGGTTTTGGCCAAGAAAAAGGCTTGAGAGGTGTGGGTAAGGTGGTAGAGGTGGGGGCCTTTTATAAGAGGAGAGGAGGGGCACTCTTGGAAAGTTATAAAAGGATACTTTATTATAAAATTATTTTTGGATTTTAGAGGTCCCAAAATTATATATTTCGAGGGTAAAGTGATAAGAGTTCAAAATCCACCCATACAATAGGTTTTTGAAAAGTTTAGGTATTATATTTTACATTATCTTTTCATTTTATTTAATTCGTTAAATAATGAGGTAATCGCTGCATCATCATGGTATCATAAATAATTTAATTTATTTAATGTCTAAAATTTATAAAAAAAATATCATGATGTAGGAAATATTTTTAGATTTATAATGACTATTTATAGTCCAAAATATCATTTATGTAGAAAAAATTAAAAAATATTTACTCAGGTGATACATTATTTGTTATATTTAACTTTCTTTAAAAAATAAAAAGATAAAAAGTCATTATCACACAAATGTGATTCCATGGGGTCCCCAAGTTTGGAACAAGGCATACCATGGTAGGACATGACAAAACCATTATAATTAGGACACATTTTGTGGTCATTTGTTATTATTATGATATTATTTTATTATCCTTAACTACCCGATTACTAATTAATCAAGATAATTAAAGATAATTATCATCATTACTATTCATAATGTCCAAAAACAAAAGAGTCTTGATTAAATAATTTGTACCTTATGATTCCAAATATGTAATTCATATTACCAAATTCCAAACATAGAAATTGAAATAATTAATTTAAAAATAATTCCCGTTGTCAAAACAAATAGCGGGTTTTTTAGAAATAATATCAATGAAAAGTATGGCACTTGTTTATGCCCAATTCCAAAGTGAAATTAATAAAAATTAAAAACATTGGATTACATGGTAAAAATATATTCTATTTACACTTTAAAACCAATTAAAAAGATAATCTAACCATATAATTAAATTAGATGAAATTGCAGTTTTGATGTAAATTTCAGTATTTTTCACTATTCATTAAAAAATGAACATTGTCAGAAAAATCCCAAAATAATTATCCAATGTAAATTTAAATGTCCCAATCATAAATAATAAGTTTATTTATAAAAATAGAGCTTATAAAATTGTCAAAATATAGATTTAAAAATGGTTTTCCATCAAAAGGCAGTAAAACAATCTTTTAAAAATATTAGAGAATTCAATACTTAAGATTGGATTTATTCTCATTTTAAGCCTCTTAAAACACTATCTAATTCATAAATATACATAGATAAGAATATATATTATTCATTACTTACTTGGGATGTTACATTAAACATGGATCGTTGTTTCATTTTCAATTTGATAGAAGTTGAGATGGATATAGGTTGTGTAATTAACATAATAAAATATATGTTTATGGGTGATATTGGTTTTATTATTTGAAAATATTTGGAAATTTTAAAATGAGATAGTTGACAAAATGAAACTAAAACACTCGATTAAGATCTATAAATCTTCATCAGACAACCTATTATAGTTAACAAAAATACAATTATATATTGGTTTTATGACAAAAAATGACCCCTAGGAAATTAGTATATATTTAGGGAATATATTTACAGTTGTATTCCTTAATCCAATATTTTTTTAAAGTGTGAATAAAATATGAGATGTTGTTCCCTTTATGAGAGATGGGAGATGCACTCTTATAATTTCATAAAGTATTAAATTAATATAAATTATTTTTCATATTAAAAGGATCAAACTTGATAATATAAAAATACAATAGAAGAATTGTTAGAAATATTCTAACCTAATTAAAATTATACTTGTTTAATATATTTTTTTACAATTATATTTTAGTTTTAATCTATTTTTATTCTTTTTTTATAATTACTGCTATATTAATGATTTAACAATTTAGGGATCTAGAAAGTTAAAATAAATGGAAAATTAGAACATTAATAATAATTGTTTTATATTTTAAAACATATATAAATTACTTATATGATCATTTCATTTTTAGAGTTTTAAACAAATTAATGAAATATTATTTACAATAAAATAACATTAATATTATTTTTGAAACTATTCATTTCTTTTGGATTGTAAAAATACCGTGAAATGATTAAATTTTAATATAATGAACTTAAACCTATCGAATATGTTATTTTTATCTACAAAGTTTTTTGAACACATTAATTCATTCAAATAATATTACCTTAAACAATTTCAATTTTATTTAATTTATTATTCTATTAATTTAAAAGAAATATTATATTGGCGTTGGGTGGGAATTTATGGTAATTATTTCATCACTAAAAATTATTAATGAGTTGTATTAATAAATAAAAATAATTTCGTTTTAAATTTAATATGTATAATTGAACATACCTTCTTTTTTATCCTTATGTAAATAATTCAAATATAATAAAACAAATTGAATGAAATATTTGAATTTTTATTACATAAAGTATTATAAAGGAAAAAAACAAGGTCTATATAAAAAATGGATATATATTAGAATTTTAAATAATTATATATGAAATATACTCATCGAAAAAAATTAATTCAAGTGTTAGGGTTACTTTAGTGTATTTATCTCATTACTTTTACCCTAAATTAACCAATTTTATATTTACTATGGTAACAAAAATTATCAATATTAAAATTCAAAACAAATAAAAATAAAAAAGGACATGTAGCAAATTTTTTTTGAGCTCATGATTCTAATTATGAAATCCTTTTTCCCGGATTTAATTCCTATAACTGGCATATGTAAATATATATCAAAATAAAAAATTCAATGAAATACAATTTGTTTTTGGAAAATACCTTTTTTTAATAAAAATCTTGTATTAAAAATTCATCTATAAAATTTGTTACAGATTCTATTGAATTGTATTTGGAAAACATTACTAATTAATTTTCAAACAACCCCAAAATAAAATTTAACTTGGTAAAAACATTAAATGAAAACATAATTTTCAATAAAAATCACAAAGAGGAAGATGATATCTTGTCTAAAATGACAAGAACATTTTATTTTAAAAAAAGGCTACAACAAATGAAAGAATAATTTTTTTAAAAAAAGTCTCTTTGAAAGAAAAAAAAAAGTTCATCAGGGAAATAATTGGGTTGTGACAGCTCAGAAGCAAAGATCCCTTTGTTCGAAAACCTGTCCTCTAATTAATTTTTATCATGGTAGAAATGAATGATGATTTAGTTCATAGATGATAGAGAGTGTAAAAATTTTCTCCACGGAGTAGTGATCTTTAAAGAAATATGAATAGTTACATTCCATATTTGTTTCTCAAAGGTGGTGGAGTAACACTCAATCCATTAGTTTAACCAATCATGATGCTTCAGCATATCGACCACAATGAAGATACAAATAATTTCATCCTCCTAAGAAGTGATGATCCCATTAGAACCATAAATAAATCTGATTTCATCCCCAAGATGATTGATGAAAATAGAACCATACCGATAAGGGCATGAGTTACCTCTCGAATCTCCATCAATGTTACATTTGATATAACATGGTTTTGGATGAATCCATGTTAATTAAAAGGTTCCCATTGGTTCCCAATAATTTCATATAATACAAAAATGTTTTAACATAGAAAAATCATGGACAGAGTTATCAAAAATCCTCTTTCAAAAGAATTTTCATTTTTTACAGCCATGAAAATTTGAAACAAGGAAGACTACAAAGAGAAATCGATACTCTCTTGGAAAATTTTATTTTGAGATGTCTAGATTATATGAAGAAATTAAAAGATATAATGTACTGACCCAGATCACTTTGGTCTTTTCCATTGTAAAAATCCATTGTTTGATGTGTTCTGGGAGGTCATGGTAGATCATTTGAAGAGTTTTCTAGTTTTCTAGTTTTCTAACGTTGGTTCACACTAGAAAATTGTCTAACGGTGATTCGGGACATTGAATCACAACATTGGATCACACCAGTGATTCATCTAGTGGTAAATCACTGAATGTTGACTTTCTGAATGCTATATCACTAAATGGTAGCTCACTGAATGCTGACACACTGAATTGTAGCTCACCAAATGTTGACTCCCGGAAGGGTAGCTCAATGAATGGTGATTCACCGTATGATAGCTCACAGAATGGTGGCTCACCTAATAGTAGATCACAGAATGGTGAATCGCCTAATTTTTCTTAATATAACAATGAATCACCATTGGCATCTCATGCTAGTGACTCACCAAACATTGAGTCAATTATGACTGTTTGTCAAAATTCTAGTTTTCTCTAGTTTTCCCAGTTTGGTCCCTTTAACATTTTTTTGAAGTAAAATGAATCATATACCTTATTTAAATGTTTTTAAATCATCTTCAATGGTTACACAATATATATTTAAATTACTAATGTTCATGAGGCTTTTTGATAGTAAAAAACATGTGGTCTTGATTGTGATCTGACTTTAATGGCCTTTAATAATTGTTTCTCCTGTTGATATTAGATCTGGCCTTTCTAAAGCCGAGATCCTTTCTCCCTTGTGAATTATCTCATCACTCTTAATATCGAGAGTCCTCATAACATTTCTTCCCTAATATATGCCTCTTTGTTTCACCCTTGGATCATGTTTCCCTGGAGCCTTGCGCACCCCTTTTTTGGTGCAAGGAGGAAGTGCTAATCAACTATTCATCGAGTTAGGGATCCATCCATCTATATTTTATTTGTGTATCATGTGGTTTAGGCATATTAATGACCACCTATGGAATATATAAGTATAGAAAGTTAATAAATATAATTGAATCATCATTATAACTATAAATTGGGGATGATAAAAAGTGAAACATGCATATGTTTTATTTTTTATTGATATTATGAGTTGTATGGGTTTTATGCCTACTTGAAATCATGTTTGTTGGTAGTATTTGTTTGTGAACATGGGATGAATTTAGATGGATTTGTTATCATTTTTTTAACAAATGTATATAAATTAAATTGATTAAACCAAATATATTCAGTTAAATAAATGTATACCATTGGATCGAACTTTCCCTACGATAACACCTGAATTATCAAATTGATATTAAAGAACGAGTGTTTGCTATATCTGAAGACACCCAAAATTGTTTCGTATGGTGGTGTTATGTTTGTGGTTTCGTTCTGTCTTGTTCCTTTTATGGTTGTGTGGTGGTGAGTATGAGAGAACAACTATAATATAGCGTGGTAAGGGTGGTTTAATGTAATATCAGGTTGATATATTGACTGATTATGGAATGGATGATTAGTGTTGGGTAGAGGGACTGAAACCGGGTTGTGTTTGGTTGTGTTTTTGGGTGTGATGGGGTTAGGATAAGGGTTCCGGGTTTGGTTGTGATTAGAGGTGTTGACATGTATGGGTATGATATGGTGTTCAATCTATTTTGGAGGATGGTTTGGGTGGAATGATTTTGAAGAATGTTGGTGGATGTGGGTAAGTATATTGTGGTTTTTCATCTATGTGGTTTATGATATGTGTCTTGTTGCGTATTGTGGTTGGTAGTTATCCAAGTAGGAATGGAAAGAATAAATGGATTTCTTAATAAATTATGATAATTTGTTAAATGGGTTTGATGGGGGTATATTTATAATTGTGTCTTGGTTTGAATCGGCTTTCATTTATCAACTTACAAAGTAATTTGTGCATGTTTTAATGAATCCATTTGGAGGTAGCAGTAAATGTGGTTTTTTTGGGATGGTGGGTTGTTGAAAAAACCCCTAGGTTGGGATGAGTGTTTGGTATTTATATATATTATTTATATGTTATCTTGTGATTTCAATACACATCCCACCCTAGTTTACAAAATTATGTTGAACACCATCATTGTCCCAAGGGAGGGTGTCTTTCCCAACATCCAAGTGGGAGGATGGATGGTTCTTTACATTCTATTATATGCTCCCTCTTCTAGAAATTGGGATCACAAGAATCTCCTGGTAGGTTTTGGTGCAGTTGTGAGGCCCAAGTGTATGTGGGTGAGGTGTGCTTTCCTATGTGTTTATGGGATGAGATGTGGGGTTAGTTCGAAGGTGTATTCAGGAAGTGGAATGGTTTTATCCCATGTGTCTGTGAGCAAGATGTGGGGTGGTTGTGGCCCAAGTTTCTATGATCTGGATTTGGTGAGCTTCATTTTCCCAGGCTATGGGACTAGCTCTAAGGCCTAGGTGTGTGCAGGTGGGTTGTGAAATGGGGCTTGTGGAAGTGTGTGGAAGCATTAGGGTGTTTTCCATTAGTGTATGAGATATTAACCAGTTGTATGTGGTGTGGGGTACCTAAATATTATTATTCTTATTATATTACATTACATGAATTGTGTTATTTAGTGAGTGTGCCTTGGTGAGGTTTCGATGGCTAGTATTCCATTTTAGGTGTTGTTGGATTATGTTGTTTTCTCATAGGGAAATTAGTATTCTTCTCCTAATTGTTTGTGAGAGGCTTTGGTTTTCCCTATTGAGTATACTTATATGATCACCCTTTGTGTATAAAACTACTTTCTAGTTTCCATGTAGACTACGCAGACTGTGTTGGGGGTTACTTGATTAGACTTTGGAATAGTTGACATTTCGCTGCTTATCCTTGTTTTTGTATTGACTTTAGAGACTCTTGTTGTGTAACATTTACATTTTAAACATGCATGTCGGATGGTTTTAGCCATACATACATATATGTGTGTGTGTGTGTGTGTGTCATATTTGTTTTCATATGAACCGTTTTATCTCATGATCTTGTTTTCTTATAAAGCGTAATGCCTCCCATATTGTGATATTCATGTACCCTTGGGTCTAGTCGCCACCTGGGGCCTACAGGCGGTAGGACTCAGGGGGGTCATTATCTATCTTCATTCATTGCCATATCATGAGGGGAATATTTGGAGGGATTGGGTCATGAAATAATGGTATTAGAGGCTAATGGATTAGAGATTGGATGGAGTTCAAAGTTAGGCATATTGAGGATTTCAAGGATTGGTAGGGAAACAGTTTCATGTGATCTTGGTGCATGAAATAGGCTAGGTAATACTGGTTATGACATATGATTTTATGGCCCCCTGTGATCTGATGTAAGGAATCTGATCCTACTAAATGAACAAGTAAGGCTACACCGTTTTTAGGGTAGAGACCCTAGGAAAGGATCATGAATCTTAATGAAATGTGTTCTTATTTGAATTTTGAGTTTTGGGAAATTTGAAATATGCAATATGTTAAAATGAGTAAAAATAATTTTTACATAAAATTTCATTCAACTTGGGCTTAGTATTTTATGGATTACTATTTCAGTTATAGCACCCAGTCTTAATCCACATATAGTAAATGTAGTGTAGGCTTAGTAGCCTAACTAGTTCAATCTATAGAGGGTTGATCGAGTAGAGGAGGATGACCAGTGGTAGAGGAAGTTACATTTATCCAACGGTAGACCTTGTTAAGTGTGTGGGAAATGTTTCTAACATGTAAATGGATAGTTTTCTCGAGTATCTTATGATCACCTTCATCTTGTTCTAGGCTTCGATAGAGTAATGAGTTCATTTGGTAGTCATACAGATGAAGGGAGTTACGCGTTAGTGGTGGATGATGTACCAGGGGTAGAGAAAAGATACTGATGTTCTATGGGTCTATTTCAAGAAGGGGATCCGAGCAGAATTCCTTTTCTTGACCATAAGTCTTGAGAAGAGGTAGGAGATACTCTACCTACACCATGTGGACATTTTCTATAGGAGAACTGGGGATCAAATTTAAGGATGTCCATTGTTTTTCTCTAGATCTATTAATGGATGAGGAGTCTCGTGCAAGACATATGGAGGACGAACTTCATCCTTCTCTCTAGTATTTAGTTACTCACTGTACCATACCAATGTACTTAGAGGTCCAAAAGAAGGAGGAGGTAGTTGAGTAGATGCACTAATGAGGAGGTATACCATGATAGGGGAGTAAACATAGTTATTCATGGGGTAAAGACACCAGAATTAGGTCTCAATCCCTAGGGAATTATAAGTTTGGGCCAGCAAGGAGTCAACCCCAACAGTTCCAATTTCGGCCTTTAAGAAATCATGATTTTCCCATGAACTTGGGGCAAAGGTGTTTTGCTAGTAGGGAACCTGGGAATCTTCAGAGTTAGTGTATGATGGTTTTTTGAGATCAGTATGGTGTAGGTGGTCATGTTCAGTTCCCACATTAGTAGTAGTTTCTGAGAGAGAAGTTCCAACAGAATGGACAATAGGATCATGCTCCACCGTGGGGTAATGGAGAAGGCGGAGTTCAACCTTAGGGTGTTCCTTAGGGACCTCAATATGGGCATGGTTGAGGATTTAGTCATCAATTGAGGGTCATAAGAGCTAGGTGTAGTCAGTTTCATGCCATAGAGGCATTCGTTCCAGTAGGGCTAGAGATTGTTTGAGGTAGCATCAGTTTATTTATCACCCTTTATTGTGTTTTGTTTGATTCAGGAGCTTCACCCTCCTTTATTCACCTAGTCTATCCCATTCTATAGTACAAGACATAGAGAGGCTTCTCATTCCCCTTCTATTGAGTACACTAGTAGGAGTTCAATCCACTTTTTTTATGTATGTTAGAGATGTATACCGTTGATGAGACCACATCAGTCATATGGGGATCTTTTCATGCTACAGATACAACCATACAATGTCATTCTTAACATCAACTAGTTGCATTCTGTGCATTCTATTGTCAACTTATTCTAGTGTAGATTCGTTTTGTCAGTTGTGGATGGCCAGCAAGTGTCTTTTGTTGGCTAGCAGAGTTGTCAGATGGGTAGTCAGCATATGGATCCCCTTCTTTCATTGATGGATGAGTCCTTAATGGAATTTTTGGATGATGATATGGAGGAGGTTCCCAAAATTGTTTTGGAGTTCTTGGATTTCTTCCCTGTGGAGGTTGTGATTCTACCCCCTCAATGGGATGTTGACTTCGGGATAGACTTACCACACAGGGCTTGTCCAATTTCAATGGATCCTTATCGGATGCACCTTATGAGTCGTGGGTGCTAAGGATTCATATTTATGACCTAATGAAGGAGGGATTTATCAAGTCTAGTGTGTCACTATGGGGTCTCCAGTCTTGTTGGTAAAAAAGACAGATGGTGGTCTAAGGTTGTGTATAGAATACTTGAGATTGAATCAGAAAAATGTCAAGAACCATTACCGCCTCCCAAGGATAGATGATCTTTTTGACCAGTTGAGAGGATAAAGTCTGTTATTTAATATTGTTATATGGTGGGGATATCACCATTTGATGGTGGAGGGTAAAATTCCAAAGAATGATTTCAGATGTAAGTATAGGAACTTCAAGTTCATAATTATTCCATTTGGAATTACAAACACAGTAGTCATTTTCATGGGGATTGCGAACTCCATATTTCATGAGTTCCTAGACCGGTTCTTTGTTGTATTTTTCAATGAAATCCAGATTTACTCAAAGTCGTAGGATGATAATTTCGAGTATATCAGGACCATCTTGTAGATCCTTCAACGCCACCAGCTTTATGAAGATATTTCCAAGTGTATGTTCTTGATGTGAGATTTTCAATTACATGGGAATTTGGTGTCCCATTAGGGTGTAGTAGTGGACCTGTCAAAGGTCAAAGAAGTTTTTTCTTGGGTATCACCCAAGAATGTTGTAGAGGTTTTCTTTTTTCTTGGTCTGGAGGGATATTACCACAGATTCATACCAGATTTTTCTTGATTTTCATCCTTATTGATGTTCTTGACCAGGAAATACTAGGCCTTTGGGTATAGTGAGAAGTGTCATGAAACATTCATCTCTCTGAAGGGGAAGTTGGTCAGGGCTCCTATTCTCTACTTTATAGTGGAAGGGATGATATTCGAAGAGTTTTGTGATGCATCCCATCTGGTCTTGGTATGTATACTGATGTAATTGCATAGAGTGACCTCTTATAGTTCTAGGTAGTTACATCCCCATGAATGTAACTATTCCACCCATGATTCAGAGCTAGAAAAGGTCATTTTTTCTAATTTTTCGGGGGCATTACCTCTTTGGGGAGAACTTTTTGGTCTTCACATATCACAAGAGATTGAGGTATATCTTTTCTAGAGAGATTGGAAAATGAAACATCAGTGGTGGAGAAGTATCAATGGGGAGACGCATAAGAAGAGGTGATGTGTGACCACACTGACTAGAGTGATTCTTTTGAGGGATGGTCAGAGGATGGAAAAAATAAGATATTGTTCTGTGAAAGGATTTTTGTTCCAGTGGAAATGCATGAGGGGGTTCAATGTGATTTTCATATCATGCCTTTATCAGTACACATATGAGTTTCTAAGTTTTACTGAGACTTGAGAGAGAAGTTTTGGGGGGCCAAGATGAAAAGGGAAATAGCCAATTTTATGGCAAAGTGCTAAGTATGTCGGTAGGTGAAGGTTGAACAACGTGTTCTATGTGGTTTGTTGCAAACCCTATATGTCCCTGAATGGAAATGGGATGACATATTGATGGATTTCATCACTATATTACCCATGGATTTGGAAGTCTATGATTCGATCTAGGTTGTAGTGGATCAGTTGAAGATATTAGCTCACTTCTAAGCAATTAAGGATTCAGGCTATGTTGTGATCTTGGTATGTGGAAGAAGTGGTGTAGATTCATGGAGTTCTGAGATCCATCATCTCAGATCGGGATAAACTCTTTACCTCATGTGTCTATATGTGATTAAATCAGGATTTTGGCACTTAGTTTGATCTCATCACTACCATCCATCCTCAGACAGATGGGAAGATAGAGAAGACTATCCAGATGATTGAATATATGATGCGAGCATGCATCTTGGACTTTAATGGATCTTGGGTGAGACACTTACCCACAATAGAGTTCTCTTAAAGTAATATCTATCACTCTTACATTGGAATGTATATATTCAAAGACTATTATGGAAGACCATTTCCTTCGTATTTGGGTTGGACAGTGGATGGGGAGACAACTGCTCTTCGTCCCTAGGTAGTGCAGATCACAATAGATAATGTTCATCTTTCTGTTATAGGATTAAATAATCATAAGACCAGAACATGTTATACTCCGATCGGAAGAGGATTCCCTTGGATTTTGAGGTTTGGGACCATGTGTTCTTGAAGGTTTCACCTCGATGTGGGTAGTGGAGTTTCAGGATAGGGAGAAAGCTTTCTCCGAGTTTCACAAACCCATAGAGGTTTTGGGGAGGTGGATTACTAGTTTTCATTACCACTACAAGTGGAGAAGTCCCGTGAAATATTTCATGTCTCTCAAATTAGTTAGTATCTTCATGATGTCTCCCATGCCATTGAATGGGGTGTGTTGGATGTTGAAGGTGATGCTGAATTTGTAGAGTAGCCAGTAGAGATCCAGAATCGTCAATAGAAGGAGTTGCATTGGCGGACCATTCCCTTGGTTTGTGTGTTTTAAAGGAATGGTGGATTTTAGGAGAGTTTGTGGGAATGGGATACATAGATTTGTGTCCAGGACCTAGAGTTTTTCTGAGTTTATCTTTTTTTGTTTCCTATGTAATGTGATGATTGAACCTTGTTTATTTTTATGAGTTGTTCTCGTTGATTTGTGATGTGTGTGATAAAAGGTGTGATTAAGTCTAGACATAAGAAATTGGGAGGACCTAATTCCTAATTGAGACACATTAATTGAGATGCGATTAAAGTCGTGTGGGTGAGTCAATTCCACCCAGAGAGGATATTTTCTTCACATTGAGGATGTGATTCTCTAATTGATGTGTTAGTAAAACATGGTAGTTATTCTTGTGTGGTGTATCTTTTGGTCCATTGGTGTAGTATATATTAGAGGAGGTTTTCTTGGATGTTGAGGGCTCACTCTGTATTTTGAAAAACACATGGTGGATTATCATTGGACCTTGGGGGGTCCAAATTTTAGCATTATTTCAACTATTGAACAATCCTTGAGAGGTATCTTATGAGGTTCTTATTTGGACCCTACATTATTATGTGTTTCATTTTTAATTATTGAGGGTGATAATATATTTAGAGGTATATGATGTAATGGTCTGGACCTCTCCAGCCATTTCCTATGTGAAGATCTAGTGTTTGAGCTAATCTGAGAAGTCATGGTAGCTCATTTGAAGAGTTTGAAAATTTTCTAGTTTTTTAATGGTGTGTCGCATTGGTGAGTTGTCTACTGGTGAGTCAGGACCAGTTAAATGCAATGTTGGGTCTCACCGGTGATTCAACCAGTAGTAACTCGATGAATGATGACTCATCGAATGGTATCTCACTAAATGGTGACTAACCAAATAGTAGCTCCCCAAAGGGTGACTCACTGAAAGTAGCTCACTGAATGATGAATAACCTAATGTTTACTCACCCAAGGATGAATATATTAACATTGACTCACCAAATGGTGACAAACCTATTTTTCACTCACCAAATGGTGATTAAATTCCCATTGTTGATCAAAATACCAGTTTTCTCCAGTTTTCTGAGTTTCTCCCCACCAATGTTTCATTTGACATATAATGAATTTAACACCTTATTTAATTGTGTTTCAAGATATTTCAAAGGATATAAAATATATATTTAAATTCTTAATTCTTGGGAGGATTTTAGATAGTAAAAAAAGAGGGTTCTTGATCGTGATCTAGATTTAATGGCCTTTAAAACCCGTTTCACCTTTTGATATAGATCTAAACTATCTAAAGTCAAGATCCTTTCTACCTTGTGAATTTTATCTTTACTCTTGATACTAAGAGTCCCCATAACCTTTCTTCCTCAATGAGGTACAAATCTATTTTTTACCCTTGGATCAAATTTTCCTAGAGCCTTTTTCACCCCATGTTTGGCGCAAAGAGTATGTTTTGATCATCTGTTCTTTGAGGTAGGGATTGATTCATGTATCTTTAATTTATTTATCATGTGGGGTGGGTGTATGAAGGACAAATTTTTGAAGATAGTAGGATACCATGTTAATAAATATAATTGAATTATCTTTATACCATTAACTAGGGCTGGTGAAATGTGATGCAAGATTATGTTTTATTTTTTATTGATATTGTCAGTTGTATGGGAGGTATGCCTACTGATAATCCCGGCCATTGTTGGTATTTGTTTGTTCACTTAGGATGACATATGATGGATATTTTTTGATCACATGTTGAATGGATATATATATTTTCAACTTATTAAAACAAATATATTTGAAAAAATAAATGGTTGCCTCGGTATCAAACCTGCTCTACGATAACCACTGAATTATCAAAGTCAAATTAAATAATGTGTGTTTTCTAAATCTGAATACACCTTGATTTGTTTGTTATGGATATGTGATGTGTCTAGTATTGTTTTTTCATATGCATTGTGTGGTCATGTGGTCTGAGGTTTAATAACACAACTGTAATGTGGAGTAGTACAAGTGTTGTAATGAAATATAGTGTTGATATATTGACTTATTGTGGAATGTATGAGCATTGTTGTGTAGTGGGATTGCAACTGAGTTATGTTTTGTTGTGTTACTGGGTGTAATGGGGTTATGCATCGGGGATTCCGAGTTTGGTTTCAAGGAGAGGTGTTGATGGGTATGGGTATGAGATGGAGTTTATTCTGTCTTGGATGATGGTTTTGGTGGAATGACATTGAATAATGATGATGGTAGTGGGTGAGATTACTATGGTTCGTTTTCGTCTATGTGGTTTATGTTGTGTAGATTGTTATGTGTTTTGGTCGGTAGTTTCTTGTGTACGGATGGAATGAATAAATGGATTTCTTAATAAATAATTATTATTAGTTAAATGAGTTGTCTGGGGGTATTTTTTTAGTTGTGGCTTGTGGTGATGTAGATTTCATTTATCTACTTCCGATGTGACTGTTTATTATGTTAATAAATTCATTTAGAGTTTACAACAATGGTGGTTTTGTGGGCAGTTTGGATGTTGAAAAAACCCATAGGTTAGGATTAGTGTCTGGTATTAATATTTATAATTTTTATGTTCTCTTGTCATTTCTATACGTACCCCACCATAGTTGAGAGCTATGTGTCGAATATCCCATTCTTCATGGGGGAGGGTATCTCTCCCAACATTTTAGTGGGAGGATGGATGGCTAGTTACGTGCCCTTCCCTGATACCTCTTCAAGGAATTGGTATCCCAACACTCTTTAGGTAGGTTGTGGTGCAGTTATGAGGCCCAGGTGTCTACGGGGGAGGTGTGATCTCCCAGGTGTTTATGGGATGAGATGTGGTGTGCTTTCCCATGTGTCCTTGGGATGTGGTATGGTTATGGACCAAGTTTCTGTGGGTGGGATGTGGTGTGGTTGTGGACCAGGTGTCTATGGGAGGGACGCGGTGAGCTTCATTTTCCAAGGTTGTGAGACTATATCTGAGTCCCACGTGTCTGCAAGAATGTTCTGACATGGGGATTGTGGAAGAGTGTGGAAGCTCCATGACATTTTCTATTAGGGTTTGACCAGTAAATGAGTGGTAAGTGGTGTGGGGTACCCAAACATCGATGTTCTTATTGTATTACTTTACTTGACTTGAATTATTTTGTTAGAATTCCTTGGTGAGTTTGGGATGGATAGTATTCCTTGTTATGTTCTATTGGTTTCTATTGTTTTCTCACAAAAGGATTAGTATGTTTCTCTAACTTGTGCAAGAGAGACTTTGGTTTTTACCTACTTAGTATACTTGTATACTTACCCTACGTATATAAAACTAATTTCATGTTTCTAGGAGGACTACATAGACAATTTTGGGAATTAGTAGCTCGGACATTGGGATAGTTGTTGTGTCGCTGCATAACCATGTTTTTGCTTTTTTCTTAGGAGACTCTTGTTTTATAATAGTTTTATTTTAAACATGCATGTGGTATTGTTTTATATTATATATATATACATGTGTCCATGTTTTTTTGGGATGAACCATCTTATCTCCTGATCTTGTTTTCTTATAAAGGTTAATGCCACCCATATTGCGAGATCCTTGTACTCTTGGTTCTAATCACCACCTCAAGGCCCAATAAAGGTAGGACATGGGGTTCATTATATCTCTTCCTTAATTTCTAGATCAGAAGTGGCATATTTGGACGGAGGGTTCATGGCACAACACGAAAATAATATAATGAAACAATGAAGAAATAAGAATATTATTACTAAAAATAAGTTGAGAATAAATGTTAGCTTCCCAAGGAATAAAAAACTCAATGAGATCAGAGGCAATATCTCATAGATCAGTGTTTTCCCAGAAACAATGGAAAAATGATCTAGGTAATTGCGATCATGATATCATAGTGTACAATGTGAACATATTCTAATACAAGAAAAATATAGGATTATTTGTGTGCGTATCTTAGCATGCATTATCCTCTAGGAAATTGATGATCATGAGGGAGATATTTATATCCTATATATTAGCTTTTACCAACAACTGGGTTTCCCTTAAACTATCAAGGAATTGCCTGATTTGAATTCCATCCTTCCATTGGTGGGTGTTTCCAAAATAATGTTTTCTTCATTATTGATGGAGGTATAATTTCTTAACACTTCTTGAACATCATTAATAACGTTTTCAGGAGAGGCCTCTATTTTAATTTTACCATAACATTGGTGTCATGTTTAGGATTTAGTGAGAATAAGTGGTTAATAAGAGTAATACTCATCCAATTATCTAAAAAAATTAGAGATTAATTAATTATAGAAGCTAGGGATAATTCCCCGTCATCATGGAAAAGGAGGATTAAATAGCAGGGCAAAAAGTTTATTCCATAAAATTATGAGTCACTACTTTGAGCCTTATAATGAATCTATTTATGAGAAAATAAAAACCCTCTGATTTTACATTGATCCTAATAATGTTAATTTTCAAGGAATCATTGAATTTAAATATATTTTCTACGCCAATCTATCAATGATCAACTGATTGGCATCATTGTTTCCATGTAACAGTAGAAATTTTCCTTTGAATAATTCTTCCTCTCAAGATAAAGTTGTCGATATATGTACTTATATTTATTATAAGAGAAACCGTATATTTATAAACAATAATGGAATAGAAAAATGTCTAAATAATCACAATTTTCAAAATACAAATTATTCCTTCCATAGAGAGAGACATTCTCTTATAGGAGGCCAACTGTTTTATAATTTTACTCATAATGTGAGAGAAATGAAAGGAACAGGGTTTACCTGAGAACATGGGAAAAACATATAGATGAAATGAAATGAAAACTCTTTAATTACTATATCATTGGACATGTCAAATTTTCTATAAGTAAGAAGTTTATTTCAAAATATAAGAAGGAATTTCCCAGATGATACATTGTCCTAATACTTTTTCATAATCTAAGGTAAAATTATTGATGTTCCTAAGGTTTCTTTTTTCCCCATAAATGAGGATAATAATGTCATAATAGTACAATAAGTGTGTAGGGGAAATATTACATATTCCATCCCTAATGGGTTTCACATTAATGTGATTCATCATGTTGAGAAAAATTCCACACATATTATCTTCATAAATATAGGAAATACTGGCAGAAAGTGGATCACCTTGTTTGACGCCTCTTGAGCAAGCCACATGACCTTCTAGTGATCCATTGATATGTATATAAATGTGGTATATTCTTAAGAGGATTTTAACCCATTTAATTATTGTCTCATCAAATCCAAAATTTAAGTAAAATATTTTTGGTGAAACCCAATATAGTGAGTCAATGGATTTTTCACCTAAATGTTAATTGAAATATTACCTCTCCAAGTAGGGTTTCTGAGACGATTGACACATTAAAAGGTAGTCTTGAATAGTTTTTCCATTAATGAAACCAAATTATTTTCCAGACTCAATCCTATTAGAAATACTATCTAGTTTATTCGCATGTATTTTCCAATAAATTTTTAAATTGTTTTGACAAGGACCACTCATTTGAAAAGATGAAATTCATCTACATTCACCACTTTGGGAATGAGGGATTTAAATTAAGAATTCTGGCCATCTGAAACTTTAACTCCATTAAATAAATAGTCAGTCAACCTGTAGACATGAACCATAATAATATCCTAATAGGTTTGAAAGAAAGAGTTTCTAAACACATCCATACTAGGAGAACTACCCTGATTTAAGCCAATGAAATCTTCCCTGACCCCAAAATCCATAGGGATGGCAGAGAGAATATAATTTTCATCATTAGTGATATGTTTTGGGATAATTTCTTCTATAAGATAACTACATTAACTGGGACCATTAAATAGAATCCTACAATAAGAGACAACACGTGCAGCCAACTCGTCTCTATTATCAAGAAACTCTCATTATCATTTAAAATAGAAAAATAAATCTTTCCTTTCCTAAATAACTATAGATCATTTAAGATTTTTTTCTATCACTGTCATTAATACATTTGGTTTTTATAGATTCCCTTTGTATGTCATCCTTCAAATTAATAAGATGATTGAGATCTTGAGTGATCCTATTTCCCTGATCAAGACCTATAGAGGAGATAGATAAAGGATATTAAATTAAAATAATTACATATAAGTATATGGAAGATATTGGTTTTATTATATCATCATGTTTTATAAAATGATGAAGGTGGTATAGGAAGAAATAAAATGATAACTCTTTACTAAGAACTATACATCTTCCTTAGACAATCTATTATGATTTACAGCAAAATCCATAATATATTTGTTTTATCATGAAAAATACCTCATTTATATGTGTATTTATTTATGTAATGGATTTTTTTGTGGATAATTGATGAAAAAAATGTTTTTAGGCATTAATAAAATAGGAGAGGATATGACCTTTTATAAGAGTAGGGAGGGGCACATTTTGATTTTCATAAAGTAAAAATTAATAATAATTAATTTTCAACTCAAAATGTCTAAAAATTAAAAATATTTGAAAATATGATTAGGATTTCCCTAAATCCTCCCAACCAATAAAATTATAAAAGTTTAGGTGATGTTTTAACCCTTCTATTTTTAATTTAACCCATGTAAACAATTTATGACAATTACTTTGGTATTAATGATTTTACAATTTAGGTGTCAAAAAATATAATATAAATAAAAAATTGTACCATAAATGGACCATGGTCGATATTTTGAATAATATCCCAATCACATGTTAGAAAATTATATTTTTATGAGTTTTAAATCATTTAATAAGATATTATTTGTTATAAAATAATATTAATGTCAATTATTGGACTATTCATTTAATTTCACATTTAAAACGACAAAAATAAAATTGAATTATAATATATGGATTTTAGGCCTCTATTGTATGTCATTTTTTTATAAATAAATATCGGAATATAATAATTTGTTCAAATGATTTTACTTTTAACATTAATAATATAATTTATTTTATTTTTAGAATAATTGAATAAATAGTGTACTGGCATTTCATATGCATTTAGGGTAACCATTTCATAACTAAAATTGAGAAATAAATTACCAACAAAAATAAAAACAATTTAATTTCTCAACTGAGTTTTTATAACAAAATATAATTTCTTTTTGTCCTAACATAAAAAATTTATCGATAATAAAACAATTAGAATAACATTTGTGAATTATCATTACATAAAATATTGAAAAGTAAATAAATAATTATATATAGGGAAATCTTAGATATTATAAATTTGGATTATTATGGATGAAATATAACTATATAATAAAATAAATTCAAGTTTAGGGTTTCTTTCTAGTCTTTATCACGTTATTTTTACCCTTAATTAAATAATTTTACACTTTACTATGCTAAAAAAATTTACTATGATTACTATGGACCTATTTATAGAATATATACCATATTATTAGAAATATGGAATAGATTATTCATCATTAAATATATACATGTTTTAGATTTAAATTTTAGATGAAAACACAAAACACAATAAAAATTGTTTTTTGAAAAATACATTTTTCAAGAACAAAAAAAGTTTGTATTAAAATATTATGTAATAAAATTCATTTCAGAGATTACAGTTGGATTATGATTAATATAAATAAATTAATAGATTTTATAAATTAATCCAAAATAGAATTTTACTAGGTAACCAATTTAAAATAAAATAATATTTTCAATAAAAATAAAAAATTCTCTATATTCATTAAAAAAACAAGCATTATAGGAAAATATAAAAATTTCCCAATAATAAAATTATTATATATTGATATTAAGAATGGTATATTTTTTATAAAATAAAATTTCTAAAACATTCAGAAATTAATTAAAACATTTTGATACAAGAAACAAATAAAATTATTTTTTGAAGAACAATAATTTTTGAATAATAAACCACTTTAAAAAAATTATTTATTATTTCCCAATAATTAATCAATAATTTTTTTATTAATTAGAAAATTTATATATATATTTAAATTAATTTAATTCTATTCATACCCTCTAATTAAACTATTATGTTAACTATCATATTTAGATAATAATATCCCATGGTTTTTTAAACAAGGTGTTAAATATCATTTGAAATAGATTAGGATATATTACATTTATATAATAATATTTATCTAATGAATATAATATATATATATATATATATATATTAAATAGTTCATTATAACCTATAGTGAGAGATGGTGATAGAAAATGAATTACATTAGTTCATGAGATAGTTCTCCGACATCCTTGATATGTTTTTGGAACTCATGAATAATAAATATAAATTTGTTATACATCTATTATAGAACTATATATATATATATAATATGATATATTATTTACTTATTACCTTCTATCACCCATTTATTAATAATTCATTACTAAATTCGTTGTTCCATGTGATATCTTCTTTGTTATTCATGTATGTTTTTATTTAGTAGTTTTGGTCCTTGTACGATGATCATGGTTCCATAATTTCTCAAATATTAATAATTATATAAAATAATATATATTACTTATATACCTTTATTTAACATCATCCATTAATTCTTGATGTAGAAATATGAATTGCACTATTTATGGAGACATTATGTCGTACGTACGCATGTTTATTGTTTTTATTTTTCTACGGATGGAACCTAGGAAAGTAAAATATTACTTAAACATTATATAATCATTATTAGATCACATATGTCATATATATTTATTATATGTACACTTATTACCATCCATTAAAAGTATAAATGAAAAATGATTCACATCAGTTTATAGAGGAGGGAGTCCACACGTATGTGTGAATGTCATTATCATTTTCTAATGGATAAAAATGTAAGAAAGAAGATGTGATATTAAAATTTTAGAAATATAATTGTGTCATAAATATCAAATTTATAAATTAAACTCATCACAATTTCCATCTATGAAATATGGTGGTGAAAAAAAAATAATTTCTACATGGAGATAGTAAGTTGTACGTACACATGATCAGTACATTCACTTCCCATTTGATGGAAAAGAGGGTGAAAATGGGGATTTTATAATCATAATAAAATTTCAATACATTGGGGATAGAAAATATATTATTTTATGATAAATACCAAATATTTACAGTAGGTAAATAAGATGTAAGAAAATAAACTTATCAGTTAATGTTATTAACTCCAATAAGAAAGAAATTCTTTTGATATCCAAACTGGGGTTTGTGTTTTGGTAATAAAATATTTCATTTACATTCTCACCATTCTATTAATATAAAAATTATAACGTTGTTCTTGGATACTAGTTGACTACCACCTCTATAAATTATGTGATTAGTTTTTAATCACCACATCACATGGATGGAATATATAAGTTTTTCTAATGAAATAATATTGTATTAATGATGAAATGATCAATTTGGAAAGATAAAACAATACATATATTTTTTTCCTTAATGATAATTAAAAAATGGAAACGTTTCTCATGCGTATGTATGACCAACCATCTCTATGATTGTAGTGTAGTTCATTTTTCAAAACCATCTTACATGTATGGTTTTAAAATTATAATTGATCTATAAAAAATATAATTATATCATTAATATTTATTTGGATATGATGGAATTATGACCTCTTTGACATATTCAACATACAAATGTCATTTTTTATATATATGCAGTATATTATCAAAACATATGATGTGAAATTAATTTATATAGTAATTATATATAACATGGTGTTAAACAAAGAAAGTATAATGAATATAACAAGGTTCTTAATAATGTAAATAATTTACAAATTTTTGTTACTTAGGATTATAAAGCACATACATTATGATCCCAACTCAAGGTAAAACACTTTCTTTTAAAAATAATCTTTTAATGTTTCCTTTGAAATTATTTTTCTTACATATCATTTTACAACTTATCTTGTTAATGTATTTTTATGGAAATAAAATAACTATAAAAGAAATTTTATGTCTAATTTGACATTTCTTAAAAGTTTTTTTAAATGAATATTTTACCAAATATTTTTAATTTGTATAAAATGTAAAATGGAATGTTTTATTTTAACATATACAATGATAATTAAGTTACCCATAAGAATAACCATTATTTTATTTTAAGATTTATTTATAATATTCCATTTTTTATTTAATGAAAACCATATATCCCTTTTTCTAGGTAATTTAGTTTTAGAAAATGAGGTTTTAAAATATTAAGGAATTTTGATATCCAAAAGTTTTTTTCATATGTGTCTGAAATAATTTTTTAAGGGTTTTGTTCATTATATTTCCCTTAAACATTATTTGTGATAATGGTTGAGCCTGATATAGGTCATGATTATAGGGGTTCCAAATATAACTCATGATGATATGTGATCCTGAAAATATTATACAATGATTGTTCCCATATATTTCTCCAATGTATTGGTTAATTATTATGTTCTCCGTAGAATTATGTTAGAAGTCGACCATATAATTATTAATTTTTTTTGTTATATAGTGGTTCTATGAATATGATTTCCCATTCATCCAACATAGCTTATTTGTTTTTTAAAAGCCATAAAACCCCCTTTCTATAACTTAAATGATGGTATTTTATTGAGTAATAGAGGTTAATTTATCTTTTTAAAGAATTGTGATTTTAATGTGGATTTATAGGGATTCATGTTATTTATAAAAATAATTATCATATCATGGATATTGTATGATTAGGGAATATGAATCATTTCATGTATTACATTACGAGTGACTGAAATTTTTTAGAGATAAATGATAAATTAGTTTTAAAGAATAAGTGATCAAGTCCTTATGAATTTATTCATGTGTAGAAAAATGTTGGTAATATTTTGAAAAACATCGAGGATAAATTGATGTTGAAAATTTGATTATATTTTTGAGGATTTGGAGGTTATTTTTTTCATATGATGGATTATTAATTTTAGAAAATATATTAACTTGTGAAAAACATTTAGATTTTTATTAATGTCTAATGAAAGGAGAAATATCATGTTATATTTTCATAGATTACGTGACTCATTAGAATTTTATTTTAGTGATTTATAATTTTAAAATTCTTCTTGAATAAAAAGAGGTAATTATGATGAAAATTGATTAAAGGATGAAATTATTTGTTTCATGAAAGTTTATTTTCTTAAATTCATTGTCCACAAGGTAAATAAATCAAACAAATATAGGAAAAAGGATCTATAAACAAACATGTTATCCTATTATATTCATTTCTGAATAATCAATGGTTTTTTTGAAACCTCATTTATTTCTGGTTTTTGGTCATAAACATTCTCATAATCATTCAATTTATTATAATTAATGATCTATATTACTCTAAATTGTTATTTTAACATTAATTTGACCTTTATGTCCATACTTTTAAATCCTCCAAATTTTCACCCATTTGGAAAAAAATTTATGTTTTATTTTCAAAAACCATC
This sequence comes from Viscum album, assembly GCA_963277665.1. NCBI lineage: Eukaryota > Viridiplantae > Streptophyta > Magnoliopsida > Santalales > Viscaceae > Viscum > Viscum album. Next base: position 153,173,790 of record OY728156.1, on the reverse strand, counting down.
ATATTTTACTTTTTATCTAATAAATATGAATATTTAGTAATACTTTTATTGATGTAGCTTTTCAAAAAATGTACATTCCTAGGTCAAATTCCTTATTACCATGATCATGTTAAAATATTTAAGACAAATTTTTTTAATGTGGGTAATTTTTAATACTCTATTATTTTAGAGGAAGGTTATGTTATATATGGTAGAAATATGTAATACTATGTTTAAATGATCCAAAAAATATAATTATTTAAATATGGATGCTATAAACTGGCCATCGAATTGGAGTCCATGAATAAAATGAACTTAATTATGAAATATATATAAAGGTAATATTCATTAAAAATTTATTGATTAATGGATAGGGAAAAATAAATCAATATTTTGTAAAGTCATTTTATTCTTCAAAAATATATTTTCTTCAAAATCTATTTTTTCAATTTTATGAGAAAATAATATAATTAATTTTTGATTTTTTTTAGAATTTACTTTATAAAAGAGGTATAATATATCATCCCTCCATTTTATAACATAAACATTCATTACATTACACAAAACTGAGGATCTTTAAGGTCTAGTGTCTTGGAAACCAAGAATATAATACATGAAAACAACATAAAACATTCTTATTAAACACTTGAAAGGCTTCTCATTAAGTTCATCCTAGGTTCATTACTGCATCTCATAACCTGGGGACATACATCAAAAGAAAGGGTGAGAAGAAGGCCTTGTAAGGGAAACAAGAGGAACATTTTACATGTGAACTTGAGATACTTCAATAAGGACATGAAAAGAACTTTAAGGCATGAGAAAGAAATCATGAGGCATTTCATAATAAAAATAACATTTTCCATAACTTGAATATGTGGCTACATAATTTAACATAGACAATCATGAACATATCACCAAGGTCCATCCCCAAGGTGTCATTTGAAAATTACCAAGGTTATTCACCAAGGTATCGTGAAAATTGTAATATCTAGTGGTTACATCATTACCCAGTGCATTGGAGTGCTATCAGGGCGCACCCTTAAATTTTCCTTTATTATCATGTGAGACACATATATCATCATCAAACATTTCATAAATAACCCACATAGCATAAAATAAATGGGTTTCATTTCATAATCATAACGTTTTAAAAACTGCTTTAATGATATGATCTTTACGGCACTTTAAACCCACGGAAGGGAAAGTGGGTCTCATGTATGTAAATCAGAGAATTTAAAATAGAAAATTTTGATATATATTTGAATACCCTTGTAGAAATAATATCTTTGACTAATCACTTTATAACATAAAATAATTTTGAGAAAATAGAGAGAGGCATTTTGAGACGAAAATTCTGCAGCATAACGGCTATGTTTCGGGGTTTTAGAAAACATTGAAAAGAGAGGGGACATGGGTCACCCACTCATAAATAATCCATAAAACAGTAAGGGGACAGAATAAGAAGGATATATGGACATGGTAATGAAATTTGAAGTACATACCATTTGAAATGAAAAACATGGAAGGAAGACAAAAATTAGATTTCTCTTATGAAAATTCGGCATCCTAACGGCGTCACTTAAACTTCAATAAAAAAGAATTGAAAAGATCAAATAGGGTCTCTCATAATATGATCATAAGAGATCAGTGTGATAGATATAGAGATCATACCCCAACATAATAAAAAGGAACTTGAAAGACTTGACATGAAAATCGAACTTGAAAAATGAGAAGGGTGAAAGAATCCCTTAAAAATTCGGCAGCCTAACGGCGTCACTTAAACATTCATAAAACGAAATGATGAGAGTAAGAGGGGATCTCTCATCATATAAACATGAAAAGGGCAGTAAGATGAATATAAAAGAACATCCTCTCACATAATAACATGGAGCATAAAAGGAATGACATAAAAAGGATTACATGAAGAGAAAGAGAGAGGTCGGATCCCTTACCTTAAAACATAACTCTTAAAACTCAAAGGTTCGGACCTTGAGGGCTTGAGGGCACCATGGGAGGACTCCTTGGGAGGTAATGAGACCAGAACTTCGTTGGGGGAGAGTGGGGAGTCGAAAGGATGAGAGGATGGCTTGGTATTTATAGGGAAAGTGAGGGGACAAGGCATTAATGGTAAAGGGACACCTCATTAGTGGTTTTGGAAAAACCATGGGCTTGCCCATGGTATTTTCCCATGGTATTGGCCAATTGGGACACCTCATACCTTATCTCACTATTCATAATTTGAACATATTGATTACAAACTTAATACATCATTTAATGATGTCATTAAACACCCGTAACTTAAAAACTGTATTTTCACTATTCATCGAAAATTCAACTTTCTCAGAATAATCCCAAAATTTCACCTTGACCAAATATCAACGCTCCGATTAAAAATATGAACTCCATTTTATAAAAATAATTTTCTAAATATTTTTAATTTAATTTTTAAATAAAAACACTATTCACCGAAAATTCATTTTTTCAGAAGAAACCCCAAAAATTACAATAGCATAATATCGGTGCTCTGAGTTCAAAAATGAAATCCGTTTTATAAAAATAATTATCTAAATATTTTTAATTAATTTTTCAATTAAAAAAACATTATTCACCCGAAAAAACTAATACTTGAATAATAATTTATGAAACCGTTATTTAACCATTTTATTGAATCACATTACTTAATCAAGGTGCCTGGATTATATTAATACTTTCTTTAAGTGAGATTACTAATCCATTTGGACACATTACTAATCCTAATCATAAAATCACTATTCATAATTTACTATTCATCAAAAATTAAGTTGATCTTATTAGACTCTAAATTTTGTACTGAACATAATTGTAGAAGACCATTTTTCGAAAATCAATACACATTTTTAATTATTTAAGGTTTACACAACCATTTTTAAAATATCCTTTTTCTAAAATTCAACAAAAATATGCATACTATATTTATCCGGTCATTTGAAAATTCATAAACATCATCATAAGAAGAAATCCCAATTTTTATTTAAAACAAAGGATTTCACAAGGCAGTTACGGTCTCCTTACATAGCCCCTTATCCCACCAGCATAGGACCTAAGTGTAAGGTGTGCTAAGGTGAGAGAATCCGAGGGAGGCCCGGCCAACATCGCACGAGTAGTAATTTCTATCAGTTTGAACTTCTCGCGAAGGCGATCCCGTTCTAGCTTTATACGATGAAGTTCAGCTTGGGTTTGGTCCAGAGCAAAGCCCAGTGGTGCTACCTCCTTCCCAAGTTCTGTTAGATGGGCTTCGATTGGTCCAAGACTACTGGGTGAGGCCATCGAATCTTCTTTCTATATTAATTGACCAAGATTACTTTTATTTAGAGACAATAATCAAAACGTTTAGTTTCCAGTGGTCATATTGACCAATGGTCATATAACAGTCAAAAACCAACAGTATCATTTTAATTATACTCATGTTATCAAATGAAACATTTTTGTTGAGTATAAAAATAAAATAACACATAAAATTAGGAAACAATATTTATTCAAAATTTCGGGTTGTTACAATCTTCCCCCCTTAAGAAATTGCGTCCTCGCAATTTTTTTAAAATTAGGTTTTGAAATTTCATTGAAAGTCTCACATCAGAAAAGGAGTCAGTAAAACTATTACTTTAAAAGAGTGAAAGGGAAGTACGAAGGTCACCCGAGTTAGCCCACACTAGGATTCCATGTAGGAAAACATGGACATGGAGGAGAAAACAAAGGGTCAAGTTCTGAGGGAGAGTGACAGAGAACATTATTAGGAGAAAGTTAACCATAAGAAAATCCCAAACTTATGATGTGTGTAAATGATATTTGATTACCTAGTAGGAAACGTAAACCAAAAACATTTTTGTTTTACGTTCCTTTTCATAATTTTGAGGAATTCATTTACAACATAGAACAAAAACATAAGGAAATATATCTACCTTCATGTAGAGTTTCAACCTTTAATAAGTTTCTACCAAATCTAATCTTTTCTCCCAAACGATGATCATTAAAAACTACTTGGTCTCATCAAAACACAAGAATCATCTTCTAGAGAATCACATAATCCACAAAAGATTAACTATCTATTTCTTCTATCTTTAAACATTATACCAAAAACAGAAAGAGTAAGGTTAGACAACTCTTCAAAAAGGAAGAATCCCATAGGAATGGAAACTAATTTTAAATCTTCAATGTTCCATGGTAATACCCAAAGTTTATCATAGACCATCCCATAAATAACGGTCCTTAAAATTCCTCAAAATAAACCAAACTAAGATTGAAACCCAAATACAAGAAGGATTTGATAACATAGTCTTCCAAAATAAACTTCATTGTTAATCTCCAAACAACATCAACCACTCCTAACATCTTATAACAAAATTATCTAAACTAAACATATTTTACCCAAGATAGGTTAATCATTCCCATAAGTAACCTAAATTACTATAAGTCCACCATAAATTCATCGATTCTTCAAAATATAAGTCAACCTTACTTCTCAATAAAAATACCGTAGTAATCTATTTACCTCGATCATATAGGGTCCCTAAAATAGTGAACGTATTCCAAAATAATAATCATCTTTTAATCCCCTAATCACCTCTGTCATATTAATACGACAATCGCCGCATTTCCTATCACATTGGTTTTTGGGACATGTTCTTCCATTTCCTGCCATTAACTAAGAAAAGAAACTATAATTAGGGGCTTATTTACTTAGCTAATAATCATGAAAAGGAAACTTTAAGCATAAAAGGATAAACATGTAGAATAAAAGTATATCCTAACTTGTGATCCCTTAGGTTCCAAACTAGGTTATCCATGATCATATATTCTTATGTGAATCTTTATTTTGTTTTATCCTTGTTCCTTTAATAATGGTTCATACTAAGCTTATGAATTTACCAAAGCATATCCCCTGGGAGTGTCGTAACCAAGAGTGCAGCAAGGCCTGTTGTCGTGTACCAGTTCCCATTCGAGTCTAGCTCAAAGCGGTGTTTTTAGGTTTTACCCCTATGTACATCTGTGCCAGAGCCACCTCTACCTGCCCGTATCCAGACAGGGATTTATTTGCTTGGAAACCCCTTACTCAATACTCACCAAAATACCAGGAAGATTTCCTTTATTTAAACTTTTCTATAGGGTTCTTCATAGATTTTTCATATCCTAATTTCCAAAAATAACTAAACCATCCTTTTATACCAACTATAGAATCCCGCCATTTTATAACATAAACATTCATTACATTACAAAAAATTGAGGATCTTTAAGGTCTAGTGTCTTGGAAACCAGGAACATAATACATGAAAACAACATAAAACATTCTTCTTAAACACTTGAAAGGCTTCTCCTTAAGTTCATCCTAGGTTCATTACTGCATCTCATAACCTGGGGACATACATCAAAAGAAAGGGTGAGCAGAAGGCCCAGTAAGGGAAACAAGAGGAACATTTTACATGTGAACTTGAGATACTTCAATAAGGACATGAAAAGAACTTTAAGGCATGAGAAAGAAATCATGAGGCATTTCATAATAAAAATAAAATTTTCCATAACTTGAAGATGTGGCTACATCATTTAACATAGAAAATCATGAACATATCACTAAGGTCCATCCCCAAGGTGTCATTTGAAAATTACCAAGGTTATTCACCAAGGTATCGTGAAAATTGTAATCTCTAGTGGTTACATCATTACCCAATGCACTGGAGCGCTATCAGGGTGTACCCTTAAATTTTCCTTTATTATCATATGAGCCACATATATCATCATCAAAAATTTCATAAATAACCCACATAGAATAAAATAAATGGGTTTCATTTCATAATCATAACGTTTTAAAAACTGCTTTAAAGATATGATCTTTACGGCACTTTAAACCCACGGAAGGGAAAGTGGGTCTCATATATGTAAACCCCAGAATTTAAAATAGAACATTTTGATATATATGTGAATACCCTTGTAGAAATAAGAGCTTTGAGTATTCACTTTATAACATAAAATAATTTTGAGAAAAGAGAGAGAGGCATTTTGAGACGAAAATTCTGCAGCATAACGGCTATGTTTCGGGGTTTTAGAAAACATTGAAAAGAGAGCGGACATGGGTCACCCACTCATAAATGATCCATAAAAAAGTAAGGGGACAGAATAAGAAGGATATATGGACATGGTAATTAAATTTGAAGTACATACCATTTGAAATGAAAAACTTGGAAGGAAGACAAAAATTAGATTTCCCTTATGAAAATTCGGCAGCCTAACGGCGTCACTTAAACTTCAATAAAAAAGAATTGACAAGATCAAATAGGATCTCTCATCATATGATCATAAGAGATCAGTATGATATATATAGAGATCATACCCCAACATAATAAAAAGGAACTTGAAAGACTTGACATGAAAATCGAACTTGAAAAATGAGAAGGGTGAAAGAATCCCTTAAAAATTCGGCAGCCTAACGGCATCACTTAAATATTCATAAAACGAAATGATGAGAGTAAGAGGGGATCTCTCATCATATAAACATGAAAAGGGAATTAAGAGGAAAATAAAAGAACATCCTCTCACATAATAACATGGAGCATAAAAGGAATGACATAAAAAGGATTACATGAAGAGAAAGAGAGAGGTCGGATCCCTTACCTTAAAACATAACTCTTAAAACTCAAAGGTTGGGACCTTGAGGGCTTGGGGGCACCATGGGAGGACTCCTTGGGAGGTAATGAGACCATAACTTCGTTGGGGGAGAGTGGGGAGTCGAAAGGATGAGAGGATGGCTTGGTATTTATAGGGAAAGTGAGGGGACAAGGCATTAAAGGCAAAGGGACACCTCATTAGTGGTTTTGGCAAAACCATGGGCTTGCCCATGGTATTTGCCCATGGTATTGGCCACTTGGGACACCTCATACCTTATCTCACTATTCATAATTCGAACATATTTATTACAAACTTAATACATCATTTAATGATGTCATTAAACACCCGTAACTTAAAAACTGTATTTTCACTATTCATCAAAAATTCAACTTTCTCAGAATAATCCCAAAATTTCACCTTAACCAAATATCAACGCTCTGATTACAAATATGAACTCCATTTTATAAAAATATTTTTCTAAATATTTTTAATTTAATTTTTAAATAAAAACACTATTCATCGAAAATTCATTTTTTTCAGAAAAAACTCCAAAAATTACCGTAGCATAATATCGGTGCTCTGAGTTCAAAAATGAAATCCATTTTATAAAAATAATTATCTAAATATTTTTAATTAAATTTTTAATTAAAAAACACTATTCACCCGAAAAAACTAATACTTGAATAATAATTTATGAAACCGTTATTTAACCATTTTATTGAATCACATTACTTAATCAAGGTGCCTAGATTATATTAATACTTTCTTTAAATGAGATTACTAATCCATTTGGACACATTACTAATCCTAATCATAAAATCACTATTCATAATTTACTATTCATCAAAAATTACGTTGATCTTATTAGACTCTAAATTTCGTACTGAACATAATTGTAGAAGACCATTTTTCGAAAATCAATACACATTTTTAATTATTTAAGGTTTACACAACCATTTTTAAAATATCCTTTTTCTAAAATTCATCAAAAATATGCATACTATATTTATCCGGACATTTGAAAATTCATAAACTTCATCATAAGAAGAAATCCCAATTTTTATTTAAAACAAAGGATTTCACAAGGCAGTTACAGTCTCCTTACATAGCCCCTTATCACACCAGCATAGGACCTAAGTGTAAGGTGTGCTAAGGTGAGAGAATCCGAGGGAGGCCCGGCCAACATCGCACGAGTAGTAATTTCTATCAGTTTGAACTTCTCGCAAAGGTGATCCTGTTCTAGCTTTATACGATGAAGTTCAGCTTGGGTTTGGTTCAGAGCAAAGCCCAGTGGTTCTACCTCCTTCCCAAGTTCTGTTAGATGGGCTTCGATTGGTCCAAGACTACTGGGTGAGGCCATCGAATCTTCTTTCTATATTAATTGACCAAGATTACTTGTATTTAGAGACAATAATCAAAACGTTTAGTTTCCAGTGGTCATATTGACCAATGGTCATATAACAGTCAAAAACCAACAGTATCATTTTAATTATACTCATGTTATCAAATGAAACATTTTTGTTGAGTATAAAAATAAAATAACACATAAAATTAGGAAACAAGATTTATTCGAAATTTCGGGTTGTTACATATAATTTTTGAAATTATCATACCAAAAATATATTGTGGGGAAATTTTTATATTTTTCTAGAATGTTTAACTTTTCAGTGAAAAGAGAAAAATAATGATTTTTTTTTGGAAACATATATTATATTTTAAATCATTTAAAAAGTAATATTCTATTTTTGGATTATTTAAAATTTTAGTTGTTAATTTTTATTAAAATTAATCATATTATATAATTTTTAATGAATTTTATACTTGAATTTGGTTTAAAAACATTTTATACATAAACTTTGTTTTGTAAAAACTGTTTTTAGTTGAATTAAGGGTTTTAATGTTAAATCAACCTCTTTCACTAATATAAACTGGATCATAAAAAATGGATTAAATATTTGGAATAATGATGTCTAAATTTGGTAAATATTCTACTTTTATTTTTAGTCATTATGAATGTTATCCCTTTAAATTTTGATGGCATGGTAAAAGTACACTTAGTTAATTAGGGTAGAAATAATATTGATAAAGACTATATTGTAACTCTAATAAGTGTTTTCATTTTATTATATGATCATATTTCATTCATCACATCCAAAATTCTAATTTATGATTTTTTTTCCATATGGCCATTATTTTTACCTTTAAAATATTTTATTTAAGGAAAAGTAAAAAATATCATTCTCTTTCTATTATAATATTAAATTTTTTGTAATGTGGATAGAAATGAGGTATATTATGTTAAAAATTTTAATTTTAAATATAAATAATATTTATTTATCATGGTAATGTATTTATAACTTTTACTGATGAAATAATGACCTTAAATTCCAACACGACGTCAATAGAGTATTTATTCTATTAATAGAAAAATAAAAACAATGATTTTAAAATTATGAATGGTAATATGGGTTGAATGAATTATAGTTTTCCATTATTTTTTAGATAATAATGAAAATTATAGGTAGGTTTTAATTCCTTTTATTCAAATTCCATTTCGTCTTAAGTTTTATAAGTCATAATAAATGTCGAGTTCCAAAATTGACATTAATGTTATTTTATATTATGAAATATTGTATTAAATGATATAAAAATCCATAAAATCATATTTTCAGAAACTTTATTGAGATATGTATTCAAATATAAAAAAATTTCAATTTATGTCTAGATTATATTTTTATAGTACCTTTCCTAACCCATAAAGGTAAAAATATCTAATTCTGTATTAATTGTCAAAAATGGTTTAAACTACTTAAAACAAAAGTATAATAGTGAAAAATATCCTAAATGTGTACAATTTTTATTATATTAGAGGATTTAGACTCTTTGTCATCTTATATTCAAATAATATCAATTTTGAACCATTTGAACGTGAAAATTTAATTATTTTAATTTAATACTTTATGAAATTCCAAGAGTTCCCCTCCCCATTCTCATTAAAGGCCACCGCCTCTCTTATTTTCACCACACTATAAATTTTTTTTTCTCATACAATAATTTGAAAAATCCTTTCTATAAATCCCTCCCCATGTCTTATATTCCTTGGTTTGATCATAAAGATTAATCTATGAATGTAATTGGTGTAAACCATGATGTTTTCTAAAGAATAGGTATAACTCTTAATAATGAATTTATGTTTTATTTATTCTTATACCTCGATCTAAAATTATTCAGACATGTTGAAATAATAACACTAGTAGATCTAATATACTGATATGTAATTATTTTATTTACATAACCAATATCCATATCACCATCCATCAAATAAAAATAGAAACAATCATTCATTTGTATAGTGCACTACCACCTTGAGAACTGATGTAATTCATTTTCCATCACAACCAATTATCGCCTATTATATACATAAATAGAATAAAATGAAAGAAAATAATTCATTCTCTTGAAAAAACTAGAGGATAATAAAATTCATGCGACTCTTGTAAGGTATATCCAAAAATTTCATCATCAAAAATATAATAATAATAAATCCCAATAAATATTTAGATTAAAACATAAAACCATTACCATGATTATAGAATTTAAATAATAATTCACAAGAGAGAATAACATAAAATTAAAATTTAAAATTCATGAAAAATGGATATTAATGGTACAACAATTAAATGGGGGGTATATAAAACTAATATGATATTTTTAAATGACATAATATATGTACCAAGGAATGTAAATTGAGAATAAAAAACCTTACCTTATGTTTTACATGCTTTGAAAGCTCCATAAAAAAATTAGATCCACAAAGAAACATGAAGACATAGAACATAATCTTATCAAATTTAAATTCACACTTAATTATTTCAAAACATAGTAATTTATGTATAATTATAATATGATTAATAGAAATCATGTTATGAAATACAATACCACTAGGTAAATTTCAAGCCAATTCCACTTGGATGAAATAATTTGATTCGAAATGTAAAATACCATGTAGAATGAAGGATTTATAATTTTTAATGTAAAATATAAGTATACAACCCATATAAAATAAATTGTTTCATAACATTAAAATATACCTTAATGAAATGAAATTGAGAAAAAAATCCCTTATATCAAGTTCAACTCATCACATACATTCTTTCATCGCATATTTTAATAGAAAAAAATTCCCTTAGTATTTTGAAATTAATGTAAACAAATTATTTAAAAATATTCCATTTGAAAAAAAAAATTGGAATATAGTCCAAAGGCACATAAAATGTATTTTATAATTCTAGCTAACAAATCATAACATACATATATATTACATAATTTTAGAAGAATATTCAGCACATTATAAAAATATATTCCCAAGGAAAATAATATATGGGTTTATTTTGGAACATGGAATCATAATCATCTAAATTTTTTAATGATCTTCAATATCTCCCTTAAAGATATTCCCCTTTTAAACTAATTCTTAAAACCTTTTTCAAAACCCAAGGAAATGATACATAAGAAATGGATGAGTTCATATTCTCAATAAGGGTAAACAAGGGATATATTTAAGTATTACATAAACATAAGGATATCAAAACATGATCCTAAAATTATATAATCATTCCCTACATATGAAAGATCATAATCAAGAGTCATGGCATAAATATTGGTAGTTCTGAGACATGAATCTCAAGGGAATCAAGAGAATATTCCCCAAGACCATAATAGTGGAATAAGACATTATATTTTTTCATACACATAATTATAGTAAATACTATGTGAGGGATACATACCAAGACCTTAATAACATGTTTGTATTGGGATAATAACACATGTACCTACTTTGGGCTTGGGATTCCCTAACATATATATCTTATATCAGGATTGTAATTCCCTCATATGTACACTCTATTTTTGGGCTATAGATACCCCATGGGCATCGTCTTATTTGGGGCTTGGGATTCCATCCATTGTATGGACTTATTTCAATTTTGGGATGACTTTTCGTGTACTCACTTTTTTTGGTATTGGGATTCCCTTCCATGTAACTGCTTGATTCTGGCTTGGTATTCCCTCCAATGCACCCTCTTGTTTTGGGATTGGGATACCCTCATGTGTACCCTCTTGTTTTGGTTTTGGGATTCCCTATAGTGTACCCTATTGTTTTTGGATTTGGATTCCCTCTCATGAACCCTCTTGTTTTTGTATTGGGTTGCCATCATGTTTACCCTCTTATTTTGGGATTGGGATTCCCTACTATGTACATTCTTTTTTGCGGAATGGGATTCAACTCCATGTACAATTTGATCTCATAAAGAATTTATTATTTCCCAATTCATTTTAGGGAGATATTTTCCCAACCCATCACATAATAAAAACATACATAGATGTTCCCAAAGATAACTTCACATTCATTATTTCCTAACCCCTAAAAAATATTTTTTCGTAAACATTATATAATAACCCATGAAATAAAATGGGTATCATAATAAATTCATCATATCATTTCCTATGGAAAACATATAGTTCTCATAATCATCTCATCAAATCATAACTCATGAAATTAAGTAGGTATCAAAAGAATATAACCTGTGGAATAAAATAGGTATCATAAACCTCACTCCATCAAATCATAAACCATTAAATAAAGAATATGCATGGTATTATTGAAATATATCACCATTAATGAATAAAATATAAAAAATTATATCATATTATATGGATAATTATATTTAATAGTCACATGGAACATTTCTAAAGAAAAATAATTTTGCATTGGAAATAGCATTACTATAACATGAAACATTTTCAAAATCCATTTTTTTGAAAACTACATTGAATAAATTATACAAGAAGCATTTAAAAACTATAAATCATTTATTAACAAAAATTACTTTCTTATTTCAAAATTCATTTTCAAACATAAAACCTTCTAAAAACTATATTCTTTGAGAATAACCTTGAGAACTTATAATGGAAGCTTAAAAACATTTTGAAATAATTTTCTTTGAAAATATAATTGAATACATATAAAAATATATTAAAACCATAAAATAAATTAAAATAAATTTCCTTGAAAATTATATTATAATGTCATATATTAGAAAAACATTTGAAAATATTTTTGAAGACATTTTTTTTGAATAAAACAGATTTCTGATTGTAGGGAAAAATAAGATCATATTTTATGAAAAACATTTTATTATTTATCATAATTAACTAATAGTGTAATATTGATACTGATACATGAAAATATAATTAATAACTAGTGTATAAGAAATTTATTAGTGTTTTTTATATATGTATCATAAGATTTCATTAATGGAATCATAATCGTAAACAATCCCCATAAATGATAAGATTGAAGCAATAAACTCATACCTCATTAGTAAATATGGATCATAATCCCCATAAAATAATAATATTTAATACAGCCTAAAATATAATGAAAATATTTATATTCATTATATTACATGTCAAAGGGTAGTATATACATCCCATAGAAAAATATAGATTCATAACCTGACATGCATCTCAAAGAATGAAAATTGAGAGAAAAATTACTTTTCTGATTTGGTAACAATTGAAACATAAACCCCATTAAGTAAATATCATAAATTTGATTTTTAAATACCCATATATATAAGTATAATATTAATATAATAAATTCATGGGTAGTATATACAACACACAAATGAATTGTTTGGGGAATAAGGGATGTATCTCAAATATATGAAAGGTGAGATGAGAAAACCCTTACCACATGGATAACTTTAGAATCAGGATCCCAATGAAAGAATAACCTAAATAAGAGATTTTAATATTATTAAATTAATTAAATTAATTATATAAAATTTTATAGGGTAGTATATACACCACACAAATGAAGTGAGTGGTGAATGTGGCATGTATCTCATGGAAATAAAAAGTTATATAAAATTCTCCTATCTTAAGTCTTGATATAATTCATACACATTGAAACCTATTTGATTATAAATATATGTTTATTATAAATATTTAAATACCAATATAACTATATCTAATACAATATATTATTTTATTATGAATTTATATTACCCATTTATTAACAGTTCCATGTTGATGTTACGATTGGAATAATATCTGCATTGTTTTTCGTATGTGTTTTGACTTGTTAATGATGGAAATCTTACTTAGACCATGATTTATTTATTTACATAATTTAAAAATGATATAAATATCATATATATTCAGTATATAAATATTTATAATAATCTATCAAATATAAAAATGTTAAATGGAATACACCATTCATGGAAATGGTAGGCCGTACATACGCATGAATGATGTTACAGTTTTATTATCATTTTAAAAGATAGTAAGTAAAGAAATATAATTATATATATATTATAATTAGAGTATAATTATTATTTCATATATATAATATAATTTTACTAATCCAATAATTTATAAATTCCATGTAAAGTGTGAACGAATCACATCGCTTTAAGGAGGCGGTTTCCCACACATTCACAAACTTATATTATTTAAATAAAATTGAAAGCATGAAGTTATGTATTATGTAATAATATAAGAAGTATAAATACATCATAAATAAACTATATATCATATTAGAACCTAATTTCCATAATAATATCCACTATGAGGGGTGGTAAAGGAAAAACGAACAACATCATTTCGTGAGGCGGTAGTCTATTGTAAACATGGACGATAAGTTCATTATCAATTATACGGAGGTGTGTGTAATTGTAGGGAAAAACCATATAATAAAATAATATATATATATATATATATATTTAGGAAACTCATTTTGTTATATAATCTTGGAATAAATTTCTTTGAATGGTGTAGAATGAAAATAAAACAAAGGGCTTTTGGAAGGATGTTACCTCTTCTTTGGGAAACTCCTCTTGGTTTTCACCAAAGGGATTAACTCATTAAATATACTCTAAAATCGAGGATTATATGATGATTTAAGGTATTTTGGGATTATATTGGGGTATATTTTGTCTGATAAAAATGGCTTTAGAGTTTTGAATTAGTGAGAGGGGTGAGTGCCATTTTATAGTGGAGGAGTTGCATTCCTTTAAATTATAAAATTAAAAATCCACCCATGTTTTTCCCTTTTCAAGTGGATTAAATAATTGTAAAAATCCTGGAAAAGGGAATATAGGGAATAAATATGAATATGATATTCATTTTTTATATGATTGTGGGTCATTTTGGGCCTTATGTTTAAGGTTTATACATTTTTTATGTTAATTTTTCTCTTAATTACTCCAATAATTTTTAATCACTTTCGCTAATACTTTTGGTAAAAAAGAGTTAAAATTGTTATAAAGTATAAAATATTATTATTAAAAATATTTAACCCATTTTTACAAATTAAAATATCATTATATCCTAAAATTAATTTAAATTTAATCCCACGGATGGGATGGCAAAGTGGGTTTGTAAAGTAAAAATGTTCAAAAGTTTGAAATGCGTTTTTATCAAATTTCAATGTGAAATTGATTACAATACCCTATATTAATTTTTTTTAATATTTACCTAATTAAACATTAAATAAAATTATAAATATAATTTATCCCTATAAAGTATTTATACAAAGATCACTTTTGAATTATAATTATGCATTTATCACTATTCATTAAAATAAAAAACTTCTCCGAAAAATACCACAAAATCACCCAAAGTAAATTATGATATTATGATTTAAATATTCAGTTTATTTGGTCAAATATAAATTATAATTTTGTCAAAATTTATATTTATAATGAGTTATTCATTAAAATGAGGTAAAATTACCTTTTGGAAGAATGCTTGTTTTTATTCATAAAATTCGATTTGTAATTTGGTTATAACAACCAAATTTATTTTATGAGTATAAATTTTTTTTATTTAATATATAATATATAAAATGTATTCAAAACACTAATCAAAATATGTTTTTTTAAATTATCGTGATAATTTTTTTTTATATAGAAAAATAATTTTATTTGAAATGAAATTTATTTATTTTGAAATAGTTATTACATTTATTTCTAACTAATTGATAACCAAATAATAAATTTTATATACATGTGTAAACCATTGTTTTGTATTTTAGTTAATATCATTCATATCTTCCATTCTAATGGTTAGGTGATAATTATCTTATTATTTTAATAATACTATATTATTTTTTGTTAAAACATGGTCTTGCGTGTAACCCAATGTATGAAAGGGACTCAGTATTGTGTGTAACAAAAACCAAGCATAGTGTTTCACATACCACAAGATACTCTATGTGTTTCATGCATTTCAATATTGACATGGTGTTAGGTACAAATAAAAAATAACTTGGTACATTTATTTGACATAAGATAAATTTAGTGTTTCCCAAAATGCATAATTTCAAAAATATATAATTAAATTGAAAAAAATAGATCACAAAAACATCGGGTATTACGATATATCCCCTAAAAAATAATTTTAACCTCTAATTTTTGGGTTATCAATGGTTTAACACTTCAAATTTCTTTTCATAGAAAACTAGATTGTAAAAATGAATACTAAAAATTCCTTTTAAAAGGGAGAGTTAGAAACATAATGTTTACCCAAAGTGACTCATAATTAATTTTCCAAATAGTAGAACATAGGTGTCAATAAAAAACATGGACATGGAAGAAATGCTAAAATAATAATGGATTTGATAAAGATCACTGATCACAAGAAAGTAGTAAATGAAGATAAAGTTATCAATAATAAAAACATATATTGAAGAAGCATGAAAGAGTTCATTGATATAATCAAAGATGATGATAATAAGACAATATTTTATTTCAAGACCCATTTCCTAAAGTTTAATACTTTTTCACAAGAAGATATACTTACTTGATTTCATTCTCTATCATAAGAAAAGTATCAACCTTTTTGTTATGTCTTGACCAATTTCCACTTCAACTATTACTATAAAAAATGAAGGTGGATTTCTCATTCTCGAATCAATGAAACATCTTGTGATCCATGATAATTAATCCCATATATCTTCAATTTCCATCAACAGAAAGTGGTTTGAACAAGTTATCAAATATTCATAAATCCTCTTATAGTGAGATAATAGTTTAATCTCAAAAAAAATCATCTTAATATTAACATAAAATTTATATAAATGGTAATCCTTAGAACCATTCCAGAAGATAAAAATTAAAAACATTAGAAATTAGGCCACTAAGTTTATCAAAAAAACATACCATTTATCCCCCATGTATCATTAAGTCTCTCTTGGTTGTCACATTAAAAACATGTGAATACCGTTATTATGTTTTATCTTAAAACATGGTAATAACCTAAATCACCATAAAACCTTATTGAAAACATTCATTATTTATTATTAAAAATATTATTGGTTATATTCCTTAAATAAAAAAATATATACAAACATCATCCTTGATAACATAGACCAATTTTTCAAAAAAAAACTTATCAGATCTAAGGCCATCGATACTACCCTATTTACATTATCCAAATCAATAATTTCTTTATCTAAGCTATTCTAAAAATCTTGATCACATTAAGGGTTACCAAACCATAATGAAAATATCAATTTTCTAAGTGTTCATCACTATTTGACATACCATATTCAATCCATTAATAAAAAATAAAACTAAAAATACATATATATTTTTGATTTATATAACATAATCTTTAAATTAAAAAACATATACACTTCAATCATACAACTTTATTCTTTAACCATTACTCATGCTTCATCATCTAATTCATTAATACCCCTTCAAATAATCTTAAATATAAGTCTTGTCTTGAGTATCCTCAATCTTAATATAATAAGTCTTCTTATGTTTAATGTAAACAATTATTTAAGAACATCACATACCATTCACATTTTGTTTTTGGTCCCTTTATCTTTAGCAGCATATCCAATACTCATAAAACCTTCCTGATTCCCTTCATGATATTTCCACATAGGAAATATACATCAATAAGTACTATAACATCCAAATCTAAAACTTTTAATTTCAACCAAGTTCTTTCTGGTTCTCATCATTGACCATAACTAGAAAGTATTGTTTTAAAAACACTTATCAAAAAATAAAACTACATAATCATGAAAAATCACGTATAGGATGTCTAAATCATGCCAAATAAAATTTTAATACCTGCCATCTTAGGTTTATTCTAGGTTATTCACAGTCATAGTCTATTTAAATCCTTCATTATTGATCACAAATAGTTTTTAAATTCCAATATCATATACCTTGGAGTGTCAAATGAGGTGCGCAGTAGGGCCCATGTTGGTACACCAATTCCCGATCAAGTCTAGATTAATACAGGTTTTTGGGGTTGTTTCCCCAGTGTACATCTATGTTAGAGCCAAATCCACTTATAATATCCAAATATGTATGTATTTCTAAGAAACCAATCGCACTATCCTTTACCAATATTACAATGAATTTTTCTAAACATCAACTCATCATTAGATTTATATTTTGATATATCTCTAGACATATCCTTAGAAATATACCTAGGGATCTCACTAAATTTTATTAATCCTAGTTTCCAATGGCTGAATGAACATTTACATTGATCCAATCTATAGAGACCCAGACTTAACATACATGGATATTAAATCCTTTTATATTAATATTCATCACATTACAAAAATAAATTCATAAAGACCGTATTAGTTTTGTGTCATTAAAAACATAGAATCATAATCATATAACTTGGTGAAATATCTTAAAAATATCCCTTAATGATTTTCCACTTTTATAATTCCTACATAAAAAAATTCTTCATAACCCGGGGGAAAGGAAACATAAGAAAAGGGTGGGATAATATGTTAAGGGTAAATACTGGATATATGTAAGCATAAAAAACATAAGGGTGTGAGAACACAATCATAACATTATTATATCATACCCTACATATTGAAGATCATAATCAAGATTCATGGCCTGAAGATTGGTAGTTCATCATTCATGAATCATAAGGGAATCCAGAGCATAATACATGAGATAATAATAGAGAAGAAAGACACAATATTTTGGCATACACATAAACATAGAAAATCCTATGTAAAGGCCACATACTAGGTCCTTCATAACATGTTATGCTTGGGATAAAATCCATGTACCTAATTTAGGATTGGTATTACCTCCATTAATATTATAACTAATAAAGGGTATTGTGTGACAACTATCACATCTTTACACCCTCACTACTAGTCGACATCCTATGATGTATGGGGAGGTGTTCTTAAAGCCAAGAAGTACTCTAACCCTAAGCACTAATCAAAAAGAAAATTGGGTCAGTGTGATACAAAAAGTATCATATTAGTTCATGACATGGAATAAGTATCTGTATTTTTCTAGATACAAAGGATATAAATTTTTATTCTTGTATTTGATCTTACTATTTGGGTTATGGTATAAATAATACTGAGTTGTTATTGGAAAAAGTTAAAGAACTCGTGTTTGGGTGCCTGCAACACCATGCACGGGGGATATACCAAGGTACTAGGGGTGGGAAATTTTTTTATACTTTTCTATTTTATAGTTTATTTGATTTCCATCTTGAGTGGTGCACTTGGAAATGATGGTTACTATTTTATGGGTTTTGGACCTTATCCTAGTTTAGAAAAGGGGGAGTGATTATACATTATGATAGGCTTTTGGGAACATGTGATGTGTTTTTTCATATGATCATTATTCATAACCTAGACTGTTCTATTAGTGGTTGGGTTTTTTAAAGTGTCAAAAAGGGACGTTAAATAGTGTTTTTCTTATTGACCTCTCTTTGGTGAAATTCTACTTATTTGCCCCAAGTTTTTGGCTCTAATGAGATCTGTATTTGATGTGATGTGACAGTACACATGTGATATATAGGAATAACCTTGATATGGGTTGGTAGGGATTATGATATTAGGTGATTTATTCAAATTGTAAAGAAAGGAAGATAAACAGTGTTTTCTTACATAGCATATATTTGGTGGAATAATACTTATATACCTTAGATGATATGTAATGTCTGACAATAGTAAGGAATGGTGAGGGGCCAAGAGGCTGGAATATGTTTGATGTCAGAATCAGATGGGGGTAGTCATGGGGGCATGAGGCCAGATAACTTTGACCCCTGAATCTGATATGGGTAGGTGAGGAACCTTGAGTCCGGATATCGTGTTTCATGGTTTGGTAGGGGAGAGTAATGGTAGTGAGATTTCATTTACTATTAATTACTGAACTATTTGAGATATTATATATATATATATATATATTAATGGTTTTCTGACCATTATATTAGTATTTAGTGGGATGCCACCTAGAAGGCGTCTAGTGGAGTATCAGGAAGTCAGTGATTTGGTGTTGTGTGAGCATCCATAGGATGAGGCCCCAGAGGTTTGGGTAGATTATGAGCCATAGGTATAGGCTCTAGTACATATATTACACCCATGTGATACGGTAGCTTTGGGATATTTATTAATGAGAAGCTCAAGGTGAGCCTGGTACATGTTATAGAAGGCATCGATAGGGGAACTCAAGGAGCTGAGCTATCGATGGAATATCATTCTCAATAGTTCAATTTGAATAACCCCAAGTATTTCATGGTGGGGGTGGACCAAAAGATATTGATAACTGGATATAGTTAGGCCATATCATCTTCAACCAGCTCTAGACACCCCCAGGATAGAGGGTGAATTTGTAAATGTACCAACAAAGAACTGGTAGGATGTATAGGTATAGTAAGGATTACATAAGGGAATATCCTCCAATCATTTTGAGGTCAGATTCTTTGAGAAATTATTTATATATATTCTCTAGGAGATATATCTCAAGATTTATGGAACCTTAAATAGGAATAGATGTCGGTTATGGACTATGTAGCTACATTCGTAGACTTCTCTCATTTAACACATGGTATGGTGTGAGATGATACATCGATAGTGAGGTGTTTTGAGGATGGTGTACAAAATGTCATCGGGGTGCATGTAGACATATTCAGGTTTTCACAAATCTCAATGGCTAAGAATTAAGCGATTATAGCTGAGTGAAATTTAATAGACCATTCATACTCAATCCAGGCGATGGCTTCAAGTATTCCTATAAGTGATGATTCAGATAGTTGGAAGAGAGGTCTTGAAGAGTCTTACTAATGAATTAATTCCAAAGACTCGACCATGACATTGAGGAGTGGGAGTTCAATGGAGTGTTTCGAGTGTGGGATGATGATACATGTGCATATTCAGTGTGACTGGGAATCAAAGGAATGTCGACTATGCGGCCATGTTGGTAATCTCAATAGGTTATATAAGAATCCTTATAATACAACTAGTAGCAAGGAATCAAGAAATACTCGGGTGTATGATGTCGAACCAGTAGGGGAATCGAGAGTTGGTAGCTGAGATTTAGCTGCATATGGAGGTCATGGAATAGAAAGTGGGACCCAACAATCAGGTCAGTGGTTGATAGCTACTATAGATCCATAGGGAGAAAATGCCTCAGGTATTCGGGCTTTAGGCTAGTTTCACACAGTACGGCTTCGAAGAACAAAAAAAATTTAGGTATCAAACTATAGTTAGAGCTAAAATGTGGGCATGATCATGGTGATTTTTATTTTTCATGTCCCTTTTATAGGATTGTTCATTTTTGGGTGTATAAGGTGAACCAGATGTTTTGGACTAACCGTATTATGGTTAGTATGTTGGAAACAGCTTGCATGCATGATATATATATATATATATTATGTTTATGGAACTATTATTTATTATGGGAATCGATGGATTCTTGAATTTTTTAAGATGTGTAGGCATCAGGATAGTCTGTATGGGCTTGTATATTTATATATAATGTCGGATTTATAAAACATGCGTAGTAATGTGGGAATATGATGAGATGTTTGATTTTATTGGTGTCAGATGTAATATTTGTACATTTGGGAATATAATGAGAAGTAGGACATCATAGGTTCCATGAGATACATGGGAATGTGGGTGGAATATACTGAGATTTGGTACATGGTGGTTTTTAGTTATGATACATGCATGATTTGGGAACCAGAAAAATTGAAGGAGTTATTATGTTTCATGGGAGGACTTTAGAGTCTAGGGATGGTTTGATGGACCATCATAATTGTGAGTATTGGGTTGGGAAGTAATCAAGGAAGGTAAATCCTAAGGTGGGGAGTGCCTTGATAGATTTGACCTGTGACTTTATGACTGGTGTTGATCGGGAAGGTTTTAAATGTGATTATTAAGTTTGGAACTATCTACAGGTATGGATTGAAAAAATGGAGATGATCTATATTGAGGTAGGATGAATGTAATATCCTGGGTTTTTGGAGCATGTGAAAATCCACACTCCACTTGGATTTTAATGTTTCATGAGTTGGAAATATTTATTTTTTCTCATCGTAATATAATTATTGGAGTTTCTTTGATCGAAGTCCTTTTCATTGGATCAGTTTAGAGTCTTGTCAAGTGCCTCAATATTTAATGTTAATTTCAAGTGCATTAGAGTCTAAAACCCCAAATTTTTAGGTTTAATACAAAGAGGGTCAAAATTTGGACAAACTATGAGGCCTCCCATGGGTAACCATGTCTCCCTCCTTTATTATGTGAAATTTAAAAATCCATGAATAATGCAGTCCTCATCCATACAGGGTGTTATGTAGTTTTAGAAGAAGTTTCACATAGATTTTTCACATGATTTGGAAAACCGTATGAGCCATACATTCATGGTGTGGTTCCTAGATAGTGGGTGTCGCATGTCTGGTGTAGAGATAGCCAAATTATGGGGCCAAACAATGAGTATCATTAAAACGGGAAAAGTATCATTTTACCATTCCTCTGTATTTGATAATTCTTCCCCCTTTTCTTCTCTACCCATGAATATATAAGTGAGGAGCCCTACACATATTACTCCCCTAGTTTTTTATCCAAATACTCTATATGATATCTATTTTGATCACTATCTGTCTTGTTGGAACCACATTGGTAATGCATTCAATCAGTTAGCCTCCTATCTTATCATCCATTCTTATATGGTGAACTCGATTAGTGAGAACCGGTTTATCCTTTTTAGGGATTTCATCTAAATTTATGATTTTTTATGAATTGTTTGGAGTTATAGGATTATATCATATGAGTGATAATCTACCAGTACATGGTAGGTGGTTCTTAACATTA
Source organism: Viscum album (assembly GCA_963277665.1). Classification (NCBI taxonomy): domain Eukaryota; kingdom Viridiplantae; phylum Streptophyta; class Magnoliopsida; order Santalales; family Viscaceae; genus Viscum; species Viscum album. The sequence goes on along the minus strand of OY728156.1, from coordinate 153,150,995 downwards.
TTTTTTATTTTTAGTGTTTTTAAGGGGTGCGTTTTTGAGTGCATCATAGGGTTTTCTTAGAGATCCCATAATAACATAATTCTCGTCTTTTGAATTTAATTAATTGATAATATTAGATTCCCCTAGGCATTATTTTTCTCCCCTAAAAAATTATAGGTTGAGAAAGGGGTTGGGACCAGCATGGAATGATTTTTCCAGACATTCTATTTTATTCAAATTGAATGTTTGCACAATGCTCCTTGGTTCCATGGGAGTGTAATGGGCTTGTCCCAAGTATTGAGGTGTTGATGACCACATGGACTGAGGTGATGTTATTTTTTAGCCTGGTTGAGGCTCAAGACATATGAGGTGATGTTGATCACTAGGTTGGGTGACTTGGTTTTCAGGATTAGGGGACTAGGTTGTCAGGTTATATGCATGGCCTATCAAATATTTGATGGTGTTGACCATCAGGATTAGTGAATTGGTCATAGGGGAATTATGTTCCTAGATGACGTGTCTTAGGAACATGATGGTGATTTATGGTCACCATGATTGGCTGAAGAACTATTAGTGTCATTTTCACACAGATAAGCCTTAGATGATTAGGTGGTGTCAACCAATCACATGGGTAGAGGCCATTGTTAGTTGCAGTTTAGGTTGGTGTTGACCATTAATAATGTTGGATGTGAATTCCATAGAAAGACATGAGGATGATGAGGATCCATCAGTTGATGGGGATGATATCATCTGTTGGGGGATGAGGGTCTCTATATGTTATGGATGTTAGGCTGAGATTATTTTGGAGGACCGATATTTTTGATCCTCAAGACATCGTCTAGTAAGCTGAATATGTTTATTATTTGGAAGAAATATATTTTTGTTCCTTGGGACATCAATATTTTAGCTAAAGAGAAATTTTTAGAAGGGGTTTTAAGTGCCATGTACTGAATTTTTGGGTGTGACTCTTTGGATGAAGATACTTGATGGATGGAATGAGGTGTCAATGACATGGTTGTTGGTGGAACCTAAATTTTCAACTAGATAGATTCTTGTAATTGGATGCCTTGGGATTCATTTTATGGATCCTCATCCCTGTAGTTATATATATATGAAATTGTGTATCCATAATCCTTATATGAAATTAGGGGGTATGTGGAACACCAGTGTTGCTCAAAGTAGGTGATTTCATCCTTATTGCTATTGAGCACACAAAAATAAAGTTATTTATTTATTATAAATGTTTTATTTTATTTATATTTAAACATTTTATTTATCGTAGATTTTAGTGATGAACACATTGGTGGTGAAATAATAATATTATTCTCACACGCCATATGGTCACTTCAATATGTGTGTAGAAATTATGATTCTACAAGCTTGTAAGGGTTTGATATTAAGACATGGACAATTGTGATCTTGTTGTAATTCATATCATGGAATGGATGGTAAGGGACCATAGAGGTTCATTTATCAGCTAAAGTTTACTTTTGAGTTCATTTATTTTTTCATTCATATTATATGTATGTACTGGTGGTTGTCCATGGGAAACCATTTCTTTATATTTAAATGAATAAACTGACATGATGTAGCATGTTTTGTTTTATTATACAAATGGTATGTTTGGTTATTTTTTTTTCTTCTCCCAATTATTGCTTCCACTATTTTTGTTATTGATTCTTCTATAGTGGGTTAATATTTCTATATTTTTATGTCCTTTGTTAGCTATTATATTTATATTGACCATTATTTGTATTGTTTCCACTATATGATATATTCTCCTACCTATCACCTATTTACACCCTTGATGCTAGTCATTGGCATGTGGTTTACAGGGAGGTACACCTATTCACCAGTGGTACATTGACCCTGAATAATATTTGTGTGGAAAGACAGGTAAGGTGGCTACACTAAAGAAGAGGAAGAGTGTGAATAATTATTTTATTTTTATTTCACCTTGTTTAAGAGAGAGGTTTGAGGCCTTTTTGAGAGGCATCTTCCATTTTTCCTTCTTTCATTCTTATTAATTATCATTGGGTATTGGTTTATAGTTTAGGATTACTCCATCATCAGGAATATAACTACCCAAATAGTGATTTATAATTTTTCATCGTTGTGTGCTTAATAAATTGATGGAGGCATTGCCTTTTTGGATAACACTTTACAGTTTCTACTAACTACAAGTACCTAAAATTTAACTTGTAAAAAAAATATTACATATTATATGACATCATTGGGTAAAATATTAGTAATCATTTAATTTTGACATCTAGTATTATCCTATTAAGTTAAATGTAATAATAAATTATCTTACCCCAAAATTATACCCTTTAAATATTCTTGAATCTCAAAATGAATAGAGAATGATGTTTCTTATGGATTATATCTAGTTCGATGTGTTAGGGGATCAAACGGTAATGAACCTACGTACAAATAAATCATTCAACATCAATTTTTGAGTATATAATGCACTCAATGATTTCATATTCTGATTGTATCATCATTATATAGAGACTCAATGGTGGGATAATTATGGAAATAATGTTACAAGATTATTATTACTATTTCAGCATCTATATATGCCTTGTCATCTCTAAAATTATGAGGGTGGAAGTTATGAAAGTGTAAAAATTGTGACGGTGGAATAAAAACCCTAGGATCATGAACATGTACTATGATACTCATCTGTAATTGTCATGTCCTGAGATGAAGGAAGAAATTTAGGGTTTCATGAAAGTAAAAAACATTACAATTGGTAATGGTTTAGAATAAATAGCTCGTGGAATCACTTTATCCACTTTCTCTATCCATAAGGAAATGGGAAATAATTATGATGTTTTTCATGGAAATTTTTCTATGATATTTTAAAATAAAATATGCAATTTAGGAAATATTTTAACAAGTAAAAAATAAATTACACTTATTTCATATCAAATAGGCCTCTTAGATAGATGTGATTGGGAATTTATATGTTAGGTAGATTCAAAAAATACAAGGAGTATCCTCCTGAATCACCTTTGAATGGATCCAAGGTTTACATCATAGTTCTCAAAAGGATGATAATGTGTTAGAATTTGTAGAAAAATTCAGCAATGATTTTCACCCAAAAACTATAGGCTAGTGTAATAAAAATATCAAGAAATCAGAATTTATATGTTGAGGATGTATCTTTAAATTTATTACACCCTTAGAGGACCTCATTTAATACGCCCATGTTTTAGACAGGACCAAAATTCTGTAAGGAGCATGAATTCTCATTTTGATGGGTGGTTAATTATTTAAACTGGATCTTGGAATGATATTATGAGTGTTAGAACAATTTAAAGTGTTGGTTATAGAATTGGTTAAAGAGTCCAGAGGTGCATAGGGTGTTAGTTCATGTTTTGAGAGTGTGGAACTCTAAAAAATCATGTTTGGAGGAGCTGATAAGGGAACACTAATTTTTTGAAACTGTGTGGCCCTGTAGTAGTAACCGTGCAACTTGTCCAAAGGGATTCTGGGTTTTACACGGTTTGTTATGACTATGAACACATAAATGCACAGTCATGTGTCTTTCTATAGGTTTTGGACAGAGGGAAACCCCATGATTTGCAGATAGTTTCCCAAACCATGTGTATGAATCACAGAGCCTCTCTTCCTAGGTAGTGAAACCTACACATTTGTCACACAGTTCTTCCAACAGTGTGTCCAAACCATGATCCATATAAAAGGGTTTTAAATTACCATTTTCCACACATTTATTATTTATTTTTCCTACTCCATTATTATTCCTTCTCTACTTGCAACAGACTCTTCTATGGGATTTTTTTCTCCTCCCCTAGGTGTGAGAAGATATCCCCCATACAGACTCTAATTCGTGAACCTTTAGGTGCATCAGAAGCTTCTCAGTAGTTCTTTAACTCATGTTCCTCCTTTACTCTATTTCATTCACTTAAAAAAATGTTATTGTGTTATAATAAAATTCTATCTGTTTTTATGGTGTTCATCTATTTATCTGATTTACCTCAAACTAAAATTAATCAAGCCTCAGAATTGGACATGTGGTTCATCCATGTTATATGTTAGGTGGTCTATAGATATTACCTAAAATTTTAATTAACTATAAAATTTTGAAGTTGTACTGCGTTCCTAACGTACCTCATGTGGTTTAAAAAAAATATTTTCCCTAACATAAAATTCTTAACTTTCTTTAAAATTAATTTACAACCTTCTTGGTTTGGTTGGAGGTTATCAAATCAATAATAACATCCCCATTGGTGGTTTTTCTTAGTCAACCTATATAAATGTTGTCTTCCATTGTCAGAGGAACCCCATTATGTGCTCCATTTTATTTATATGTTAAATTTTTATGCTTTTCAATTTCATAATAACCTTCAAGGTGGGATGCATATGATTTGTGATTGGATTTCCTAAAGGGAACTAAATAAATTTTTTGAATAACAAAGTCATGTTTTATAATAAAACCCCTAAATGAGGTGTACTTTCTTCAAATAGGAAAGGTGATCTGTGTTCTTTTCCATAATTGTATTGTTGTATGTATGTATCCATAGGCATCTTTTGTGTTCTTTCTTCTTGATGTGAATTTCTTATGTATTTACCCATTATTATTCTATAATTATTTATAAATTGAGTGTAGAGCTCTGAAGGCATATTTGTTTCATATTATGGCATGATCATATACATGACATTTTAAATTGTTTAATTTAATTAATTAAATGAATTATGAACTTCTTGAGCGATAATCAGGTTTCCTTCCAAGGAATTCCAAGAATGAGTTCATCATGTTTGTTATCAAAATTGATAATGCTTCGGTTATAGGATAAGGGTGATAGTTGTATTCTAGTATGAGCCCAATGTGTATTATTTTTTTCTTCAGCATGATTGATATTAGTTCCCTAGGGAAGAAACTTTGGATGAGCACGGTGGATAGATGGTTACACTAGGACATGAGATTTACTTGTTCACCAATGTGAGATACTAAGTATGTGATTATAGGTTGTCTCACACTAGGTCGAGAGTTATACTTGCGAGGAAATTCATGGATCACATTGAATGGACTCTGACTGATGTGAGATCTTATCGCACTCATAGTGCTATAGATGGGTTCCTAGTTAAGGTTCACCTCGGATGGACCCATGATATAACTTATTTAAATATAGTAATTAATTTTATAGTAAAGGCTTATTATATGTATATTTATCCAAGGGACACATTATCTAACTAAAAAACACAAGCTTGAGTTCATTCATTGTCATGACCCCTATTTATGTTGTTCTTTTGTCAGTTCCCCCTATCACATTTTTATATTTTACCTATGGTTCAAACTTTTACAGAAAAGGACAAAGAATTTATGGTCAGGATAGGTGTCCTTGAGGAACCTGAGACAAATTTTTTATTTATTTATTTATCTTGAATTGTTTCCTTACTCTTCAGATACATGCACGCTTCTTATTTTATATGAATAGAATGTATAATGCCTTAGAAACCATTGGCGGTGGCCTAATGAGTATATATCATACCCTATTTGGGTTTCCATTACATTGGGGTACCCAATAAAATAATTATGTCAACATATCATTGATTTATTATTTTTTCTTTGAATTTTACAGGGGTGAATAAGAGTAGAAGAATAGACTAGTAATCATGATGTTAATGGAGTAAGACACTATTATTTTGTTATTTTCATGGTATTCTACTTACTAATATATTTGAAACTTATTTAGTAGTAGAATCATCTGAATAAGAATACATTATTATATATTTATCTAAATCTATTTTAATTACTTATGAAATTTTCCTTCTATTTCTCTTTATGGTTTTATTTATACTTCTTCTATTTTTACCTTTATTTGACATTCAACTTTGACACTCTGATCATGAGGGCATAGTCTCCCCACCATACCACCATCACACCCTCACTACTAGTCGCTAGCCTCTGGCTTACATGGAGACACAGTTGAGGCCATGTGGAAAATGTTCTGGCTATAGGTGTAGTGGTGAGCAGGCTCAGGATGATACAACATGTTATCATATCTTTCTTTTTTCCTTTATATTACTATTTTGGGCTAGTATACAAGATACATGGAATGTTTCAGTTCTTGGTAAATAGCTATGCATGGGACTGATCATCCTATATTAGAGGAATTTTCTATTGTCCAAGGATTTGAGATGTTGTTCAGGTTATTCTTTATTACAGTTGATGTGGATTTCAACTTTAGTGATTGTAATACATTCAGCTACTTATTGATTTATGAGATTTATATCATATTTTCCCTTAGCCTAGTTTGACATAGAATTATCATCGCATGAATCAATATTAGAATATAGGAATTAACATTCAATGTATTTTTTATTCCATTTAGATTTCATTTCTAGGTTTTTGAAAAATATTATATTGATCCTTGTGTGTTATTCTCATGCCTATTATATGCCATGGTAGGTTTTTTTAGTAACATTATTATCTTTTTCCTGCTTAGGTATTTCTTTTCTTGTTTATGTATAACATGTTCAAGTGTTTGATTAGTATTCATTCATTTAGTGTTATGTCATGCTTCTATGATTTTAGTGTTATGATTAAAATATTTTTTTTGTTTTCCTAGTTACATAGTTTCCTTCCATGGTTATATTTTCACACTTCCTTATTTCCTTTCCATGTTAAACCATATGTAATTTTTATGTTTAGAATTCCTAATTATAAATTATAAAATGTAATTTTTTTTAATGTTATAACATCAACCTAAATGGTGTCTTCTAGCATAGATTGATGGTGAAACCTTACTAAAAATAATGAAATTTTGAGATATGATCCATTAGATCCATGCAATGAAACATTTCTAGTTAAATTTAAATTGGAACCCATTTGAAAATTGTAGTGTATGGTCTGTTTTGGAATTGTAAAAGGGTAAACCATATAATCGAACCATTATAGATTCACCCTATATACATAAATTATATTTCATAAATGTTAATGATATTGAATTTTCTTCAAAATCCTAGTAATAATGGTTGCGGTTAGATGGGAGCCTCCTATAATTTGTAATGTGTATGTGTGCTTTATAAATTGAGAAGTGGTAATCTATATAACAAGACTATCTATTATGAGTCCTATAAATTTATAAATTATTTTAAATATAAATGTTGTTAGTTTTTGACCTAAAATGATATATTTACTTTATTAAGGTCTTAAACCACTATTTATTGGGATAAATGGCCCGTGTAAATAAATTTATAAAGGTAAAATGAGACCTAATATGGTAAGTTATGGGATCCTTCTTATGAAATAAACCATCAAGGTTATTTTAAATATGAATTTTTCATATATTTTGGTTACTATCAGTTTAACATAAAATGGCTTAACAAGACCCCAGTAAGTATCATTTTCCATAATACACCTTAAATATTAATCCTATGGGTGTATAATTATGCTATGAGATGATGGTCATTTAAAGAAAAAAAAAAATTTAATATTTTTATGGTTTACATATGGGAGTATAGTAGAAATTTACTTGGATGTACATGTTTGAATGATAAGAGACCTTTATTTTATAGTTTGGTTGTATTTAATAGAGACATTAGTTAATTAAAATTCAAATTGAAACCTAAAGGGTGTTTTCCTCTATAGATTTCAATTTGCATTTCCCATTACTATGAAAAATGATACCTTTTTTAAATAAATGAATTATATTTATAAATTGGGGTTAAGTGAAAAATTACCTGAGTATGATGGTATTCTAATTAAATGATAAATTATTTTATAGGATGTTTGATATAACTTGCCCATGTTGCATTGCGGTTTTAGATAAATAGTGTACAGACTCCTATTTTCCTTATGGAAAATACATTGTATAGTAATATGATTATTTAAAAACGTTTTAGGTTAAAATTTAAATAAATGAACTAGTTTAATGAAACATGAAGAAGTTTTCTTAGATTTAACCCTCATGTAAGGGTAGTTTATATTTCATCTCGAGTAGTTTTCTTAAAATGGGAACACAGTCATTACCCATGGGCCATTTCCATTTTATAGCTCAAACATAAATGATAGGTCGTCACACGTAGTGGCCTTTTTGGGTGTGACCTCTTGATAGGATCGATGCTTTCTGTTTTGGTAAGGGGATACCCAAGTTCGGTATTTCCCTTAAAACATTAAAATCATTGATAAATTTTGTGATATTTCAAATGTGTGGTATAGTTAGGGTGTTGTATGTCCCCAGTAAGACTGTAAGATCCTAAAAACACTTGGTTTTGAGGAGTGTTCATTCGATTTCTTGAACCTTGTTGTGGGAAAGAGCATCAATTAATGCTGAGTTTTATTCAGTTAGACCTATATAGTGAATGGTCATCTTCTTAGTAGATCATGTGAACCTTATTATTATTCTTCTTCTTTTATAGTGTTGTATGACATGTGTGGCCGTCCTATTGTTTCAATGTCACATGGTATAATGAAAATTTGAGTTAGTTCTTTTTTACCCCATTATATAATTGAATTCATAGGGCCTATAATCCTATGGGTAATACCAAGGATTTTTTTTCTCAAGGTAGTATGCATTGATGCATGCGGTACCTATTGAGTTGATAAAGCGTGAAGTGAACCATTTCTATTTGGTGCTAATAATTTAATCTTCGTCTTTTAAACCTGAATAATGTAACACCTACAAGGCACAATGATTTGGGTTTTAGAGGAAATCAATCCCATTCCATTGATCAGGATGATGTTCTATGAGGACCAGGTGGTTGACATGTTGGTTAGTTGATTTAGATTTTACACTGGATGTTGTGGAACTCATGGATGTAACTCCGAAGGAGTGTCACAGATATGTATAATGTAAAATATGGCCTACCGCACTTATAAATAATCTAGACTATATTTCCTTTTCATTTTAAAAGAAGCTAAAATCTTTCAAAAATATTTAGGACCTTTGGTTAGTGGTGAACGAAGTGTGTGACATGGGATGAGTTCCCTTTTAAGTAAATCTGATGGTAAGGGAAATCCTTATGTGGGAAGAAACAAGTCAATATAGGTAATGCATGTCCTTCCATGTATAAGTAACACAACCCAGATTTATCATTTGGAAATGGTCTGTACTATCTAGAATATCGTGAGGGTACTGTGTTTTCAATGATATCAGTGGTTTCATGGTAGAATGACTATGAAATGGTTAAATCTGTGTGATACATTTGAAAAAACCATTATTTAGGATAAACATTAGTGGTTTTGATTTAACCATCATGGGATACCTCATATGGTATAGGAATTTTGATCAGTTAATGGTTATACATTGGTAGGTGTAGATAAGTTCTTTTAAAATAGGCCGACCAGTAGCGGTTCGACTCATCTTCCTTCCAGTAGTTGGTTATGTAATGTTGGATACTATGTCAGACACATTTCCCTGTGTGTAATAGGAGTGTCTCAATTCCTTTTTAGAGTAGTTCAAACACTATTAGTGTACTCTTTTTCTGAAATTATCATGTACCCTATCTTGGAATCATCCAGGTACACTAAGAGAGTTTCGGTTATACGCTGTACTAAATTTTGAAAGAATATGGGCTTATTAAGTGGTATCTATCAGAGTTTTATCTAAAAGAATAGATTTTATTAAGGCATGTTTAGTCATGAGTGATACCTAAGTTTATGAGTAGGGTCACCTTGGATGTTCTCCAAGACTCCATCCATTTCCTTTGAATTGATCACCAGAAGGATGCCCCTTTAGGGACAGTCATTAATATTGTAATGTCGATGTCCCATCCCCGTACCGATGTCACAGTTGTGAATGATGGAGTATGGAATAACCTTTATGAGCTCCTTGGTTCCTATCACATCATTCTAAGGTTACCTTGGACTTCAGTTTGGCTTGGATGAGATTGTTAAATGGCAATGATTCAAGTGTGCTGGATTTGGTATACACAAATATTCATGACAAGGCCCGACTATATAATTGGAAATTTGGTATTGGGATGTCACCAAAATACATATTAGGGTTCTAGTGGGCATAATAAATGAGAATTTGAGGTTCTTTAGAAGAAAGCGTCATATTTCAGGTTTTCTTACGATGGCCATCAAAGATGGGTGTTTTTTAGAAAAGTTAATCATAAGTGGATCCCCTTATTATTCTATGGTTTCATTCATTGTGACCTGTAAGGAACCATTTTAGGAACTCCATCGGATTATAGTGGGATAAATTTAAGTGTTTTATTATTATTTTTGTGAAAATCTATCTCGACCAGGCTAAATAAGGTGTACTATGAATCGACTTTTCATTCATACTAATAATCATGTCATGGGCATCTTCAGAACACTACTAACATGGATATGTAAAAAAAATTGATGGTGAAGGTACCATTACTCAGTATGGGCCTTTCAAGTGCTATTACCTAGTGAAGGAATGTGAAATACACCAGTTAGTTAAAGATATGACTTTTTGACTATTTATCAGGATAAATGGGCATAGATAATCTCCCTCTCAGTGTTTTGTGTGGAAAATGGGAAACGGTTTGAGTTTAATGGATCATATACAATATATTGAAGTGGTTCATGGAGGTTCATTGAGTGTTTTGAAATTAATTGTGAATGTTCAAACAAGATTTCATGACCATTATTGGTTAGGTGATATTTTTTTTCTTACCTAAGGATTTTCATGGATGAGAAGTTCTAAGGTGGGCAGGTTGTAGCATCCCGTTTTTTTTTACCAAATGAAAATTCATGAAGGAGATTTATTTTTTTGTTTATTAGGAAGTTCATTCATTAATATAATTCTTCTAATGAAATTAAGATAGTTATATAACATTAAAATATATTTTTTAGAGTTGGTTAAATGTTTTTGGGGGTGCCTTGGGTGTTTTTTCATGTTTTGAGAGTGTCGAGCAGAGAAACCCGAAGTCATGAAGAGATAATAAGGGCACATGGTTTGTCTAAAATTGTACGCTCATCCATACATTATTGTGTAGCTAGTACATAGGTTCTATGGGTGTCACATATTTTGTTCAAACTGTGATCACAATATCGCATGAATATGAGACCTTTTGCAGGTTTTGGACCACAAGAATCACACTGTTTGGGCACAGTTTCCCAAACGTTGCTCGTAAACCGTGCAACATATCTTCTTCAGCAGTGAAACTGACTTGATTGGAACACAGTTTGGATAACCATGTAGTCATACCATATACCTCATTAAAGGTTGTGAAATTACCCATTTCCCCTCTTTTATTATTTCATTTTTTCACCTCTATTATTCTTCCTCCTCTATGAGTAGAAGCCTACCCCATGGGTTTTTCTTCTCCTCTTCTAGGTACGGAGAGATCTCCCTCGTATAGCCTTTGATTCAAGAACTGTTAAGAAAATTGGAATTGATGAGTCTAAGAATTCTCTTCATCCTTTCCTCTAATTATTTCTCATTAAAATTTGTTATCATGCTGCAAGCTAATTCACCCTGTTTTTAGAGGTTTTGTCCATTTATCAGACTAATCTTGAACCTGACTAAATCAATCCTCAATATTGGATGAGTTGGTCCTCTATTTTATAAGGTTGGTGGTGTATAGCTATTCCCTCTAGTTTTTCCAAATTATAATATTCCAGCATTGTGGAGTACTCTTGAAATACCCATTGTCATTTTCAAATAGTAATTTTACTTGAATTAAATTGATTATATTACATTATGATATGTTAATAAATTTCTTGGTACGGTTGTAGGTTTTGACCTGAACCTGAACCACCCCATTTGTTGGATTCTTTTAGTTACCCTTATAATTGTTGTCTTCCCTTTTTAGAGCCACCCCTTTTGGTGTTACCATTTATTTTTCTGTCAAATATTCATTCTCATCTTTTTTATAATTGTCACGATGGATGTTAATGTATACATTGTTATTGGATTCCATAATGTGAACTAAATGAATTTTATGAATAAAAATTTCATGTTTTATAATAAAACCCTTTAATGAGGTGCACTTTCTTCAAATTGGAAAAGGGATATATGTTCATTTCCTTATTTGAATTATGGTTTGGGTGTCTCCATGGCCTTCTTTTGTGTTCATGCTTCTTAATGTGTATTATTTATATATATGCCACTTTTTATTCAAAAATGAAATGTAAAATGGGAATGTACCTATTAAGAAATATGTATTTCTTGTTATTTCAACTCACTAACATGAACTTTTAATTTTTTCAATTTAATCGATTAAATTAACTATGATCATCATGATCTATACTCAGGTTTACTTCCATAGAATTCCTAGTAAGCGACCACCATGATTGTGATATGGTTTTACAATGGATTGGGTATATTATGGGGGGTGATACTAGTATTCCAAGACAATCTCATCGTTCATTATTTTTCCATCATCATTAGTTATATCTGTTCACTAGGGGATACACCTTAGTGGAAAGTCTTGGTTCTTACAAGGGTACCTCATGAAACAAGTGTGACTCAATCCCCTATGTGAGATACTAGATACGGGCTCATAGTTCATCCCATACTTGGCTAGGAGGGATACATTAAAGGCCATTCCTGGATCACATTGGATGAGTGAAGATGGTTTTGATGACTCAAGGTGCTCTGAGTGCAATACATGGGATCTATGTTATGGTTTTCCATGGATGAAACCATGATGCCTCTTTTTTAAATTTGGTAAATAATTTTATATTAACGGTTGTTGATATGTATTTTTTTCCAAGGTACATGATTTCCAATACAAAAAACATGCTTGAGTTTTATCCATATAATGTCCCCCTTTTTATGATGTTTTTTTCAGTTCCCCCATATCACATTCGTATGGTTTACCTATGGTGATGACTATTTCAACTATGGAAGAAGAAGGTATTTTCAATCTAGATGTATTTTAGGAATGTGGGGTAAACATGTTTATTTATTTAATTATCTTATATTGAAACCTTACTCTTTATATCCATGCACACTAGTTATTTTATATGCACAAACTAGATTATTCTTTATACACCTTTGGTAGTGGTCTATAGAGTATGTCTCACACCATGCTCAAGATACCGTTAAAATGGGATTACCATGAATATATCCATGTTTTTAGGACTCTGATATATTTCTTGTGTGATGAATTGTACATGGGAGCTCAGGATCATAGGATTGAGCTAGTAATCATGATGCTCATAAAGTTATCCTTTCTCTTTTGTAGTTTTTGTTGTAATGTATTGCATTCTATATTTGAAACTACATGTACTAGTAGAATGATGTGGACATTAATATATTATTTTATAATTGGATTCGTATATTTTTATTAGTTATTATGTTTACCTTCTGTTTCTCTGTTTTGTTTTATTTATACTTCTCCCAAAATTTTCTTCTTATTATATAATAATGTGCCACTCTGATAATGAGGATATATTCTCCCCACTGTACCACCATCACACCCTCACTACAAGTTGGTAGCCTATGAAATATGGTTAGGCATGCTTGAGGCCATGTCGAAACTGGTCTAGCTACCGGTGTAGTGGTCAGTCTATCTGGGATGTTACAACCATCCTTTAATGTAATTATCCTTTAATAAATACTATCAAATGTCTATGAAGATGGCCTATTTTGATGAATCACATAGGTATTAATGTTGTTATATTCTCTATTAGAAAATTAGAGGAGAATATTTTATAATTAGTCTAAATTGAGTAATGGAGATGATATAGAAGTTAAACATCATTAAAAAATTTCATAAAACATCACAAAGATGACCAAAATTATAATTTTCCCTGATCTAACACTCTCTAACATTAACATATATGGATGGTTACAAGACCTTAAGTGTGCCTCGCCATACAACAGAGGCCACCTTATAGTAGTCAGAGTGAGATGAATATAGTGGGGAGAATATACCCCTGGGTTCATAATTACAACACAATGGAAATAGATAATAATAATAAACATTAGAGTAATGAAAATAGTTGAAGCAATATAACATAGTTTAAAAACCAATAAATAAATTCCTACTAAAATAATCCAAATAAATAATAATTAAACAATTTAGTGAATGGATGAAATGTAACTAAATTAAATTCTATATGAAATACATATAAAATAATAACAGAATTAAATAAATACTCAAAAGACCCTGGTAGGAAACCCCATGTCATTCATATCTCCGAAATCAATCACATATAGCATAACAAAAATCATCAGTTGGGTCTCATTCCCTTTTCCAAACCTGTATTCATTTAATCTACTAAGGTACCAATTGGTGGTCTGGGTAGAGTGTGATTAAAACTCAGTAGGTCAACACCACAATTTCTAAAAAAACTAATTTAATAGTAATTGTATGTAATAAAGTTATAAATAACTATATTAATAAATTAAATTAGTAATATAAAATGAAAAAATAGATTTGACACCATGTCAGAATGTCTTTGATCATATATCATAATGATGAAAACCATAACCATATATCCAAATAACCTAATTTTGTGCCCTGCCAGTATGTATCTGATCATGTATCTCAACTTTTCTAACCATAACCATATATCCATCGAAAAATCACAAAAAACTTGTCAAATAATTATATATAATAATTTTAGAATGATTCAAAGAATATCCCTTTATATATGTATTTCATCATGTTTCACTAGAAATTGCCTACTATATTGGCATTATAGCATCAATCAATGAGCATATCCCACTATATATACATCATATCATGAGCCAATGGTCATAGCTCACTATATAACCATTATAGTGTGATTTACTAGGTATAGCCCACTATATGTTCATTTCATTATGAGTTAGGGCGTACCTGATATATAAGAATTAAAATATGTACCCAACAAGTCATTATATAAAGGATATCACAATATGAAAACATAATCCTCAATGGTTAATTATGAAAATTACCATTGTATTTAAACTACACGTTCATTTATATATCAAATTACCAAGAACCATATTAATATTCCATAAGCTATTCCATAGTGATTTTATATCAATACATCACTTAAAATTTCATATCATGTAAAACAAACTTTATTCCATTATGAAATTAAATTTTAATCATGGGGTTTCTCACCCAAAAGGTCCCCATAAGACATTTCACAATAAAATATTGAATTAAACCATAATTCCATTCCATGATTTAACATTAACCAGTGATTAATTTAATTAGAGTTCTCAAAATTTTGTTGTAATCACAATATTGGACCTTCTTCACAATTATTAAACCATAGGGTTAAGGTTTATAACCCATAATACTGCCTGAAAATTAACACAGCTCCTCCAAAGGGCAACACATATGAGGAAAAAGGTGTAGAGGATCGAAATAAGAACCCAAAAAAACCCCAGTAAAAATCATAACAAAAATAAGTACAAGAATTTCCACCACAATGATGCATAAGGATGTAAGAGAGGGGAATACCTAAACATATCAACCCACCGGGGATTAGATGCATGATCTTGATATCTATATTGAAGGGAGAGTCTCCAAAATCACTAGGAGTTCACCCTAGGTTAAGAGGAGAAGGATGAATGTGTTGGAATGAAAAATAATAAGACACATTGTGCACTTAAAACTTATAATTGCGATAATTACATGGTTTATTATCAAATTACACATTATGTATACCTTTTATAAGGGATTAACTGAAAACCCCATTACCTTTGATAAAATTAATCCATGATTTACTTTTACATGAAGTGAATGGTTTACACAACACGTAACTGCTTCATGCCCTAACTGGCTCATGACATGTGTTCAGAAGAAGATAGATGTTGTGTAACCTATACAAAACCTGTAAATGATATACATATAGTTTTTAGCCTAATATCTACAAAAGGACCCAAACCAATTCAAAATACATCCAAATCATGAAAATCCATTATAAATCCATTTAATAGGTTTAAATATAGCCTCCAATAATTCAAATAAACTTATATCCCTAAACATTTGATCATTTTCTACAACAACAGATCTCCATATTCAAATAAGACTCAACCACTAAGGTTCAAAGAAATACTAAATGATGGATATACCTATAAAAAAAAGACAGTTTATTAGTTCCTCCCCACCACATAACATCTCCTCTATGATTTGATCTAATAATCACTATGGGATATCAAGGAACAAGTCCCACCACCATGTTCAAATTTCAGACTCCCTCTCCTAGGTATCCTCCTGAACACACCCTTGCCTCCACTACAGTTAAACAAATTGAATCTCCCTACCTTGGAGATAATTCTAATTACAGTCCACAATACATATCAAATGGTCCTCAAAGAATGCATCAGCATAAAATTTTATTTCCATGATTTCTACCACATTACAAGGGCCATGATAATATCTCTAAAGTTGTGTAATGTGAAACACCTCATGCATACCACTGCAGAATTTTGGAATAGATGATTGGTATTCCATTGGAATGAACTTATCCAGTATCTCAAATGTCCTGAAAAACATGGCCTTTAGCTATCCATTTTTACAAATATACATTTTACCCAAACAAATAGACACCCAATAGAAAATAGTACAACAAACCTCTAACTCTACAGGTTATATCTGATGGTCAATGTAGGATTTCTTCCTACTCGGTGTGGTCACCAACTTCCTCATAATCATCTGGTCCTAATCATAAGTCTCATTTACTAGACTAGGCCCAACAAGCACCAGATCTCCTTACCCTAACTAGAAAAATGTTAAAAAATGAATTTTCATAAAATGCCTTAAAAGGATCCATCTGGATCGATTCCTAGAAGCTATTATTATATAGAAACTCCATGATTTTCATATGTTTCTCCCATGAACAACCAAAATCTAAGACATGGGTCCATAACATATACTCTAGAACGTGAATAGACTTCTTAGATTGACCATCACTCTGAAGATGATAGGTGGTACTCAGAAGTACCTCTGATCCCAGATCCTTCTGAAGACCTTTCCAGAACTATGATGTGAAATAAGGATCTCTATAAAAAAGGAAAATCCTCAGAACATCATATAGTCGAACTACCTCATGTATGTAAAGACTACAAAAATGATCAACTGTAAAGGTCTCCCTGATTGGAAAAAATGGGATACCATCATCATTCGGTCCACAATCACCCATACTGATTCACTTAATGGTTTTCCGAGGTAATTAAATCATGAAATATATAGTGACATCATCACATCTTCACTTAGGAATGGGATGAGGCAGTAACAGCCCACATGTTCTCTAATTCCCATCCTCCACCCGCTAACAAGTGAAAAATATCTCCATAAAAAATGCTACATCCTTATTAATTCCTGACATCCAGTACAGTCTATAGTGATTGATATATATATTTTCTAGTCCAGGATGCACCAACCATCTAGAATATTGAATCTCTCTCATCAGTTTTCTACACAATCCTATAGAAACCCATACATGGCCATAGAAAAGAACTGAATTTCCACTAATGATAAAGCTCACAATTTCATATCTTTTATACTGTAAATAATTTTTTATAATCTCGCCATAGTGTTATTGTATGGGTAATTGTAACGTTTTTAGGTTTTAGTGGTAATTTGAGCTTAAATGAAAAAATGGCCTAAATCTTCAATTTTAACAGATTGTTATCACAGGGGTATTTTTTTCATTTATCATAAAATATATGCCCAAATTTTGTGATTAAAATTTGATATAATTCTTATTGAATTTACTCTAATTTTTTCTTCTAGACCAGGATATGATTAGACCATCTAAAGGGCCTAAAAATTCATTGATGTTGATAATTTTTCTAGGCAGACTGCGTGGACCCCACTTCCCTAACAGAAACCCAATTCTGTCTACAAACCTCCAAATTAGGTGATTCTAATTAGATATGGATAGGGACTCAATAGTGAGTTCACCTAATAAATTTCACGGTGTTTGGAATCCATTATGGGGGACATTAAATGACATATTTGTGATGGAACCATCCTGGAACCTGTGTTCAGAAAAAGATATTGTCAATGATAAATTCACAACTTATTCTAAGCGCATCCAATAAAGATGAAATTTTGAGGTCAAATGGAGGCAACATTATGGAACAATAGTAATGAAAAAACCTATTACAAATTCAGTCATTAAATGGAACATACACGCGGAAATCATCAGATTAAATGTTTTGAGTGTGAATTCTTCACCTCATCTCCCTATAAATATGTATCCTCGCCCCTTCTCAAAGCATTGGAAAATCATTGTGGACATTTTCCATTTTTTTTGTTTCTTTTCACTGTAATAGTATTATTAATTTTTAATATATTTTTTTCTTCTTCATCTCATTCTCATTCTTATCTTTTTTTTCAACCTCATCCTTCTCCCCTGCGATCTCTAATACTCGTGATCAAGAGTAACTAACTCGATGAAATTCTGGGGGATCAATCCAGTGTTGAACCAAAGTCTTTTCACATTCAAGTTTATTGTTTATTATTTTATTAGAGTTATGTCAATGGGGATATTAGTGGGAATGGTTCCTTTGTGTCTTCACTTGCCACCCGAGACTTAACATTCCATTCAATAATATTTTCCCTCGATCGAGGAGGTGGATGTGTGGTCTCTTGGGGATCATTGAGTGTACTATGTATTTACAACCACATACAGAAGAGGATAACGAAACATACGATGGAGTGTTTTTATTAATTAAATTTTAAACAAATAATGAGATGATGAAGGTTCAATCTAGGTGACTCTCTTGGGAATATCTCCTTTCTATTTTGTAAGAATTCATTCTGTCTCTATTATGCATTGATTGTTTACTTTACTTTGTTTTGAATTATCATTTCTCAAACAAAAATTTAATTTAGTTTTTTCTTATAAATATAAAAAATATATAAAAAAGTGAATTACAAGTAGTGATTGATTGTCCACAAAATCTCTTCAAGCGAACGACCTAGTTCATCCCCAGTGCTGCATTTAGTTATAAATATTTTTGAGAGTGCACACGATAACGCTCCATCAAATTGGAATCATTTCTAGGGATCCAAGTTGTTTTCATTCAATTTTTTATTCAAATTTTGTAAATAATTTTTCTTTAATTTATAAAAAACACAAAGAAATCCTAAAATTTAAAAACCATTAAAAAATATTTGTTCATGATGTCTTTCAATTAAAATTATTATTCATAGACTGAACAATATCATGTGAAAGAAAATGTATTCAATTATCTTGATGATCAGTTTAAAAAGATTAGTGATTAAGTGAAAAGTATGGAGAGTTAAATAGAATTTATTGATGAATATGTATGCATATCCCATGAGAAATCCAAACCTATGCTAGAACCAGAACTGGAACGAGTGGTGGAAGGGGTTTCACCAATAAATTTTTATGATAAATAACTTGAGTAGGGTGAAAAGAATTAACTAAAGGAATTAATAACATCATCTCACACTCAATAATTGCTCGAGGAGGTCCCTGAAGTACACATTCCAACTGATGCACTGATGGGAGATCAACTTTTTTGGGAAGAATCTTGAAATTTGTTTGTGGAAGAAAACATGAAACATGATCTTGCCATCCTTGATGATGAAACATCAAAAAAATTCTACCTCTCTCTTTCTTTGGAAGATAATAATGAAGATGCACATGCTGAGATTGAGTTGCCAAATGGTCATGCTTGAAGAGACCAATTACCAAGCTGACTTACTTGAAAATGATGATTTCTTTATTAATTCCTCATTTTTTAATCTTATTCAAGATAAATTTTTTTCTGAATACTCTTTCTCTGATATTTGATATAGAACAATTGGAGCAGACCATGGATGTTAAAGATCAGACCACTAAAATGGTGGTTATTGAAGAAGAAGAGTTAAAGAACATGGTGGTGCGACTACCTCCTATATTGTTTTTTAATACCATATGGAGGAGGAAACCATAGAAATTAATAGGGAGAACCCTTATCTTATATTCCCTCCCACTCTGGACCTTAATTTCTCACTTTATTCTTTCACAGGGGTTGGTAACTTTCTTATCATCTTTGGGGTTCTCTACTTTCAGTATTTAATCAAGAAAATTGAGAAAACTCACATGTTGTGGTTCATCTCAAAGAATAAAAACCCACCTTATGATTGGGGATAATCCACTGAAACTGCCTAACTAGGGGCAGTAAAAATCTAGAACCCACTTGGGGGTCTAAACCAAGAATTATCTATTTTCTATTCCCCTTTTATTTATTTTTATTTCTTTTTATTATGTATTTACATTACATTCTTGTAGTCTTAAAGTGGTATCTTCTAGGAGCATAACTCAAGGAATCCAATTCAAAAAAAAATTCAGGTTGTATCATTCCTTCTCTTAAGTTTTCTATCTTTATATTTATATTTTGTTGAGTTGAAATGAGGGTAGTAAAATTTATGTGTGGGGGAGTGTCAACCTTCTTAGTTCTTCTTGTGTGATTTTAATTTTTGTTTATCATATTTTTAGGATATTTTATATTTAATGAATATTCTTATCACTTTTCACACATCAATTGATTTTTAAAGAGTTGAAATGATTTTTGAAATGATAAATTTAAAATGATTGATGATGTGAAAAAAAATTTCTTGAATTGGATTGTCAATAATTTTTATGAGTTTGACTAATTTTTGAAATCCATTCCTATGAAACACTGACTCTAAATATTTTCTTCAATCCTATGAGGTATTCTAAACTACTTTGACATATTCTTCCTAATACTCAAACTTTCATGAGAGAACTCGAATTTTGTGTGAGAACCAGAATTTGTGATTTTTATCTTTCGAAGAATTAGATTTCATGGAATGTATTTGAAATTATTGAGGCATCTCTTTTTCTCTCAAAATTTTAACTGGAGACCCACCTTCACATTTATCCTTCGTATGCCCTTAGATTCCATGAATTGGATTATAGGTTTAAGCCACATTACAAGCCAATTTTTCCTTACATACCCGCACTTCTAGTATTTCATTACATGGATATTTCAAGTTTCAGTGTGGGGGAAGGTCCCTTCATGTGATTTCATTGGGTTGTATATTATTTATGGGTGGTGTGATGTGTGTGTCAATATTTTTTGCAGAGGATAATAATATAATTGAGAATGTGTTGTCATTTCATTGTGATTTATTTGTTTCATCCATTTCTCCTTAAAAAATGAAAAATGGAGATGATATTGAATTCCTCATTTTACATTCTTTTATCACTCATGTCCCTCTCAAAAATCATGAGCATGAATGGTCATTCATTCAGTGTATTCAATTTTCAACTCATCCTCCATGAAAAAGAAAAAGAAAAAAAGAAAAAAAGAAAATAAAGATGTGCCTTTCTGGAGCTCTGAAAAAAGGAGAAATTAGATGATATCATTCATTATAATCATTGATTGTCTCATGTACCATGTTATTAAAGATGGGTGGTGTTGTATTTCACTTTTTCAAGTGGGATTGAGTGGGTAATTTCCTATGTTTTCACTTGAATTAATCATGTATTGTACTTAAGAGTCCAACTTCCTCTTTCTGGCCTAACATTTTTTCAATCATTTTCCCACCAACCCTAAGCCACCAAATAATTTGAACCATTAATTAAAGCCATCATGATTGAAATCATTTTCATGTTTCATGATGTAGAGAAATTATAATTTTCAAAAACCTATGGAGATACATGCGATTTTCAAGTATGAGCATAACTCTATACTAAATTTCTCTTGAGTGAGGAGTGACCTAAAATTCAAAGTGACGTAGGTTGTGATTGGGCCATGGATTGATTTATGAGGTCGAACAAATTTTAACGATTAAAATGAAAATGACATAGAATTTTTTTTCATATATGATACATGATGGACTTCTATTTTGGATAAGATAATTGATATTTTCTCATTTTTGATTGTTATGTGGATTTTTGTTTGGATGTCAGATGATTTCCTAGGAGTGAAATGTTTAT
This sequence comes from Viscum album, assembly GCA_963277665.1. NCBI lineage: Eukaryota > Viridiplantae > Streptophyta > Magnoliopsida > Santalales > Viscaceae > Viscum > Viscum album. Next base: position 153,129,193 of record OY728156.1, on the reverse strand, counting down.
GTGTGGGGGAGTGATGAAGCTCACGTCTGTATATATTTTATATTGTAAATCATTTTTTATAATCCCACTAAAGTGTTATTTCATGGGTAATTTTCACGTTTTTAGGTTTTAGTGGTAATTTGAGCTTAAATGCAAAAATGGTCTAATTCTTCAATTTTAACAGATTGTTATCACAAGGGTATTTTTTTCATTTCTCATAAAATATATTTCTAAATTTTGTGATTACATTTTTTTCAGACTCCTTATTTAATTTCATCCAATTTTTTCTTCTGGACCAGGATCTAATTCGACCATCTAAATGGCCTACAAAATCAATGATTATGACGATTTTTCTGGACAGACTGTGTGGACCCCACTTCGATAACGGAAATACAATTTGGTCTACATACCTCCAAATTAGGTGATTAAAATTGTAAATTTACTAGGACTCAATTTTTTATTAACCCAATAAAATTCACGGTGTTTGGACTCCATTATAGGGGACATTAAATGACATATTTGTGAAGGAACCATTCTGGAACCTACGTCTAGAAAAAGAAACCATCAATAATAAATTCATAACTCATTCTAAACGAGTCTAATAAAGCTGAAATTATGAGTTCAAATGGATTATACATTATGGAACATCATTTATGAAGACACCTATTACAAATTCATCCATTTAATGGCACATATATGCAGAATATTTTGGAATAAATTTTTTGTGTGTGAATTCTTCACCTCCTCTCCATATAAATATATATCCACACCGCTTATAAAACCATTGGAACTTCCATGTGGCCATTTTCAATTGTTTTTTAGTTTATTTCAATTTTAATATTATTATGTATTTTTAATATATTTTTTCTCTTATTCATCTCAATCTCATTTTTTTTATCTTCGGTTTTCCACCCCATCATTCTCCACTAAGATCTCTTATACTCGTGATCATGAGTAACTAACTTGAGAAACTTCTCAGGGGATCAATCCAGTGATGAACTCAAGTCATTTAAAATTCATGATTTTTGTTTATTTTTTTATTAGAGTTATTTAAAGGGGGATCTTAGTGGATAAGGCTCCTTTGTGTCTCAACTTTCCACCTGATACATAACATTCTCTTCTATAATATTTTCCTTCAATCAAGGAGGTGGATGTGTGGTCTCTCGGCGATCATTGAGTGTACTATATATTCAAAACCATATACATAAGAGGATTATCACACATACTATAGAGGGTTTTTATTTATTAAATTTGAAACTAATAATGAGATGATGTAGGTTCAGTCTGGGTGATTCTCTCAGGAATATCTACTTTCTATTCTGTCAGCATTCATTTTGTTTGCATTATGCGTTACTTGTTTACTTTCCTTTGTCATGAATTCTCATTTCTCAAACCACAATTTCATTTAGTTTTCTCTTATAAATAAAAAAATATAAACGAAGTTAATTAGATGTAGTGATTTATTAACCACAAAATCTCTTCAAGAGAATGACCTAGGTCAGCCCCTATGCAACATTTACTTATAAATTTTTTCGAGAGCACACATGATAACGCTCCATCAACTAACAAGAGAAAATATGGATGGTGTCTCCCCACCATATAATATATTTTTTATAACTAATAACTATGTATCATATAACCTCTATTTCTTGATCCTAACTAAAAGCATGGGTATAACAGATGTCGAATTCCGAGCTACTCCAACATGAGACTCCTAAATATGTAGATTCATGTCTATAAAGAGATACATCATCCTCATTATATAAAAAGACTCCCAAAATACCTTTATCTATTTATTCTAGATGAAATTATTAACATTTACATTTCCCTTACCTATTGTATAATCCAACTCAATATTGAAATTCTATAGAAACTTGATGAACCTCTTCTACCGAAGGTTCAAGTCCTGTTAAGAAAAGCTGTATCTAAGGATCTTACGCTCCATATAAACCACCAAACATTATCCCATTAGGAAATTCCTCCATCATATCATGTCATGTACCACAAATTCTAACTCTAAATCATGAGTAGGATAATTCCTGTCATGCAGTCTCAGCTATTTGGAGCCATAAGCAACCACTCTATCCTTCTGCATCAGAACTACTCTGAGTCCAACTCTGAATGCATCACAATACACTATATATCGATTACTATAAATTGGTAAATTTCGGATTGGTGTGGAGGTAAACCATCATTTTATCTTTATAAAATATCCTTCTCATGTGTATGAATAAAAACACTTAACTCCCTTTCTGGTCAGCCCATAAATCCATTCTTCCAAATTGGAGATGTCATAGATAAAGGGCCAATAATAACCTACTAAATTCAAAAAAATCCAAATCTCAAAGAAATTATTTGTTCACTCCCAATATAAAACAACCACGACTTTATTTAGTTCCACTAACATTACTGAATCTATGATGACATGGCCAAATATGTGAAATTTATCAAATTAAAAACTGCATTCAGTTATCATTGAAAGAAGATGATACTCTCTTAATGTACTCAAGATGATTTCCAAATGTTTCACATGATCATCTATAGACTTGGAGTATACTAATATTTTCATGAAAATACCACCAAAAACTGGTCCAAAAGATGAAAAAAAGATCTAAATCATCAAACCCAAGATTACTGTCTGTGAATTGTTCAAACCAAACTATATAACTGTGAATGCATAAAAGCCATACATGGTCCAAAATTAGGTTTGATGCATGTCTGAAGGTCTCACCCTCAACTGGTGATATCCATATCTCAAAAAATTCTTGAAGAAGATCTTAGGACCTATCATCTAATCAAATAGATCATCACTGCATGGAATATGATACCTATTCTTGAACATCATTGGGTTTATTCTATGATAATCAACACATAAGAATAAGTTAACATTAACCATCTTGGAAAAAAATATTGGAGAACCCCATAGAGACTTACTAGTATGTATGAAACCTTAATCTTCCATATCCTCCAACTGAACATTCAACTCCTGAATCCCTACTAGTGCCATTATATAATTAAGAATAGAAACTAGATCTTCTCCTAGAATTGACTCGATTGTGTACATGATCTCGCTCTTGGTAGGTAAGCCATAGAATGATCTAGGGAAAACATCCTAAAAATGGTATACCAATAGAGGAAAATAATACTACTACATTGCAAAATCATCTAGAGAAAGGATTTCAATTCACTCTTTGAGATAATCTAATATGTAATAAATTTGTTTTGTATGAACAAAATAGATATCCGACTCACCCTAGAATAAATATCTACCTCTTTCTGAACATATGAAGGTAACTCTCCCCGGGTAGCAGTCATTATGATCTAATTATAGAATTAAACAATTCATAACAAGAATCAAATATAAAACTATTATTTTTATAAAAAAGGGTTCCCAAAAGAAATGGTAACCACCAATATATAAATAACATTCCATTAATCATTCAATATTCTCCAACCACACCCCAAACCCTGTGTCGATAGTCAAATCACCATCCAATATTTCCATAAACAAGCCCAAATCATTTTAAAAAATTAGGTACAAAGGAATTTAATGTTCCTATATCAAAAAAAACATAAGAAAGGGTAAATGCTATAATAATTATTCCTCTAATTGTAGATAGTCTTACATCAAAAAAATTTAGAGTAGTCTATATAACATGTAACTGATTAGATATTATACCATGGGATCCTATATGACTCCCCAGAGCTATTCCCTCTACATGATACTTCCAATCCTACACTGGGGTACATGTCCTCTACCTCGACCTAAACGTTCTGTGGAACTTCAACTACCTGTCTTTTAAGGAATATTTGAGTCTGTATCAGACTTGGGTACCTATGAAGATCCCTTTCCACTAATCTTCTGTTATAGGCTCCTAAAAAACCTATGTTGTTGGCCCACCATTCTGCAAGAAAACACTCCAATGTAGGGTACATGAACTAAATATGCTTATGGCACATATTTCTACACTTATATCACTATATTTGGACACAATCCTAATATGGATTCCAACATCCTGGACCTCTCTACTCACTATTGATATGAAGGAATGTTTTTTTAACTTATAGGGTGTCAGCGTCTTTTTATCACGTTGTGATGCCTTAAAGTTATTGATGCTTCATTTACAAGATTACAAGATTATTTTTAATGAAAATATATTCATTTAAACTGTATGGATTTCAAAATATCGAATTTTTTTAAAAATAGGTATTTACTTAAAGAACATTTTAATAATTTTATTAAAACATTTTCATCCATGTCCACACCCTTTATTGTATATTATGTTTAATTGAGGTTGATTTCATTTGATATGACCTATCATATTTTACTCATGGAATTATGATATTTTTGACTATGGATGTGATTTTTTGATATAATTCATCGATTATTGTTAAAGTGTTATCATTTTGTATATTAGTTTTAATATGAATTTTTATGTCGGTTATGTTTCACCCATTAAAAAGAGGAATTCATTGGACATGGTAAGTTATGTTTGAGGCCTATTATAGCACCTCGATGCATTGGTAGGTCTCATGAGAAAAACTAGTTTGTGGTTTTACTCATTTATGTGTAGTCTTGGCATAAGGCCTTGATGATGTACTTATGATGTCCAACATTATGCATTATATCATTATGAGATTAGTTATTGATATTATATTTGATTATAAAACTATTATAATAACCATGTGAGTATTTAAATGTCATTATTTTGATTTATTATTACAATATTATGATTAGTTTTATGTTTATAATCATTTTGTATCATTTTTATACCTTTCCTTAAATGCTTATTCTTATTTATGAAAGATTCTGTTGAATTATTTCCTCTTACTGAGTATCTGAGCTCACCCCTTTCGTATATTTTATTTTACTAAGATGCCAATATGTTTTTTATGATTGATATATAGTTTTAAGCTAATAGAATAAAGGAATTATTAAATATTTGTCTATGTTTCATAATATGTTTTGAATTGTAATATAAATTTAATGTATGTAATCTATTTTCCAAGACTGCTAAATTGATCGATCCATTGGGATTTGATTCCGTATTGTCATTCCAATGTATTAAAACAATGCATTGGCTCTAGGATTCTGGGGTCGGGGAGCTATAGTTTGTATTGAGGGTTGTTTAGAAATAACAATGGGAGCTAGATTTAGAAATCAAGGATTACAGAACATAACCCTAATATAGAGATTGAGGATAAGTATAGAAGAACATCCTATAATTTTAGTAAAATAGAGATTATGTGAGTCTCCCAAGCAATACATCCCTATCTGGATACTATATATGGAATTGGTTCTGTAATATATGTACTGAGGAGTAACAACACTAATAAGTGGTTCTTGTCCTAACTCGGGGAAACATGTTACATGACAACAGAACTTACTATAGACCTGGTTTGACACACCCAAGGGATATGATTTGGATAATTCCCATTTACATTATAAACAATTGTGATGTGTTTATAAGAAAATATGTTCCCAAAAAATTATTTTTATTATTATGAGATTATATATACATAAATTTTTCAATTTATGGTACATATAATGTAAAAATTATGATTCATAACCTATCCTAGTGAATGTTTTTGTTTAGAAATGGTGACTAGTGGAAGAAAATGAAATTTTATCAACTCATGTAATCTATGTCGGTATTTTCCTTCTATAGAAGTTAATGATGTTGGATTAGGAGAAATAACTAGTGCGAAAAAACATATTACTATAGTGGGACATCTGACTCCGGATAGGAATAATAACCATACCTTTATGGAGTAGCCAGATACACAACATGGAGGATCAATGTTAGAATGATTCATGAGACAACATTCTCCAACATTCAATGGGACTACAAATCCATTTGTAGATGAGAAATGGATAAGTTCTTTAGATAAGATATTTCTTACTTTGGGAAGTAACGAAATGGATAAGGTTTTCATACTAGTTTATCATATCTTAGGAGATGCAGATAAATGGTGGTCATTAATTCAAAATAAGAAAGAGGATGAAGAAAAAGAAAGTATGTAATTTAAATATTTCATGGAAATGTTCATGGAAATTTATTTCCCTCATGAACAATGGGTGGATATGGAGAGACAAATCTTTAATATAGTAAAAAAGGGGGATGATAATGTTGGTACATATGAAGATAACTTCTCCAGATTAGCAAGGAATGCTGCGAATTACATACATAACCCAAGGAGTAAGAATGAACATTTCAATGATGGATTAAATAAATTTCATTGAAAGGAATCGGTTTCCCAAAATCTATTATCATATGACGAAATAGTCTCATGTTATATCAAGAAAGAGAATGATTTTTCAAAGACATATGAATTCAATGGAATGAAAGAGGAAACGAGAACGGTGGATCAAGATATATATAAAGTGAAAAAGGGAAAGAAATATTTTACCATATGTGAAAACTATGGGAAGAAACACTCAAGTACATTCCTTAAAGGAATGGAAGTTTGTTACAAGTGTAGATAAAATGGTCACCAGACTCATTATTATAAGGGAATGAAAGAATATATTAATGTGAAATATTACAATTGTGAAAATATTGGAGATTATGAAAATGATATTCTAAATTTTCAATGAAATATAGCTTAAGTGAAGAAAAGGGATCAAGGTTAATCTTATGTTGTTACAACTGTTAAAGTTTAATTATTAAAGTATTTTTATTTTTTGGATTCATGAATTTTATTTTGATGTACTGGTTATAAGATGTATAGAAATAAATAAAGATTGTACTACCATAATTTTTAATTAAGAATTTGTATTCATGAATATTTTAATAAGATGATCAAATGTTAGGTATGTGAAAATAGGAGCTACATTACATTATTTGTGGAATTTGATGTTATGATTGATTTTGGAAAGTTAGAGACCCTATTGGAATATTAATTTGGACAGAAGTATTTTGAATGATTCTCATTGTTGGAATGGATTATGTTGAACATAGGATATTATTTTTTGAGGATAAAACATTTTATTAATAATTTTATTTTTAGAAGGTTATAATAATATAGTTTTATAAAATGGACAACTCATGGACCGAGCGACAACTCATAATGTTTGATAAGGCTGTTAGACTAGAACCCGCAACCGAAGGGCAACAAGGGTGCATCACCTACCAAAGAACAATGAAGTGTCCTAGATAGTATAACATAGCTCTATTCACTAATATATTATGAAATATGAATCATAATTTAATTTTTGGATCCATATACTATTAAGGTAAATTGAATATTTTTGAATTTTATTAACTTTTGGAGAGAAAAAAGAATTTTTGGTAAAAATTGATTAAAGGATGAAACTCTACTTTTCAAGTAACTATTTTTCTTTATGTTCTTAGTCTATGAAGTAAATGAATTATTCAAATCCCGGGAAAATATCATAAATTTAAAAATCATTTCTTAGTTATTTCTTTTCTAGTGAATCAAATAGTCCCTCAGATCATCACAAATTTATAACATTGTGACTGTTAAATTTATCCTAATCATGTTCTATATCACTCTCATTTATAATCTTATGGTTAAATTGTCATTATTGTCCATGTTTTTCTACATGGGACACTATTATGTGTTATCTCCTATGACCTTCATAATTCCCTTTAATTATTTTAAAATGGAGGTCTCATTACTCATTTTCCGATGTGGATTTCAATAAAGATACTTTGAAAAGTCCATTCCCTAGTTTTTTATCCCGATTCCAAATTGTGAGGATGAAATTTATTGGAGGGGATAATGTAACACCCCAATATTTTATATAATGTTGCTTATAAAATAAATTCATTTTATTCAATAGCTTACATTGCACACAATACCAATATTGAGTGAACTATGACCTATCAAAGAAACAATTTTTAAAAAAGGTTTTGAATAATATTAACCACATTTTGAAATTTAAAAATTTAATTTTTTAAAATAGACTTCGTTTTAGAATCAGGAATTTCAAAATTATCTTAGAGTGATTTTTTGACTTTTCTGAAAGGTTTCAATTTTTTATGAATAGTGAAAAATATTTCCTTGTTGTTAAAACCAGAAATTTTCATTTAAAAAATGATTTTAAATTAAATTTATTTTACAATCTGGAATGATAAATAATACATATATTAACTCAATGTAGGTAGTTGGAATGATTTTTATTATTTAAATAGATATAAAAACTTATTGATCTTTTGAACGTCTCTTTTATCCGCCTTCTAGCCGTATCCATGAGATAAGTATTAATCGTAAGTTTTCACTTTTGTGAATAGAATTTTGAAAAATGGATATATATGGTTGTAATTACTATGAAAATTCGGATCTAATAGGATAAACTTAATTTTTTGGTGAAATGAAAATTTACTAATTTTTTTTTATTTACCATGGTTAAGGGTAAATTGGGTAATTAAAGGTCAAAAATAATATAATATTATAATAAAATCACACTAATATTTGTCCTAAATTTATTATATAATAAAATCAACCATATTTTAACAATATGATCCGTTTTATTCCACTTGTTTTATATTATGACATTTAATATATTTTATCTAAAGAAAAGTAAAAAATGTCATGTTCAAATTTTAATAACTATATCATTTTTAATATGATGTTATTTATGTGATATGGTTGACTATAAATTTACATTATGAAGCTAAAAAATTTATTTTTCTGACGCTTTTACGTCGGGGTGCGCACGCGTGTCCGTCACGCATGGGAGGACGGGCGGCTCGTAGCCCCGCATTCCCACTTTCCAAAGGCGGGCGGCATCCATTCCTTATTCAGGGACGTCTGCTCCTTGATCGAAACCGGGATGATGGGATGTTGGTTCTTCCTTCCGTGAATTCCTCCTCGGAGCTCGTCACCTAATCCGGGTCTCCCTCATAGATTTAAGACGGGTTCGTGAAGCTCATTCCCGGTGCCATAACTGCATGGACGCCAGTTAATTACGATGCTTCCATCAAGATGCTCCAAGGGGTCTTGTCGGGGTAGAAACCTTCGGTGAGGAGAAAGGTCACGTTGGGAAGTCGTTGGCATGTCTTGACGATGGGGGTCAGCATGTCTGTCTTCGGACCCTTATCACGGGGCTTCTCGAGGGCGCGGAAGCCCGAGGCATCCCACATCAAATGCGGGGAATGTGTACCGTCTGAGGGTTTCCTCAGCTTCCCATGTTTAACATGGGGTATGTCACGAGTTTAACATCTTGCGGAGATGGGTCGGACTGATCGAAACACTGAGAGTGGATCAGATTGAAGGACCCCCCTAGGGGGAACACCGATGTTGGGGCCAACACGTGGGCAGCTTCCCGGATACTATGGAGTGGGGTGGAGTGGCATGATCTCACCGGGATGTCGCGGCCCAGGTAAGGATCAGGATGGATGATGGAATGAGGCATGGGGCTTATGCCCTGAGACGGACCAAGAGGGGGGATACAGTTTAACGTCATGCAGGACGAGATACAATTTAACGTCGTGCGGGACGAGGGCATACAGTTTAACATCATGCGGGGCGAGGAATTTGGGGATTATGCTCTGAGGCGGCCCATGGTGGGTATGGGGCTTACGCTCTAAGGCGGCCCATGGTGGGTACGGGGCTTACGCTCTGAGGCGGTCCATGGTGGGTATGGGGCTTACGCTCTGAGGCGGCCCTTGGTGGGTATGGGGCTTAAGCTCTGAGGTGGCCCATGGTGGGTATGGGGCTTACCCTCTGAGGCGGCCCATGGTGGGTATGGGGATTACACTCTGAGGCGGCCCATGGTGGGTATGGGGCTTACGCTTTGAGGTGGCCCATGGTGGGTATGGGGCTTACGCTCTCAGGAGGCCCATGGTGGGTATGGGGCTTACGCTCTGAGGTGGCCCATGGTGGGTATGGGGCTTACGCTCTGAGGTGGTCCATGGTGGGTATTGAACCGACATGGAGAGGTTGGAACAACCAGGTGGTGGGCTTGAACCTCGTGGAGGCTTCCTACGTACCATGCGTTAGCACGGATCAAAGTCCACGTAGTTCACTGGCATGGGGCTTACACTCTGAGGCGGCCCATGGGAGGATGTCATGGCGGATGCGTTCTCTAAGACCACGTGAGTCATGCTCGGTGTGGGAAACAAGAGGCGGCTGGGACCAGATGATCACGTCGCGAAGGGTGTGTCTTTGAGAATCGGAATGGGGCTTACGCGTTGAGCGGACCAAAGAGGAAACAGGGGCTTACGCATGGTTAGCGGCCCTGGGTGTCAGGGCTTACTCCAGGGTGGAGGCCCGTGGTGTGACAAAGCACAGTGGGAAAGGGACTCCACTGGCCTTGACAAGGGTAAGTACGGATATGCACAGGTGCAACCTTCCGTAAGAGAGGTTAGGGGCTTATACTCTGAGGCAGCCCTTCCCCCGTGGACAAACTCCACTCCGACAAGGAGTATCTCATTCCATGCGAGGAATAGTCTATTCCTGTGGAGACGAGAGGCGTAAAAAATGTCCGATCTGGGGGACCCTGCATGCGAAGCACGGGGTCGGACCACAGTTTAATGTCATGTGTTAAGGACGAGGTTCTTAGCATTTTAACGTCCTGCAGCTTGGACGAGGTGGGTTCACTCCACACCCCTAGGTCTTACATGCCCAACACCCTCTACACCTTGTGGGAGGGAAGGCATCGGCAAGGCCATGGTGAAGGGGGGCCATAGGGCGAACCACTGGGGGGTCCACGTTAGCGTGGCTATGCGAAGAAGCAATAACCGTTAGCGTGCCTATGCGGAGAACCATAAGGCAATGCAATGTAATGGGGAACACTGCCCAAGGGACCTTGAGGTTATTTCGCATGAGCCTAGAAGGTCGTGCAGGAAAACAATGCATGGCGTGCATGCCTGGCAGGGGAGACATCAGGTGCCGGTGCGGAAAGGCAGCCAAGGAGCGTCAAGGTGAAGGGTCATGGGTTGTGCGCGCGCAAAGAGAATGTTTGCGTGTAAAACACCGGGATGGCTTGTAATTGGAGCCAGGTAATTGCACGCAGCGAGGGAACGGTGCATAGGGTATTGCGTGCACGGAAGGGAATTGCGCGCACTGGACACGGATTGCGTGCAAGGAAGGAACCTGGAGGAGGGGGCAAATTCACTTAAGCCGGTGGCGTTGCACGCAAAGGCGAACCCCGGGGCAAAGTTGTACGAAAAAAGAGATTACCTGGAAGTCATATTGCGCACGGGGGGGGGTCTAATTGCGTGCCCGAGAGAAGATCCGAATTCCTAAACCCCCAAACCGTCGGGGGTCGCCTTTTATTTATAGGCCCCAGCCGGCGCGGAATCCAGGTGGGCGCGCAATCTTCCGCGCCGGGAGCAGTCGGCGTGCAAAATCTCAAATCGCGGAACCGGGGTGCGCAAATATTGTGCGCCTCATCGGCTCGATTACGAGAATTCCAGGGATACTTCGCGCGCACAACATTATTTCACGCGGATCCTCCTTTATTTCTCACACCGCTTCCCGGGCCTCCGGATCGGGCCTCTGACTCCGAATATGGCTTCGCTTCGTCACTTCGAAACTTCCTCCCGGAGTTACGGACTTTTTTTCGGCGTCTAAAAATGCCCCCCCTTGGAATTGGATCAGCGAGAGGTCGCAACAATCAGATTCCAAGGGAAACGCCGAAATGCCGAAGCAGGGCCCCTCCCGGGCACGTAGCGCGCAAACAACCGACTCTGCGCGCAAAAGGACGGATCCGCGCGGAATTTTCTCTTTCACGCGGCACGGAACCCTAGTCATGCCTATAAAAAGGGGTGTGGGTTTGAGAATCCATACTGAAGCTTTTTCGCGCAACAGGATCATCACCCTCGTGCGCGAAATTGCTCCTGCGGCTGCGCGTAAAAAACGCTATGGCAGCGCAAAATCCCTTCCGAATTTTGGCCGTCTTTTCGCACCTTCTCGGGGTATTCCATGCTTAGCATGCTAATTGTGCGCCCATCTCTAGGACTTCGTGCAACTCCTACAGATTTCACGCATCACCCTCTGATTTCGTGCACTGCATCCTGATTTCGCGCAACTCCCGAAAAATTCGAGATGGCCGCAAACCGAGTTGATGAGGGGGAAGTCGCTGCTCGTAGGACAAAAATGGTGGCGAACGAGGAGCTTTATGGCACCAAGGTGATCGTTTCCAACAATCTAACCTTGTTCAATCTGCTGACCCCAGCCCATAAGACGTATCCGCTGTCCGACAACCTCCCGCTCTAGAACTTTGGCATCCTGGAGGAGGTGCCCCTGCCGGGCTTTGAGGTGGACACGCCGCGGTCCTGGGTGACTCGGGAGGACGAGCTTCCTCGCTACAATGTTACCAACAATGGCCATCCTGCCAGGGAAACTAGAAATATGGATGTATATGTTCTGAACCTGAGGACCAGGACCATTACTGGGGACGAGCCTGTCGCAGAGAATTATCCGGCCCTCTACGCGAGCACGTTCCGTCAGAGCATCACGGATAACACGAAGGGCTGGATGAAGGATTGGGACATGCGGTCCGGGGGAAACTTCAACAGCGAATGGGCTTGGGTGTTCTGGGTTCGCCATTCCTATGGCCAGTTCGGGGATGAACTGCGGTATATCGGCCTGTTCGAGGCGGTATGGACATCGCAGTTCCACTTCCACCATTAACCTGAACTCGTGCCGGAGCTATTCACTCGGTGGTCTCCTAAGACCAACACATTCCACCTTCATCATGGGGAAGTCGGCATCAAGTCTCTAGGATGTTCACTACATCGGGGGTATCCCACTGGAGGGCTACCAATACGACGAGTTCGTTCCACCAAAGAACACCTGGGAAGACAGGTCACAGACGCCCATGCTGACGTGGCACCTGCTGGAGCTGGCCAAAGAGAGGCTGGGGGTCAAGGACTTCTTGAAGGACATTGCCTACAAGGGCTGGTTCATCCTGTTCCTTGAGAAGGATCTGGCTGTCAAGATGTCGGGCCTGGGTAAACGGTGCCCAACCGTGGCTCAGAGGAGTAGGGATGGGTCATACTGGAGGACCCGGGAGACGGTGCAATACCAATCATGGGGTTATCGCATCATCGAGGCCCAGGACCTGAATGTCTAGTATGATGGGTTCCTTGCCGCCTTCCTGAGCAGGTGGCTCCTGCTGGTGCGGGACGCGAGAATGGGCGTCCGTCCAACAACACTGGTGATGGCGGGCACCATGGCCGCCAACAAATAGTTCAACTTGGGCATCCCCGTACTGGCCAAGCTGTATGCCATCCTGGGACGCATCTCACGAGGGGGGTCGCCCTGGAGAGTATGTGGCCCCTTCCAGATTTTCCATGGCTGGGTGGCGGCTCATCTTGGCGGGTACACTTTACCAAAGGTCGTTCGTCCTCCGGGCAATGGTCTGCGACCGTCCTTGCTAAACATCGCAGGGGTGGCGCCGATGACGCTCAATGAGGGCATGAGAATCCGCATTGGCAACCATGCCAACTTCAACTTCAGCCCGTTCCCCACCCCAGTCGGCCAGATGGTGGACAACGGGTGAGGCTCTCTGGAACAGCAGGAATATTTCCAGAGCATTCGGGGCGGGGTGCTCGTGGCTTGGATCGATGGGAAGGTGATCTGCGAGCCTTACGTGCCATCCCAATTCGCTAGGCAGTTCGGGTGCCTCCAACGAATGTCGAAAAAGGTATTCACGGATGTCTGGCAGGAGAAGAATCCCTACGTCCTGCACCAGATGTGGTTGATGTTCACCACCTTCGGCTCTGGCGAAGTCATTACTCTTCCTCCCATCGGGGTTGATGATGGCTTAGCAACCGAATATGTCGAACACTGGACCGTCGCGTACCCTGAGGGGCTTTTACGCAAGCGAGTCCGGCAACTCGAGGTTACTCGCGCGGAAACCGGGCGACGGGGGAGAAGGAAAGGGGCTGCCGGAAGAGGGGAACCAAGGGTGTGTCAGGCAGTGAGGCCTGCGCAGGCCATGAATTTAGCAGCAGGAACATCACGCAGTGCCGCCGTGTCCTCGTTACCCGTAGGGGGGTCACGTGAGGTGGCCAGGGAACTGCCTGGGAAGCAGATAAGATACCTGCTCGAACCTTCCCAAGATGCAATTCTCCCGGCACTATGGTCAGCTTGGATGACCCTGTGGAAATCACTGAGCGTTGAATCCATCTAGCAGATGCGAATGTAAAACAGGATCCAGCTGCCAGAGGTCGGGCTCATTTGAATTACTGACCGGGTGAACTTCCATCGGTGGTATGCTTATTTTATGGCCATGGACACATACGCACGCCAAAGGGGTCGGCGTGCGGAGCCACCTTTCTTAGTGAAAGTGATGCTCGGCTAGGAGCATGATCCGGAAGTAATGCAGCCAGGAGAAGGCGACAGTGACGAGGAGTCGGAGGAGGAGGAGGAGACCGGAGAAGACTAAGGTGAAGGAGAAGACGAAGAAGAAGGAGAACCTGAAGATGAGGGGTCGCAAGGGGTGATCCACCAAGGGAGTCTCTGAGAGAGTGGTGAGATTATCGGCTCTAATCTCGACATAACTGAGATACTCGAGGTCTATCTCTATCTTCATTCATTTTCCTTATTCATCCATTCTCCTTTTAAACTTCTAACCCAATTCCCTGCCTCACTCAGGAGAAAATTAGTGTTGTACAGGCGTCCCCACTAGATGAGGGAGGAGAGGAACCGGTGGGACCTGATGGGGATCCGACACCCATCATTGAATTAACAAGCGCAGAGGGGTCTCATCTTACGGCGGCTCCTACAGCGACTGGAACACTGGAGATCGACGCTCTGGATTCCTGTAAGTTTCACGCTTCACTACTGGAGCTCGTTATCAACAGATCCCCACTAATCAGTGTACGCCTTGTGTAGTGATCTCGACATTGGAGTCTCTTCAGGTTGCGGAGCCCGAGCCGTCCGTGAGCGGACCAGTGGCAGACATACCACCTCATTCAGAACGTGCTCCCCACACTGAGTCAACCCTGGAAACTGGTGAGCGGGGGACAATGGACGTCAGCGGCACCATTCTTGAGGCGGGTCCAGAAGCTGTCGAGGGCACCGTCGCTGCTAGGGTGATAGAGGAAGGTCGCTCGGACGTCGAGGATCCTATTCCTCACGAAGACATCCCTGGGGAAGATCCTGCTGCCGATATGCTGGCTGCCTTCCCTACATACCGACCTGCTGACCCTGAGGAGGTAGACGACTCGGACTCAGAGGCATCCGAGGAGAGCTGGATGACATGTCGCAAAGGGTGGAAGTGTATCCAGTGCTTTCTCAGACATCCCCAGTCGGATTGGCTGAGGCGGATGGGATCACTCCAAACCTAGCTGCGCTTCATGTACGCCGGAGGGGTTGACGCTCAGCGCCTTCATCTGACGATCCGTGATTACATGGTCGAGAAGATAAGCGAGAGCAGCCGGAGCACCGAAGTTTACCAGTGCCGAGAAGGATCGACGAGTGCCCAAACGTTGCTGAGGGCAGAGCAGGAAGTCCAGCAACTCGAAGGGCAGGCGATAGATAAGGATTCCTTTATTGCAACATGCTCTGAGCTTGTGGAGAAACTGATGGCCTAGTTGATTGATGCGTGGGAACAACTGATGGAGGCGAGTCACCAGATGACCGAACTTCGAACCGAGCGGGCATAGGCACAAGATAGGGTTGGCGAGCTGCGTTCTGTGGTTTCTGACGCGGAGAGCATCTTCAAGGAGCGGGAAGCAGTCATGGAGGCCACCAGCCAAAGGGTAGCTGTGCTGGAAAGGTCGATTCAACACGCCGATCCTTAAGGGCTTTGTTTTTCCCATCTCATGAACCTCTTGCTTGTATCTCTCACCATCGCAATCCAATACAGGGCCAAATCCATTTATCTTGGTTTAATATGCTCAACCATAATTCCAAAATGACTAACAACCCATCACTAAGCTCTTGTGGGTCGCACCCAACGCGAGAAGCAAAGGATACTCGGGTCATCATCTCGTCCAACTACGGGGCATTGACCAAGCCCCAAGCATCCAAAATTTGGCCTGGATTTCTGAGGAGAAGACCTCAGAATGATTGATATATCACCTTACCAATGTGCTCGGACACATGAGTTGGGCAATGTCGGGGCGTTGAAATCCATCCGAACATAGGGAGATGGAAAGAAAAGGTGAATCATGCTACCTAAATTCGGAACACTGTGTGGCATTATGATGGAGGATAACTGTTAACCGTGATGGAAACACAGCATCCATATCGTGTTGGATTGGAGTGGGGACAATAAATGAGGGCTAACCGCTGACCATGTTTGCAACATGGGGCCTAACTCAAATATCGCCGGTCAGTTTCCCAGAACGTTGGTCCAGGACAGCAGGCAGACTATAGGTCTATCATCCATGTTGCTATAGTAGGCGGACCAAAGGTCTGTCATCCATATTATGGCAGCAGGAGGACCAAATTCTATCACTCATACTGTTAGGGGGTCTTGTCAAACATGACCATCCCTCCAGAACATTGGCCCAGGACAGTAGGCGGACCGTAGGTCTATCATTTATATTGTTAGGGGGTCCCGTCAGACATGAAAGAGAATGAGGATCCGAATAAAGGGGCACACAAAGCGTGGAAGGTGGAGTGGTAGTTTGTTCGAACAGAGTCCAACACTCCCAAAATTGCACCACCGTGGCGTAGTTGTATCAGGCGGACGTACCAACCTGGTCATGGGTCGTCCCAATTTTTAGGCAGGACCTCTCGGGCGAGAGAACTACCGATTCCCATTACTACCATGGGGCATCCTGAACCTTTTCGGGGTGGATGTTACGATTACACCACTTCCCAAAAAGTCAGGCTGAGGGGATGACAATAAGGAGGGACGGGGTTTGATAATCCCTGGGGATGGACCTAAGATGAAATGTCCAGGCGTTCCTACGTATCTCATTAGGATGAGAATCAAGCCACACGTAGTTCTGAAAAGGAATTTTAATGTCATGCTGGACGAAATACAGTTTAACGTCGTGTGGGACGGGGGACACACCTCATCTAGGGATAGGCACGGCACGGCGAGTAACCCGACATGAATGAGGACATAATCCCGCACTACGCCACGTGATCCCACAAGAGAGACCGAGTCGTGGAAATCCAAGCAAAGGATCTTAGTTTTAAGTCTTCAAATTCGGACCAGAAAAGGTTAGGGTGGGCCTATGGGGAAGTTCTCAGGCGCTCCTATGTATCTCATTAGGATGATAATCAAGCCACACGTAGTTCTTGAAAGGGTAGCTCGGCGCGATGGGGCGCCTACGCAAAGGAGTCGTGCAGGTCTATCCCTCGCACCAAAAGAAGCGACATTTGATATATCTTGTTTGTTCTTGAAGGTAAATGGTTTTTTTCTTTTGTGGGGCGACTGGCCTAGGGTAGAAGTTCCTGGCATCTCCACAATAATCAATCCATAGCAAGCGTTGACAAGCGGCATGGTAATCGACCAATACATGGCGTGATGTCCCCCATGGGGAGGTCATAACAATGCGGTTCCATTTTTCGTCGTGCGGCCAGGACGATATCATCACAGTTTATGGTCGTGTTTGGACCAACAGCACAGTTTAAGGTCATATGGTTTGGACCAACAGCACAGTTTAAGGTCAAATGGTTTGGACCATCAACACAGTTTAAGGTCATATGGTTTGGACCAGCAACACAGTTTAAGGTCATAAGGTTTGGACCAACAGCACAATTTATGGTCTTAAGGTTTGGACTAGAAACACAGTTTAAGGTCATATGGTTTGGACCGAAAGCACAGTTTAAGGTCATAAGGTTTGGACCGACAACACAGTTTAAGGTCGTATGGTTTGGACCAACAACACAGTTTAATGTAATATGGTTTGGACCAGCAACAGAGTTTAAGGTCATATGGTTTGGACCAGCAACACAGTTTAAGGTCGTATGTTTTGGACCGACAGCACAGTTTAAGGTTGTATGGTTTGGACCAGCAACACAGTTTAAGGTCGTATGGTTTGGACCGACAACACAGTTTAAGGTCACAAGGTTTGGACCGACAACACAGTTTAAGGTCGTATGGTTTGGACCGACAGCAAAGTTTAAGGTCATAAGGTTTGGACCGACAACACAGTTTAAGGTCATATGGTTTGTACCGACAGCACAGTTTAAGGTCCTAAGGTTTGGACCGACAGCACAGTTTAAGGTCGTATGGTTTGGACCAACAACACAGTTTAATGTCATATGGTTTGGACCAGCAACACAGTTTAAGGTCATATGCTTTGGACCAGCAACACAGTTTAAGGTCACATGGTTTGGACCGATAGAACAGTTTAAGGTCGTATGGTTTGGACCAGAAACACAGTTTAAGGTCATATGGTTTGGACCAGCAACACAGTTTAAGGTCGTATGGTTTGGACAGACAGTATAGTTTAAGGTCGTATGGTTTGGACCAGCAACACAGTTTAAGGTCGTATGGTTTGGACCGACAGCACAGTTTAAGGTCGTATGGTTTGGACCGCTAGGAACACGTGCGATGCGATACAGCATACCTGATGCGGGTGAGGGTGTAATCCCATACCATCATCGCGCGCAATTCCGAGAGAGGAGCCACAGGCCAAAGGGGCCTACGAGGGTTCAACAATCAGGGAGGGGAAGGAGATGCTAGCTCCCAACTATGTTGGGCCTGAAACGCAATGTCTGGGAGACTCCTCGTTCCCCATGGGGATGAGGGTCAAGCTGCACGCAACCTATAGAGAAGAAACCCAAGAACATACTCTAGTGCTCAGATCGTGGGAGCCCTGAGAGACACTGTTACGCAGCTCGGTCTGTCTGATGTGCGGGGGTGTACTGAGGGTTAGTACAAGGAGTGTCGGGATCCCACCTCGACATGGTGGGGGCGGAACACAGTGTGAACCATGCCACCAACATTCAAGGCCCAAGGAAACTGGCATGACGACCGAGGATTACTGCTGACCATGTTTGCAACACAGCATCCTATCATGTTAGCCTGGAAGCAGGGGAAAACAAATGAGCATCAACCGCTGACCATATTCACAACACGGTATTTGTATCAATTTTTCGCCCAAAACCCTCAGGGGCGTTGGCCCGTGATGGTAGGAGAGCCCTTAGGCGTTGTATCCAGGTCGTTCTTGGGGGTCCCTCTGGGTGTGAAGGATAGTGGGGCCTGAATGAAGGGGAACATGAAGCTTGACAAGTGGACGAAAACTTGTCTAAGTCGAATCTGACACTCCTGGTCCTAGACCAGAGTACTCTGAACACATTAGCAGACCACCAGAAAGGGTCAAAGGGCTCAGTCTAAGAGAGGCCAAAAGACGGCGGTTCCTCGGGAAAAAGAGGGGGGCTTAATGCCAAACACCCTGGCAACAGGGAGATCGCGGGATATCTTAAGAAGTGGGGCTAGACCTGAAATCTAGGTGTTCAGGCGGTCCTACGTATCCCATAAGGATGGGAATCAATCTATACGTAGTTCTAGATGGTGCCTTTTAATGTCATGGGGAACATGACATAGGAGGGCTAATCCCGAGGACAGGGTGCATGTGGTGCAGCTATTGCAAACCTGACGTGAATGAGGATATAATCCCATACCATGCCACGCTATCCTATGGTCAAGGGCCCAAAGGCAAGACAGGCGCGATAGTGGACCTCAAGCTGGACCCAAAGACGAAAGGTCTGGGTTCTTCTATGTATCCCATAAGGATGGGAATCAAGCTAGACGTAGTTCTTAGAAACATGGTTTAACGTCATGTAGGATGAAATACGGATCTTAGTTTTAGGTCTTAGAACTCATACCATGAAAAACTTGGGGCTGGACCCAAGAAGAAATGTCTGGGTGTTCCTACTTATCTCATTAGGATGAGAATCAAGCCACACGTAGTTCTGAAAAGGCAGTTTAACGTCATGCTGGACGAAATACGGATCTTAGTTTTAGGTCTTAGAACTCAGACACAGGAGCCCAGATGTAGGGAAAAATGCAGTTTAAGGATATAGTGGACATGGTGCAGTTTAAGGTCATGCAGGACCATACAGTTTAAGGTCATGCTGGACCAGGTGCAGTTTAAGGTCATACAGGACCATACAGTTTAAGGTCATGCTGGACCAACAGTTTAAGGTCATGCTGGACCTTACAGGAGGCTTAGGAAAAGTACTTCTTAAGGAACCTGGTGTTGGTGGGAGGAGTTACACGCTCACCATCCATAGTCACCAGGGAATACGCGCCATTGGGATAGACCTTATGGACAATAAAAGGCCCCTCCCACTTGGGCTCCAAATTTGGTGGTTTCCTGCCGGGAATCATTGGGCTCTGAGAGACAGCACCAGATCACCTTGCAGGAAGGAGCAGAGGCGAACCTTCTTATTGAAAGCTAGATCCATCCTGCTCTGATGCCTTTCCATGTTATGTAAAGCACGAAGCCTACTTTCATCCAGCACTTCCAATTCGGCTAGATAGATTTCGGCAACTCGATCCGGCGCTTGCTGGTCATAGACCACCGTGCGTAATGAGGGCAACTGGATCTCGATGGGCTGGACGACCGCAGCTCCGTACACCAGGGAATACGGAGTCACCTGGGTGGAGTTACGAGTCGTCGTCCTATAGGCCTAGAGGGCATTGGGGAGCTTGTCCGGCCAACTTTTCTTGTTCTAACCAACCATTTTTGCAGAATTTTAGAGAGGGTTTTGTTAAACGCCTCGATCTGTCCATTCGCCTGCGCATGATAGCAGGAGGTGTGGTTAGAGTGAATGTTGTACTTGGCGTACAATTTCTTCAGCTCGGCTGCTCGAAAGTTGGTTCCGTTATCCATGAGGATAGCGTGAGGTACTCCAAACCGATATATGATATTAGAGCTCACGAAGTCAGCGATAGAACAAGCCTTGACTTCCCTGAGTGGGATTGCCTCTGCCCACTTTGAGAAGAAATCCATAGCGGTCAAGATGAACCGGCACTGGCGGGCCGTCGCCGGCGGGTAAGGTCCTACGACATCCAACCCCCAGACTGCAAAGGGCCAAGAATACTTGGAAGTATGGAGAGGCTCTGGTGGCCGATGCACAAAGTTAGCATGAACATGGCATGCATGACACCTCTTGGCATACTCGATTCAGTCGTGCATCATGGAGGGACAAAAGTATCCCAGCCTCCGAATCTGGTGGGACAACTTCGACCCAGCCTGGTGGGCGCCACAGGAACCAGCATGCACTTCTTGCATGACCTGTGGGATCTCGACTCCTTGAAGACAACGGAGGAGAACACCGTCAAATCTTCTCCTGTAAAGGATCTGCTCATGGCTGGGACCGCTTTTAAGGGTGAACTGCGGCGCATGGTGTCGGATTCATTCTCGCTCTGCTCGGTCCAGTGGAAGATTGTTGTGCTGGAGATATTCCACCAAGGGCATCTTGCAGTCAGGAACTATCTCGATCACCACACCTGAATCCCATGAGGGTCCTAACGTAGGGGCGCCAGTGGTGAGATGGTTCACTCATGGTCCATGATCACCATCTGGAATAACAGGAGCAATGACTCTCTGGTGCGCCATGTGGATGATTAGGTCATCCTGTTCGGGCTCTGTGAGTAATGCGGCCAGGCTGGCCAAAGCATCTGATCGACCATTCTGCGATATGGGATTGTGAACGACCTCTGGCCGGGAGGGGAACATAGCCATTAGACGGAGGGTTCACTCCAGCAATGGCACGAGTTCTGGATTCCTGACAGCGTAGTCACCATTGACATGCTTGATGACTAGCTCAGAGTCCCCTTTTACATAGAGATGGGGTACGTTAACCTACAGAGCCAACTTGAGTCCAGTGATGAGGGCATGATACTCTGCCTCATTGTTGGTGTAGCCTTCTGACAACAGTAATGAATATGGCAGAACGGCTTGCTCCGGGGTGATGAAGACGATACCCAGGCCCACTCTGTTAAGCCTAGGATCGTTGATCCTTCTACCAGTAGGGATTCAGGAGGCGCCGTTGATAGAGTTAATATTTTCATTAATATTTATATGTTTTTCAATGATTTAATCCCTCCCAATTATTCAATGATAGTGTATTTGCAACATTTATGTGTTTTTGGTGTATTTTGGGCTTAAATGTGAAAATGGGGTAATTCTGTAAAATTGTCAGTTTTTTATAGCTTCTGTTTTTAGAGAATAACTTTTATAATATGGGTCCAATTTATATAAATCTTTTTTTGTAGGATTCCTATACTTGTGTTATTAAAATGTTCCTTCTGGACCAAGACCCAATTCGAAACCCAATGGTGCAGAAAATTCAATCAAGTGGAGAAATCAGTTTGGAAGGCAGAATGGACCCCACTTCATTAAATATGCAATATATCCTTCGGCCGACCTTAGAATGAGGTTCTTCCAGCTGGTGTCGATATAAGACTTCAAAATGAAGGCTAAAATTAAATTTCATAAATTATTGAGCTCATTAATGCATCCTTTTGGCGCGTCCAAGTGGAGTGGGTGAAACAATGTTTGGAGGCCAGAAAGGTAATGGTCATTGATTCGGACATATCATTCTCTAAACCTGTCCAATGACTCTCAAATTTTAAGGGTCGATAGAAAACTTCATTTCCAAAATTCTATAAGAAGGTAACTCAGTGAGTTTCGGCCGGATGGTGGGCATAACAGAGGCAAACTTCTGGAGGAAAGAATCTGGAGCACCAAATATTCTGTTCTTTGTTTTCTCTCTTTTGTTCTTCTTAGTTTTGTAATGAATTCTTCTTTCCCCTTAGTCACAATTACCCTTACCATGGTGGGGTAAACTTCTTTGTTATTGGGGAAGGGTAGGTTTTCCATGTTGTATTTCATGATTTCCTTCTCTTAATGTTTTAAAATCCTCTTCTCTTCTGTGAATCAGTTTCAATTTCCTATAACAGTTTTTATTATCATGTACGATGGTATCTGATTTTAGATTCTGTTGTTCATTTATATTTGGTCAATTATCAATATCTCCCTCCATTAGGTTCTGGTTTATAACCGATGTAATAGACCGGGACTTAGTGGTGAAGTACTCGGTGATCATCGGTACGTGTGTGAGGAGTAGTGAATGTTCTTGATTACTTGGGATAAACAAGACCCGGTTGGGAATTGCCTGAGATAATTGGGAGTATTTTCTACAACTCTATTACACATTGGAAGGATAGTAGACCAACCTAAGATTTTAGTAAGGTTTATTCTCATATTTTTAATTGACCAAGGGAGTGAGAAGAAATGATTGTGGATTCTCACTCTTAACGGTTTAGCAGAAGAGAATTGGATAAATTGGAACTATGATAGAATTACAAATGGAGAACCAACTATGACCTAATCACCCTTCTTATATAATAGTTTCAATCACTTGATTTGTTAAGTTGTTCTCAATATTTTTCTTAAATTTCCTTCCTTTGTTTAGTTTCTTTCTTTCCTTTTCAAAAATCAATCAAATTCAGAAAAACAACCACACTTTTTGATCTTATTTTAAGGTGACAGCTTAATTGTTGTGCACTCCTCTCTGGAGACAACCTAGGTAATCCACTATAATACATTTTAACATAGGTTATATAAGTTTTTTCCACACCCCATGACAGGCACGTTTCAAAACTTGGCGCTGTTGCCGGGGAGGTAGTGCCAACATTTCTTTTCTTTTCTTTTCTCTCTTCTCATCTTTTCTCTTCAAAATTGCATGACTAGAACCTCAAAAACTGAACCTTTACCCATAGATCCTGAAATTGAAAGAACCTTTTTGAATAGACTTAGAAAATTTAATTTAGAATCTGAATTCGAGGACGTTCCCCTTGCAGACTCAAGTGAAACTTCAAGTGTTCACTCTGAGCCTGTCATCATGGCTGAAAATCAAAACCAAACACTTAGAGACCTCTGTGCACCACAATTCCTTAATCAAAACAATCAACTTGCAATTCCAGTTTTACAAAATTATTTTTAAATGAATCCTAACATGATTCCTTTGCTTCCAAAGTTTCATGGTTTGGCTGGTGAAGATCCAAACAAACACATTAAAGAGTTCACACATGTTTGCTCAACTTTCAGACCCCATGGAATTACCGAGTAGCAGGTAAAGTGGAAGGAATTTCTGTTTTCATTGGATGGAGCTGCTAAAGAATGGTTTTACGACATACAACTAGGAGATGTACATCACTGGAATGACCTGGTAAGATGTTTTATGCAAAGATTCTTCCCCACCTCTATAAGCACAGCCATTCATAAGGAAATCTACACCATACGACAATCATCTGGAGAAACTCTTTACGACTACTGGGAGAGATTTAAGAAGCTATGTGCCAGTTGTCCAAATCAAGCCATTGAGGAACACCACTTTCTTGTCTTCTTCTATCAAGGACAACTGGACAATGACAGAAACCTTCTTGATGCATCATCTGGAGGTGCACTGATTGACAAGTCGCCAGAAGTAGCCAAGGGCTTGATTGAGAAGATTTCCTAAAACTCGCAGAAATTTGGAACAAGAGGTATTGGAACAAGAGGTATTCATTAGGTACGCACTTCTCATCCATCACCCTTATTAGAAACTAAGATTGAAGAGATTACTAGTTTGGTGAGGCAGATGGCCTTGAAGCAAGTTAGTGACCAACAAGCACCAGCTAAGGTATGTGGTTTATGCTCATCTCCTGATCATTTCACTGACTAGTGTTCTGAAATATAGGGAATGGAAAGTTGTGCAGTAGCCTTTCAACCAAGGAAGTTCCAGCAAAATCAAGGATGGAGAGATCCTAACCAAGTCCAATATGGGTTTGGAAATCAACAGAATCAAGCTAGTCCCCCGTACCAAAATTAGTTTCAAAACCAACCCCCATTCCAGAATCAATTCCAGAACCCTCCACCATTTCAACAAAAGCAGTCTTATAATCAGCCTTCATACCAAAAACCAACCAATATCCAAAGACCCTATGAGCAACCATACACTAGTTCCCAACCTCCAATTCAAAACCAACAAAAATCTGAGTTTGAAGGACTGAAAGACACTGTTAAAGATTTGTCCAATAAGTTTGAGAGTCTCATGGACTTTCTGACCAAAAATCCAGGTAAAATTCCTTCCCAAACAGTCCCAAACCCAAAAGATAATGTTAGTATTATAACTACAAGAAGTGGAAAAGAACTCTAACCACCATCCACCATTGAACCTGAAACAAGAAAAACTAATATGGGTGAGAATGAAGTTATAAATGATGAAAATTCTATGAAAATGCATCGGGGAGAAGATAAGAAAGAGGAGGATGATAATGATAGGCCAAGAAGGAAGAAACAAGAAAGACCATTTCAAAGGAAAAAAAGGGATAATAAAGATATACCACCACCATTTCCATCAAGGATGATTGAATCAAAGAGGTTACAAGAAGAAGCACTGCAAAAAGAAATTCTGGACACCTTTCAGAAAGTGGAAGTCAACATACCTCTGCTTGAAGCACTCAAACAAATTCCAAAGTATGCTAAGTTTTTTAAGGATCTTTGCACCAAGAAAAGGAGACTTCAAGGGAATGAGAGGATCAATTTGGGAAGAAGCATCTCAGCCCTTATCACACCACAATTTCCAACCAAATGTCAAGATCCAGGGACATTTTCTATTCCATGCACCATTGGTTCATTAAATTTCTCTAATTCTTTGTGCGATTTAGGTGCATCAATTAATGTATTGCCTCACTCAGTATATACTTCTTTGCATATGGGAGACTTGAAGCCCACAAGAGTGGTGGTCCAGCTTCCAAATAGATCCACAGTATTCCCAACAGGAGTTCTGGAGGATGTCCTGGTAAAAGTCAAAGATCTTTTATTCCCTATTGACTTTTATGTGTTGAATACGGAAGATGATAGGATCCCATCACACTCACCCATAATTTTAGGGAGACCATTCTTAATAATGGCCAAAACCATTATCAATGTCCATGAAGGGACACTTACCATGGAGTTTGGAGATAGCATTGTCCACTTCAATATTTTTGAATCCATGAGGCACCCATCAGATGATCATTCA
The DNA here is from genome assembly GCA_963277665.1 of Viscum album. Lineage (NCBI taxonomy): Eukaryota > Viridiplantae > Streptophyta > Magnoliopsida > Santalales > Viscaceae > Viscum > Viscum album. The sequence continues at coordinate 153,103,306 of OY728156.1, read as the reverse complement.
CTCTTAGCACTCTCCCATGAAGATGACATAGAACCAATTGAAGAATCAGGTATGTTTCATGAATTTTTATCATTAGGAGAGAATTTTTCCATTAAAGATATCACTGAACATATGGATTCCCAAACTCTTGGAGATTCTGATTTCCTGTTGGAAGAAGAGGTAAAATATGATTTCTTTGATAATTTGTTAAATGATGATGAAGATGATATGATTTCTTGTGTGCAGGATATCAAACCATTGGAAGTGGAGAACCTCAATTTAGTTTCATCTCTTGAGCATCCTCCTTATCTAGAATTAAAACCACTCCCCACTGATTTAAAATATGTTTACCTTATGGAGGGGGAGAAATTAACAGTAATAATTGCTAATAACCTATCTGAAACTCAAGAAAAATAATTGATTGAGCTTTTGAGAGAGAATGTCCAAGCAATAGGGTTGAGCTTAGGTGATATCCCAGGAATAAACCCAAAAATTTTCTCACATAAAATTTTTCTTGAGGGAGATTCCAAACCTGTCAGACAACACCAAAGGAGGCTAAACCCTACCCTGATGGAGGTTGTAAAAAAAGAGATTGAGAAGTTATTAGAATTCGGGATCATCTATCCCATATCAGATTCACAATTGGTTAGCCCCATCCATGTAGTCCCAAAAAAACTGGCCTAACCATTGTGAGGAATGAAAAGAATGAATTAGTCCCTGTGAGAATTCAGAATAGATGGAGAGTATGCATCGATTTTAGGAAGCTGAATCAGGTCACTCGAAAAGATCATTTCCCTATCCCATTCATTGACCAGATGTTAGAGATATTGGTAGGGAGAACTCATTATTGCTTTTTGGATGGATTTTCAGGTTATTTTCAGGTACCCATTGCCCCCGAAGATCAAGAGAAGACTACCTTTACTTGTCCTTTCGGTACTTTTTCATACAAAAGGATTCCATTTGGATTGTGTAATGCTCCAGGTACATTTCAGAGGTGTATGGTAAGTATATTTTCTGATCACATTGAAGATTACTTGGAGGTTTTCTTGGATGATTTCACAGTTTTTGGAAATTCTTTTGACCACTGTTTGAAAAATCTGGAAAAAGTTTTGAAAACTTTCATTGAAAAAAACCTTGTTTTGAATTTTGAAAAGTGTCATTTTATGGTTGAGAGAGGAATTGCCCTTGGGCATGTCATTTCTCAGAAAGGCATTGAAGTTGATAAATCAAAAATTGAAGTGATAAATTCTTTGCCTTACCCAACTTGTGTGAAACATGTTAGATCATTTTTTGGACATGCAGGATTCTACATGAGATTTATAAAAGATTTCAGTAAGATTTCTCTCCCTCTCTCTAGATTACTTTTGAAAGATGCTGATTTTGATTTCAATGGTTCATGTATGGAATCATTTGATGAGTTGAAGAAGAAATTGATTACACCACTAGTGATGCAGCCACCAAATTGGGAAGAACCATTTGAGCTACTTTGTGATGCTTCAAACCAAGCAGTCTGATCTTTCCTTTCTCAACAAAATTAGGGCAGGCCACAAGTCATTGCATATGCCTCAAAAACCTTAGATATAGCCCAATTCCACTACACAACAACAACAAAAGATTTTTTAGCAGGTGTTTTTTCTTTAGAAAGATTTAGATCATATCTACTTGGAACTAAAGTCATTGTGTTTTCTGATCATGCAGCTCTTAGGTACTTGATGAAGAAGGCTGAAGCAAAACCAAGGCTAGTGAGATGGATGCTACTACTACAGGAGTTCAACATAGAAATCAAAGATAAGAAGGGATCTGAGAACCAAGTGGCTGATCACTTAAGTAGACTACCCAGCACCACTGAAGTTGAGATTCCAGAAACTAAACCACTAAATGATCACCTTCCAGGGGAGCATTTGTACTTGATTGAAGGAGAAGTACCTTGGTATGCTGACATGGTCAATTATCTGGTAACATCTCAGGTCCCATCTCATTTAAATTCTCACCAAATTCACAAATTGAAATCTGAATCTAAATATTACATCTGGGATGATCCATTTCTTTGGAAAATTTGAAATGACCAAATTATCAGAAGATGTTTGCCTAAAAATGAAATTGAATCAGTCTTTAGGTTTTGTCACACATTATCTTGTGGAGGCCACTTTGGACCTCAAAGGACAATGAGGAAGGTTTTAGAATCTAGACTTTATTGGCCAACACTTTTCAAAGATTCTCATGAATTTTGTAAACGGTGTGAAAAATGTCAGTTTACATGAAATATTTCAAAGAGACAAGAAATGCCCCAAAAGCCACTTAATTTTTGTGAAATATTTGAAGTTTGGGGGATAGATTTTATGGGACCTTTCCCAATGTCATTTGGAAATTCTTATATTCTTCTTGTTGTTGATTATGTTTCAAAATGGGTGGAAGCAAAAGCCACCAGGACTGACGATGCTAAAGTTGTTTGTGATTTTGTCAGGGCTAACATATTTTGTAGGTTTGGAGTTCCTAGAGCCATAATTAGTTATCAAGGGACTCACTTTTGTAATTGGAGAATGGCGTCTTTGTTGAAAAAGTATGGGGTGCATCATAAAACATCAACTCCCTATCATCCACAAACTAATGGGCAAGCTGAAGTGTCCAATAGGGAAATCAAAGGAATTTTGGAAAAGACTGTTAATCCAAATAGGAATGATTGGAGTCAAAGGTTAGAAGACACATTATGGGATTACAGGACAACCTACAAAACTACAGTTGGAATGAGTCCATATGGGCTGATTTATGGGAAAAGTTTTCAGCTACCAGTGGAATTGGAACACAAGGCATATTGGGCTGTGAGGAAGATGAATCTAGATCTTGAAAGTGTTGGGAAAGAGAGAAGATTGCAATTACAGGATTTGGAAGAAATTCTAAGGGAAGCATTTCAAAATTCTAGGATTTACAAAGATAGAACAAGAGTGGCTCATGACAAACTGATCCAACCAAAGGACTCCATCCAGGAGACAAAGTGTTGTTATTCAATTCAAGACTCAAGCTGATGCCAGGTAAACTTCGTTCCAGGTGGGATGGTCCATTTATAGTTACTCATGTATATCCTTTTGGTGTTGTGAAGATTGTGAAGGATGGAGTGAAGGACCCATTCACTGTTAATGGGCACATATTGAAGAAATTCCTTGGGACCATGCCATCAGAGCCAATGGAGGAGATCACACTCCTCCAACCTGTTTATCAATAAACTTCATCAGGTCATACCTCTCCTTTATATTTTCATGATTTTTGTGATTCAATTTCCAATATTCTTACATGTTAAATACATTTGAATGCATTGTGGACACTGTATCATTTAAGTGTGGGGGAGGGAACCTTTGTAGTGTAGGATTTTTATGTGTTGTTTGTTTTCCTACTTGTTTTTTTAAAAAAAAAACATGTGAGTGTTTAAAATTTTGTGTGTGTTTTTTCAATTTTTTTGTGTTTTTGAAACTTTTGAGCTAAAATTATTATCATTGATATTTTTGAAACCCCTCTCCATAAGTGAAATAATTTATTCCTTGAAACTGATCTTAAATGAATGCTGAAAATGATATTGTTTCTTGTTCAATTCTTTGGGAATTTCATGAAAAATACTCTGTTTTTTTTTGAATCCCATGCCACATATCACTGTCTTTATATTTGAAATCACATTCCCGTGAGGCCTCTGAACCTATTATTTTCATATTCTTTACATTCACCTCACTTCTTGAGAGAACCAAATCATGTTTGATTTAACCAGAATTTGATTTATTCCTGTCAAAACTTGAGGATTTGAGGTACTTATGTTTTAAATGATTGAGGCATTTCTTTGGTTTGAAAGCCCCCTTTTCAAGATAATCCCTTTCATAATGGCCTACCTTGAACATTTAATCCTTTTAGCCCATAGAAGCCATGAAAATCCTGTTAGGTTAGCCACATTACAAGCCAATATTCCCTATCCAACCTACTCTTAAAGTGAAATTGCATGATCTATTTGAACAAAAGTGTGGGGGGAAGATGTCTTGTATTATACTACCTTATTTGGGGATACTTTGGGTGAAAAAAAAATGTTGAAGAGATGTTATTGCTGCTGAAAAAAAACCATCTAGCTAAAAGTTGTGCCTTTTATGGAGCTTTCATGATGAGAGAAGCTGTGCCTTTCTTGAGCTTCTAATGTAAAAAAGAAGTTGTGCCTTTTCTGGAGCTTTCAAGAAATATTATATTTGAGAAGATTGAAATGTTTGATGCTGAAATGATGATATGTGTGAACATTCCTTGATATTCCATGAAGAAGGAGATTATTTTCTACTAAGGGGAGTGAAGAGGAGACCATACTTTTGTGAAATTTAGATTAATGCAATTTTGCTTCAAAAAGAGCCAAGCTTCTCATTCTGCCTCAGAATCTTTCACATATAAATCCTACCAACCGAAAGCCACAGAAAAACCTTAACAAGTCCTCATTATAAACATATGTCTTTGACTCACATCGGGTGGAGAGGTAGGAATTTATCAAGCCTATGGTGACCCTTGTATAAGTTTGGATGAGAAAAACATTGCTAAAAAATTGAGATTTTTGTAATGAGAGATAATAAAAGTTAGGTAAGTGTTTTCTGTGTATGGGAGGAGAAATGAAGAGTAAATTTATTGAATTATCCTAAATTAAGAACATGAAATAATATAGTTTTAGGAGTCATGATATATTTTGTTTCTTGTTTTCAAATTGGTGGATCTCATGGATATGTGTTTTGAATTTACTTTGATTTTATTTTGATTCTGACTTGCCCAGGAGTCCAAGTAATAAGTGTGGGGGAATTGATAGAGTTAATAGTTTTATTAATATTTATATGTTTTTCAATGATTTAATCCCTCCCAATTATTCAATGATAGTGTATTTTCAACATTTATGTGTTTTTGGTGTATTTTGGGCTTAAATGTGAAAATGGGGTAATTCTGTAAAATTGTCAGTTTTATATAGCCTATGTTTTTTGGGAATAAATTTTATAATATGGGTCCAATTTAAGTGAATCGTTTTTTTTTAGGATTCCTATACTTGTGGTCTTAAAATGTTTCTTCTGGACCAAGACCCAATTCTAAACCCAATGGTGTAGAAAATTCAATCAAGTGGAGAAATCAGTTTGGAAGGCAGAATGGACCCCACTTCATTAAATATGCAATATCTCCTTCGGAAGACCTTATAATGAGGTGATTCTAGCTGGTGTCGACAGAGGACTTCAAAATAACGGCTCACATTAAATTTCATAAATTATTGAGCTCATTAATGCATCCTTTTGGCGCTTCCAAGTGGAGTGGGTGAAACAGTGTTTGGTGGCTAGAAAAGTAATGGTCATTGATTCGGCCATATCTTTCTTTATACCTGTCCAATGAATCAAATTTTGAGGGTAGATAGAAAACTTCATTTCCAAAATTCTATAAGAAGGGAACTCAGTGAGTTTCGGCCGGCTGGTGGGCAGAACAGAGGCAAACTTCTGGAGGAAAGAATATGGAGTACCAAATTTTCTATTCTTTGTTTTCTCTCTTTTGTTCTTATTAGTTTTGTAATGAATTCTTATTTACCCTTAGTCACAATTACCCTTACCATGGTGGGGTAAACTTCTGTGTGATTGGGTAAGTGGAGGTTTTCCATGTTGTATTTCATGATTTCCTTCTCTTAATGTTTTAAAATCCTCTTCTCTTCTGTGAATCAGTTTCAATTTCCTATAACAGTTTTTATTATCATGTACGATGGTATCTGATTTTAGATTCTGTTGTTCATTTATATTTGGTCAATGATAAATATACCCCTCTACTAGGTTCTGGTTTATAAATGATGGAATAGACCGGGACTTAGTGGTGAAGTACTCAGTGATCACCGGTACGTGTGTGAGGAGTAGTGAATGTTCTTGATTACTTGGGATAAACAAGACCCGATTGAGAATTTCCTGAGATAATTGGGAGTATTTTATATAGCTATATTACACATTGGAAGGAGAGTAGACCAACCTACGATTTTAGTAAGTTTTATTCTCACATTTTTAATTGACCAAGGGAGTGAGAAGAAATGATTGTGGATTCTCACTTTTATTGGTTTAGCAGAAGAGAATTGGATAAATTGGACCTATGATAGAATTAAAAATGGAGAAACAACTCTGACCTAATCACCCTTCTTATATAATAGTTTCAATCACTTGATTTGTTAAGTTGTTCTCAATATTTTTCTTAAATTTCCTTCCTTTGTTTAGTTTCTTTCTTTCCTTTTCAAAAATCAATCAAATTCAGAAAAACATCCACACTTTTTGATCTTATTTTAAGGTGTCAGCTTAATTGTTGTGCACTCCTCTCTGGAGACAACCTAGGTATTTGAAACGCAGGGCCGATTGTCGCCTATCGACCGTTCAAAGTTCTGGTGCTCTGCTAATGTGTATAGCAGCACTCGGGTCGAATCCTCGGTGATGGTACTTCGTAATAGTCGATTGTTTTTAGTTGATTGTATTTTGATTAGGGGGGTTTGTTTGCAGAGCTTAATTGAAATGATTTATGGATGATGTTTGATTTACCAAATTGATAAATATTGGGGTGAGTTCATCATTGGGGAGTTAAGCATGTGATATCCTTGAGCCTTACTTTGTATTGCATTAAATTAACACCCATGTCATAAGTTGACGTTGATTGGAATTCCTAAGTGTGAAGGCTTTAATCCAAGCCTTAACTTAACTTAGGGTTCTAATCTCAATCAAAACTTATTTATGGTAGTGTATTTATGGTTCCAATAATCCATGGAAACCACTTGTTAAACAAAACATATCATTAATCCATGACATATTAAGTTTAACATACACAATATTAATTTAAAGAATACTCATCGAGTAAAACTCTCAATCAATTAACATCCCCAAATTATAACTCACCCCAATGAGAGATTTACTCAGCCATTTGGATGTTTAATAATCTGGTAATATATGTTTATGGTGATTAATTATAAAGAGAAGAAAAAGAAAGGGACAAGATAAGAGTAGTGTGCCGAACACACACACGAAATAATTTAAGAATCAAAAATGGAATTTCGATTGAATGAGGAAGCTTAAGAAGGGAAGGGGATTGAACTGAATTTAAACTATTTTAATAACATTAATATTAAAATACAGAAGGTGGAAGAGAATAAGAGATATTGAAGAAGTAACTTGCATTAAAACAGAATTACAAAGAAAGAGAATTACAAGATTACAAAAATGAAGAACTCAAAAGTAAGTGAAAAGAAAGAGAGGAGGAAAGGTCTCTCAAGTGAAAACTTGAGTATGGCAGGTCCTCCCAAGCCTTTGGAAAAGCTTTGGTCGTGCCAATGTGATCTCCTCTCTTCTGAAATGCCAACCCCTCTCAAGGAGAGAAGGGGAGAGTATTTATAGCCCAAGGAGTGGACTGTTTGCATTCCCAATCTGTCCCTCCACTTTCATCGCCAATTTGACAATTCAGACAGCCGAATATTCAAATATCTTCTTCTTCAAAGTTGTAGGCAATAATGTTGGGCGACTACTCTTAAAATTTGGAGTCATTTGGACGTAAGGATAAAAAGTTATGGCCGGTTGAATAAACAAACTTAAACTGTCCATTTCAATCCAGTCTTTTTGAAGTCCATAATGTGAAAGGGTTTTTGAATATTAAGATGCCTTCAAATCCGAATGGTTTCTTCAACAAAGTCGGCCGAATATATCTCCTATTTCACACTGAAAAATCTCAGCTCGATTGGATGCTTACATCAGGAGATATGTCATGCATACTATACTGATTTTAATTCTCGGCCAAAATGGTGGGCTGGACTTCAAAGGTTTATTTGGGCCCCTTGTACTTGGATTTGGGCCATGAAATTTTTATCCAAGATGCAATGTAGTGTCCCCCGAATTATGGTGGAGATTGAAGGTCTTTGGACTTCTGGATGGAGCCCAGTAAATCAATCTTCATGAATAGTCCAGTTTCTTCACAGATTCTTTGGTCTTGTTTGTGAGGACCATATGACCCTTCAAATGGAAGAATTGGATCGTGGTTCCTTCTAATTAAATGTTGTATATTGAAAGGAGAATCCTACAAAACAAGAACCACACAATTTGGATCAGTATAGTGATAGTTATAATTAAAACATTAAACTGACTCAATTTGACTACTTCTAAAAATGCTCAAATATTATACTTAATATTAAAACATTAATATTTCACACAAATTATGCACATTTCATATAAAATAAGTAAAGGGGGAATATAATAAGTCATGAAAATATTAATAACATCAACTCCCCCACACTTATATTTGCGCGTGTCCTCATGTGCAACAAATATAAAAACATGACAAAATCATTTTCACTCACCAACAAATATTAAAATTTTGTTTTCTCCAATCAGGGGAGGTTTAGACTATTTTACTCATCCATAATGAATTCCATCACAAATTTGGTTCACAATAATGCATCATAAACAATTCATTTTTTCATGTTCAAGGTTTGAATTGGAAAATGTAGTCACTCAAAACTTACTCCTCTCAAGATGATAAAAATGTATTTTAGGAGGTTCACTCATTCACCAACAAAAAGTGAAAATCAAGAGTTTGTAAGAGCTCTCAGCTTCCATTCCCAAATCTAATGTGTACAAGAATCAAGAGGTCTTTTAAGGGGTTTTTCAGTGGCTATGGGACGGTAGTTATATAATGTCCAAAGGAAAAGAGGGGTTAAAAACACCAACATGGAAAAATCAATGCACATTTTTTTTTTGAAATTTGATTTGAAAGGAAATAGAAACACATATTTACAAGGGCATGAATGTGTGATGAATGAAAAGTGATGGAGATAGAAAATGGAATAGGGTGAGATGATGGAATATGTACAACATGGAAGACTTCCAATAATGACACAATACAAGATGATTCAAGTGTTCTTTTTTTTCTCTTTTTGCTCTTTTTTTTTCGAAAGTTGTGCTTGAAACAAGTCTCACAGTCATCTCCCAACCCATGTTTGATCTTCTCATGGAACTAATTTTAGTAGTTATAACATGATCAAAGGTTGATGATGAATGATTTTTGACCCACCCAAGACACAACCCATTCCTTTTTTTTTATTTTTTTTTCATTTTTTTTATTTTTTTTTTGAACACTTTTCAATGACTTTTGTACAAATGACAATTACACATACACACCCCAAAGCTCACAGAATTACAACCTCTCCCCCACACTTGAATGGATGCTTGCCTCAAGCATATGATGACACATTGGAAATCAATGAAAGTACGCCCAAAAATGAAGTCCATTCCCCCCACACTTAAATTTCAATAAATTGTACAATGAAAATCCATGAAGATGTTGGGTGGGACAAGGTATTAGGCTTGTAATGTGGCTATCAAAAGAAAGGTTTTCATAGGCTCAAAGGGGCTTTCAAAAGTAGGATCAATGTAAGGGTAACGGGAGGCTATTTGGCTATTCTGATTCTCATGTGGCTTAGAAAATGCCTCTATCATATTAATGCACACAAAAGATGGAAATTCAGCTCGAAGGTCCACAAACGCAAGACTCACAATCAGTGGTGAAGACACACAATGAAAAAGATGGCCATAGATGACCTTGGCATGAAGGCTAATGTTATTCCTCACGGTAGGGGAGAATCATTTTCCACCAAAAATTGTTCATTCAAAATGTTTGTTATTGACACAAAATTGTTTACCCAAGTTTGAGATAAAAATTCAATATATTTGAGTTTAAAACAAGCCTTTTGACTCCCCAAAATGGTTGGACAAAATTTCAAAACTAGATGGTGAGTAAGCATGACTCTTTTTTTTTGTAATTTTTTTAAGTAATTGTTTTTTTTTGTTTTTTTTTTAGTTTTTAAGGTTTTTTTTTTTAAAATACACACCCACACAAGAAAGATAAAAAGAAAGGGTTTGATGAATAAAGTGGTAACAAAATGAAAGAGAGAGGAAGAATAAGAAAGAGGTAGAGAGAGGAAGAGATAGAGAGAGAGTTAAAGGGAAAGAGGTGCCCCCTGGTTTGGATTTGGCGGGTCTCCATCCAGTGGTGGTTCTATTGAAGTGGATGGGGAACCTGAAGTGAATGGCCTCTCATGGTGATGCTTTAACCGGTGTCCATTAACCGTGAATGTTCTTTTTGAAGAAGGGTCTTGGACTTGCACTGCACCAAATGGGTAAACATTAGTAATAATAAAAGGTCCATCCCAACGAGAATTGAGCTTACCTGGGTGAAGTCGAAATCGAGAATTGAAGAGCATTACCTTTTCACCTTCATGAAATACCTTTCGAAGAATGTACTTGTCATGGAGTGACTTTGCCTTTTCTTTGTAGAGAATGGAGTTCTCATACGAATCGAGTCGAAGCTCCTCCAATTCAGTCAACTGCAACAATCTTTCTTCACCAGATTTTTCACAATCAAAATTACATGTTTTGACAGCCCAAAATGACTTATGTTGGATTTCAACTGGTAAATGACAGGCTTTACCAAAGACTAGCCTAAATGGAGACATCCCAATGGGTGTCTTATAGGCTGTTCGATAGGCCCAAAGTGCTTCACCAAGTCTATCGGGCCAGTCTTTTCTTGTGGGCTTAACAATTCTTTCAAGCACTCTTTTCACTTCTCTATTAGAAAGTTCAGCCATTCCATTTGTTTGAGGGTGATATGCAGTGGATTTTTTATGTACAACCCCATTCTTTTTCAAAAGTGACTCCATGGTTCTATTACAGAAATGAGTTCCTAAGTCACTTATCAAAGCACGTGGTGTTCCGAATCGATGGAAGATATGGGTTTTGAGGAACTCACTCACAGTCTGAGCATCGTCTTTCCTAGTGGGTTTGGCCTCGACCCACCTAGAAACATAGTCGACAGCAAGGAGAATGTAGGATAATCCATTGGAAGGGGGAAAAGGTCCCATGAAATCGATGCCCCAAACATCAAAAATCTCACAGAAGATTAATGGCTTTTGAGGCATTTCGTTTCTTTTGGAAATTGTGCCAAACTTTTGGCAAGTGGGACATGATTGACAGAACTCGTGTGAGTCCTTGAAGAGTGAAGGCCAAAAGAATCCAGAATCTAGGACCTTTCGAGAAGTCCTTTGTGGTCCAAAGTGGCCACCTCCAGGCATTGAGTGGCAGAATTCCAAGATGGAGGATTGTTCAGTTTCATCAACACATCTCCTAATTACCATGTCAGCCCCAGTTTTCCAAAGTTTATTGTCTTCCCACAAATAATGCTTTGAATCACTTTTCATCTTTTCTTTTTGTTCTTTTGAAAAATATTCAGGGAAAACACCAGAAACCAAGTAATTGACAATTGGGGCATACCATGGTAACTTTGGAGTGAGAGATGAGAGGTGTTCAGTTGGAAATTCAGGATCAATTTTTTCAGAATGAGAAGAATTAGAAATTCTACTCAGGTGGTCAGCCACAGGGTTTTCTTTTCCAGGTTTATCTTTTATCACAAGGTCAAACTCTTGGAGCATTAAAATCCATCTTATTAGCCTTGGTTTGGAATCACTTTTCTTAAGTAAGAACTTTAATGCTGAGTGGTCCGTGAAGATGATGATTTTGGCACCTAAGAGATAGGGCCGGAATTTATCCAAGGCAAAAACCACAGCTAAAAGTTCTTTTTCAGTCACAGTGTAGTGTGATTGAGTTTCATCCAATGTTTTTGAGGCATAAAAGATGACATGAGGAATTTTTTCTCTTCTTTGACCAAGAACAGCCCCAATGGCCCTATCAGAAGCATCACACATCAATTCAAATGGTAAGGACCAATCTGGGGGTTGGATTATTGGAGCAGATGTGAGAGCATATTTGAGTTCAATGAAGGCTCTCTTGCAAGCCTCGTCAAAATTGAATGTGACATCATTTTGAAGTAAACGAGTGAGTGGGAGGGAAATCTTGCTGAAGTTCTGAATGAATCGCCGATAGAAACCAGCATGACCAAGGAAGGACCGAATGTCTTGAACTGATTTGGGTTCAGGAAGTGATTGGATCACCTCAATTTTGGCTGGATCAACTTGGATACCCTCTTGAGAAATGATGTGCCCTAGAACAATCCCATTTGAAACCATGAAGTGACATTTTTCAAAATTCAGCACAAGGTTGCACTTGACACACTTTTGAAGGACCAAAGAGAGTGAATGTAAGCAAGATTCAAATGACTCGCCATAAATGGTAAAGTCATCCATGAATACCTCCATGCAATTCTCAATGAATTCAGAAAAGATACTCATCATACACCGCTGGAATGTTGCATGAGCATTACAAAGGCCAAAAGGCATTCGCCTATAGGCATAGGTTCCAAAAGGGCAAGTGAATGTGGTCTTTTCTTGGTCTTGAGGTGCGATTGGAATTTGGAAGTAGCCGGTGTAACCATCAAGAAAGCAATAGTGTGACTTTCCGGCCAATCTCTCAAGCATTTGGTCAAGGAAAGGAAGTGGGTAGTGATCTTTTCGTGTTTCAGCATTCAATTTGCGATAATCGATGCACACACGCCATTTGTTTTTCACCCGAGTTGTGACCACTTCTCCATGTTCATTTGTGACAACTGTTATCCCGCCCTTCTTAGGAACGACTTGAATTGGACTAACCCATTCACTATCAGAAATTGGGTAGATAATACCAGCTTGAAGAAGCTTGGTAATCTCTTCCCTAACTACCTCAAGTATGAGTGGATTGAGTCTTCTTTGAGGTTGCCTAATTGGTTTGGATGATTCCTCTAGATGGATGTGATGCATGCAAAGGGCAGGGTTGATTCCTGGAATATCCTCTAGGGTCCAACCTAAGGCATTTTTGTTTTCCTCTAACACTTGAACAAGTTGGGACTCCTCAGTTTCAGAAAGTGAAGCAGAGATAATGACAGGGTAGGAGGGATCATGGAAAAGGAATGCATACTTGAGGTGTGAAGGAAGTGGTTTTAGATCAGTTTCAGCCTTGATTGGAGAGCTAGACAAGTTAGGAGTAGGAGAAGGGATTCTAGATGGGTTTGGATCATTTTCCTCAACACTCTCCAAGGTGGACCAGTAGAGATCAGAGTTGATGTGGGATTCAAGAGAGTTTTCAAGTTCCTCTAGATTGATGGAGTCTATGAATGAGAGGTCCACATCAACTTCACCATTTATGACTTTGTTAATCATGGTGCATATTTCACAAGATCCTTTATCATTAGAACATGAAGAACATGGTGGATTGGGGTTCGATTGAATCTTAGAAGTGTCCTCAAAAGCATGGATTGAGAATGCAGAGTGATCCTCCGATGGGTATCGCATGGCTTGGAAAATGTTGAACTTGACCAGTTGGTCACCGAATTCCATGGATAAGATGCCTGAGTGGACATCAATCTTGGTTCTCGCAGTCATGAGGAATGGTCTTCCTAGAATTAGGGGAGATCGAGAAGAGGTCGTCTCACCTTCCATGTCAAGGACATAGAAATCAGCTGGGAAGATAAGATCATTGACCCGAACAAGAACATCCTCAATTATCCCCTCAGGACTGGCAGTGCTTCGATTGGCTAATTGAATGACAATACCCGTTGGGTGCAAGGGACCTAGACCAAGGTTGGAGAAAATGGATTTGGGCATGACATTAATTGAGGCTCCTAGGTCTATGAGTGCATCATTAAAGTTGGAACTCCCTATTTGACATGGAACCGTGAAGGTCCCTGGATCTTTGCACTTCATGGGAATGGACTGTTGAGTTGAAACATTTTCAATGTTCCTAAGTTGCCTCTTATGGGTGCACAATTCCTTAAGAAACTTGTCATACTTAGGGATTTGTTTGATGGCATCTAAGAGGGGGATGTTCACTTCAACACGTCTAAACATGTCAAGCATTTCAGGATCAGGTTCAAAGAACTTCTTAGGCTTGGAGATGGCTTGAGGAAAAGGAATTGGGTTCCTAAGTGGAATGGAAGAAGGTGAAGGAGTGGATTCAAGTTCCTTTTCCAGCTTTTTGTTCTTTTCATTTTCTAGATCAACATTGAAAGGGGAGGTAGAGGAATCAGCATGGGGCATAGCAATTTGCTTTCCCGATCTAAGTGCAATTGCACTTACATTACCCTTAGGGTTGGGTAATGGTTGAGCTGGGAGTTGGGAAGAATTTGATTGTTGTTGCTGGCTCAGGTGGGATGCAAGTTGACCTATTTGGGTTTCAATGTTCTTGAGGCTAGAATGGGTGAAGGAAGCAAGATCCTCTACAGCACTTTCCCATGGTTGTTTAGAAGAAGAGGCATGTCCCAAATTGGGTTGGCCTTGATTTTGGTTCTTGGGAAAGCGATTGTATTGGGTGGGGAATTGGGAAGGCTCGTTAGGATAGTGGAATCCAGGAGGAGGATTGTTCCTTTGGGGTTGAGGAACAAAAGGATAAGGTTGATGGAAGTTACCACCACCTTGACCATATTGGAATTGGTTTGGGTTTTGAGGAGGGAATTGAGGAGGATGAGAAATGGGATTACCATACCTCAGAGGTGGGTTAAAGGTAGAAGAGAAGGGCTCAGAGTGGGGTTGGTTGAAGTTTCTAACAAACTGACCTGATTGTTGAGGGTTGAAGTTTCGCTGAGCATATGCCACATTGAGCTCCATTGGACTAGATGAATCAGATGGATCATCTTGAAGTTGTGGACATGTGTCAGTTGGATGAGATGGAGAGTTGCATATTCCACAATTCTTGATAGGTCCAGGGAATAGTGACTGTGGAGAAGATGAGGTTGGGGCTTTGGTAGCCACCGCTAGTTGACGCACAAGACCTGTAAGTTCACTCATCCACTCAGTCATCTTGTTGGGCTCTATGGATTGATTATCTTGGGCTTGTTTCACTTGAGCATGTGCTCGAGTATGGAATTGCTGCGTGTTTGCAGCCATGTTGCTTATGAGTTCTCGTGCAGCTGCAGGAGTTTTGTCAACAAGAGCACCGCCACTTGCGGCATCAATGAGAGTTCGCTCCATAGCCAATAACCCCTCATAGAAGTATTGGATCAGGAGTTGGTCAGGGATTTGATGGTGTGGACAAGTTGCCACAAGCTTTTTGAACCTCTCCCAATACTCATGGAGTGATTCATTAGGGAATTGACGGATGCCGCTTATTTCCTTTCGGATAGAAGCTGTTCGGGAAGCGGGAAAGAACTTCTCAAGGAAAAGTCTCTTCATGTCAACCCATGAGTTTATGGAACCAGGTGGGAGGTAGTAGAGCCAAGACTTGGCAGAATCTGCTAGGGAAAAGGGGAAAGCTCTAAGCTTGATTTGTTCTTCAGAAACCCCTTGAGGTTTCATGGTTGAGCAGACCACTTGGAACTCTTTGAGGTGAAGATGAGGATCCTCACCGGCTAGCCCGTGAAAATGAGGTAGAAGATGAATCAAACCCGACTTGAGTTCGAAGTCAGCCTCTATGTTTGGATATTGAATACCAAGAGGTTGGTAATTCATATCAGGGGCAGAAAGTTCTTTCAATGTTTGTTCCCTAGGATTGGCCATATCTAATTCAATTGGTAGGGAAATGATTGGTTCTTGGGTGATTTGGTTATCCCTAATGGTCCTCCTAATTCGACGAAGAGTTCTATCAATTTCAGGGTCAAACAAATCCGAGGGATTGTTTGGAAGGCTACGGGGAATTCAGAGAGATTTTGGAAGAAAGAGGAAGACGGGTTTTTCTTTGTATTTTTTTCAGTTTATGATTTTTAAGAGGAAGACGGGTTTTTCTTTGTGTTTTTTTCAATTTTTTTTAAACTTTTGTATTTTTTGGGTTTTTTTACAATAACCAGAAACTAATGACTACTTAAAGCACCATCCCCGGCAACGGCGCCATTTGAAACGCAGGGCCGATTGTCGCCTATCGACCGTTCAAAGTTCTGGTGCTCTGCTAATGTGTATAGCAGCACTCGGGTCGAATCCTCGGTGATGGTACTTCGTAATAGTCGATTGTTTTTAGTTGATTGTATTTTGATTAGGGGGGTTTGTTTGCAGAGCTTAATTGAAATGATTTATGGATGATGTTTGATTTACCAAATTGATAAAGATTGGGGTGAGTTCATCATTGGGGAGTTAAGCATGTGATATCCTTGAGCCTTACTTTGTATTGCATTAAATTAACACCCATGTCATAAGTTGACGTTGATTGGAATTCCTAAGTGTGAAGGCTTTAATCCAAGCCTTAACTTAACTTAGGGTTCTAATCTCAATCAAAACTTATTTATGGTAGTGTATTTATGGTTCCAATAATCCATGTAAACCACTTGTTAAACAAAACATATCATTAATCCATGACATATTAAGTTTAACATACACAATATTAATTTAAAGAATACTCATCGAGTAAAACTCTCAATCAATTAACATCCCCAAATTATAACTCACCCCAATGAGAGATTTACTCAGCCATTTGGATGTTTAATAATCTGGTAATATATGTTTATGGTGATGAATTATAAAGAGAAGAAAAAGAAAGGGACAAGATAAGAGTAGTGTGCCGAACACACACACGAAATAATTTAAGAATCAAAAATGGAATTTCGATTGAATGAGGAAGCTTAAGAAGGGAAGGGGATTGAACTGAATTTAAACTATTTTAATAACATTAATATTAAAATACAGAAGGTGGAAGAGAATAAGAGATATTGAAGAAGTAACTTGCATTAAAACAGAATTACAAAGAAAGAGAATTACAAGA
Source organism: Viscum album (assembly GCA_963277665.1). NCBI lineage: Eukaryota > Viridiplantae > Streptophyta > Magnoliopsida > Santalales > Viscaceae > Viscum > Viscum album. Next base: position 153,086,672 of record OY728156.1, on the reverse strand, counting down.
TTACAAAAATGAAGAACTCAAAAGTAAGTGAAAAGAAAGAGAGGAGGAAAGGTCTCTCAAGTGAAAACTTGAGTATAGAAGGTCCTCCCAAGCCTTTGGCAAAGCTTTGGTCGTGCCAATGTGATCTCCTCTCTTCTGAAATGCCAACCCCTCTCAAGGAGAGAAGGGGAGAGTATTTATAGCCCAAGGAGTGGACTGTTTGCATTCTCAATCTGTCCCTCCACTTGCATCGCCAATTTGACAATTCATACAGCCGAATCTTCAAATATCTTCTTCTTCAAAGTTGTAGGCAATAATGTTGGGAGACTACTCTTAAAATTTGGAGTCATTTGGACGTAAGGATAAAAAGTTATGGCCGGTTGAATAAACAAACTTAAACTGTCCATTTCAATCCAGTCTTTTTGAAGTCCATAATGTGAAAGGGTTTTTGAATATTAAGATGCCTTCAAATCCGAATGGTTTCTTCAACAAAGTCGGCCGAATATATCTCCTCTTTCACACTGAAAAATCTCAGCTCGATTGGATGCTTACATAAGGAGATATGTCATGCATACTATACTGATTTTAATTCTCGGCCAAAATAGTGGGCTGGACTTCAAAGGTTTATTTGGGCCCCTTGTACTTGGATTTGGGCCATGAAATTTTTATCCAAGATGCAATGTAGTGTCCCCCGAATTATGGTGGAGATTGAAGGTCTTTGGACTTCTGGATGGAGCCCAGTAAATCAATCTTCATGAATAGTCCAGTTTCTTCACAGATTCTTTGGTCTTGTTTGTGAGGACCATATGACCCTTCAAATGGAAGAATTGGATCGTGGTTCCTTCTAATTAAATGTTGTATATTGAAAGGAGAATCCTACAAAACAAGAACCACACAATTTGGATCAGTATAGTGATAGTTATAATTAAAACATTAAACTGACTCAATTTGACTACTTCTAAAAATGCTCAAATATTATACTTAATATTAAAACATTAATATTTCACACAAATTATGCACATTTCATATAAAATAAGTAAAGGGGGAATATAATAAGTCATGAAAATATTAATAACATCAGTAATCCACTATAATACATTTTAACATAGGTTATATAAGTTTTTTCCACACCCCACGACAGGAACGTGTCAGCCATCAAAGTACATCTGCCAGCATGGGATGGCGTGATCGATTGAGAGGATTGTCTCATCGTGAAAACCTAGATCCAGTGGCTGGTCCGTAGAGGTTGGGTGGGCAACTAAGAAGTCTGCCAACGCCTATCCTTTGACGACCTTCTGAGGTATGAACCTAATGTCGAACTGTTGGAGGATCACCACCCAGCGTTCCAATCGGCCGGTCAACATAGGTCAGTTCAGGATGTATTTAAATGGGTCTACCCGAGAGACCAGCTGTACCTCGTGGTGCTGCAAGTAGTGTCGTAATTTCTGCATGGCAAATACGAGCGCTAGGAAGCTCTTCTCGATGGGGGAATATTTAATTTCCGCATTGAGGAGCATGCAGCTGAGGTAGTAGAGGCTATTCTCTGTTCCCTGGTTGTTCTTCTAGGAGAGAAGTGCGCCGAGGGATCGCTCCAGGGTAGTCACATAAAGGACCAGCGGCTTTCCGGAAATGGGTGGCATCAAGACCGGAGGGTGAAGAAGATAATTCTTGATTTCCTCAAAAGAAATCTGACACCCTTCGTCCCATTCGTAGGTGGCGCCCTTCTTCATGAGCCGGGAAAAGGGATTACACTTGCCGACCAGATTCACAATTAATCGACGTATATAGGCTAAGTGGCTTTGGAGGCCTCAAAGATCTCGAATATTACTCAGGGGAGGCATCTGACTGATGGCCTTGATCTTCTATGGGTTGATCTCGATGCCTCGGTACCTAAAAACGAAGCCAAGAAACATTCCGGAGGTGAGCCCGAAGGCACACATCAACGGGTTCATCTTCAGGTGGCGAGAACAGAGGAAGACGCACACTTTCTCAAGGTCTTTGAGATGGTCCTGGAGCTGATGAGATTTAACCACCAGATCATCCACGTAACACTCCATCAGCGTCCCGAGAATTGGCTTGAATATGCGGTGCATGGCCCGTCGATAGGTGGCACCTGCATTCTTCAGGCCGAAGGGCATAACCCGGTAGTAGAAAGTACCCTGGGGGGGCCTGAAGGTAGTGAACTCTTCATCCTCGGGGGCCATCCGGATCTGGTTGTACCCGGAGTACCCATCCATGAAGGAGAGGGCTTGGAACCCGGTCGTTGCATCGATCAACAGCTCTGTCACGGGAAGGGGAAATTCATCCTTCGAACAGTGGCGATTGAGATCGCGGAAGTCGATGCAGACCCTGATCTTCCCGTTCTTTTTTCTGACTGGCACAATGTTGGCTAGCCACCTGGGGTACTGGACTTCCTTGACGAAGTTGTCCTTGATGAGCTTATCAACTTCGGCCTCAACCATGGCACCGTGAGAGGGGTGCATCTTTCTGGGAGGCTGCATGAACCCACGATGGTTTGCTGAGAGGCCAAGGCAGTGGACGGCTACCTGGGGATCTAGTCCCCGCATATCTTCACAACTCCAGGAAAACACATCATGGTGCTGTCTGAGGAAGTGTATGTACTGTTGCCATTCATTGGGGGGCATAGCGGCGCTGACCAATGTGGGTCTCAGGTCTGCCTCGCTACCGAGGCTCGCCTGCACTAACTCATCGACCGTGGTGGAGACGCCCTCCTCAAAGGTAGGAGGAGCATCTTCCATATCCTCATCTCCGCTTGTGGAAGGTTCATCCATGGGGGTAGCCGTTTCAGGGCTGCCAGACCCTGATGGGGAGCTGGCGCTGGCTTGTGCGGCGGAGGTCATCACGACGGGAGACTCATGCGCCGCGGAGACCATGGCGACGAAGGCGGTTGATTCAATCCCATCTGGACTTCAGCCCAAGGGGCCACGCTTTACGACATCAAAGAAGTAGTGACGCGTTGGCTTGAGCCGGTCAATTCTGGCCCGGTGAAACAGACGCGTATGACGTACTGTCGTTACTATGAGACCAACATCCCGATATCGTACAGGGGTAGGAGGCTCGGGGATCACTTGAGCATGGTTGGTTTAAGAGTACGAGGTGATTTATCACCGTCGCTTAGACCCAGAAATATGCCATCCTACGGTACCCGATACAACAAAGCACTCTCCCATATCGGGGGTCGTGGCCTCCAACCGATGGATTGGGAAGACATATGTGTCATCCAAACCTTCCTAGGGATCACTCGTGATAGCGACGGGCTCGACCTCACCTGCCAGGATCTGCTTGTCCTTGCTCTTTTAATAGTCAGCGTCCAGGTAACGGGCTTCACATGAGGCAAACGGAGACGCATCTCCTTGGAGCACGCCCACTCGACCCTTAAGGGAGTATTTGAGGCACTGATGATATGATGAGGGAACCGCTACATGAGGTGGAGCCACGGCCTGCCCATCAACGCGTTGTAGGCGGTGTCCTGAGAGACAATCATGAATTCGGTATTGGCAATTAGGTCGCCGAACTGGGTCTTCAGACGAATCTTGCCGAGTGGGGTTTGCTCGGTCCTGTCATACCCCTGGATCCTAAGGTCGGAGGGAGTTAAATCATCCTCAGACAACCCCAGTTTCCGCAGTGTCTGAGTTGGGATCAAGTTAATCCCAGAACCCTTGTCGACAAGACAACGATGGACTTCCATGTCGTTGAGCTATCTAGTGATGTATAGTGGGTGGATGTGCCCATGTATGGGAAGGTCTTCATCTTCACCGGAAAACAAGATAACCGCTTAACATTCGACGTCCTCAATCACCTCGGTGTGGAAGGCTTTTGCGGACGCTACCTCCATTTCAAACTAGAGGGGGATCTTTAGAGCCTCGGCGAGCGCCTCACGCATTTCAGACGACAGGCAAAGGGCCTCAAGGATAGAAAGCCTTGCTGGAATACCGGCCAGGTGCTTCATAACATCATACTTTTGAGCCAAACGCGAGCTTCTTCTTACAGGAGGCCACTCTGCAATCAGAGTCATGACCGGTCCCACCGGCGGGACCGGTGACTGACTGGTACTAGGCATGTCTCTCCGTTCACTAGTCGAAGCCCAGGAGGTGGCTGCCGCGTTAGGACCGGAAGGCTGTAGCCGGCCGGCAGCAGGGCAGGGCTAGCTGCGACACGGACGAGGTGGTCCCACCTAATCCAGCAACACAAACGGTGGTGGAGGCGAACCTGTTGACACCGGGTGAGGGAGCCACGTGTGCTGCTCTCTGTACCGGGCCTGCTGCCTGGTCTCGGTAGCATGCACGGCCTGACTGGAGGTGACGACTGTCGTGCCCCGGCAATTCTCATAGCCACGGATCCGCCGACGTTGGCGACGGCTGGGGACATTGGGGGTGTCCACCTGACGTTCCTCATCATCGGGAGCCAAAAAGGGATTTACCAACTCTATGGTGTTAACCGAAGTGTACCCCAGGCTTTCACTCGAGGAGTCATCCACTACCGGATGGGGTCTCGGAGGGATCCCCATTTCTGGGGGCATGAAATCGCCAAGCGTGTGGGAAGATGACACAATGGCAGGGCGCGTTCTTTCTTCTTGCACCATCGCCTGCTCTTCTGGGCGGAGGTAGGCTGGGATGACGATGCCAAAGCAGTGCTTGAAGACTCTGACGGCTCTGGATGACTTAGGCGGGCACGGATGATTCCATGGGCACGAGCGACCATCCTGCGGGCCATCCAGTCGTTATAATTCTGGGTCCCACGGTCGTAAACCTGTTCCCACTCATCCCCTTTGTCACTGCTTCCATATCATCTTATGAAGACACCTGCCACCTGTGCCGGGGCTGGGCCCAATCTGACTATGTTGTTGTCAATCTGGTCTTGGAGCCAGTCCTTGAACACATAGCATCGCTGGATGGTGTGTCCCAGGATCCAGTGATAAGGGCAGTGGTTAGAGTGATCAGTGAGACATGCCTCTTCTAGCTTCCGACACTCAGGCAACTGCACGATCCTCTGCTCCAAGGCGCTACTGAAATAACTGGGGACCTGGGCCTCACCAAATGAGTAAGTCTAATTCCTTCTGTCTGGAAAGGGGGCTCTTGGGGGCTGACCATGACTAGGGGCCGGAGGAACAGGCCGAGGAGGCGGAGCCGGATTATCTCTCCTGGGTGGCGGCAGCGCGTTACGCGGAGGCGCCTTCCGATTTTGAGGCGGTCGCTGCTGGGCCGGAAGCTATGCCCATGGGGGTGGACCCCTATGAGCCTGCTGAGCTGGCCTTACTGGCAGCATCTCCAGCTGTCTGAAGGCCTCTATATGGGCTACAGCAGCGGGCTCGGCCATGGCGGCTCTCCTTGTATGGATTACAGGAGGCAGCGGGCGTGCCTGAATGGCCTATTGCAGGGCTTCTTCGAGGCGTTGAGCCTTGTCCGAGAAATCCCGGAACCCCCCAGGGTAATTCTGAGTGATCAGAGAAGGAACCATCTCTTCCTTGATGTTCCCTGCACACATCGTCAGTAATTGCTGTTAAGTCAGTGGCATGTCAAGGGAGTACGTGAGCCCCTTCCACCGGGCGACGAAGTACGCGACTCGCTTGTCGGGACTTTGTTTTCACCTGAAGAGGTCTGCAATTTTTGTCTTACAGGTTGTGGAACTGAACTAGTAGAGGAATTTCCGGCGAAGGTCCTCCCAGCTAGTCACAGATCCAACAGGGAGCTGGCTGTACTAGACGAATGCTGGTCCTTCCAGTGTCTGAACGAAGCAACAGAGCTTAGCAGCCTCCTGCTGCGCTGGAGTCCCTAACATAGGCCCGCACCTTGAGTTGAAGTGGGCCAAGTGTTTTGGCGGGTCTCTGGTCCCGTTAAAGGGGGCTAAAGTGGGGTTCCCAAATCCCGGCGGGCCCGGCATATCATCCACCCATGCTAGGTATGGCTTGTCGTCCGGTGGGATTGCCACCTACCGAGTTTCCAAGGCCTCCAAGAGGGCGATGAGTACTTCCATCAGATCATCTGGATGTGGATTCCTGTCCTGATTGGGATCTCTATACACAAGCGCATTGTCAGGCTCTCCAATCTGGTAGTCAAGCTCAGCAGCTCGCGGGGCGGCTGGCGGAGCGACTCTCGGGGCAGCGGGAGGAAACCGAGCATGGTCCCCCAGGTGATTCCGCCGCTCGGGAGGGTTTGGAGAGACGTATAGCTCCCTCTTGCCATGGGCTCTGGCCTCTCCCCTATCGGAGAACACGACATGGTTGCGGTTGCCCGAGGTAATCTCGACAAGGGGTAGGTGCTCCTACCCCTGATGTCCTGACCTGGGATTACCATAGTCAGGTCGCCGCTCCGCAATGCGTTCGTCCAAGAGCTTGCCAACCAGCCTCTTTTTTTCAGCAAGCTATTGGCGTAGCGTGACCTTCTCAGGATCTTCCTCTGCCTTCTGCACCGAGGCAGATGGGTCGGCGGGCTTGACAGACCCGATGGTCTCTTTACTCTTGCCGATGTTTCTGCTCAGTGTCAGTGCCTCAGTGGGCGTGGGGAGACCAAGGAGGCTCCTCTGGTGGCGATTGATCCTCCCAGACGGGTCCAGTGGCGGCTTGTCCCTAGGGGGTGATTCCCCATCGAGGATCTCCACACCGTTTCCCTCATCTGAAAGGTCAGCCATGTTGACCGCCACTGCCTTTGGCGACATTCCCTCAGGACCGCCCAGTGAGTCGGGTTGTCGGCGGATCACACAGAAAAGAAGAGTAGCGTACTTCCCCCATCCGAGAATGTGCACGTGGGGGGTGGCTTCCTCAATAACTTTGCGGAGTACTTGAAAACTCTGGACGCATTGTTGCTGGAGGGCCTTGCGGTGGCCCGGCGACTCAGGGTGCCGAACCGCAGGGAGCGCTGCCAGGTCGACCTGACAACACTGCTCACTGATATCCTCGAGATGTGCTTGGCTCCCGGGATAAGGCGCTAGCTGATAGCGAAGGCGGGAGTGAGTCACTCGAAGAGTCTGGCGGAAACATTCAAACTCCCCCGGGGTGAGCGCCTCTGGCACATCAAAATCTGTTTCTGCGACCGGCCAAAACTTCTTGGGGAAGTGGCCTGCTGCAAGAATGGTCTAGAAGCTCCATGACTCTGGTTTGGGGTCCGGACCTTGCTGCCTCTGCTCGTTCACCGAGGATGGTCGGGGAGCTGGCAATGGCACTGAGGCAGGCCGCCGGGCCGGTGGGCTGGCTGACGGGGAATACGGCGAACATGCCGATTGGCCGTCAATCCCTGAGTCATCCTCTGGGGGTTTCAGTGCCCTAGCTGCCATGTCGCGATAGGATGGGCCAGCAAATGGGCCTCCTGTCACAACGTCGGTGCTCGCCAAGGGTGTGTCTTCTTGCGACTCTTCCGTCGGTCCCCAGAAAAGTTCCCCACCCTCCCTGACAAGGGCGGAAGGTGCTTCCGGGGAGGCCAGTGGCAACTGCGGGTTTGAATCCTGGGGGTACGCCAAGTCCTTGTCCTCCTGGATATACCTTCGGAGGGAGGATAGAATCATATGGATCTCGCATTCAGGGAGTACGAGACTGACGCGTCGCGTCCTCATCCCTGCCCTCAACTTGAAGGGTTGGGGGGGAGGTTCCATCGTTGAGTCGTACTCCGCCTCAAAATCTGAGAAACGGACTGGTCTAATTTCCTTCCGGAGTCCCCTGAAATTCCTCTTATGGCGACGATGCCTGGCCTTCCTGCCCCTGGGTGGATTTTCAGGGTAAGGATGATTTACGTCAAGGAGTCCCCTGGTCACAACAGAACTGGGGCAGAGGGGACTGAAGGCCAGGGTGCGAGAAGCATCGGGACAGATGTCGAAAGGGACATGGGGAGGACCTCCATGTGAGTGAGAGACTAGATACACAATTGCTCCATACTCGCGGCCAGAAATAGGGGGAGTGACCTCATACCCAATGCAATGGGTGCAAGAAAGAGTCATACCCGGAGCATAGCCGTCGCGAAGAAGCCTTCGGCTTTCAAGGTCAGTGGCATGGAATGAGCCTTCATGATGGGTGGCACTACCTCAGATTGGTCCGCAGTGGCCATCGCCAGTGCCCGCGACCGGGAGATTTGACCCAACTTTCCTGCAGGGCGGTCGAGGTTTCGATCCCAGTCGAGCATGTGGCTGCCCCTACTCAACGCGTGCGGGGATCTGGTAGGAGGCGTCAGCAGTGGCTCGGGCAACAGTGGCTGCTGAGATTGGTGCCCCAGGACGGGCATTCTCTTCCACTAGTGCCCGACGCTGGCATCGGGTCGGATGGGTTGGAGCTGGTGGTGCGTGCATAGAGATTGCCTGGTCCTCTACCCGGGAAGTCGGGCGATGACGTCGACGCAGCCTGGCGGGGGTTCTTGCCATTAACCCTTGGGACGGGTCTCTGATCGGGCAGACCCAGACATTCCCCACCTCATTGGCATAGGGGAGGTATGTGTCAAGGCGCTCCAGGGATAGGCTCCCGAAACGGTTGGACGTCGGAGTGGGGAGCGGCGGCTCCCTGCGCGGCCCTCGGGGGCGGCGACAATAGTGGGGTGCAACCACCTCTAGATCCAAATGGGCCAGGACCCTAGTGGGGATGATCCCTTCCTCGTCGTACCTATGAACCAAGTTGTGGATCACCCTTCGCTGGATGATTTCTGACAGGGAGAGGGGGCGTGAGCGCCCGATAGTCGCAGCAATCGGAGCCGGAGCGACTGTGGAAGAAACAGGACCACACGGGGTAGCCACGTCGGTACTGCCCCTGCCCCTGCGCCAGTGGGTAGGTGGCGATCGAGCTCCGAATGCAGTGATCTGATTCCTGGAAGTAGTGAGATGAACCCATAAGTTCTAACAAGAAAATAAATCGACAACCAATAGCCCATCGTTGTTCCGTCTTCGCAGAACGGAGTGCACAACATCCGAACTGCCTCGACCCCTGGCGGGTTTCACGTCCCGGTGATAGGTACCTGGAACTGGTGACATGCTGATCTTCTAACACCCCGAACGCTGCCTGTCCCCATATTGAGGAGAAGAGATTCACGTCAGGTTCACCATTTTTTGTTTCTGACACTTTTATGCCGGGGCGCGCGCGGGTGTCTGTCATGCATGAGAGGACGCGCATCTCGCACCCCCGCATTCCCGCTTTCCAAAGGTGGGCGGCATCTGTTCCTTATTCAGGGACGTCTGCTCCTTGATCGAAACCAGGATGATGGGATGTTGGTTCTTCCTTCCGTGGATTCCTCCTCGGAGCTCGTCACCTAATCCGGGTCTCCCTCATAGATTTAATACGGGTTTGTGAAGCTCATTCCTGGTGCCATATCTGCATGGACACCAATTAATTACGCTGCTTCCATTAAGACGCTCCAAGGGGTCTTTTTGGGGAAGCAACCTTCGGTGAGGAGAAAGGTCATGTTGGGATGTCGTTGGCATGTCTAGACGCTGGGGGTCAGCATGTCTGTCTTCTGACCCTTATCACAGGGCTTCTTGAGGGTGCGAAATCCCGAGGCATCCCACATCAAACGCGGGGAATGTGTACCGTCTGAGGTTTTCCTCAGCTTCCCATGTTTAACACAGGGTTTGTCGCGAGTTTAATGTCTTGCGGAGATAGATCGGACTGATCGAAACAATGAGAGTGGATCAGATTGAAGGACCCCCCTAGGGGGAACACTGATGTTGGGGCCAGCACGTGGGCGGCTTCCCGGATACTATGGAGTGGGGTGGAGTGGCATGATCTCACCGGGATGTGGCAGCCCGGGTAAGGATCAGGATGGATGATGGAATGAGGCATGGGGCTTATGCCCTGAGATGGACCAAGAGGGAGGATACAGTTTAACGTCACGTGGGACGAGGGCATACAGTTTAACGTCATGCAGGACGAGTAATTTGGGTCTTACGCTCTGAGGTGGCCCATGGTGGGTACGGGGCTTACGCTCTGAGGCGGCCCATGGTGGGTATGGGGCTTACGCTCTGAGGCGGCCCATGGTGGGTATGGGGCTTACGCTCTGAGGCGGCCCATGGTGGGTATGGGGCTTGCGCTCTGAGGTGGCCCATGGTGGGTATGGGGCTTACACTCTGAGGCGGCCCATGGTGGGTATTGAACCGGCGTGGAGAGTTCAGAACAACCGGGTGGTGGGCTTAAGCCTCGTGGAGGCTTCCTACGTACCATGCGTTAGCATAGATCAAAGTCTACATAGTTTTCTGGCATGGGGATTACGCTCTGAGGTGGCCCATGGGAGGATGTCATGGTCGATGCACGCTCTAAGCCCATGTGAGTCATGCTCGGTCTGGGAAACAAGAGGCAGCAGGGACCAGACGATCATGTCGCGAAGGGTGCGTCCGTGAGAAGCGGAATGGGGCTTATGCGTTGAGCGGCCCAAAGAGGAAATAGGGGCTTACGCGTGCTTAGCAGCCCTGGGTGTTAGGGCTTACTCTAGGGTGGAGGCCCGTGGTGAGACAAAGCATAGTGGGAAAGGGACTCCACTGGCCTTGGCAGGGGGGAAGTACGGAGATGCACAGGTGAAACCTTCCGTAAGGGAGGCTAGGGGCTTACGCTCTGAGGCAGCCCTTCCCCCATGGACAAACGCCACTCCAACAAGGAGGATCTCATTCCATGCGAGGAAGAGTCCATTCTCGAGAAGAAGAGAGGCGTAAAAAATGTTCGAGCTGGGGGGACCCTACATGCGAAGCATGGGGTCGGACCACAGTTTAACGTCATTTGTTAAGGACGAGGTGCTTAGCAGTTTAACTTCCTGCAGATTTGATGAGGTGGGTTCGCTCCACGTCCCTAAGGCTTACATGCCCAACACCCTCTTCCCCTTGTGGGAGGGAAGGAATCGGCAAGGCCGTGGTGAAGGGGGGCCGCAGGGCGAACCACAGGGGGGTCCACGTTAGCGTGACTATGCGAAGAAGCAATAGCCGTTAGCGTGCCTATGTGGAGAAGCATAAGGCAAATCAACGCAACGGGAAACACCGCCCAAGGGACCTTGAGGTTACTTCGCACGAGCCTGGAAGGTCGTGCGGGAAAACAACGCATGGTGTGCATGCCCAGGAAGGGAGACATCAGGTGCCGGCGCCGAAAGGCAGCCAAGGAGCATCAAGGTGAAGGGTCCTGGGTTGTGCGCATGCAAAGAGAAGGTTTGCGCGCAAAACACCGGGATGGCACGCAATTGGAGCTAGGGAATTGCGCACGGTGAGGGAATGGTGCGCAGGGTATTGCGCACATGGAAGGTAATTGTGCGCACTGGACACGGATTGTGCGCAAGGAAGGAACCCGGAGGAGGGGGGAAATTCACTTAAGCCAGTGGTGTTGCGCGCAAAGGCGAACCACATGGCAAAGTTGCGCGGAAAAAGAGATTACCTGGAAGTCATATTGCGCACGGGGGGAGTTGAATTGAGCGCCCGATAGCAGATCTGAATTCCTCAACCCCCAAACTGTCAGGGGTCGCCTTCTATTTATAGACCCCAACCGGCACAGAATCTAGGCGGCGCGCGCAATCTTCCGCGCCAGGAGCAGTCGGCACGCAAAATCTCGAATCGCGGAACCGGGGCGCGCAAATATTGTGCGCCTCATCGGCTCGATTACGCGAATCTTGGGGATACTTCACGCGCACAAAATTATTTCACACGGATCCTCCTTTATTTCGCGCACCACTTCCCGGGCCTCCGGATCGGGCCTCTGACTCCGAATATGACTTCGCTTCATCACTTCGAAACTTCCTTCGGGAGTTACGGACTTTTTTTCGGTGTCTACAATTTATATACATCATGGTAATTTATTTATAATTTTATGAAATAAATAAATAAATAAAATGGTTACACAATAATGATGCAGTAATATATTTATTAAAGAAAGAATCAATTAAATGATATTATTAGTATTAAAATAAATATAATGTGAAATATTTGATGCAATCCACGAATTATTTGGATTAATTTTGAGTTTTATGGATTACATAATATAATTTTTGTAGAATTAATCATGTTTTTATGATTTTATAAAAATTAAAATAATAAATAGTTCCAAAATTGAAATAAATGAGTTTTTAAAATAAACATTGCTTTATTAAATAATGTAAAATTAAAAAAAATTATATTTCTACTAAATGGATTTGATAATGTAACATATGTTTTAAATAATCCAATTTTGGTTAGTTTGGAATTTTATTATAAATATATTAACCATATAGTCTAAAAAAGACAAGTTGACACATTAATATTTAAATTACTTAACAAATGGTTAAAGCCGAAAGTTAAGGTTACATTTGAGAACTAAAACTATCAAAAATTATTTAATTGAAGTTATTTAGACCCATATATATAAATTATACTATAATTCACCCAATTTGGAGATATTTTAAATGAAATATCAAATAAAATTAATTTAATAGTTTTGGAGTTTCCAAAAGTTCCCCTCCCCTCTATTATAAAAGGGAACCCATCCTTCTCTTTTATTCACAAATATAAATCCAATCATCTCAGACATAACCTACCCATTTCTCCTTTCAACTTCCATAAATTCATCCTAGAGTCCATACATTGTACAGAAATCCATTCCAACTTATGGAGTCCTTTTTTGCAAATCAAAAAGAGACACTAAATGAAGAGGTAATTGTTTTACCAACTCTTTCCAAGATATTTTCTTCTCCTACGTCCTTTTCCTAAGTGTTTTCCATAATAAAGTAATAACTATAGAATCTAATATATTCTAAAATGTTTTTATGATTATGGGAAAACCATATTCATCATTTAATCCAACATAAGGAAAACAATATCACCATGTGTGTGTATATATGACTTACCGTCTCCACGTCGCGATGTAAACTGTTTTTCACCTATAAATTAATTTTATGGGTATAGTGATGAATAAAAATATTTAAAGAATAAATATGAAATTATAATGATTATTTATAATATATTTACTATAAAATCCCATACCAATAAACCATTAATGGAATTGTATTGTTTCTCGTGCGTACATATGACCTACTATCTCCATGACGCGATCAGATTTATTCTCTATGTCAACCATTCAAGAACGATTATAAAAAATATATATAACTAATAAGTATGAAAAATATGAAATAATAATCTTGATGTAATAATATATATATATATATATACATATATAATTTACTTTCTTCCATTAAAAATGATATGGAAACGAAAACATCGTTCATGCGTATGAACGATCTACTGTCTCCATGAACGGTGTATTCAATTAAATATATTTTATATATTTTTATATTTTTATAATAAATATATAAGATTTATAAACCATGGTTTACATTATATAGGTAATAAAATCATGATCTATGTAACATGATTAGAGTAAGAGGTGTAAAATTTCAACATGTTGGGATTAGGATTGGGAAAAATATTATGGGAACTAATGTTATTCAAGAGATGAAATAGACGGTTCATACCATTCATAATCACACAAAATTCAAAAAATGTTGATAAAAAATATGTATAAAATAATCAAAGAGATCATGATTTTTAGGTTATAAGTATGGTGTTCTTTCTTATATCACCATATGATAAATTCATGAGGAATCTAATGAGGTGAAATATTATTCCAAGAGAAATCAGCCCCTTTCATATCCTCGGTTGAATAAGGCTTATGGCCTATTGAATTACACATCCACCTAACCTATCTCAGGTACATGATGTGTTTCATGCATCCCTCCTATGAAATTATATAACATACCCCTAAAATTTGAATAATCATGGGTGGGTACCTTTGGAGAAGGATCTCTCATATAAGGAATATCTAGTGAACATCATAGATCATAGAAACAACCACTACAAAAAAAATAGGGTGATTATGGGGAGTTTTTGATAGGGCTTATGAATAACCACATGTAAATTCATATTCTATATAAATTAGTGTCAATTATGAACAACCCCCTCTAATCATATAATTTAGCGGGTGTTCACATCCCCCTATAAAAATTTTACCATTTTATTTATATTTGGTTAGATTCTAGAAGCGGTTATGTGAAAACCTCTACTAATTTAATAACTAGTGGTGCTATATGATCATTTGTATTTTAGTGGAACTATTTATATTTTTTTTGGATTTTAAAGGCTATATATATAATAATATTTTTTATTTTAGAGGCTATATATATAATTGAATTTGTTTTTTAAGAAACATTGGATGATCACAACCCCCACAAATATCTTATATTAGAGGGTGTTTTGAACCACCTCTAATTTGTGATATTAGAGGGTGTTTTTGAACTCCACTAATTTAAGAAATTAGAGGATTTCCATAAACCATCACTAATCCCTTAGGTTATAGGGGATTTTGAACCCCCACTAATGTAATAAATTAGAGGAACCCACTCTAATTTATGAAATTTGAGGGGGGGGGGGTTTGAACCCCCTCTAATGTAATAAATTAGAGGGGGGGGTCAAACCCCCTATAATGTATGGTATTATAGGGGTTTTCATCACCCTATAGTTCAAGAAATTATAGGGGGTTCATGAACCAATCTTAATCCCTTTGATTAGATGGAGTCTTGAACCACCTATAATTTATGACATTTGAGGGGTTTGTAAAGGGCCATAATTTTCTTTAAAAAATCTATAATATATATATATATATAATTCAAAAAATATATAAATATATTCAAATACATTATATAAATATAAATATATAAATAATTTATAAGATTCTATTTAATCATATTTATATATATACATAAATATAATTGTATAGTGTTCACATTAATATATATATTTATTTTTTTAAAATTGTATATCATATAATAATAATTGTAAAGAAATATATATTATATAAATATATACATAAAAATTATTTGTCTAAAAAAAGTATCATATAAACACATCATATTTTTTAAATTTATATAATTGATTATACAAATATGTACACACACAAGACTATAAATAAATATGTATGTATTATATAAATAATATATTTCATTGTATGTATATTATATATATATATATTTATGAAAAATATATATAAGAATTTTATTTAATTATATACATAAATGTGTAATATATTCCATACATACATATTCGTACAAATAAATATATAAATATATTACACATATATAATAATAATTATGAAAATAATATATAATTCAATTTCTGAAAATAAATAAATAAATTTATATTAATATATAGATAAGCCTATAATTTAATATATTAAATATATATTTGAATACATAATATAACTATATAAATGTAAATATAAATTTAAGTATAAAAATATTTAATATGTAAAATATTTTTAGATATAAATATATATAAAATTTTATCTATATAGAAATATTATATTATATTATATGAATATATATAGTATAATATTATATATATAATAATTAATTTAAATATATATTTTTATTAATTTTATTAATTTTATGTATACAAAATATAGTTCGATACGAATATATTAAATTTTATACATATATAAGTATAATATATATATTGGAATACTTATAAATGTATTTGATAAATATATAATATATATTTGTATTCATATAAGTATCTAATATATATTATTTTAACTATGTACATATAAAAATAATATAAATACATATATATATATATATATGAATTTGTGTAATATATGTAGGTAATATATAAATCTATAGTATAGAAAATATATAATTTTATAGACATATAAATATAGTAAATAATTTAAATATAATATATATATATAATAATTATATTTATATATTTGATTTATAGACATAAAAATATATTTGTACATGTACATATATTTTTTTGTCAAAAAAATTTGTATATATATATATGAATATATTTTTTATTAATCCATGTGATGTAAATATACTATAAAATAAATACATAATAAAAATATGAATGGAATAATTTATACAAATTTATATATAGGTTGTATATTTAAATTTATTTAAAATATATTTTACAAATAAAATTTAATTGATTGAAAAATATCAATCCAGGTTTGAAATCACCATAATGGAAGTTTTATACTTGGTAGGGGATTACAAGACTAGAGTTGAGTGGAGCAGAGGAGAAAAGATTGTTTGACTGAACCGAAGGGGTGAGGTGAGTGCTTGAGGGATTGTGGGAACTATAGGGGTATAACCGTGTGGCGCGAGCACAATAGGGATTTTAGGAACTAGATGGAGGAGAGATGAGCGAGGAGTATATGAATGTGATAACTATATAGGATAATGGGGAGGTTCTTAAAACAGGATTGTGGGATTTCAAAACAAAAAAAAACTAAAAATGAAAAACATTTTGGGGTATTTAAGATCAATTCCCCCAAAAACCCACAAAAAATCGTTCTATATTAATGTCATAACCACTTATAATTTTAGATTTATGGAAAGGTTATCATAAATTAAATGGGGCTTTAATCCCCTCTATACTAGTACAAAAATTAGAGGTAGTTTGAACATCCTATAATTGAGAAATATTCATAAATTTTATTTGAAATTAATCGGGATTTAAACCACCTCTAAAATAATCACTGGTAAAATTATACATATCTTACCAACAATTTATTACAACTTCCTCTAACAATATGTTGTGGGAACTGTAGAGGGCGGTGGGTATATTATCAAAAAGGGGATTGTGGGATTTCTAAATAGAAAAAATATAAATGAAAAAATTGTATGGGATGTTTAAATCAACCTCCCAAAAAATCAATAAAAATTAGAGTGAGAACCACTTCTAATTAGATATTTATGGAAACATTATCTAAATTTATAAGGGGATTTCACCCCTTCTAAACTACTACAAAAATTATAGGTAGTTTGGACAACCTATAATTGAAGTATTTTAGGAATATTCACGATAAATTAAAGGTGGTTTAAACCACTATAAAATAACCTCTACTAAAAGTACATGTACCATACCTGTAGTTTATTACAAATTAATATAACTAGAGGTTGTGGGAGAAATAGCATCAATTTTTTAAAACATACTTTGATGCCTTTATTGGTGTTCATAACCCCCTCTAATCTAAAAAAATAACCCCTAATAGTCTTCTATTTTTTTAGGGAACATTATATTAAACAAGGAAAATCACCTAGTCAAAGTGTTGTTGTGAAATTACAAGTTTGATGGAGTAACTTTGGAACTGGATGGGGAAATGAAAAAGAAGTTCCCTATTCAATTTTAGGGTATTAAATGAAAATTTTAACGGAAAAAATTCAGAGGGGGGATGAATTTGAGGAACTAAAAATTTAAAAATTTAATTCCATTTTTCAATGAATAAATTTCATAATAAGTAATGCAGATATTGAATAAAAATTCACTACATTTACTTTTTTTATAATTATAAAATATATTTGGTTGGATTTAAAAGACTGTTAAGAATATTAACCACTAATAATATAGTTGTTTTTATATGACCATTATGATTAGTATATATTAAGGTTTATAATAAAGTCTAATTGAAAAGTATGGAAGAAGTTATGGCCTCAACCAGTAGTTTTGTACCATATGAAGCCCTAATAGCATATATTTCAATGGAGATGGAATAATTGGACTTTTCCCTTGACCAATACTATGAAAATTTTCAATAACTAAATCTTGAGATAAATCGTTTATGGGATCAGTTCAGTCTTATCAAGACAACAGCCCAAACCATGTTCTCCAAACCACCCCAAGAATGTACCACAATCACATACCTTACCTTTTGGGTGTAAACAAGTTTATTAAGGTCTTATATATCACAAACCTACTAGTATTAATTTTTATAATTTTCTATTTAATAAATTAATGATTTTATTTATCCCTTTTCATTATTAAAAATTTACATGAGATTATGGAAATAAGTTTTTGTTACAAGGAAACCATTTTTTTAGAAAAAATACAGTTTTAATTAAAACTCACCTTGTAATAAATTCATGAACATTTAAATAAATTTTATTTTCATAAAAAACTCTTCTTCAATAATATATAGATATAATTTTGAATAGAATTTAGTGAATTACAATATAATTTTTTTAAGTGTTAAAATATTGGTATTGTTGTAAGAACGTGTATCATTCAATAAATGAGAATTTGATTTAAAAGATATCACTCAAACATGTAGTAAATAATTTTTATAATATAGTGATTTGTTTTCAAATCGTTACTTTAGAATTATCTAAAGGTTAATTTTTCCTAATTTTCTAAGATAGTCCAATCTTTAGTTAAATAATTAAATATTGTATAAATATAAGGTATGTAATATGATATCATAATAGCACAATGGTAATGTAATAAATAATATAAAATGCATCCAGAAAAAATATGAATCGTCTTAAAAATAATTTTTTAATAATGTTGATTAATTTTATAAACCCTTACTGATTCCTCCAAAATATGTATAATATTTTATGTTTTTAAAATTAATTCATTATAATAATGATGGAATTAAATATCACTAAAGGTATTATATTACATATTTTTATTCTTGACCTTATCTAATTTTTCTGTCCACTAATATTTGAAAGAACCCATGGGAAAACCCTGGAAAGGATTGTAGTTTTTAATATTTTATAACATTGAGTCAAAAACTTATGGTTAGAAATTAATAAATAATTCCTAACCCTATTCAATATATTCTGGCCCATCATCCTTCTCCTCATCACTCAAAACCCATTAAGCATGAATTTAATCTCTATATACCTTTTTAAATTCCCTCAAGGTGTTCGAAATCTCTTTAGAAACTCCTTCAATGAATTTAGAAGTTCCCTCTCAAGGTAAGACCCTCTCTTCTTCTATTTATTTCATGTACTTTATCAGTACTAATCCATTTTTAATTAAAATTTTCCATATTGTAATTTTTATGAAAATAAATTTACCTAATTATTTTTCCTACGTAATGAGTTACCACCTTTCACTCCCATTCACCTCTCCATAACCCATTATGTACAAAAATTGTTCTACTAAATTTATCCTAAAATTTTCCATGCCATTCATTTTTGTTGTGAATACCCATCCCCATTTACACTCAATTAAATTAAACTAGATGTAATTATACTTCACTAATACAAGATTAGTAGTACGTAAAACACGCTACTTAATTATGGGATTGAAATTTATGATTGTTGTTCTTATTTTCTATGATATCTGTTGAAAAATAATTCCAATGTATAATAATAATTTGACGTGTGGTCCTGAAATTACATATCCCTCCAATGAAATGGGTAATGTTTTTATCTCATGTGGTTTTATTAATGGTTCATGAGAGGTTATCCCTATAACACTGTGTCACGATATCAAGGAGGTTATCCTTGACTTATGCTTGTGATGACATGTTTTATGTTATTTCCACATTCCATGGTGGTCATGATGTTATCATATTATAACAATATTTGATGATCGTCTTAATGATCCTCATCCCATTTATGTCATCTTATTTTTACTAACATGTATTATATTCATATTGTTATTATTTGAGTATTCACATACTATGATTAATAAATCACCCTTTTTCTTATTTACATCCCCCTTTCGTTTTATTCAATATTAAAATATTTATGGAATATAAGGGAATGTTTTGGAGTTTAGAAATAATGTTGTTTATCCATGTTTCGAGTAAATGTGATATACACCTTATTTACAAAGAGAGAATTTATCACAATCATATAGGATTGATTAATGTTATTCTTTAGGAAATAAATCATGAAATATGGTGTATTGAATATATTAGTTTTCATAGAATGTGATACAAGTAACATTCTTCACATGTTTGTTTTGTAACTTGATATTGACCACTTTGTTCACATGTTCATTTTCTGAATGTGTTTCAAGTAGCTTTGTTCAAAAAAAAATTGAACATGATTTACATATATATTTTAAAAATTATATTTTCAAAGTGCTATGTGAGAATATTGGTTCACAAGTATGTTGAATGAAAATTATGCATTCATCATTTTCACAAGTTTGTTTTGTGAACATGATATGGGTTATTTTTTCATAACATTTTTCATTGAAATGATATAGGTAATTTTTTTAATAATTGTTTGTGTGAACATTATATAGGTAGCCTTATTAAGTGGTTCTTTTGTGAATTTGATATGAGTATCTTTGGTCACATGATTTTCAATGCATATATTGGTTCCTTAGTTCCTTATGATGTTTTCCCATATCATTATGTCACATGACTATGATTATTTGCAATAGATACTATTTATTATCTCTTTTTTCACTCTTTTTATATGGTAAATGTTTTTCCATTTGATATTATATTTCCTTCTATCATGATGTTGGAAAAAATCATCATTTTCCTTATTATTTTTAAAGAAATTATTGTACTAGTAATTTTTTTTCATATTCTTCTGATGAAACCCTAGGTAATATATTTATATATATTCCCTTACTAAATTTTTGAGTTTTGTCATTTCTTATGTTTTATTATCCATGTTATGAATATGATCATATGTTATGATAAGTCTAGAAGCGAGTATAGTGTGACCAAATTACGTGGAAATATTCATGATTATCATAAAATAAAAAGTAATGTAGCCTAACCTCAATGACACAAAAAATCCAATTCATGGGATTATGTGATTATTTTAGAGTTTAAAAGTTGAACCGATGGAAGCTATTTACAATAAAGATAGTTGCAGCTCATTTTTCATGTAAGGAAATGTTTAAGGAAATGGTTTTTACCACTAGTTCTTAGATTTTAGTTATGCGGTGCCTTAGTTGGTATCATAGAAGGATTTAGATATTTTTTAGGATTATGTTAGTTATTATTGGCTATCAATACTAGAGAAAACAACTGATAACCCCAAGGATAACATTTTATGTGGAATTATATCTTGGACTGTTGGTGCATTTTTTAGGATGTTATTTTCTTAAAAATTAATAAATTTTCGTATATGTGTATGTGGATGAGGTTGTTCCACAGAAACACATTAGGGTAATCACCCTAAAAATGTTGGGGTAGTATCAAATAAATCATTAATCATGGAACTATGTATTGGTTTAATAATTCACACCTTACAAGCCAAATCTAGGGGATATGCTATGGTTGATTATTTACTCTTTATGAACCATATGAATGATATATGATCATTTTTCTATAATTGTTAGAGTACTTAATAAGAAAATTACTAGGGATAACATAGGACCCTCCCTATTTTTTCAATTTATAAAAAATTAATGTTAATAAAATTCTCCTTTTATCTAATGTTATGTATCTAAAATAGGAGTTTTAGAGGATATTTTAATGTTATATGGGGTCTTCAGTTTATCTTAAAGATTCCCATTCTTTTAATACATAAATATCACGTAATATTAGATTATTATTCAATTAATTTCATATTAACACACACTTTAGGACCATAGTGGTTTACTGTCTTTTGATACAAGGACATGTAAAAAACTAGAACATAAATGATCTACATAATTTCCCATTTAATGCTTCAAAACTGAAACCCTTCTTAGACATAACATGTATACAACCTTTCTCCATAACTTGGGTAAGGGTATCATAAGAATGGGTGATATAATTTTCTCAATAAGGGTAAACATAATAGATATCATTAAATTATGTTTTTTAACATAAGATAAGAACAAGTGAATGTGAATATGATCTAAACGTTATAAGATTATACCCATCAATTCCTGTATCATAATAATGAAACATGGCATAAAGTTTTATCAATGAAAATTCATCAGACATAATAGAGAAGAATAATCAAAAATTATTTATGATGCATGAAAACATATCATAAGAATAAGATATATGCTTTCATTATGAATATAAGCATAGAAAATCATGTCCTTAGGGATTTATCGCTATTAATAAAATCATTTTGGATTTGTTTAAGTCCCCATTCCATCATTTCATTAGTCAAGGAATACACTAATCTTTATTATTAGAAAATTTACGTAATTGATCCAAGTTCACTCCATATTGTCGTCTTTATTATATCTTGATATATCATTATTTTCCCAATGAATTTGTGTGATATATAATTTGGTTACTATATTTAACAAAATGAAAATAATATATAAGTGATCCACAGGATTATAAAACATTTTTCATACCATCAAATCATAATCCATGGAATGTATATAGATTTTATGAAAATTTCATAATCATAGTCACAAACCATATAGATAAGTAATCAATATGGTAACATTTGATCACACCCACCTAAAATCATAATTAAAATCAAAGTATTTTCTTGTTGACATAAATATGGTTATATGATCACTAAAATATGTAATGTTGAATATTTATTTTTTTATTTGAAATCACATATTTGGAATAAAAAAATCACATATTGTTAAGGAAAACTATTCATTATAATGAATAAATAAAATATATAGAGGATTATTTAATGAAATTAGTATTCAATAATGTAGGGAAATATATTCATATGGTGAATGTTAAACCAAAAATGCCTTTCAAATTTATTGTAAAAATTAAAAAGTACCACATTTGGAAAACGATACGAAAAATATATTTAATCTTTTGAAAATTTTAATATATAGTTAAAAATTATTTTTATTTATATTTCATGAATACTAAAACCATTAATTAAAATCAATTTAATGAAAATAATGAAATCAATGATATGATTATTGACCTAAGAGAAAAACTTGTTCAATGTTCCATAAAAATACCATTAACTAAAACACCTACCTCATGTCCATCTTGTATTATAAGCACTATAACCTCATAAATAATAAATTAAATTTTATTATAACTATATACCAAAACCATATTCATGCCTATTATACAATTCATGATTTACTTGTAACATCTCATCACCTCTTCGTGAACAATTATTTAATATCATCATCATTCCAGTTGCTAACTACTTCATTTTTCAAGTATGTTATTGTTTAGAAGTTGTGGTCATTTCAAATTGATCCTGGTTACTTCATCAATATAATTTAATAAATATATAAATATCATATATATTCATTATATACATATTAATAACGATTACTATAAAGAAATGATTAAATATATATTGTGTCACTATATAGAGAAGGTAGTTCATTTGTAGGCACGAGTGAAGTTTCCATTATTTGATTGATGCAATGAAAGGAAGGTAAAATTTTAAAAAAAATTGAAAAATAATAAATATAACATAAACATCATATATAAATTTGAAATCTCTAATAGTAACAAACCATAAAATATAGTGGTTTATAATGAGTCATATCACTAGGTGGAGGTAGTATTACGCATGAACGCATGTGCGACACTTTCATCTCCAATTGGATTGAAAATATATATAAATGATTTTTACATCATGATAATAAAAACTAAGTATATTTATAATACTATATTTATCATGTTTTTCTATATACAATAATTTTATAGGATGAGGAAGAAGAAATAAAATTGAATGATCTTGATTAAGATCTATACATCTTCTTTGAAAGACCTCCTTTGGATTACACCATAATATAGGATGGATTGGTCTAAAGAGAAGAACATAAGATATAATAGTATGAGAAGTTTTATATGATGATTTTGATGAGGGATTTTCCAATATATAAGGATCAAATGTTGTTAATAAGTAATGATATTTAGTTTTTCTTTTACATGTGTGGGGAAGGACAAACATGGAATTACTTAAAAGATTTCAATAATTTTAAGTCACTTTGAAAGGAATGTGGCCCTAAATGGAAAGGGATTACTATTTAGTTTATTATAATGTTGAAATATCTTCAACTAAAATTAAATTTTAAGGTTTTTTTTTCAATTCTAATCTTATTCAATGGGTTCACCCCCAGGTTAACCTTTTTTAACCACAACTATGGTAATAAAATTTTATTATTTTTTAATATTGACTATGAATTCTTTTACCATATGAAACTATATTTATTTTTATAACTATATATATGGAATTCGTTTTAATATATTTAATTTATGTATGTGGAATAATATAATTTCATCTAAGTGTGTAAATCAAAACGAAAATATCTTTCATAAAATGTTAATTTTAGGAATAAAACATAATTTACCTCCACTTAATTCCTTGAAAAAACAATCAAGTAAAATTTAATGTATTATATTGAATATATTATATATGAATTTAATTTAAAAAATAATTAATTCAGGATATATTATTTTATTAAGATAAATACACATGATCTGTATAAAATAATAGTTTTAGATAAATGTGTTTTAATGCAAAAAAAGAGCATATTCCAAAATCAGATGTATGGATGATATATTTGTGATTAAATATGTTATATATAATTAAATGAAACATAGGTAACTTTATTATCCAATAAAAAACATATTGATACATATACATTAAAATAAATCACAATTTTTAAAAAATGATATATTTCGCTTCTATCTAAAAAATAAATCTTTTTAGAAAATTCTAAAAATTCACAATCAGCTAATATTGATTGTTTTTAAAAATTATATTAAGATAATAAAAAAAATTCTAAATTTTTTAGAAATTAATCAGAATTTTCATCTGAAAAATACATTAAAAACATTTTTGAAGAAAATATATCGTTTAATAGTAAAATTTCATTACCAAAAATTTGGTAATTATTTATTATCTATTAATAAAATATATATTCATTAAGAAAAAGTTTATAAATATTTACTATATTTTTTATTACTATTTAGATCATCCAATTAAATGGTTAGGTTGTAATGGTTTACTAAATTATGGTTGTTGTATACTTGGGGTTGTGTATACAGGAAGCTATCACAGTCATTATGTTTTATTTGAAAATAAATACATGAAAATCATATGGTGAATCATTATAATCAAATTAATGTTACGTTGTCCCATAAAATTCCATTAGTATGGTATAAATAAATGATGATGTATCTACTATATTTCGTCCTTAGGTTCCCATGTAGCTTTCGTAAAATTTTGATTCTTCATAAGAAATTTAACAAGGTAAATAGTATTTTTCAATTATTCATTTTCTCTATGGTCCAAGATTCATACCATATTTTCTTCATAGGAAATATCATTCTATATTGGTATAAAAACATAGTTTAGTAAATTTAAAGGATCAAATATTCACTTCCTTAGAGTAGATACATGGAACACTACATAAATAAGATACCATTTTAGTAGGAGTTCCAATCGACAAGCGATAGTCCAAACTCGATCAAGAATCTTGTAAGGGACAATACATATAGAGCATACATTTTCATTTATTTCAAATCTCATAACCATATTCCATTTATAGTTTCATAGTAAAACCTTCTCACTAACATCAAATTATTGATCTCACTTATGATTCAAAATATAATTGTTCTGTTGACTCTGAGATACCTTGATATCCCGCAGAATAGATATAACCTTAAATTCCATTTCCTCATTTATCTCATATATAAATAGATTTATTTATCAACCTTCATCAAATTATTTTGGATTTAAACATTTCTTACTATATATAGATTCATAAGGATCCATCTGAATTCTCAAATGAAATATATTGTTGTAAAATTTTCAACTAGAGGATCTTATTGATTCATACCCCATTTAAAATCTAGAGAATATGATTACAACATTTCCTCCTCGGTTTGAATGGTCCTGTAAGAATATATTTAAGAGGATGATATGAAGTGTGAAAAATAACTCTCTATCACGATCATGTTAAATACCTCTTCATAATTTCAAGGTAAATATCATATCTCAATCAAATACAATAGAATGTGGTACCCCATGTAACCTTACCACATCCATAATATATATCCTAACTAGTTGATCCGGAGAGAAATGTTTTTTGATATAAATGAAGTGAATTGAGTACATAAGGCAATCGACTATAACCCAAATAACACTATGGAACTTATATGTTTTGAGGAGTTAGATAATTAAATCAGTGCTATTGTTTTCCCATTTCCATTCTAGTTTGTGTAATAGTATTAGCATCCAATTAGAAATATATCTCTCATCATTAACCTGTTAACATACCAAGAACATAGATTTATACTATGTAATTCCTCCCCTCATGTTTTCCCACCATAAACACTTCTTCAAATCTATATATAGCTTTATACCACCATGTTGAATATAGAATGTTGATCTACGATCTTCTCCTAATAATTACTTCTTTTGGTATTATTTTGACGGGACACGTAGTCTGTTCCTGGATACTATCATTCCATTATAATCAAGTTTGAACTCAAGAATGTTCCTCACCCTTTTTGAATATATAGATATTATTATTTAACTTCTTTAATCATGTCATGGATTGATGGAGGAAATCACATTTAAAAAATACAATATTTACCACTTTTCATTCAATATTTCATGAAACACCCTTTTAACATCCATAAATATTGGATATTGTTTTCATCATATATAATCTAGCATTACACTTTTCAATAAACACATAATCCACTTTATTCTCTATCCTAGGGTTGAAATGTGTTGAGATATTATAATATTTAATCAAATTGAACCATCTTGTTTTGTGTATATTCAACTCTTTATAGGAAAATATATAAATAAAATTTTTATGATTAGTATATGTATCACGTAATTCTATGTAAAGATAATGCCTTTATATCATTAATGTAAAGATAACCTATAAAACTCCAAATCATGGTTTGGGTAATTGTTACTATGAAACATCCCATGGAGTGAGGCAAAAGAGATCACCGTATCAATATATATGAGAACACTTAAAATTCATTTATTTTATGTGTAGCTATAAATCACAATGACATATCTAATACAAGGTACTGTAAACCAAAGTTCACCGAACAAAATTTTCTTTAGTTCTAGGATAGTTTCTTCACACTCATCATCCCAGATAAACCTAAATCTCCTCCAAGTTATCTTTTTGAATGGATCAGATTGAAGTGATAAATCATTCAGAATGTTTCAACAATATCCTTATATTCAAAGATACTATGTATTTAGTCGTAGAGGTTGGTATGAGAAAATGTTTAATAACACCTTTGTTTGATGGATATACTAATATACCATCACATAAAATTATATAACAGAAAAATGAAAATTTGTTTTGCCCAAATTCTCTCTTGGTAATTTTTCTATACAAAATATTCTTTATTTTGGTATTCAGTTAAATCCTAATGTTATCTTCATAATCATCCATTATCATTCAATATATATGAATACCATCAATAAATACCACTAAAACTGATCAAGGTAAATATGTGAATTTAATAAATTAAGATAGTGGTGGTATTTTAAATAAAAAATGAGAATACTATAAATTCATATTGTCTATAAATCGATCATAAATTGGTCTTGGTAATATCTTCATTTTTTCCCTTCAACATATAGTATTAATATTGAATATAAATCATAAAAAAATATTGATCTCTTCATAATTGATCAATCAAATCATAAATATTGGGTACATAAAACTTATTCTTGTTCATTATGTTGTTAAGTACTCAATAATGAATATAGAGTCTCATTGATTCATATTTATTCATAACAAAAAATATAGGTGTTCCCCCTTTTAACCCACATAGATGAATGAATACATCTAATAAATTATCCATGAGGCTCCTATACAATTCCTAATACATAACATGTTCCATTAATTATTGATCCTTTGAAATAGGTGCACCACCATGTATGAATATTATTTCCATTAGAAGTTCACTTTTATCCTCATATAAATTGTATATAGTAGTTTCATTTAGAATATAAAATTTGAATCCCATTCCTCAGAAATTGATATTGGATTTATATATTTTGGAAAATAGATTCCCAAAATCACATAAAATTCAACTAAAGGACAAAAAATATGATTTTCAGTTAGCATGTTCATGTAAAAATAAATTTTTGAAGATTTATAGACATCAGATGTTACCATCACACCATTAGATGTTCTTAATACCATTTCTCCATCATGTCATTAAGTTGGTAATGTGATAAATTTATGAAATTCATTAGATATAATAGAATTTTTAGTTCTAAAATCAAATAATACATTATGAATTCTAAAGTGAGAGGTACATAATGATTTCACCAGTTCTTTATTGAACACCACATTAACAATATTGACCCCAATAATTTCCCTTTCTATCTATGTTTAAGAGGTTAATAACATTGATCATCCTCATTAACCCTTATATTTGATCAGTAGTTTCCATAATGTTCATAATCCATGTAATTATATTATTAGAGTGTGGGAGGTGAATTCTATCAATATTTCTATCCATTTTCACAATTAGTAAACGTATTCCCATTACATTAGAATTCAATTGTCCAATTTAATTATTTTCCACACATAAAAAATTTACTAGTCCCCCAAAAAATTTCATTATGTTTCTTTTCGCACTTCTGGAATAAAGAATAACTCATCTTATTCACTCCATGGTTTTTGTTATTAAAATTTTATTTGAATAACATAATTATTTTTTTCAATACCATGATATTTATGGGTGAATCATAACTCAATTTTCACCATAGTAGCACATCAAATGATTTATTTATAGATATTGATGTCTCTCACAACTTACCCCCTTCATCTAATTTTCTTATGTCCCTAAAAAATCAATCGATCTTACCTTCCAGTTCAATAACAATATGAGTATTATACCATGAAATTCTTTTAAAATTTTCATCATAGGTACAAAATGATTCATCATCCTTACAGATAAGATCAAGGAATTCCTTATCTATCTTTAAATGAAGAATATGGGGAAATTAATTACTGTAAAATAATATACAAAACTCCTACCACTTTATGGATTCAATTTCAACCCATTTCTTCATATTCTTGAAAATAGACCACAACTATTATATTTCACCATAAAAAATAAAAAATATTTGAGATATAATTTATTTTTTCTTAGAACTAGAGAATAGAAAATATAATTTTTGTGGTACTGGTCCATTACTAAGTAATTATTAGATTAGTGGACCCACTAATTAGAGGTGGATGTCTAATATTGAAGGAATCAATAATACATTGTTCAATTCATTTCTCATTTAGTATCACAACAAGATTCATGAGGAAAAAGTATTCATTTTCCATCTCAATCAGTATTAACATGGTTCCTTCGAGTTCGATCCATTGACTATACCCAAAAATCATTGTTTGAGAAACAATAATCATTGGTGGAAAATCAAATAATCACGAAAATAATTTATTGGATGTCTAAATAATAAAGATATCTTTTCAATATCTGAAACCTTATGGTTAACCTAGGACATCAATGGTTATTATCTATTCAAATATTTCATAATATTTCATAATGAAAATGCCAATTAAAATAAGCATATCCCCTTGGATAGTTAATATATGTGCATAGTGGGGACTTATTCACCGCACAACATAATGATGGTTGAGATAAAATCCATGGAATCTTTTCAAGGATTTTACCCCAAGATGCATTTATTGCAAAACCACAACCAAATTTATTGTCCAAAAAGGGATGTATTTTCATAGGTAAAACGCATACCCTAATTTATCCAAAGTGAGGATATTATCAAATAATTAGTCTTATAATATGGGTTCTAATGAATGTTACCTCTTCCTTGTTTCAAAATGTTGTTATAAATTTCCTATTATACCAACAATTGGGACCCATACTTTTCATACATAAATTTGACATCATTTTTGATGAATATTCAATAGAATTTACATTAATACACACCTAATAACCATATTGGTTTAGTGTATTTGGTAACATGGATATGTAAAACACATTATCATAAAAAACATAAATTATTTTCCATTTATTTCATGACAAGATGAACCCATTATAGACGTATCATACATAATGTTTTTCTATACAAAATGTGAAACGGTAACATTAAAAATAGTGAGATTAGATTCTCAGTAAGTGTTAATATAATAGATAACAATAAATGATTTTAAGTGAGAATAAGATAATAATAATTGTATGATAACAAGAAATAGTTATTAGAAACTCATACCCATAAATTCATATATCAAAATCACAATACATGGAATAATGTTTTATTAAGAAAAACCCATATGAAATAAGAGTGTGGAATCATTAATGATCAATCATGAGAGATGAAAACATATCATAAACATAAGACATAATTTTTTAATAAAAATAATGATATAAAATCATTTCATTATAAAGGTTTACTTCTAAGAAAATCACAGTGGATTGTGTTCACTTCCTCTTGCAACATTTCCTTAGTCAAGGTTTACACCAAAGTGAATCTTATTACCCAATGACCCATACTAAACTTGGTTCACTCCCCATTACAGTCCTTATTATCTAATGATAAATACTTATTGACCACATGAATTTTAGGGATATATAATTTAATTCCAACCCTACAAATAATTAAAACTATACATATTTGGGAAACAAGATCATAAAATTTCCAACATATCATCAAATCATAACTCAAGGAAAGGATACGTGTTTTAAAAAATATTTATTATCATAATCATAATCCATACAAATAAATATTAAATATTGTAACATTTTAACACATAAAAATTATATCATATGAATTATCAAAGGATTTTTTTATAAAAAAAACTATAAAAACCAAGAAAAAATTTCTTAAACAAATACCATTTTCAATTCAAATTAATTATTTAAAATCTAAATTTTTTTAAAATAATTTGAAAAAAAAATTATTTGAAATTAATAAAAGAATATTATAAATGATTATTTAATGAAAATAATATTCATGGAGTTAGGTAATGAACTTATAGTGTTGTATTCTAAAACAAAATTTACTTTTGTATTTTCATTAGAAAGTCAAAAGTACAATTTTTGGAAAATAATATGGAAATATTGAATAAAACATGGCCAAAAAAGTTAAATGAAGTTAAAAATTAATTTAAATAATATTATTATAATAATAATAATATACATTAAAATATTTATATTGATGAAAATATTTCCGACTGAAGAGAAAAATAATGCATTTTTTCCTTGAAAACATATTTCGGTGCCTCTAGTGCTTAATAAGAGTAAACTTAAATGAAAAACTAAAGTATAAAAAAATATTGGATAAGAAATTATAAATTATTTAGGTTAGATATATCATATAAATTCATTATTATAAAATTTCTTCATAGAAAATCATAAAAAATGAGATAGTAACATAAAACCCACACCTCACGGTCGTCTTGATTAGTAAGTGCTCTAACACTATATGTAATAAATAAAAATTTATTATACATATATACTATAACCATAATATTACATATAAAACCATTAATGTTTATATTATAACATTTTATCTCCCATTATCTAACAATCATTCATTTTCATAATCATTTCCTGTGTTAAATGCTTCTATTTTTCATCTATATTTTTGTTTGGTGGTTATTGTACTTAAACAATGATCATGGTTCCTTAATATAAATAATTTTAATCAAGATATAAATATAATATATATTCAATAGATAAATATTAATAACCACTAATATAAAGTAGTGATGAAAAGTTAATTACATCCCTATGTGGAGATAATAGTCCTTATATACACACAAGTGATGTTTCATTTTTTTGGTGGATGGAATTAATGAAAGGTAAGAATTTATTAACATTTCACAATAATTATTATAATATATATATAATATAGAAAAATAAAAATATCATAATAACCATCCGAAAATTATTGTATTTTAAAATGATTCATATCATTATGTCGAGGTAGTATCCCACACTTAAGAATGACCATTAATTTCCTCTCTGATAAGATTGAGAATATGTGGTAAATGGTCATTACATCATCATAATTGCATATATGTATATTTATTATAGAGTAGTTATACTTTTTTATAGGTAAATCAAGTTTATTGGATGTATAATAAATAAAATTGAAAGAGTTTGGTTAATATCAATACATCTTCATTGAGAGACCTTCATTGGATTACATTTTATGCCTTTAATGATTGGTGTTAGGGAATGAAAAATGATCCAGGTTAAAGGGAATGATTCTAGGAAGGTTTTATATTATTTAGATTCTAATATATAATACTACGTTGTTGTGAGTAAGGGAGGAGAATATGTTACATTTTAGAAGTGATGTGAGGGACACACATAGAATATATTAAAATATTTCAATGATTTATGGTCATATTCATAGTAATTTGGATACAAATGGACATGTATTTGAATGTAGGATACGACAAAGTTTAAGTATCTTTACCAAATATTAATTTCAAATGTTTTTTTTTGAAATAATGCACATATCTCATGGTTTAAACCCTTGTAAAACTATTTTATCATTAATTATTATAACATAATTTTACTATTTTTAATATTCACTATGAGAAAAAAATCAATTTGACCATGTTACCTTAAATTAGTTATTTTGATTCAAAATATGGAATAAATATTTCCATATTCAATTTCAATAAGTAGTCAAATTTAGTTTTAATTAAGGGTGAAAACAGAAAAGAAACCCCATTTTCAAAAAAATAATTTACATAATAAAATGTAATTTACATTCGTCACATGCATCATAAAAGTCATAAATAAGTATAAAAATTTTATATTGAAAATATAATCTATAAATTTTATTAAAATAATTAATTAATTTTTATTAATATATTTTATTATGATAAAAATACATTGTGTGAAAAAATAGTTTTTTAGAAAAACGTGTTTTAAGAACATAAATTAGATTGTAGAAAAATAAATTAAAATGATTGTAAATATTTCATTAAGTATATTATTTATAAATAAATTATTATTAATTTAATATCATATCATATTCAAAACAAACTGGGAAATTTATATGAAATGAAATACATTTTTACAAATATATGTTGTTAACTATTCACTAAAAATAAATATTTTTAGAAAAATCCTAAATATTATGTTAAAAAAATATTAAAATTTTGATTTTTAAACTAAAATTCATTTCATAAAATAAAATTTCAAAAAATGGTCGAAATTAGTTATAATGTTTATATGAAAACAAGCGATAAAACCAATTTTGATGAAAACATATTTTTAAAGCTTAAAAGAACTTTACTAAAAAATGGGTTCATATTTATTATGAATTTATAATTACATTTGAATTAATAAAAACAATTATACATATTTAAAGTATCAGTATAGATTTTCTACTGGTTCTGATACCAATTGTAGGATAAAATAAGTATAATGAGATTCTCAAATACAAGAGGGGGTGAATTGTACACATTAAAAATTACATTGGAACCTTTACAGTTGATATAAAATTTTATGAAGAAAAGGTATCTTAATATTTAATGGAATATGTTTATTAAGGTTATGTTTTATCTTTAAGGAAACATAGTTTGACAAAGATAAAAAAAATACACAGATCCCCTTAGAGAAACCTTTTGTAAAACTATAAACCTTAAGATAAAAAACTTTAGGAGGATTTTCTTAGCAGAAAGATTCTACCATAAAGTGTATAGAATCTTTAACATAACCAGAGTAATAGAATTAGAATTTATAAGAAATTTATAATGTCTTACATAACAAAGTTAAAATTTCAGCGTAATTAAAAACAACTTGAAATAGAAAACAAGTAATAATATTATTATTTTAACCGAAAGAGAAGGATATCAAACAACCTTGGATAAAGGTTCCTTCATTTATAATTTCAAGACTTTCTATTATACCCAAACCCAAGTAAGCCATCAATCCGAAGATTAGTATTTGTCTTGATGTCCCTGCAAACCCCCGATTTAGAAGGAAATATGATCCTCTGTCTTATAAACCTGGAAGCCCGTGATCAGAATGATCAGAGTCTGCATAAAGAAAGTCTGACCAAGTTGTTCACACCTGAACCTGTTGTTCACGATATCAGCATGAAGCACTGAGTGTTGTAAGATCCTCTCTCTCTAGAAATCACTTTGTGACATCAAATAACTTCACAAACATTATTTCACATTCCCCAATTTAGATCGTTAAAATGAACTCTTATTTACAGGAAAAATATATCAACGGTCGGCTCCACTCCAAAGGTCATATTTTCCTTATATTTCAGAGGGATCTAGACACGTGTCCAACAGATAATAGTTAGACAGTAACAGATTTTATGACATCATTTCATGTATTAGAAATTTTGTTAAGTTTAAGATAAATGTAATGCATATCAAAATATAGAATCCAATAATATTAGAATGATACATTAACAAACTCTAGCATTATCAAGGAAACAGATTCTTAAGAAAATGAAAATCATATTTGAGAAAAAAAATAGTATCACTATTTTTGGGTACCGATATCATAACATTGGTATATAATTTTTACTAGTATTGGTATTATAAAAAACGGTATCGTAATTTTGAAAACAATATCATAGATTTTCATGTGAAAATAGTACTAAAAATCATTATCACACAATGAATTGGTATGACATAGTCTTATGTAAAACGGTATAACACAATATTATATATAACGGTATGACAGAATCGTAAGTAAAATGGCATGATATAATCTTAAGTCAAATGGTATGATAGATTCATAAGTATAATAGAATGAAAAATTTGTAAGTAAAACCAAATGACAATGTTATAAGTAAAATGGAACATATGAAAAGAAATAATTATTAATGAAAAGTGTTTATGATTTTCAAAACATAAAAACATAAGGAATGGAGAAGTATTAAGGGAACCTTATTGACTCAACAATATCCCCCTTTTGGAATGAAAAAACAACGTTGTTAAGGAAGAATATATTGACATTGATAAACAATTAAGGAAAACTTATCTCCCCCTTTGAATGAGATTTAGGATGAATACAACTAACTCCCCCTTAGGTTGTTTTTCCCAAGGACCATATTCTTGAACATTAGAATCTTGTTTTATTTATTAATGAAAAATATCCCCCTTACATGGGCATTATTCTTTCTTACCATACTCCCCTTTAATAGATTCTCCCCCTTTGAAATATTTGTTAACTAATTCCCTCAAATAAATTCACCCCCTTTGTGATTTTCCAAAACGAATGGAGAAGTATTTAATATACCTGTAAAGTTAAGGAAACATACATGAGAAAACAAAAGAAATATATTCAAGAATATTTTTATTAAGGAAATTTGGGAAAGGAAGTTTAGGTTATAAAAAACATTGGAATGTACGAAAAGATTCAACCATCCTTCTTCTGCTCCGATAAAATTTTCTTCATCAAGGATTTAACACTCTTCACTTCCTTATGATATTAATGAAACTTCTTCAACAAAATCTCTTGATCCTAAATCTTCTTAACATTCTTTCTTCTCGAGCTATGATTCTATTATATTGATTTTTAATGAACTCCGCTTGAGCAGACTCCTTTTTAACTAATTCGTCTCTGAATTTTTTTCACTCCATACAGACCGAGCAGTGGAATTTAGTTGGCTAACATTCTCAGAGATGCACGCTCTAACTTTTTTGAACCCAAACTAAAAATTATTGAAAACTTCATTTTTTGAATCCATGAAGTCACTAAACTTTCTAAGCTCTTCATTGATGGTTTTCGTGTGGTTAAAGACTTTATTGAAAGTCACCTTCTAAGATTTATAATCAATAAAAAGATTGTTTAAGTTTGTTTCATACATGACCACCTTATCCAGGTGTATATTAGTAGATTAAGTCTTTTGGTTCAGGGTGACTTTCATCACTTGACTCTTGGAATCTATATTTGCAAGAACTGGAATAGTGCTGACCAACTTTCTTAAAGACAACTTTACAAAGTCATGCTCATACAGCGGATGAGGACTCAGAGTCTGAATCATCTTTTCATTTCTCAGTTCTTCATGGAGTCAAGGAATCTGGTTTCTCTATCCTTATAGAAGACTTATGAGGTGTTTCTATATCGGATGAGGCTACTAAAACACTCCTTCCATTGTCAGTATTTTGAACTGGGGTTTGTTCATCAGATACATGAATAATATTAAGATCTCTATGTTCATTTTCTTCCCATTCAAGCTCTTCTTCTTGAGTTACTTCTTTTCTGTTTTCTTCTTAGATCTCTTCCCCTTCACCATCTTGTGGTTCAACCTCTTCTTCCTCTTCTGCTTCCACTTACACTTCTACTTATTCTTCCACTTCAACTACAAATTCTTCTTCAATCTATTGTTCTTCATAAATGGATTTAGAAAATTATGGCTGAGGAGTTATATTATACTCTTCCATGTCCGTTAGAATATCATCTTTGTCTTCTTGAATTATCATATCTTGGATTTATTGAATATGTTATTATATTGTCAAGACATTATTAGTTTCTGGATTTCCGGGGTGAAAACCAATTTCATAAGAATAACATGAGATTACAGTACTTCTTGAGATTTATTCTCTACTACTATCAGTATAGACTGACACACTTGAGATCCTGAGGATATTTTATTTAACTTATTATAATTCTTTTCTTTCTCTATATTTTCAACTTGCTTAATTTTTATGTCCTTAGCCTCTACATGATTTAAGCCAAAGGAAGGATCACCTTCCATTATGGCAACTTCCATCTCTCTCCACTTTTCAACCATTACATAATAATAGGCTTTTGACATATTTGCAGGAGGAGGTGCTGATACCAGATCAATAGGAACTGGTACTGGTAAACTGGGTTCTTTAGGTTATCTTTTCTTAGGAATTGATTTTGATGATTCTAGAACATGAACCATGTTTTGAACAACTATATCTTTAAAAAATTTAGATTCCAGTATAAATACTACTTTCATTCTCCTTAGAGTATCACTTCTGTGTAACAAAATCATGAATGTTTTAGGGATTCATCGATAAGGGACATTCAGCTCTTGAAGGCACATTAAGATTACTCTGGAGATATTTTCTGGATACATAAGTATCTCGGGCCTGATGGTTCCGCCTTTTAATACATGGATAGTGAGGAATATGTACTTTATCAAGTTGATCTTCCTTACATTTACAAGAAAATTTAATAAAAAGATATCATATATCATTAATGAGTCATTGTTCCCTTTCCTTGAAATAAGAAAACCTTGTATCCAGAGGGATACAAGTTTGTGATTTGTTGTAACATTAGTAATATTTAGATGTTTAATATTCTTGAGACCAAGATAATATAGATCCTTGTCATTCTCAAACGAACCTTCCTTTGTGGGGAGTCTATGAGATCATAGAATAGCCTCTCCTTCATATGGTATTTACTTATATTATTATTAGAATTGGTAAAATAATTCATATACTTTGAAAAAAGGATCCTAAATTAAAATTGTTTTCTTTTTAGTTTTTCTTCTACAAAATCAAATACCATTTAACCTATCATAAATTTAGGGTTTCATTAGTGTTAACTTTTTCCTTATCTTGTTCTCTATCACTCTCCATCCAAAAATGACAGTTATTTATTCATCTATATATATATTTTCTTACATTGAACACTACTATATGATATCTCTAGTAACCTTTTTACTTAACTTTAATTCATTTAATGTGGAATTTTTATTGACTCTTTTCTTTGATATGATATTTCAATGATGTAAAAGTTAAACCATAGTTACTAAGCCCAATTTAATATTTCGAGGACGAATTTTCAAAAAGGTGGGAGAATGTGACAACCCAAGTAAAGATAAAATAATAATTTTTATTTATTTATTATATATTTAATAAAATAGGCACAACATTCAATAATATATTTAATGAAACTAGTTTTATGGTTAAAGACATTGTTTTTCTAAAAAATAGTTTTATCACATTTTGATGGGGAAACCATTTTAAATATATTTTTTAACACTTATATGAGTTACAATTGAAAAAAATAAAATTCTTATTTGGAATTGGTAAATAAAAATATACTTTGATTTATTTTTTAATATTTTCCAGAAAAAATTTATATTTTAATGAATAGTAAAAAATACTGCATTTTAATTCAAAACTGTTTTTGTCTAATTTAATTATATTGTTATATATTCCATTTAATCTTTTTAATGTATATTTAGATTATATTTTTATAATTTTATCCAATATAGGTCATTGGAATCAATTTCATTTTGAAATTCGATATAAAAAACAATATGATAATATTTTTCTTAAAAACTAGGTTTTATTATTCTGTTAATGAGATTATTTTTTTAATTAATTTTTTCCAATTATGTGTTTTGAATTTCAAAAGAGGGATTCCATATTTGGAATAAAAATTTCAATTTTATCTAAATATTTGCCTTATATTTTTGGACTTTATGAATAGTAACTATAGTAATTATTTGTATTACCTCAGTGAAGGGTAAATCAGGTAATTAAAGGTTAAACTTTTCAGATAGAAGATTTTGGAGCCTCTGAGAAGCATCGCTTCTCCCATCTGGTGGAACTAGGGTTTCGGCCTCCGGTATCATCCCCTCCTCTCCTCTGCTTATTTGGTGTGTCTCATGCGGCTCGGTGCCGGAGCTTTTGTCTCGGTGACGGTGTGCGAGGCATCTGGTGCCTTGCGGCTCGGCTTCAAATTCTGGCTTCGTCTCGACGCAGGATTTCTTTGGCATGTAGGGTTTCCGACTTCGTCTCCTCATATGAGGTTTTGGGCCCTGGCATGTCTCGGCAGCCGATGGATTTGGGGTCAGTGATGGCTTCGAATCTGGAGGGCGAAGGCGTCGTAGCAGGCGTGCGAAGGCATCTCGGCGCCGGATACTGTTCGGGCATCGGCGGTGAAAGCATCATGGCGGGAAAATGTGTTCTATTCCTTTCCGGTTTGGCTTGGCATTGGCCCCGGAGTGTCATGAAGGGGAGGGGGAAATCTGGCATCCGATAGTACTGAGATTCTTCCAGTATGCTTTCCTCTTGAAACCCTCCTCTTCAAAGTCGGTGGCTCATTGGCCCGACGATCCCTCTCCTTCCCTTCCTCTCTTCCTTTCCTCTCTTTTTGGCGTCGATATTTTCTTTTAGGTGATGCGGCCTTTGGGTGTTTTTCTCAAAGGGACGATGATGGTTGCCGAATCCCCTAGACGCTTCTTCCTCTCTCTGACCTCACGTTCTTTCACGCCACTCCAGGTCAGATCTAGAGCAAAGGCTACTCTGTGGTTTTGGGATTTGTGGGTTGGGGGTCAAGGTATTTCAAGCTCTCTCATGTCAGATTGTTCTTGGTTTGTCTTCTAGTTCTAGTCCTGGAGTTATTGCATTGCAAGGGTATCAGCTGCTCTTTTCCCTGCCCTAACCCCGAGACCCTCTGCTCCTCTCTGAGTCGGTTCTGGAGCAACGGTTCATCGAGGTTCTGGGAGGTGGGTTTTTGTGGCTGAAGATGCTTACTGCGCGACATGATTTGGATCTATATTATGAGTTGATGATGGAGGAGATGATGAAGGTTTTTTTATCAGCGATGACGAACTCAGATGGAAGGTCTTGCCGACGATTTGGAAATGGATTGGGGACGATGACAGTGATGATGATGATGTAGACTCTTGTGAGAAGATGGTGAAGTTGTCTCACCTGCGTTGTGATGATGGTCTGGACGCTCGACGCGATGGGTGTACAACTCAAGGAAGGCACATGAATCGAGATGAAAGATGGGTGATGGTGAATTTTGAATTTTGAAATTTTAAATTCATGGACATAAAGTTGTTTTTTGTTCAACACTTTTGAAATGTTTGGTTACCACTAAACCTTAAAGCGACTTTTTAGAAAATGAAAAAAAAGAATTTGGAGGAGGTAATTAATGGTTAAAATAATATTATGAATATTATAAAACTACCCTAACACTTTTTCTAATCATATTTGATGAGTTATTATCAACCGATAAAATCCATAGGAAGAAATTTTTTCCTTGGGAAGCCACTTAGGTGTGATTATGACACTTGTAACATTTTATCTAAAGTAAAGACAAAGATCTCATAATCATGTCTCTCACAACTATAATAATTTTAATATGGGGTAATATAATTGATATATTTTACTATAAACAATATTTAGAAATATAAAATTAATATTTATATCATGTAAATTTTTTTTTAATTTTTAGGAAATAACTAATAAAATTAATTGGTGAAACAATGATGACGTAGTAATTTCTTAATTAATTACACAATTGAATAAATGATATTATAAATTTAAAAATAATTATATTATAACATAATTGATTTTATAAAAATATTTTATGGAAGAATTTGAATTTTTTTAGGATTTAATCTTGTTGTTTTAAACTTATCTTACTGTTATGATACTTTTAAAAATTCAACTAATGAATAGTGTCAAAATTGACACTATTGGTATTTTAAAGTATAAAATATTTTATTAAATGTTATAAAATTTATAAAAATAAATGATCTGACCAAATAGTTTTTAAAATTACTAATATTTCATAAATTAATCATTTATTTCTCTTTTAGCATGTTATGGAAATTATATTGACCCAAAAAATTTAAATAACATGATATCACTATAAGATTAAAAGTGTAAAAAAGGGTTAAAACAAAAAGATAAGGATTAAAAAAGAATAAAAACATGTATAATTTTTATTAGATGAATATATTTACACACATACCCATCATAAATTTTAAATAAATAAATTTGGACCATATTTGGGGAAGAAAATTAATTTATATTACTTTAATATTTTGAAGAATTCCAATAATGCCCCTAACCTCTCATAAAAAAGGGCACTACTTCTTATCTATTATTCACACATAAAAACACTATTTTTTTAGGACTATATCATCTAAAATTAAATACCATAAAACCTCCCCATATTCTTTAGGCCTTAGGTTAGGCAGAACACCGTCCTTAGAGGTGTTAAGGTGTTACGAAAGGTGATCGTCTGAAGGAAAGGTAATGTTTTCCTTTAGGTGTTTCTATTTTATTTCTTCTTACACCTCCTTCAAGTATTATACATCCATTATGAGGTAATAAATAAATTATCATCATTATAATTATATTTTATAATGTAAATATCATCACTTAAATCCATCTCAACCTCCATCAAATGGGTATGGGAATTATTCATTTGTGCGTACTTGTGAACTATCACCACCACGAACAAA
Organism: Viscum album; assembly: GCA_963277665.1. Classification (NCBI taxonomy): domain Eukaryota; kingdom Viridiplantae; phylum Streptophyta; class Magnoliopsida; order Santalales; family Viscaceae; genus Viscum; species Viscum album. The sequence goes on along the minus strand of OY728156.1, from coordinate 153,045,909 downwards.
TATAATTCATTTTCCATAACCACCTATCATGACTGATAATAATAATTTAATTAATGTTAATATGTGATATTAATTATGTATTTATCATTATAATATTATAATATAAAAATTACACTCTTACTTTTCAAGCACATAAAAATGATGATCTCGTTTATGCATACGTGTGGACTATCACCACCACAAACCGATTTGTTTCATTTTTAAGAACTGCATCAGTTGTATGATATATATATATAAGTATATTTAAATGATTAATGTGATAAATATTTTTTTATTATCAATTTATAAAGATAAAATAATATTTACCTTCTTTCTATAATTATCATGGAAAAATGAAATCGTTGCTCATGCATACGTATGGTTTACCATCTCCATGACTGTAACACTGTTAATTTTCCGAATCCATATTTAATGAATGGATTTAAAAATATAATTTACATATATAATTGATTATTAGTTCATGAATATTATTTTTTAGTTGATGTAGTTATGACCATATGGGCAATTGACATCATACCAAGTTCATTTTCGACTCAAGAACCGAATATCGACAAAACATCCGAAATAAACTTAAATAATTATGTAATTTTTATAATTATGTAATTGTTATAAAATTGTAATTATTGATATAAAATAAAAAATGAAAAATAAAAAGGTTTTTAAGAAATTATAAATTAACTTATGTTTATTATTCTAGAAGATAAAGAACATACATGGTGAATTTGACTCAAGGTAAGGGATTTTGTCTCAATATCCATTCATTGAGGCATTACATGATAATACACACCATTATTCATTAATAAATTGTATAGATATCCACTACTAAATTTAATATCCATATTTTATCAATGAAAATTTTAATTAATGTTTTCATTAATTTATTAACTCATTGATATTATGATTCAAATTTTCAAAGTGGTATGGGACACCATGAATGTTTACAGATTTAATTATCAAATATTTTACATCATGATATTAATTTACATGTTTATTATAATGGATATAAAAGGATTATACCAAAAATTTTATGTCTATCTTTAATTTAATTCAACGTTTTTCAAAATAAATATTTTTATATGAAGAATTTTACATTCTTTACAAAATGATAAAAAGAATGTTTTTTAACGTATACGGAAACAACAACTTCTGGGCCACCCAAAAAATTATTTGATATTTTTATTCCTCTATAAGGCTTGAGGATTTTAAAATAAAGATAAATAAAATATTCCATTTTTGGGTATTTTGGTATTGAAAATGGTTTTCAAAATAGACTGACTATTTCAATATCTTGGAATAATTTCTTCTGATTTCAAATGAAGTTTTATGTGTGAAATGCTGAAAATTTAAATATTTTATGTGTTAGGATTGTATAATAATACTTGGAAATATTATGGGTAGTTATGTGATAAACCGAAGATGGGTGGTTTCATTGTAAACCAAGGATGGGTGGTACTATTTTAACCACCAATGCATTGGGTATGGAAGTCGGTCGTATGACTATTAAATTTTTTAAGAGTGATATGTATGGAAGTCGATCACATGGTCATTCAATTTAAGTATGAATATGTCCCAAGTTACCTTAATATGTTTTATATGTTTTCTATGTGTTTCAAGTAATATATTGATTATAGAAAAGGTAATTAAGAATTTTATATTCAAATTCATGCTTTTACTACTTCTTAAGGGGGAAATGTATTACATTATGATAAAGTATTCATTTGTTTATATGTTTTTATAATACTAATAGTTTTCCTTATTGTGTATCTCTTACTGATATTTTTATTCTCATCCCATGTTTTGAAATTTTTTCAAATTATTTAAAGGATAATAGATTCAAGGGAAGTAATGGGTAGAAGTTATTATGATTAATCAATAAATGGAACCTTGTTTTTTTCTAAATTTTTTGTTTTATTAAAAAAATGTATAGCGAGTATAAGTTTCTACTTTTTAATATTTTATTTTTTATGTATGAGTTAGTGATAAATTATCTAAGGCCCTAAACATGAAAATATCCTTAATGTGAAATAAATAAAATTTATTAACTATCCTCTAGAATATGTAATGATTAATGTTAGGGCCTTATATATGAAATTTGATTAAAAATTTACTCAAACTTTAATCCTATATGATAATATTTGTGAAAGTTCATTGTTTATAAACACCAAAAAATCTCCCATTATCTAATAACATAAATTTCAAAAACCATTTTCTTAGGGATCAGACATAAACAAGGACATATTTTTCTTGGATTTATCAAAATAGAAAATCATTATGTTCGTATTTATAGAAACAATTTAAATTATGATAGATTAAAATTCATAAAATAAAATTTTGAAATGAAAAATATTAATGTGATCTATAATTCAATTCTTATTTAAGATGTCACTAGACAATGAAAACCCCATAAAATGGGGGTGTTATTCTAGTTTATGGATTTATATTTATAAAGATTTTATGTTTTTAATTTTATATTCATTATAATATTTTTTTATGATGAAATTATTTTTGTTTAACTCCATATTATTACATGAATTTATCAATTTAAAATAAAAAATAATGTACATATTAAGAAAATTAATTTTAATAAATTAAAACATCAAAATTATCATTTCAGTTTCCACCAAAAATATATAACTTTTTTGATAATGACTATTATCCTTGTTTGTAAACATCTAAATAAAAAAGAAAGGATATTATTATTCATATTTTATTAATATAAGGACACATTATCCATGTGTGAGAGTTTCTTATATATGGTTCTAAGGCTGTACATCTCTAGAATTGAAATTAATAAGAGGTGTGACGACCCGGACCTGGATGCCACTTAACGGGTGCCCCGGTCTTGGTGCGCACATGGATTCAAGCACATCTTTCCTAATGCCAGAGGCTGATGACTAGTAGCGAGGTCCTAGGGTGTGTCTATGGGAAGAATATTCCCTCATTAGTAGAGTGTAGCACAATGAAAAGAATATAAGGGAATATTAAATAGCATAAGTAATATAAATGATATAAATAAATAGTGGAATAAAACTGATGCAATAGATAAATGACAATAACAATAAATGTATCAATTGGAAATGTGATGATGTGATTTCATGTCACTATAAAACTACAAAATATGGATACAAAACAATAGGCATAGCATGTTCTACAAAGTAAAGGAAAAAAGGCTACTCTAACCATCCTGAGATCCAACCCCATCATCTGCTATCAATATCCATCCAATCAGAAAGAAATCAGGTTTTTGAATCTGTATGCTTCCCTCTATAAATACCTACAACCATGTAATCTTTTTCGAGTACCAAAAAACACTGGAGAGGGTGTGAGATAAATGTCAGTGGGCTACCACCAACGGTGTCTATAACCTGCGGCCCATGTAATGGAATGTAGTAGTGCGCAAGCATGGATATGAAATGTAAAGCAAGGAGTAAAAAATACCTAAATACCTAAGTACCTGTTTTAGCCCTTAGCTAGTGTCTATACATGTAACCAGTTCAACAATTAATTAATTAACATTTAATGTTAATAGGTTACGTGAGGCATAGCCATCATTAACATCACCTCATGATAGTATAAGTAGTAAAGGTCCCAAGGCTTAACAAGGCAACCTGAAAATGATTTCCCGTGATGGAGTTCTAGGGTAATAACCAAGGTAAAGTAAATCTCATGGAACACTAACTCAGTTGTATCTGAGTCTATCTATGGGGTAAGAGTTTCATCCAAGTAGCATAATCTAAGGCCTTCCACAATAAGGCACCTACCAAGTACAAGGTTATTGAAAACATGTAAAATGGGGTTAAGAAAAGATATAGCCCTATGGGCTTTCACCACAGCACCTACTAGTCAATGATGGAAGCAAGGAGTGTATTTGAGGTATAATATAATAAATAAAGTCACCCTATGGTAGTATACTATGAATCCAAGGAATAGACAAGAACTAGAGTGTATGTGGGTATCAACCTAAGAGAACTGTATCCTTGAATTGGAATGTGGTTACCAAGACCCAAGGTATTCTCCTCTTAGAATCCAAGGAGATCTCAAGTAATTGATATTGTAATCATGTAATAATTCATTTGTTTCATGTCTTGCCTTCCATTAGTATGAATTGGTCATGTAGAGTTGAAACCATATATTATTGGTCCAAGCCTTGTCTTTCATTAGTGTGGGTAAACTAAGTAGAATTTCAACCATTTAATCAATTCGTAGTTAACCATTAATGCATATTTAATTATTAAGGTTCAATCCACTAACTTTAATAAACATAGAAAGGGGTGATACAGACATGTGACCTTTATTCAATCTCTTTTAATAAGGACACCTTATAAATATAGTATACATTCCATTCCACATTTCATATTTCATAATCATTTGGAATCAATTACCTTAGGCAGGTCATGTGATGAGAATAAACGGTTCATGCCATTATGAAATTATCATTAATAACAATACAATTATTATATGAAGACTCGCCTTTATAAAGGTTAAGGAAAGGCACACCCAGACGGTGGCTCAAACTCGTCGAAACACAAAAACCCAATTATGGAATAACCTTAGACATGAGGTGGATTGAGTTGTGGGTGTAAACACTAACAAATAATCACATATTTGGAAATATCATAACAATACAATTCTATCAAGTATAATCATGGACTGTAAATTTAAGAAACAGTTCCTAACAAAACCGATGGGCCCCACACGAACATTCAAAAATCAACAAACTTTAGGGATAAGTTATAGAACACCCACCTTAGGGTTGTATGATCCTCCTCCTCCTGTATTTCCCATCGATTTTCCTCGTATTAGAGTAGATGTAATAAAAGGTAAAAAATTATCACATGAAGATAACTAGGTTGACAGTGAAAGAGAATAAGAATAACTAAAGATGACTCGAGTACTTACTGTTGGACATCCATTGTGATGAATAGAAGCTTGATCGGATGTCGGACGAAGAATATATATTAATTACAAGTTTAGATCTTCAAAAAAACCCCAAAATTAGAGATAAATAGGTCAAAACTACATAAAATTGGATTAGGGAAGAAGGGGTCAATTAATATATTATTAAGGGAAAACTGAAAAAAAAACCCCAGAAAAATAGCTTGTGCACGGTTTGTCCACACGGTTTGTGAAACCGTGCGAAAACGGTGTGGTGCGTCTCTGCTCGAACAATTTGGTCCACACATTTTTTCAAACCATGTGAAATCCATGCATGGATACATAATAAAAAATGGGTTCTTGTACAGTTAGGCCGCACGGTTGTGCACCAACCGTGTGAGGTGGCTCTGTCATAAAAAACACCATCTGTACAGTTTACTCTAAACCATGTGTAGAGTTTGTTTTCTCCAAATGGATGGGTTCCAGGCTCTGAAAAATCCTCAAACACCCTTTTAACTTTTACTAACTCATTATGAATCCATATTAAGTCCAAATTAAATATTTAGACTAAAAATTAAAGGATATATACCTGAGTGAAAAATTGGGTTCTTACAGTCTTCCCCCCTTAAAAGAACTTGCCCCCAAGTTCTCCTTCCAAGGGTAAAGAAACACTATTTGAGAAAAAAATCTGGCTTTGGGGAACATATGTTAGCTTCCCCCTCCCATGTCTCATCTTGTACTCATTCATGTTGTCATAGCACTAGTACGAGGGGGACAAACATTCCTCGAAGAACCTTCGTGCTTCGGTCAACGATGCATACTAGATATTCCTGAAATTTAGCATCAATGTCTAACTCAAATTCCTCTAGATCAGAGGTATGTGAAGGTTCATCATGATATTGTAGAAGTTTTGAGACATGAAATACATCATGCATGGAATGGTACCAATGAGGTAGTAGCAACTGATAAACTACCGTCTTGACTCTCTCTAGAATTTCAAATGGACTAACGTAACGAGGCGATAGCTTTCCCTGCTTTATTATATGTATATGCCCAAGACTAGGTGATACCTAATGGAAAACATGACCCCAACCTTGAACTAAAGGGTTCTTTAATGGTGATTGGAATAAGATTTATGCATATACCGAGCAGTAGTCATACGTCTTCTGATCATCTAAACATATTATAAAGTCTCTTGAAAAAGGCAAAGACCTAGTAGGGCTGCCTCACCTAACTCTATCCAGCATAACGGTGATCAGTGTGGCCTACTATACAAGGCCTCAAAAGGAACCATCTATATTTTCACCTAAAAACTTTTATTATGATCAAAATCAATGAGAGGGATATGTTTCTCCCAAGAACCTCTAAAATCAAGGACACATGCTCGGAGAATATCCTCTAGAACTTGTATTGTTCGTTCTGATTTTCCATCGGTCTTAGGGTAAAAACTTGTGCATAGAAGCCCCTAAGTCCCCATATCTTTATGCAACCCCTAACAAAACATTGATGTGAAACATGAATCCCTAACATAAATGGTATTATGTTGAACTCAATGTAGTCATATGATCTCATAGACATACAACCTTCTCAATTCTTCAATTGAGAAAATATCCCATATAGGAATGATGAAGTGATATGATTTATTTAGTTGTTCAATGACTACCCAGATAGCATCTCTACCCCATATAGACCTAGGAAATATGACAACAATTTCCATAGAAATATCTTTCCATTCTCATTCTGGGAATCGAAGCAGTTGTACAAATCCTTGAAATTTCTAGTGATCCGCCTTCACCTTTTGATTGGTAGAACACTTGGTGATGAAGCCTGCAATATGATGTTTAATTCTTGGCCACCAAAACTGGTGTCTCATATCTTGATACATATTTGAGATTCCAGGATGACCTTCCCACTGAGAAGCATGGGACTCTTTCATAAACTCCTCTCTCATATCAACAAGAACTCATATGCGTCCACGTAGACACAGGAGGTCATCTCTATTCTTAGACTAATCTGGAGGTGGGTTATCTCATGATATACTCTCATAGAGAACCAAACAATCAAGATCTGAAAACTGTCTACTCTTCACCTTCTCAAGGACGGAAGAGGTAACTATTATGGTTGAGAGGTAAGACTTCTCGTGATTGTTATGAAACTCTAGATGAAGTTCAGAAAAGAGTGCCATTAAATTCCATTCATCAATGGCTTCATGTACGACCTTTGTTTGAGCTTTATGAATTAGTACATCTGTCACCACATTTCCCTTTCTAGTCATATAGGTAAGATCAAAATAAAATTATTGTAGATACTCAACCCATATCCACTGTCTGAGGTTCAGATCATGCTATGAAAATATATACTTGATAATATTGTGTCCTGTATACCCCACAATGCACTCACCCATCAAAGTATTTCTCCAGAAACATAAGGCATGGAAAACTTCTCCTAGATCAAGTTCGTGTATTAGGTAATTTCTCTCATGACTCCTCAACTACTGGGATCCGTATGCAATGACTTTTTATTCCTGTATGAACACTTACCCTAATCTAATGCCTGATGCATCATAGAAGACAATATAACCATTACCAGGTTTTGGAAGAATTATAATTGGTCTCGGGACAAGCCTCACATTCATCTCCTAAAAGTATTTCTCTCAGGGACCTACCCACAATAACTTGACACCCTTCTTTATAAGACTAGTAAGAGGTGAAGAATGATGTGATAAGTCCTCTGTGAAATGGCTGTAATTCCTAGCCATCCCCAAGAAACTCCTGATATCAAACACATTATTGGGATGCTCCCAAGAAACTATATCACTAACATTTTCAAGGTCAATAGATACACTTGATTCTTAAATAATTTGACCCAAGAAGTGGACATTTTTAATCAAGAAGTCCCACTTAGCACACTTGGAAAAACTCTTATGCTCTCTTAGGGTTCTCAGAAAGATCTCAAGATGTTTGGCATGGTCATTATGAGTGCGAGAGTACACCAAGATGTCATCCACAAAGACCATGACAAAAGAGTCGATATAGGGGTGGAAACCCATATTCATTAAATCCATGAAAATGGTATGGGTTTTCCTAAGACCGAACACGATAACAAGATACTCATACAGAATATACCTACTATGGAAATATCTATGACGTATGTCTGATGGTCTGACTTTCACCTAATGATAACCCGATATTAGGTTGATCTTAGAGAAAACCTTTTCTCCTCAGAGCTGATCAAAGATATAATCTATTTGAGGAAGTGGATACCAGTTCTTGATTTTATGCTTTTTCAACCTTCTTTAATCCATGCATAGACGTAAGGTTCCAGCGACCTTCTTAGAAAAAATAACAGGTAATCCCCAAGAGGATATACTATTCTATATAAATCATTTGGCTTCTAGATTTATTATCTTTCACTTCAGCTCCAAAATCTCAGTAGGTTCCATCATATATGGAGGAATGGACACTGGATATGATCATGGAACAAGATCAACTGTAAACTCTACCTATCTCCTAAGATTTAAGCAAGAAAAATCATCTGGAAATACCTTCCTAAAATGATCAACTACTGTAGGGAAATTAGTTTGAAGTGAACCCTGATCCCCCATGAAGCGATTTTCAATCCAGGTGGTCACCTCACCTATACCATGATGATTCGGTGTATCTCTCCCATCCTGAACATCCCACTCACCTTTGAAAAGATAAATGATTCCTTCTGGTGATGTAAAAGAAACCCAGTGGCGATTTTTGTCTACAAAGGCAAGATATTGGACTAACCAGTATATTCTGAGAATGAAATTGAACCCCATAATCTAAAGAACAAATATATTCAATAAGAAATGGGATCTTCTATAACACCCCAAGATTCCACGGTACGCTTCTCTTTGAATAATATAGTAGCGTGTGTTGTACGCAACTTCGAGTTCTAACACACCCCAACCAATCACACTAGCCGTTATGAATAGTAATACCCATTTTTTTAAATTATATAAATTTTATCTTTCAAAATGAACTTCATTTTTGGATTCGTAATATCTAGTTTATCCTAGGGTGAATTTTTGGTATTTTTCTGAAAACTTTCAATTTTTGATGATTAGTGAAAAAAACTGAGTTATTGGTTAAAACCAACTTTTTATTTAAATAATTGTTTATTTTATTTAAATTTATTTTGGGCCAGAATAGATACATAATACCTATAAAAGTTCAATTTAATTCATTAGATTCATTTTATATTAATTTTAGATATATAAAATTTTATTGAACTTTTTACCGTCTTTTACCCACCTCCTAGGAGATTTTGCAAATTTACATAAAAATTAATTTTACCGCTTCTATGAATTGAATTTCAAAAAACCAAGAGACACGGTTGATATCAGTAAGTAAAATGTGGTTCAATGAGATGAAAATAATTTTTGGTGGATAGTAACTTTTTTACTTTTAGTTACCATGGTTAAAAGTAAATAGGGTAATTAAGGGTAAAAATGATATTATTATTTCCCTAACACATGTCCTAATTCTATTGGATAATCATAATTCAACCAAAAAACCTTAGGAATATAATATGAACCTCTTTGGTCCACTTGTATTAGATTAGAACATTTATTATTATTTAATTCAAAGAAGAGTTAAAAGAGTTAAAATCCATGTTTAATAACTAAAACAGTTTTAATATAGGGTTACACGTAAGATAAATTAGACTATAAATATTCATTATAAAGATAAAAATATTTCCTAAATAATATTATTTTATTTATATTTTTTAGACTTTAAATAATTTAATTTATTTATGACACAATGATGATGCAGTAATTACTTAATTAATGAAGTACTAAAATAATTGATATTATAAATATCCAAATAAAAGTAATTTGAGACTTTTTATGATTTAAACTAATTTTATATGTTAATATGACATCTTAGTATTGATTTAATTAAATTTTTTCGTAGTAATAATGCTTTTATGAATTTCAAAAAAATCAATTTCCAAATAGTGTCAAAATTGACATAAAAGAGTTTTTAAAACAAATATTATATTATTAATTGATATTCTATTCCTAAAAATCTAAAGTTTGGTCAAAAGACATATATTATTATAGTTGTATTATTAATGAACCACTTGGGGTTCTCATGGATGTATATAGAAATTTTATTAACCATATAATATAAAAATACAAAGAGGCATGGTAAATGTCAAACTAGTTAACTAAGAGTTAAATATAAATGATAATGTTAATATGGTGACCGAAACATATCTAAAATATATTGGTTAAGTATATTTCAACCCATAACCACCTTATCCTAGACATAAGTAACTTTTAATCCATTATAAACCGAATATGAATTTATTATAAAATAATATTTCTATCTTTTCCAAAGGTGCCCCTCACCCCTCTTATAAAAGGTCACTCCACCTTCTCTCAATTTCACACCTTAAAATCCATTTGGATCATCCAAAACCTGCCCAAATATTCTCTAAACTTACCTAAATTCAACCTAGAGTCCATATTTTGATCAGAAAGCCAACCTATGGAGCCCTTTTGATCAAATCAAAAAGAAGAACCCGATGAAGATGTAATGTTTTCACCACCCACTTTCAAGTTCCTTCCTTCTTCCACTTATTCATTCTTTTTTATTTCCATTATAAAATAATAACTCAAGTATCTTCTATATACTGTGATGTTATTATAAATAATGTAAAACCATATTCAATATTCTATCCATACTTTGAATGACATGTCACCATACGTGCGTACATACGGCTTACCGTCTCCACGTCGTGGTGTAATTGTTATTCAAAACATTATTATTTGGATGGGTATGATAATTATGTGTAATTCAAGTAAATAATAAATATAACATGATAATGATTCTGTATATATGATATAAAATCCAATTATATATTATTTTAATATCAAAAGAATGATAGTGTCGCTCATACGTACGTACGGAATACCGTCTCTACGAATGCGATGAGATTCATTCCCCATCATATCCATTCAAGACTAATTTTCATTTGATGATTAAAAATAATGTCTTAAGACTTGATATCATTCTGGATATGAATATGATACATCCCATCAAAAACAACTATGACTCACAAAACAAGGAATATAAAGGCAAACGAATCCGTTAACACCCAAAACAACGATAATACTAAGATATTATTAACGAAACAATGTTAAAAGATCATATAATATATCATATTAATGTATTTGATTCTTGTATAATTTAATAACAATTATTTCACCATTATAATGGAGGTTAACCTACCCTCGACCAAGTAAAAGTACAAGGTAAGGGTTAATTCTAGAACCTCTTCATTATTCAAGGTTGTTTATATGTAATTATCTCTTAGGAACTCTTTATCATCCACATCCATGTTTCTTAAAAATGTATTTAAACCCATTTTTACTATTTACTAGAAAATGGAGTAAATTCATTTATACCCTTATTTTTTTTAATGGAATCTTTCCGACGTTTTCCAAACAAGGTACTTTTTGACCTTTTTGACAAATTTAAGGTAAGAAATTTTTTTAACGTATACAGAAGGTGCGGCTATTTTCCACTGTTATAAAATCGTTGAAGCTTACCTTACAAGATTATAGGAATATTTTCAAAATAAATGTTTTATTTATAATTATGTGACTATTAAATGATTTAAAAATGCGAAAAGATATTCCTATAAAAAAGGTTTTTGATTTCATCTATGTCAACATCCTTTGATGGATTTTAAGTTTATTTGAAGTTGACTTATTATGATAAGAAACTTTCATATTATATTGAAGGTTTTGTGATATGTTTGACTGTGGATGTGCTATTTTTATACCATTCATGGTTTATGGTTAAAGTATTGAAATTTCATATTCTATTTTTAATACGAATGATTATGATATGTTTAAACCTTTTCATATTAGGAATGTATCGGACTTAGTAAGTGACAGGTGGAGCCCGCTATAGCTCCTCGATGCATCGGTAGGTCTCATGAGACAACTAGATGTGGAATTGGTTGAGGCCCTTTCCCAATTTGATATATGGTTTTGGCTGAGGCCTTAATCATTTTTAGACGTCTTGGTCGAGGCCTTGACAATATGTTCCTGAATGTCTGACATTATACATTTCCTCATTATGAAAATAATATTGATGGTTCATGTGGTCATTAGACTAGTAGAATACCAATGATTATGTTTTATTATGGAATTATTTACTCAACTCATATTCCTACCATAAAAGTATTCATGTTTATTATTGGTAAAGGCATGTGGTTTCAATTATTCACCATGCTTAATATTTTTGTTATCTTCCACTATATTTCTTACCCTTACTGAGCGTTTGAGCTCACCCCTTTATTATGTTTCATTTTCCCATGATATGAGGAAGTTAGTTATTAGTGAATTGCAGGAATTATTTAGGAGGCTTGGATATTTCCAATGGAATAATTTTTTGTTGTATTTCTTTTCAAGTTGTAAAGTTGAACGTATGTATGAATCTTGTTTCCAATAATACTAAACTGATCGGTCTTTCGTGACATGATTTCCTTGTGATCATGCCAATGTTATATAATAATGCACCGACTCTGGGTAACTGGGGTCGAGGCGTTACATCATCCTACCTCAAGGGTATAGTCCCTCCACTGGCGTATACCCTCCATCTATATTCCCAACGGTGTATCGAGGGTCATTACACCATAGTGATACTATATCTACTATCCAATACATTCCACAATAGATACAGAAATAAAATATTTTGAAGAACCTGTATCAAATAAAGCATATATAATAGTGGAGCCTACTATAATAATACCTCATACTATAGATGGTCTTGCAGCATGATCCTCAAGTATCGGTTGTAAATAATGCAACTGACCTGGTCCACGACCATGTGCAATAGATGGACTACTATACTTATGACTGCTCTGCTGACGCTGCTAGTGACCAGGGTTCGAATTACCATGGCCACAACCTAATCCTCATATAGAACTTCTGGGGATATTTCTACTCCCCACCTAATGTGGAACAAAATAACTTTCTCCTGAATGTGGAGGGGATACTGATCCTTTTCCACTAGAATCTGGTGGAAAGGTCCTACAGAAATGATGAAGGTGAACCTTGCCACAACAATCCCAACAAACCATAGGGTCTCTAACACATTGGGTATTCTTATACCCCATTCTTCCACACTGATGACACACCATTGAGCTATCAAACTTGATAATGTGGCTACCACTATCCTGACACGAAACCTCAATGGAACGTTTCCAACCCCAAGAAGAACTACTGCCCTGACAAAGAACTAGTTCTTTAAACCTGGTACTTGTGTCATCCCTCAGGTTACACATAGTGAGAAGGGCCTAATCAACTATTTCATAAAAGGTAGGAAGGTGAAATACAATCACCTGAGTTCAGATGGTGTACTAAATCCCATCATTAAAAAGTATAGCACACAAATTCTCTTTAACAGATAGAAGCGGTGAAAAGTGATGTAAATCATTGAAAAATTCTAATTACTACATAAGTGACATAGAACCATACTTGAGATGCATGAATGATATGACTCTGTTATCCCTTAGTTCTTGAGGAAAGAACTGGTCATAGAAAGAAGTGTGGATGTCAACCCATAACAAGCCCAGATAACACCCACCCTGGGTAAATACATCCCACCAACACTTGGTTGAATCCTGAAGAATGTATGTATCAATCTTGACTAACCACTCTGGATGCATTTCAATATGCTAAATGATAGATAGCATGGCCTCTAGCCAAGTCTCAGTAGCCTAAGAACCGTAATCCCATGAAAATAGTCAGATGATGCTACTGCTGGAACTTGCAGGTCTGATCATCCATCATAGGTGAAACCAATGGAGAACCATGCATGGACTACATCAGATGTAAGAAACTATTACGGACTTTAGAATCTGTTTTTAGATAAGGTACAACAGGCGGTTCCTCAAGTGCTACTCTTGGAAGTAAGACTGGTGGCTCAGGGCCCACCATGTCTCGAGCATGGTCGTCGCCACCTTCTTAGCGAACAACGCGAGGAAGTAGTGGAGGAATTGGTCTAAAACGCCATGAAAATGCATCAAAATAGGCTTAGATACAAAATATAGCCTCCTGAATGGAAGCTTAATGTAATAAAACTCTCTACCATAAGGAATACTACTCAAACTACCTGCTTAGATAGCCAGGTATTAGTAAGTGCTCAAGTATAAGTTTCATGTCATATTGCAGTTACTTTCTAGGTTCACTCATTTACCTTTCATAAACATGATAAGGCATGATAAGGATGTGCAACCAATTCATTTTAGTTTTTAGGATTCACTTTATAATGGATAACCATTTCCAATGAATCAGTGCCCATACACCTATCACCAAAAATGACAGCCATTTCTTTATAGCATAATGGATTGACCCAGTAAGTTACTCATACCAACCCATGAGGGCCCATACACCTCATTAATTGAGATAGGAAATCACTCAATTGAAACCAAAGTAATACTTTTACATGAAACTATCACAACATCACTCAATAATCATGAGCATAATAAAAAATTCCAAGCAGTGAAATGCACCTATATGGCATGGAAATATGCATTAAATTTGAATTCTAGGTTCCTATAATGAGGCATGTTACAATGATCTTTTCCCTCATATCATTGAGCCAATGATGAAAAGAATTATCAAACATAGAAATTATCTACAACACCACACAGCATGTGTTTCACCCAATGGTGAGATAATATCAACTATAATAAGAAAAATAGAACAACAATTGCATTTTGGGTAACTTGGGTTTTACCCCGAACATGGATTCTCAACACCCATGCATGACTTATGGCTAAGTCCCATGATTTCCTATTCTCTAATATATTGTCTCCAAGTAGTAAATAAAGAAATAAACCACCTATGATACCACTTTGTGATTACCCGGACCCGGATGCAACTTAATGAGTGCCCCGAGCCCAGTGGGCCACAGGGCCTCAAGCACATATTTTTGAATGCCAGAGGCAACCAACTAGCGGCGAGGGACTAGGGTGTGTCATTTGGAAGAATATGACCTCATTAGCAGAGTGTACTACAATGAAAGAAATAGGAGAATAGTAGAAATTGGATGCTATATAAATGATATAAATAAATAGTATAATAAAACAAATTCAATAGATAAATGAGAATAATAATAATTGTATCAACTGGAAATGTGATGATGTAATTTCATGTCACTAAAAAACTGGAAAATATGGGTACAAACCAATAGGCATAGAATGTTTGAGAAATTAAAGGAAAAAATAATACTCCTAGAATCTCGAGATCCAACCCGATCATCTGCTATCAAGCTTCATCCTATCGGCACGAAATCAGGTGTTGGAAGTTGTATCCATCCATTTTTTCAATACATGCAACCATGTTATCTACTCCGGGTACCAAACGGTGCCCGAAGAGGGTGTGAGATAAATATCAGTTGGCCACCACCAATGGTGTTTATAACCTCCATCCCATGTAATGGAATGTGGCAGTGTGTAGGCATGCATATGAATAGTAAAGCAAGCAGTAAAAAATAACTAAATACCCAAGTACCTACTTCATATCTTGGCTGGTGTCTGAACATGTAACCAATTCATCAATTATGTAATTACCATTTAATTTTAATAGGTCATGTGAGTCATAGCCACCACTAACATCACCTCATGATAGTATAAGTAGTGAAGGTTTCAGTACGTAACAAGGCAACCTGAATATGATATTCAGCGAGGGAGTTAAAGGGTAATAACCAAGGTAACGTAAACCTCCTAGAACAAAAAATCAGTAGTATCTGAGTCAATATAAGGGGTAAGAGTGTAATCCAAGGACAGTAATCCAACGAATCCCACAATAAGGCGCCTTCCATGTCCAAGGTGATCGACCAAGGTAAAACATGGATAATAAAAGGTAGGACCTTATAGGCTTTCACCATGGAACCTGCTAGTCAATGTTGGAACAAAGGAGTGTATAAGAGGTATTATATAACAAAAATAGCGACCCTACGTTAGTATATCGGTCATCCAGTCAATAGAAAAGAATCAGATTCTAGGTGGTTATCAACCTAAGAAAACCATATCCTTGAATCAGAATGGGGTTCCTGATACCCAAGGTATTCTCCTCTCATAATCCAAGGAAAGATCAAGTCAGTGCATTCTTTCTTTATATTGTAATCATTTAAGAATTCATTTTCTTCAAGTATTTCCTTCCATTAGTGTAGATAAGTCATGTAGAGTGGAAACCATTTATTTATTGGCCCAAGCCTTGTCTTAACAATTTAATCAAGTATTACATAACTATTAAGGAATATTCAATTATTGAGGTTCACTCTGATACCTTTCATCAACATAGAAATGGGTTATATGAACAAGTAACCTTTATTCAATAACTTTTAATAAGGCCAAGTTATAAACATAGTATACTTTCCATTCCACATTTCATATTTCCTAATCATTTTGAAACACCTACCTTAGGCGGTTCAAGTGGTGTGAATAAATGGTATATGCCATTATGTAATTCTAATTATTAATAATCCATTTATTATTAGAAGACTCAGCTTTAGAAAGGTCAAGGAATGTCACAACCGAATGGTGTCTCAAACGTATCAAAACAAAAAAAAACCCCAATTATGGAATAACCTTTGACATGAGGTGGATTGAGTTGTGGGTGTAAAAACTAACAACTAATCATTTATTTGAAAAGAGCATAACCCTAAAATTCTATAAATTATAATCATGGCATGTAAATTTAAGCAACAATTCCCAACAAAACTAGTGGGCCCCACACAGACATTCTAAAATCAATGATCTTTAGGGATAAGTTATAGATCACACATATTAGGGTTGTACGATCCTCCTCCTCCAGTATCATCCCTTGATTTTCCTCAGATCAGAGTAGATCTATGAAAAAGTAAAAATGCTCAAACGGAGATAACTAGGTTGAGAGCGAAATAGAAGAATAACGGCTTAATGGGACTTGAGTACTTAGCGTTTCACATCCAACGTGATGAATGGAAGCTCGATCAGATGATGTATGAATGAGATCTCTTGATTCCATGTTTAGATCTCAAAAAATCCAAAAAATGAAATTGGAATAGGCTAAACCCACATAAACTCGGCCTAGGGAAGAAGGGGAGGTTTAATAGATCATTAAGGGAAAAATAGGAAAAAACCTAGAAAAATAGAATGTGCACGGTTTGTCCATACCATTTTTCAAACTGTGCATAAACCATATGGGATAACTCTTCCCGAACGGTTTGGTCCACATGGTTTGAAAAAACAAGGAAAATCTATACACGGATACCTGGGGAAAAGGGTTCTCCTATAGTTAAGTTGCATGGCCATGCACCAACCGTGCAAGGTGGATCTGTTTGAAAAAAACACCATTTGCAGGGTTTGCCAAACTGTGTGGAATTCCACATGGTTTACTCTAAATCATGTGTAGAGTTTGTTTTCTTTAAAAGGATGGGTTTTAGGATCCGAATAAGACCCAAACACCCTTGTAACTATTACTAACTCATTAGAAATCCATATTTGGTCCAATGTAAATATTTAAACCGAAAATTAATGGATCTATACCTGAGTGAAAAACTGGGTTCTTACAAGAGGTTTCTTTATTTTCTTATTATACTATGACTAAAATCTATTGGATTCTCAAATTCAATTTCTTTAAATATGTAGAGGTTTTTTAATGTCTATTATTTATAAAATATTTATAGTTTTCACTTAATGGTATATTTTTTTAAAAAAATCATTACAAAAATTTAATGGGGGAAATTTTCAAAAAACTAATGGGATTTTTTAAAATTTTATTTTCATATATAATTATTTTTAAATAGATTATATATTAATTTTTAAAATAAAAAAGGGGGATAAATATATGAAAAATTATTTTTTTAGTTATTTACATTACGGAAAAAATATAATAAAAAATGCACTTTTTCAGTCTTTCACGGATATAAGGAGAACGCTTTGTGGGAAAAATTTATAAAATATTTTACTTGCTTAAAAAGGTAAAGATTTAGTCTAATTAAAATATTATGTAAATAATGACATTAATTTTTTATGTAAAAAATGGGGGAAATGGGTTTCATTATAACATGTAAGAAGAATCTAATTAATATTATGTTGGACTTATGATTTTTCCTTGTGTTTCTTATGCTTTTAAAAAAGAGGTACATTGTTGAGTCAAACACTTATGTGATTCCTTAGTTTGAAAATAAAAATACATGTAATAATAAATTTATATATCATGATTTTTTTTATTTTTTCAATCATTTATTTTTATAGAATGTAAATCTAGTAAAATAATTTTTTAATGTTTGCATTTAAAAGAAAAAAATCCAATGAAATAAAGCTTCATACATAAAATGGAAGAAATATAACTACAATTATGTTATATTGAGTCCATAAATAGATGTAAATATTCATTAAGTTCAATAGATAATGAGGAATATACTTCTGATATTGTTAAAATGTACCCTAAAAAAGGTATATGATGGTTGAATTGACTACAGAAATACAACTTCATCGAGAATCAAAAGAATTACTCTAAAAACAGAAATTGGAATTTTAGAAAGTGATGAAATATTGTTTTGAAGCTTGCAACACCTTTTTTCTATTTCCCTTTGAATTGATATAGTTTCTTCTTTTAATATTTTCTCAAGGATAATCGATCATTGGTGATCTAATTATAATCTACTAATTTCTCTTAATGTAAATATTTTTTTATATTATTTATTATCAGGACCTTCCAGAAATATGTATACTGATCTAATTTTTATTATGCATGATTGAGGAATTTGGGGGTGGGTGAAATAGTTGTTTTTAGTAATTATAATTTTTGGGATTTTAGGGTTAGCAAAAAAGAAAACTTTTGATGGGTTTATATTAAGGTCTTCAATAAATAGGATGAAAGAACATCATGCATGTTTAAGGTCAGTGTTACCTTTGTTTAAGTTAGTGAATATACTTACAATTTTGATAAATGTGCGATTTATAATATCCTTTGTAAGACTATTTAAATTTTTATTAAATTCTCCATGTTTTCTTAAATATCAGTTTCCAAATATTTTTTAAAATTATATTTTATTGGATTTTTCTATTGTTTGGAAAAAAGATATTCCCATTATTTTATCAAGTGTAACAATTTTTTTAGTTACCCTAATCATATACCAATTTTATTTATTACTATATTTATGCTTCATTTAATTTTACTATATTATATTAAAAATTAATTACAAGATCAAATTTCTAATCAATATACACTTGAGGTGTAAAAAATTTATAGGTCACATTTTCACTATAATTCAGACCCATATTGTAGTGTACATATCGCTTCATATTTTGGAAAATAATCCTTGGCCTTAAATAGTAGGAATATCCAATATGATGTTTCATTCTTTGATCTTTGGAGAGATCTATCATCAATGGTTTCATCCCTTGATCAACACCTAACAAGGATTAAACATGTTATAATTGAGTGGAATAATTTACAAGAGAAGTTCAAGTTAGTGTAAAACACTAGATTATCAATGTTAATTGATCCACCCCATGAAAGTCTCACCACCACACACCAAATAGTTACAACTTATGATGGTGTGATAATGGGTTATGTATCGAGAACACCACTTATATTAAATTATAATTTCATATAGAGATAATATAGAGGTCACATTGATACATTATTTTATTAAGTATTCCATACATTTAAATAATATAAAATAAACATGGTTTTAGGATGGGTATGTTATAACAAATGTTCTTAAAAGAAACAATATTTTTTTCTAAAAATTTTTATTTCTAATTATATTTGAAATAATTTTTTGGGATGAATTAAAAAAAATTAAATAAAACTTTATTTACCTAAATATGTTATAAATAATAAAATATTTTTTTAATAATATATATTTTTAAAAGGGATATACATTTGATCATGTATTAAAAATCAATGTTATAAAATGAATATATACTTATATATATAATTCAACATCTAAATTTTTCATAATTATAAAAGATATTTTGATAAAATAAATGTTTTTTAAAATCAACACATAGAAATATTCCAATTGTTAGTTGTTCGTACATTTATAATATTTTCAATTTTCTAGGTAAAAACTAAAATATGGTTTGAATACATGGTAAATATTATGGAATCAAAATTACTTTATAATTTTTTTAAAAATAAATATAAAATCTTTCTTAACCATACATAGAGTTTAATTAAATTAATGTATTCTAATGTAATTTTTTTCTAAACCTATAAATAATATTGGAATTTCTACAGTATATTTTAAGGTTTTTTAAAAAAGTTATTAATAATAATAAATTACACATCCAAAATATTAATATTTAAATTATTTTAATTCCTAAAAATTAAAATACTAAAAATTAAAAAAAATATGTCAAATATTATGGGCTAAAACCATGGATGGAAGATATTTTTCTATTTATATGTACACCTGTTTCCCAATGCAAATGTTTAGAAATGAATAAATAATTACGCTTCATTTTTATAAGTACCATTAATTCCTCCATTCCACTCGTCTTCAAATCCATTGATTGTGAATTACATTTCATTTTCTCTTTCATAATTCTCTTAAAGATGTTTTTAAGGTCTTAAGGAGATTTTATCATGCATTAAGAAGCTACCATGCAATATTTGGGTTCTCTTCCTCATTTATCCTCTCCATTCAAGAACCACCTTTATAATATTACATTTTATTTTAAATTGAATTTTTATTTATGTTTTCATAGGAATTCATTCACTATTTAAATTAATCACTATTAATGGGATAATACATTTATCTCTCATTAATATAATTCCATAAACTATTATGTATACCTGTTAGGATTCATGAATCATTATTTTATTTTCTATTAAATATTTTTTATTAGGAATAGATAACCCTAGATTCATTAAAAAATATGTATATAGATATTTATACACATTAATAAATTGGGATATTCACATATAAACCCCACATTACATACTCATGTTAAAATGCTGAAATATATTCTTATGATATATGAAGTATTGACATAATTCTGTCGAGGGGTGTGAAAAAATAATTATTTCCCTGAGATAAATGTTGTATTAGTGGTATTGTTGGATTATATCCAAGAGATAAACGCGCAAAAAAATTAGATGTCACTTTTTAATTTGATAAAATTGTTATTTTCAGTTTCAATATTTTCAAAACAATGAAATGACATAACAGAATGAATACTATATGATTGGAAGGTAATCAGGTAAGGTTTGATGTCCCAATTTTAATGTCAACCTGGTCTTTAAAATTTTTCTATATTATTGATATCTGATGGATTAATGGTTTTACAACTGATTTACCTCTTAAAATTACTTCAATGGGAATAATGGGAATAAAACAAATAATATATTTTTTCACTTATCCTTTTCCAATGTTTTAATGTTACAAATAGAATCACCACATACATACTCATCTAATACCAAATAGTCTCTTTTTCTTCTAATGTAATCAAATAATAACTAATGTATTTTTCACATGTTCTAGGAAAGGTGAAGAACCTAACTATTAATCCTAGAATATTATACTTTATATATTCTAAAACTGAGTGGAGGTAGTTGAAAATCATAAACTAAATAAATATAAATTAAAAATATATAACCAAGTACAATAACAGTAAATATTAAAACAACTCCTTTAAACTATAATAAATTAAAAATAACAAGGATATATTAACTTATGTTTATTGACTTAAGAGTTACAAATAGTCTACCTTCAATTATCCAATTAGTAAATATTTACCCCTCAATTATAATGGTAATAATTAAGATATGGGAAGGAGTAAGAATTTAAAAAAAAAGTAAGTGTAAATAGAAAAAATTAATTATATATTAGTATAGAACCCTCTATCAGAAAATTTGGATCCATGTATCGATCATAATCCTTAGTAGTGACATTGTATTTCATTTATGGATATATGGGTTGCTTATTTTTTAGTATGGAAAAACATCACATGATCTTCTCTATTTCCAATCTTAAAGTCATTATTACTCGGTATGATCATTAAATATCTAGTGCGATTTAGTCTTCCAAAAATATGTAGCCATACTTATTTAGTGATGAATGAAATAATTTCAATGTTAAGATCCATGTGTCAGCTTCATATTGATTTAATGAAATCATAAAATGCACCAAAGGATTTTACTTGATGTTTGGATCAGTCTTTCGAAGAATATATGTGACCTTTACCTGATCATCATATGTTGATTTTGAAAATGTTTATGGTTAACTATGCTATAATGGACAAATAGATTAATTGTGATGTAAAATAAACTGTTTGATAGGAGATTAAGCATATTGAATGAAAGTAACCATATAGTAAACTCATCATATGGTTGATAGGAAGGAATGTGAGGCTAGTTAATGATATTTTTTTTAATTTCTCTACATGTTCTATTATATCTAATACTGTGGTTAATGCATGGAACCAAAATCTGATTAACCTCATTATATAGATAAAGGAATGTATGTATGACTAACAACAAACTGTATGAAAAAATCAATAGGATATAAATCAGATTCCTCTTTATGGCCAATTTCTCCACCACATAGAAGATAAAAAATCACATTGTAGGTTTTATTGAGTGGTCTATTAGGGACTTGTGGTCAATATTCATGAACATACGGTAGGTTGGGATTCATTTTTTTCACCTACAACACTCTCATATTCATATAATTTTTTAATTTATTTGGATCAAAGATCACACAAATAAATCATCCTTAAAAAATTAATCCTTTGATGCTGGATATATTCAATTAATTTAAAAGATCAAAAAAACAATTAAAACCCACATTAAAATCCATATTCTCACTAAATCCAAAATTAAAAAAATATTATGAACTAGATACAATTATTGAGTAAATGGTAGAATAATGAGATTAAATCATGGAAATTACTCTTTAAAATATATAAAATTATTGACTCATTTAATTCATTATCATTTTAACTATGGTCTTCATAAAATGAACTTTTAAAAGTGCGAAAAAAATTTTCTAATACCAAGATAATGTGAGATTATATTTTAACATTATAGTTCTCATTCATATCAGGACTCATTAAGGATTTTGATTTCATTCTCTTAATTAGGTAAATTAAATTAATTACGACTTCTTTAATCACCTCATACTCATTTTATACCTACCATTTTAGATTATTTTTCTAAACACTAAAATTTTATTTTCAATAAAAAAAATTATATTTCATTTTTTATAGTGATTCATGCTAAAAAATCATTATTTTACATTATTTCCATTATATGAATAATAAATCTCACAAATAATCACATAATACCATGAACCAATGCTTTAGAGTCTTTGGGTAATAGTTACATAAGAAAATTATTTTACACATATTGTAAATATCTCTCCATAATCAAACCTCTCCCATAAATACTTCTCCAAATTTACACACATCATCATTACCTGGGGGATAAAAACTGAAGAAATGACTTAGATCAAATACTAAATAAGGTTAAATATAAATATGATTATTAAAGTTCATACATTTTTATAATATGAGTATAGGGTATAGTAAATATGCATAAGAAAATCCTAAAAATAGAGATTAAACCATACAACAAGGTCATAGTATAATTATTTTCATAAAAAAATATTTGGATAAAAATAGTTTTCAAACATTATTCAGTTAAATTGATCCATGGGACAATTTAATAGGCAACACAATATGAATTATAGTGTACCTTAAACATATGAATAAGGAAATTTATCATTGTGGGCATAGCTTTACCACTATTATGTCCACGCATATTCTTTAAATTATACTAATTCATATCCTTTTGAGAGTACCATAAACATAATTATACTTATAAACAACCTCATGATCATATATTAACAATATTTATACCCATTCAAAACCTTGCGATCATATCTAAACTTAAATTACACCCATGGAAAACATTATGATCATAGCTAAACCGCAATTACAACCATGATAAACCTTGTGAGAATTACTAAACCCAAATTCTAACCAAAAATAATCTTTTTAGAAATGAAAACTGGAAATTATACCCACAAAAACCCCTTGTGATCATATACATAAACCACATTTATACCCACATGAAACCTTATAAGCATTGCTAATGCACAATTATAACCACACACAACCTTTTGAATATAGCATAACCAAAATTATACCCAAAAATAAAATATTTATCTAATTAAATATAAAAAAATAAACAATGAATTGTATAATGATATAGGACATAAAACATAAATAATCTATACAAATTCATGAAATATGAAATCAATAATTATATCATAAAGAGCCTATAACAAATGAATGGGTTTATTAAAATTTTCAAAAATTCCACATAACATGAACTTCATAAGTCATAAGATATAATAAATATAATTTTCCAAAAGGGATCATATCATAATAAATCATAGATTCTGATAAAAACATTAATCCAATATAGGTATACCTTTAAGGGAAATAAAGGATAAAATATAAAAGTTTTCACCAAACATTTTAAACATTGTTATAGAAGATGAATTGTAAATTATGTTCTATAAAATTGAAAAGGAAAGATAATTATTTGGAACACCTTATTATTAAGTGTTCAGAATAAAATATCCTTCAAAATAAACATAAATAATTCTAATAAATCTTTAGTGGTAAATAATTAAAAATATTCATTTTTAATGATTTTAAACCATTTTTTTAAACTCATAGGTAAATATTAAATGAATATCATTTCGTAAATTAGGTAAATGAAAATAATAATAACATAATATATAAAAATCAATGAATTTTCTTAGAACAATTTCGATAGTAAAAACATGGACATGCAATATAATATTCATTGTTAATAATTTGAGTTCTTCTTACCAATGTTTTAATTTTATTATAGAAATTTTTTTCTAAAGGATATGCTTATTGATGATGAGAAGTAATTCCACAAGTAACAATAGTGTAATGAAATTTTAAATTTGAAAAATTCAAGGGTAAAATTAATAATGGAAAAGTATATTAGAGTAATAAATACTATTATTCAATGAATTTGAAATTGAGTTGAATAAACCCTTACCTTGAATTCTTGCATTGTAAATCGCTTTCTAACCTCCAATAGAACAAGAAAAATATATTATTCAGATATTTTAGAATATTATTTATATCTATAATTTTTAAAAACATCATTTTTAAATATTTTCTAAAACAATATTAATTTTTTATCGTCTATTATTAATATCATTTGTGATTATTATTGAATATTTTTTAATTTGTTAATAATTAGTGGTGTCATTTTTCATTTTTTCCAAAAATCATCATTACAAGATCATACAAGTTTCTTTAATAGATATTTTTGGATAGTATGTAATGTTACAGGTTCATTATATTTTATTTTTAATTATGGTCCTCAAAGATGAAATTAGAGACAAGCATGTTTCTATGCTATTAAACAACTGAATGGTGGTATCTTAATTAATGGTTTAAATGATAATTTTACAAATAATGACCAAAAAATTATTATTTACTAATTAATATCTGATGTTAGGTTTTTATTTCAATACTTTCTAAAAAATTATATCATTTTTCATGTTGGTGTTTAAACCAACCCAAGTAGAATATGCATTAATCTATGTGTGAGTATCGATGTTGAAGAGATTAATTTATTATAATATCACTATCAAAAACATTTATTGAAATTATTTATGTGTTATTAAGGAGATGAGTAATAATTTTCAATATATATATATATGAATAAGTTAAGTTAAAAAAAAATTTTACTTATAAAAAATCCAATTTCCCTATTAATATATTCATTTTAAGAGGTTAGTTTTACAATGATCAATTATTTATAATTTTACTTATTTAATTATATATTTATATATATATATATATATATCATATATAATGAAATAAATAACATATATATTCACTAAACTCATTTATTTAACAATCCATGAAAGGTGGTGACAAAAAACAAAATTTACCTTGTATAGAGACGGTAGTCCGCACATACGCATGAGAAACATTTTCATTTTTCGATCAAATGGTTGGGGCGTATATAATGGTAATACCTCTAATATGATTAAGTTTTTTTATATTATTTATACTATTATAATTATATATATAACATTATAATTGTTTGGAAGACTACGAGATATCCATAACACTAAGGGGGATCATTACAGGGGACTTTGATACTAATTAATACATTTTACCCATTTACCTCATAACCCATTTAGGATATTGGTTATCCTATTATCTATAGATATTAATATTCATGTAGATGAAATAATTTGAAGCATGGAACATGATGTTTTTACATGGTTCACTATACAATAAGTTTATCAAATCTTTATTGTGTATAGTGCTGACCAATACACAAATTCTCCACAATAATATAGTATCAATTACAAATATTTGTTTTGTAAAAAGTACTAAATCCAAGTTTGGATCAACATAATTTAATATGGGGGTTAGAAAAAATATTAATTCACTAGACTAATGATTGAATAGTCCACACATTACTTCTGCTAGATCATTATACAACCTAGGTATACGGTATTCAACTTATTTAATATATATATATATATATAACATCAAGAAAGTTCTATCCTTGATATAAATTCTTTTGAATTTCATAATTCTTTCTTAGTTTAATTTTCTTATCTTAATTGGACATTATAATGAAAGTAACTATCCTTATTCTGCTATTTATATATTGTATAAAACCTTCTTCAACGTCACAACTAAAAATTGGAATGATGCTTTTTATACACTGGTGAAATAATTATACTTCTCATGTTCTTATTCTATTGCACTTACTGTATGATCTCTCATCATTTTTTGAAACATAGAATACAAAAACCCTCTTTCTTCCTCTTTTTCTTATCAAAGATAACAACATAACACTCTTATAATTTCCACTTTTCTTTTTCTACTACTACTTCTCTTTCTCTTTAGTTTATATTTTATGCAATGGTTTTCTTATCCTCAACTTCAACTTGTAACATGTTTATATATATGATAATACTTTATTAGGGTTTCCTTTTTCATTATATCAAAATATTATTCATTAAATATCAGTGTTGATCCTCTCTTACAGCTTCTTCTACAACCTTTTTCTATGATTGTCATACATCTAGAACCCTCTGTTTGATTCTCCTTCATTCAGGACCCTATTGATAAAATATGTATCCACATTATACCTTTTCTTATAATGAATATTCATATGATACCTCTCTATCTGATAACCTATGTTAATAGACTCGCTATCTGATAATCTTTATCTGATGTAACTCTATCTGATACCCTCTATATGGTATCTCTCTATCGGATACCCTATGTTCGGTATTTATCTCGGATACCGTCTATCATGTATGTCTATATCTGGTGATTTGATACAAAGGTATTTCAATGTCCATGATGGACACATTACTTCTTCAACAACACCATTAGATTGTATTTTATCCCTTTTATATATATACAGTTTCACTAAAAATTATACAATAAGGATGGAAATAAAATTTGAATCTCCCAATATAAATTTCAGTTTCACACTTGATTCTTTCTCAAGTTGAATACTTTCAAATATTTGAATAAATTGGAATCAACAGTCATCACAAGAACATTAATCAAATCTTGTTATAAAAAATAACCAAATATTCCTAAAATAATGGAATGAATTGTAATTTTTACTTTATTTTTGTTGTGGAATTGAATGTCTAGCTCAACATCATCACAATTTATATCATTAAAAATAATTATAACCATAACCTAATACTTTATTATAGGAACTCCTACATATATAAATGAATTACATGTTTCCTCTATCCAATAACTTATAGTTACTCTATATATTGGACTTAAATTACTCATCTAATATAATTCATATTTTTCTCTATCTAGAACAAATTTTTCTAGTGTATTCATAGAATTCCTTTATCTAATAAACATACAAAAACACTCGAATAAGAAAATTTTATAAGAAAACTTAATATGATGGCTTTTCTTCGAAACCCCTTTTCGATGAATTCTCTCAAAAACCATTGTATGATTAAATCTCTCAGAAACCACTATCTTATGACTTAAATCTTAAACCTTTATATAATAAATTTCATTGAAAAACGTTTTTTAATGTATTTTATCTAAAACTACAATCTGGTTATTCAAAAAACTCTATCTGCTCACATATGCCTTTCAGACTTATTTTTCAATGTATGAAACATTTCATTATAAATATCTATAATGTGCATATAACATAATTATTTTCTATCAAATTTTATTATGTATACATTAAAGAACATATTCAAGACATTAATATCATCTTTCCAATTATCAAAATCAATTCAATGTCTTTAAATAATTATTCACCATCAATCAATGAATATACTCTAAATATTAAAAAGTAAAATCACAGTTTATATTTATAAAAGTTAATAAGACTTGATAAATTCTTAAAATTTTCATTAAACATTGATTATCAATCATTCATAATCAAAATTCTTCATTACTATATTCATTCAATTTTCAAGATATATCTTTTTCATTTACAAGCCTGGATACTTCAACTAAACATCTAAGAAAATTACACTTTATAACCTCTTCAATATACTAAAATCATTAAAATCCATCTAAATCATGAATTTTTTTTCAAAAAATATAATCCAAATGATGTGGGATCAATAATATCCACCTTTCATTTGTTTTAAACACCCTAAAAATGCTGATATCAATATGTGAATATTTTTTCCATTCTATCCCCATTTCTTTTCAATCATTTATATCAAATTCTCTCCCCATTATTGAAGATAAATTTAAATTACCTGGAAAAAGGGTGTAAATTAATTTTAAAGAAATGAAACATAAATAATCTCACTCTAGGTTTGTCTAAGTCATGCTCAATATAGACAAAAGGGAATATGTTATAGAATATAAATCTGTACATTACCAATTGAACTTGATATACAATGAAATGAGAACTCCCAAAATAGACTTCAAGGACTCTTAAATCATATTCTAGTATAAATATTCAAATTGTTATAAAAAATTGTTATATAATAAGTCAACATGAAACTCCATCACTTACATTAATAATCAAGATAAAATTATTAAAGAACTAATATGTAGAATAAATATTCCGGGTACAATTTTCCTTCTTTTAATTATATTTTTTATTGAATAATTCTATTTATCCCCCTTTGTGATAATATTTTTATCATTACATACTGAGGGTGAGAGATTAATAGAGACATATATTTTTAATGACACCCCATTAAGCACAATCTAGAGTCATTATATTGGTATTAAATAATAATTATTGAATATTATTCAATATATTCCACTTTATCTCCCTCAAGGAGATATTTTTCAGGATCATCAGGATGAAGAATATCATTAAAAGACATGCTTTAGGGTCTACATATTGATAATTAAATAACAAAAAACTATTACTTATGTCTGTATTGATTTTGATAATTTCTATAACGTCAAAAATTGATGATATTATTCAAAATATTCCCTTGGAATTACAAATGTAAGATCCATCATATATGGTATCTTCTTCGCTATTCAATCATGTGTTAACAAAAACCACTTAAAATGTATCAATGATTATCCCCAATTATTATTATTATTTATAACATTTTTGGAATCATTCTAGGATGGTAACTTAATTAAATAATTGTATCTAATATTGACACACCATCCACTATATCAACTTCTCCCCTGAGATCATGATTCTACTTTAATTCTTAACATAACAATCATACAAACAATTCATAAATCATAAAAGAATAATATGGATCTTCCTTTTATCTTAATGTGAACAAAAAGGTTGGGATGCTTTTATCAACCATTTTTATCAATTTCCATCACTCTTTTTTCTTACACATTAGAGCATCAATTCTGATTGGGGAACATGGATCTTATAACTTCATCAATTACATTATGTGTTTTTTTCTTCTCAAGGGCCTTTAAGAAACATGGATCATACGGAGAAGCTTTCAGATTCTTTAATAACTCTTCTTATGTAATATTTGTTATCGAGAATCTAATAGGAGTGTGGTTATCCTTATTTCACCTCACATACAATAATTATTCAGAGTAAGTGATTTTTTATTTTGACAAAATCTCACAAAATATGACATATTTATATGGAATTTCTTCTATTACTTTATCACCAACTTTTTATTATGGAACATCAATCTCTATGGAATTTTTATGACCAATTAACGAAATTCATATTATATATTTTGGGTCACTGGAATTATTCATAGGGTACCCAGTAAGATTATTCTAATGGAAATTATTTTTATCAATTATTTTAGTGTATGTACACCTTTTATAAATAGTATACTTTTATTAGATTTGATTTTCATTAATCATGTTGTCTAGTTATCTATTAACTATAATTCTTGATATCTTCTT
Organism: Viscum album; assembly: GCA_963277665.1. NCBI lineage: Eukaryota > Viridiplantae > Streptophyta > Magnoliopsida > Santalales > Viscaceae > Viscum > Viscum album. Next base: position 153,015,591 of record OY728156.1, on the reverse strand, counting down.
GTGGTAATTATTTTTTGAAATAGTCTTCAATGTACATCACTAGGATTCTTCTTCTTTCATCACTTCATTATGTGTTATTCTATTCTCATCTGATTTTGATATATTCTTATATGAGGTGTAACTATTTCATTGATGGATCTTTTTACAATTATCTAAAAAAATCAAGTATATAAAATATTTTTTATGTAGACATTTTCATCCATAATAGTTAACATTATATCTTCTCTAACTCTCCCTCCAATAACAAAGGATTCCTATATTATTTTGGAAAAAATGGATTATACCTAAAATCATGTTCATAATTCTTAAACACATTACGACACTAACATTGACCTGTATAACTTCATATTTGGGTACTTGCTGCATGATTCCTGAAATTTCTAGCAAAATGGTAATGTTGTTTTTTTTCTTATTCACCACTAATTTAGATTTTCATAGAGAACCATATTCCACACAACTAATACAATAAACTTAGGACATAATGGTTAGATTATTCTCATTTATATTTATCCATACTTGTGAATTTTTTTAATCCTATATTGTTCATTAAAATTGGCTTAGAGAAATTATTACAAAAAGTGCATGGATTGTACATCTACCTTTACAGTGGGTTGGGAAAGATTGTCAAATGATGTCAATATATTCTTATCACATAAAAGTTATCTCTTAACACATGTATCCTATTTAGAAAAATATGTGATTGTAGCTCCTTCATTATCTGTTCATTGAGAAGATGTGGCATAAGATATTTGTAGATTTGTAACTTGATCTCAAGCTCAATATATCTCATGTTGATAATGCATTTCTCATTTTTAGTGGCATTCAAATTTTCGTCACCCTCCTTAAGTGTTTCAGCTTATTATTTATGTTTTTTTATTATTTTCTTGTAAAAAGATATCAATATAATTATTAATATTTTATTTTACCTCCAACCAAGCATTCTTGGCAACATTTCAATTTTTCATATTTTCTTAAATTTTATAGATATTCTATTCCTGATTTTTATTTAATCCATCTTTCTCTTAAAATTATTTGATCCATTTGTTTTCAAATTTTTTGGATCTTATTTCAGATTCATATTTCCTATTTCAATAGGATCTAACTTTCTTGAAGGGATATATATATTCTAGAAAATTTTCATGAAATCATTCTATTTTTTTTCTCTTTAATGCAAGGTTATTTATCCCTAAATTATTTAAAAATTCCCAAAAATAAGGTAGACTATTATTTTGGGAATGAAATGAAGAATATATCTTAATATAATAAGTAATATTAATTATGAATTTTTGATATATAGTCATCACCAATTATACAATGTTCTTCTTCCCAAGGGTATTTGTTAATGAATTTCCACATACCTAATGATCATTTGACCTTTTTCCACATGAGGTGGTACTTATTTCAATTTACTTGGTGATAAATTTAATCTTCTATTATTTTATTCTAAACTAGATCTTTTTTTCTATAACCTAGATTTGAGAAACAATTTCTGGGAAAAAAGATATTCTTTATTTATATTCCTAATTTATTTCTTTATCCTGATAGTATAGTGTTTCTAGATATTGAATTCTATTATGATACAAATGAATCATCAAAAAAACTATACATCATTAAGAATATAATAAATAATATCAAATCATTAAATGGTTACAATTTTGATTATAGATAATCCAATATATATAATATTTGGCTATAAAATCAATTATTAGAACCACTCTAGGATATGATCAACACTATGAGGTGGTGAATCATTTTTGGATAATTTGTAAACTAATTAATAATTTCACCCCGTTAACTCATAGACCTATTCGTATATTTATTCTATTTTTATATATTCATTTTCATTTTCATGTAGATGAATGTGAGTAAATTATGGGACATGATGTTTTAACAATTTTTACTAGCCAATAAGAGTATCTTGTCCTTATATTCTATATTGATTTTCAATACATAGACTCTTCACTATAAAGAGGTAACCATTACTCTTGTTTGTATTTTAAAAATGGATGATTCCAAGTTGAATTCCCTGCACTTTTTGAGGGGGTGATGGTAATAAAAGCATGATTCCCTTGACTGGTGATATCCTGGTCCACATGTAGCTTCTACTAGATCGTTATAATACATATGTTGATAGTCTTAAAATTCATCATGGTATTGGAATAATCAAGAAACTCCACCATAAGATATATCTCTAGTTGAGTTCCATAGTGATTATTTATCTTTTTACTATTCTCATACATGAACATCATTGTACAAGTTAATATTTTATTCTTAGTGTATACTACACACAACCTTCTTCCATAAAACATATATATAAATGCTATTTTTATTTCATGGCTTTAAGAATTCATCTTCTATGATTTTTATTCTCTAACACTGGAAGAAATAACTCTCTTCAATAAATTTAACCTATAATTCATAACAACTTTTCTTCTTATTCTTCCTATTAAAAAAATCTATACAAACCTCTCAACTTATCATCATTTTATCTTCTTATACTCCTCTTATCCTTATTTATTTCTTGTTTTATGCACTAGTTATCTCCTCTTTGGATTTGACTCAAAACATTTGCATATATGTTATAATCGTAGATTTGGATTTCATTTTTTATAACACCAAAATATTATTATTATTTTTTAATAGTATTTACCTCTTATTATCACGTCTTTATCAGACTATTTTGTCAAATTTTATTCTGTGTAGAACCTCATGTCTGATTCTCCTCTATTTAAAACCTTTTTCTTCTGATACATATTCATATTATACATGTTTCACATATAATTTTTTATTCGATACCTCTCTATATAATAACCTATATAATATACTTCTATATAACATACCCACTATAAACTATTACCTTTTATGATACCCTCTATTCATTATATCAATTTTATATATCTTGTGTCTAGAATCAATATGCATCATACCCTCTGTCTGGTATCTTTGCATCTGGTGAATTGAAAATATTAACTCTCATGATCCATGGTCAGTACCTCACTTATTAAAGAACACCTTAATAATTAACATGATCCCATATAAATGTAAATGTCCTTCTAAAATATTTCATTATATTACCACAACAAAATCATGGAATAAATTGAATAAAAAATATTCATAATAACTTTCCTCAAATCTCTTCATCAATGATCTTACAAACATCCAAAAATCTTAGCTAGAATCATGATCTTTTATTTATAATTATTGTTTTTTTACAACTATCTCAACATCATCATAATATATGACTTTTCAAATTATTTATAAATATTATCAATCCTTTATTAGATACTTTTTTGTAGGAAAGCCTCAATCTAGTAATTCTTTACATGTTTTCTTAATCCAATGACTTCAAGTTACATTGTCCAATGGACTTCAAAAGTTTTTCCAATATACTTTAGTTTTATATTATTCTAGTAAAACTTCATTTATTAGATTAATAGTATTTTACCATCTATTAAACTTAGAAGAGAACTCTCTATATTAATGTCTATCTCATAAAATTTGTTCAATGAAGTTTCTTTGAAATCATTTTTGGATGACTTTGATCTAAAAACTATGTACGATGAAATTTCTTGAAAACCTCTATCCGATGAATTTTATCAAAAACCTAAATCTAATTACTTTGATAAAAAAATAATTTATAACAAATCTGACAAGAAATATACATCTGGTCATTTGAAAACATATATTAATTGACTCATATTTCAATGTATGAATCATTCCATTTTGAAAAATTATAATACAGATCCAGCTTCATTAAGTTATTATCAAATATTCTTCTTCAAACATAAAATCACATGCTTAATACATCACAAAAATATAACTACTTATTATAAATAAATAAATTTCTTCAAGTTATATTTATCCTTCAGGTAATGAATATACTCTAGATATTCCAATGGAAAGAACATTATTTATCTTATTGAAAGATAAAAAACATGATGGATTCTTCTCATTTTTAACAAACTTAGGTTTTTTCATCATTCATAATCAAGACTGATCATCATTATCATTACTCAAAATCAATGCAATATCATTTTTAGTAATAGTCTTGGATACTTAAAAAAACTATATGAGGAACTTATTCTTTATAACCTTTTCAACATATTAACATTTAAAAAATACTATAAATTCATTGAAAACAATTGAAAAAATACAATGCACATGAAATTGGATCCATAAGAATTGGTTCTTTTGTTTGTTAATGAGAATGATAAGGAAAAGAATATAATGGGTATGTAATACTTATAGTGAGAAATCTGTTCTTATCATAAATCATCCATTTGAAATATGGAAGTTATAATACTTTTTTGATTCTAGATTATACCAGTCATGTGTAGGTGCCCTAAATAATTGAATTGGATAGTGTATCATGTGAAATAAAAACTAGGTATGCGGCTTGAAAAAGATGGAAGTGGGTTCTTATTATATGTCAAAATAATGGGTAAATCATTAGAAAATAATGTTATGTAATAGATAAGAATTTAATTACATCATAGTATGGTTAGTTATTTGTGAAAATGTTATTGAGATATTCAGATATGAAATTCAAACCTAAAAATGGTATTGTATAAGTTATATGAATCAAATTGATTTAGTGAAATTTTAGCCACATTATATTAATAATTTTAATAATTATTTATCATGATTAAATTAAATTCATTATAATTATTTTATCAATAAAAATATAATATGAACCACCCTACCAAATTTATATATTATGAGTCCAAATGTGTACTACATTTAGCCTAATTTAATTTCTATATTTCATAAAATTAATAATTTTAAAATAAAACATATAATGTGCTACGACCCATTTTTATAGAATAAGACATTTTAATAATTATGTGTTCATTATATTATTTAAAATTGACTCAAAAATAATTGAGTGATATTATATTTTTATATAACATTTGACATAATATTAGAGTAATTATTTAAAAATAGAACTATTTATGTTAGATTCACAATTTCTCAAAAAATTATCATATCTTGAAAATTTATTTTTTACTATGGTTAATATTCTTTATCCTAGTAACAAAATTATATGCCTAAAAATGAAATTTAAATTTCTAAATAACATTAAATTTTTATCTAAAATATGAAAATAAATTAATCAATAAAATTTACTAATGTTTATAAATGATAAATTTTATATTTCCACATAAAATCATTTTTTGAACAATTGTGTTATTATGGTTAAAATTTATGTGTATTATAAATTAATAAATGTAATTTAATTTCATGAATTAAATTTTTTTTATAAAATAGAAAATGAAGATTTATGTAGATTATGTGGAATGATAAATATTAATATTAAAATTTAAATGTATAACTAAATGAAAATGTATATCATATTTTTGAAACTAGAATAAAGTGTTACTAATGTTCTAAAATGTTCAGCATAGGTTTTATATGTTCAAAATGATATTACCAAAAACATTTAAATTCTCCTTAAATTAATAATTAATCAATTTTTTTATAAATTTCTAGGTCTTTATCATATATCGATAAAGTCATTAAATTTAAAATTTTGGTAGAAACTCTAATTTTCACTATTCATATAAAAATAAATTCTTTCTTAAACATATTTAGAAAATTTCGATATTTTGAATTCAAAAATGTGATTAATTTTATATAATTAAATACCTAAATTATTTAACTTATCATTTATATGAAAATAAAATATATAAATAATAATTGATTTAATTGAAAAATTATATTTTATAACATTAGGTGTTCTTAATAATATTTTTTATTAATATCTACGTGATTCAAATATTTATATTTAGTAGTGGTTTTAAGATTATAATTTTTTTTTAATAATATGTATCTAATATTTTTTGGTTGATTTTATTCTAATTTTCATGTGAACTAGGATATCGAAGAAAATATTTTTTTAAGTAAAATACATAGTGAAATCTCAGGTTGTTACACTCCCCCTCCTAAATAAATTTCAACCTCACAATTTTAAATATTATTTACTAATGGATTATTTTAGGATATCGAAAATATAGACTTGAATCCTAATTAAAATTTATAATGAGGTTTTATACTAATTATCCTTGTTTTTTTAAGCGAAATCATATTTTTCCTTATATTAATAATAAATCTATTTTTGTGTATTTCTCTCACCGATTTTTCTAAATACACCAATTTAATGGGGGAAATTAGTTGTAGTTAGTTTTTAGTTTGTATTGTAAAAATAGGTAATGATGGGTTTATTCTTTACATGTGACATTCCTATATTGTAAATTGTTAATGTAAGGAAAACCAATCCCTACTTAATATCAAAACTAATTTTATTAAAAGAAGGATTATTGGATTTTTAGGGGAAAAATTCATATAAACATATATTATATGGGAGTTATATACTTGGTAAAAATGACTATACCACTTGATTTTTTATTAATAATTCAACATCTAGTCATCATGTTGGTTGATTTATTTTCTTAAAAAACATACTATGTATAATGTAGTGGGTTGAATATGACATATTTAAAACAATTTGAATTCATAAGTTAATGATTTATTTCCTTCAGTCCACATAATTTTTTGGATCTTACCTTAGTATTTGATATTAAATATGAAATCCATTATTCACATAGACATTGAAATTTCTAATTACTATCCTCATTATTTGATCGTGGATTATATTGTTGATTTGGATAGTGCTGAAGTTTCCCACATTTATGACATTTAATTATTATTAGTACCTCTCAAAACGAAATTTATTTTCATAGTGTTTACATAGCTCATAAATTTTTCTAGATAATTATTTTCTCCATTCCCTCCTTTTCAACCAATAAAAAGTCTCTTAGTTTTTTATGACATTCCCCTCGGTGATTCTTATTATATTATTTAAATAAGGAAATTTTAATCATATTTCATTAATCATCTTCATCACCAAAACATCCATGATACTTGATCCATATATTTTTTTTGTTAATCTCAACTAAGTCCATATTGTTAATCAGGATTCATCATATCTGGTTTTGTAGAATCACATGATTTCTCACTCCAACTCTTATCATGTTATGTTTCACATTTATAAAATCTCTACATTGTCCATTGAATACATTGTAAAATTGATTACTTCAATATTCATCTGTTACTAAACTAAAATTAGTTAATGTGGTTGATGGACACCATTATTAAAAATACATTGTCAAAATGTATTAGTCTTCAAAATTATTAAACTATATTCCAATTATTCCTAAATCACTCTAAATTCAATCTAGAGTTTTTTAGGTTGGGTTTTCACATATTCCATAACCTAATTTCTTACCATAATAAATCATTCAATATATGTTTTTAATATAACATGATTATCCAAATAATATCCCCAAGAGAATATATCCATGGTTTTTGTCTTAGGCCAACTCTCCATGCACCAGAATAAAAATTGAGTTGATACTCAACCATCATTTTTCAAATTTATAACCACTAGTTGAATCTATGCCAGATCCACATCCACCTTACCATATCTATATGGGGATTAAATTTCTAGAATAACCACATATTCCCTAATTTACCAAAACATTAGGATTTTAGCCTACACTTTGGATCATCATTATGGATTTCACTAAATATATAGTAGACCATTTCCTAAAAAAAAATAAACTAATCCTAATAAATAAATAAATATTTCTCTAATACAAACTATAGTGACCAAGGATAAAATCATCTATATTTTACATAATTTAAATAATATTAACATTAATTCTAATAAATAATAATGTAATCCCAAAAAAAATAATGTTTACTGACTCTGAGGACTAGTTATATAGGAAACTTATTTGACATGGTTTTTAAACATTTCTCTATAATCAAACCGCAGCAGACTCCCTTATTTATTCTATGTAGTTACACAAATATTCATATCTTGGTGGTTGGAAACCTATTAAATTGGTGAGAAATATACTTAATATGGTAAAACATAAGTCATAAAATAGAATATCATAAGTGGTCATAAGATGAGAATATGGTTATAATCAAGATATATCATAAAATCATACCCAATGGAGGATAGATGATAAAACATGATTCATGGAATAAGTCATGTCCTAATATATGATGTGAATAAATAGAGTATAGAAAAATTAATAAATAAAAATTATCCATGAGATAAATAAATAGGTATATGAAAATTCATTAGATTATGGGATAATCATATCCACAAAAAAAAATATAGTTGAGAACATAGGATTTCCACCATTATGTCCATGAATAGTCTAGTGAGAATAGCTTAAACTCAATTATACTAATGGAAAACAGTGGGGGAATAGATTGAAAAAATTATACAAACGCACAAACTTGTAAACAAATATTAATTGAATTTATAACTTCTAATATAATTTTGAGAAAATCCAAATAGAAATTATACACATACAAAACATTACTGGTATATCTGAACTATAGTTATACCCATGCACAACCTTGTGTGAATTGGTAAGATTCACTTACACCCACAAAAAAGATTGTGAACGTAGATAAACCCAAATTATACCCATGTACAACCTTGTGAGCATAGATAAACCATAATTATTTCCACACACAACCTTGTAAGAATATCTAATCCACAATTACACCCACACACAACGTTGTGAGAATAAATAAAATTCAATTATTACCACACACAACCATAGGTGAATTTCTAATATAGTGAACCAAGATAAACATGCATAATTCATACATTGGTACAATAGTTTAATTAATACATCCCCAAAATAATCACACATCCCATGGACCTAAAGGTTTAATGTCTTGAATACTAGCTATATTGACACCGTATTTTACAATATTTATGAACAATTTTCCATAATCATGACTCTATAGAACCTATTCTAGAAATATCATTTGATATAATCATCTTCATTACCTGGTGAATGAAAACATAAGAAATGGATGAGCTTGAATGATCTATAAGGAAAACTTATCCACTATTCATAACCATTAGATCAAATAATGAGGTAACCATTAGCAAGGTAAAAATATTAGATAAAAATATGACCATCATAAAACATGACATCGAAGTTCTTGTTAGTGAATATATAGAATGACTAGTGTGTAAAGGATTTAGATAACAGTTGGGAATAGAAAATAATGAATCCTTTTCTTTATTTTTTATGCTTAAATACATCATAATTCTTCTTTCTAAATTATCTTTCCTTGACTATGAGATTTAGAATATGGATGTCAAAACTACTTTTTTTAATGGGAGCCTTTAGGAAGATGTGTATATGGCACAACAATAAGGGTTTTACATTCCATTGAATTCCAAAATAGTATGAATGTTAAAAAAATTCATTTATAGATTAATGTTATCACCCATATCATGAGACATATAGTTCAATGAATCTATAAATGAATTTTGTTTTATTATTAATAAATCTATGAAATGTGTTTAGAAACAGTTTTATGGGTGTAAGGTAATTTTTTTGTACTATAAGTTGTTGATATATTACTACATCGAAATATGATACCATCCTTATAAGAGGTTAAAGGATGTTTGAGAATGTGCTTCTCAATTGATGAAATCAGTGAATAAAGCCATATTATAGGTATTAATATCATGCATGATAGATCAAGAAGGCTATATGGAATATTTAAATGTATATACAGTAAAAAAATACAGAATAAATTCAATATGGAAGAATCAAAGAGGGTATTAGTTCCAGTGTCACATGTTATACATTTTTTCAATAAGATGTTTCCCCAGAAAGATAAAAAAAGAGATAATGATTAGTATAGTATTTGATTCTATTATAGGATCTATCATTTATTCCATTTTATATATGAGGATTATTGTTTCATATAATTTGATCATGGTTGTCAGATATAAAGCTAACTGACGTGAAAAAACAATGGATAGTTGTTCATGATATCCTTATGTATTTTAGATAGACTAAGGATATGTCATAGTGAATGGAGGATAACTAGATCTTATTATTAGTGGTTATATAGATTCTAGATTTTAGAAAGATTATAATAATATTAATTCATAGTCAAGATATGTATTCAGTATCAATAGTGGATCTGTGAGATTAGGGAGTTAAAATCCACCTGTTTTTGGAGATTCTACTACAGAGTATGGAGATATTATGAATTCCAATGTATCGAATGATACAATTAAGATTCAAAAATATGTACAAGAGCTTGATTTGTTGACTTTCAGTCACAACCCAGTCATAATTTACCATGATTACATTACAACAATTTCTGTTTTTGAAGAACTAAGGTCATATCAAAGGAAAATACATATACTTTGGTTGTTCGATCTCTTAAGGGATTTTTCCCAATAAGATAAAGTTTTTTTAAAAAAAAATCCCATTGAGGAAAATGAATAAGACCCCTTGATGAAGGATATCTCTCAGTGAAGACAAGATTATCATGTGAGATCTAGTGGACTAAATGTTGTTAATAGTTTGATCTAGTGAAAGTGGGAGTCTATTTTAGTTGGTGAACTGGGATAAAATTATATACTTGAGGATTACATGTATTCATATTATTGAATGATAATTATGTTTCCTATTACATCATGATTGTTCCTCTATATGACATAGTCTATGATAATGTCCTAATAATATATATCCCCATGAAAGGTCATAACAGTTCCCCAAAATGATGAGATCATAGATGTTCCATGATAATATTCTTTATTAAATGTTCTATAGACATATAATATCATTTTATAGGTCACAAATAACATTTTATATTAGGGGTAGATACTCATTATACATTTAACACCCACTCATGGTGTTCACCCTTCCTAATTTCCAAAGAAAAATATTATCAGGAAGAGACCTACTAGAAGTAAATCAACATTTATATGTGTTATTGGATATTCTTATATGTGGATATATGTATTGATCCTTATAGTCTAATATTATCATTAATAATTTACATAAGTCACGTACTTTGATGTATTGAAAAAAATTGTGATGGAATATGTTCATGGTGAGGTAGGATACATTAGTGTGACATGAGAAATATTAAATTTATGGATAATGGGAGAAAGTATTTATCACTCCTATCCTTTATAATAAGTTGATATATTAGTCTCTTTCATGGGAACAAAACTATCTTGGTATATCCATTTCAATGGTGTTCTATGTGCTTATTATTTTATATAAATTAAATTAGTGAGACATCAAGCACATACGTTGATGAAATAATCATGATACATTATTTATTATAGATATCACAAAAAATGTATTATATTACATTATAGGAATTTATTGGATTTTTTATGTCATTAAAAAATTTACTTCTTTTATTATCCATAACTTGGTGTATTTGTGGATTCTAACCATGGAGATTAAGGCACGCCACCTATTTCCACTCAGAAAGTGGCTTAGAGGGTCACACACTGAGTGTATTCATAATCACAATTAAATTTGATTATGAAGTTAACAAGTTATCATTAATATTATTCATCCATTTTGGATTAAAAATTAGTCACATTTTGATTATCACAATGATTTAATCAAATGTTATTTGAATGATTATATGAGTAAAATAATAATAAATTTTTATTTGTGAGGACTAGTGATTAGAATATTTGTTTATATTTACCAATGTATAATAAAGTTCGAATTTTGAAATAAATAAACATTTATTATTCAAGGATTAGTAAATTTTTAGGAGGATAAGAAGACCAAGTTTAATGGTTGGATTATAAATGATATAAGTGATATTTATTTATTCTTAAGAGATCCACATGTCATGTGAATAATAATTGTATTATTATTAATAAATAGTTTTCATTAAGAATTAATGAATATGAATGTGGGATTATATGAAAATAGGAAGAACTAAAAATTCCTTAATATATATCAATTTATATCACTTTCATAATATATAATTGGTATGGAAAATGGATATATATAACCTCTCTAAATCCCTTGAGATAGTTCTAGAGATCTAGAGTTTTCTCTCTCTTCCTCCTCTATAAAGGTAATGAGAGAAAATATGGAATTATTCATCTTCAGAGTGCATTATACTATGATCAACCATGAACAACACAAGTGATCAGTATTAAAAATTCTAGTACCCTATGATTCTATAGATATTTTCAGAGAGTTTGGTGCATTTATGGATCTATTTTTGAGGGATTATGCACTTGGATACTATAACACAATGACGTTACGATGAGATCGAGTCAACTTGATCATCAATGAAGAAAGAATGATAAGTGTTTGTAATTATAGATATACATATAAATTAATTATAAATTATATGAGATGATCCTCCCCATCTTCTGCTATAATTTAAAAAAGTGAATTAATTAATGGTTTAGATCTCTTGTTTATGATGTAATTCATCATGTACAACAATGATAATTCATAAGTTATGAATAAACATCAAGTTGGACATGCACAAATAGGAACTTTCTATGCACCTAGAACCAACCAATTAACTAAATCATGAAAATATATTTATTAATTAAAAAAATCCTCATGAAAACCCATGTAAGGTAGTTATAAAAGGAAAATAGATGACAATTGTTCCATTGAGGTGGAAGCCCACCCATCAGAAAGGTTGATGATTTTATTTTCCACAAAGTAAAATAAATGAATAATATTTTTCATCATTTAATAATGTAAAATATGTTATAAATTCACTAATTATAAAATAAATTTAATATTAGGACTATCTGTGTAATGTGGTTTAGGAAAACAAACCATGACGCTTTTTAGAGGTTGTAGTTCATGCACACATGTGTTTCATCTTCACTTTTCTTATGGTAAATAGATAATTAGTGGTTAATTATTTTAACATCATTATAATAACATTAAATTTTAATATTGATACTTATGTTATCATTTTAATATGGCGTACCAATATTTTAGGATGAATAAGTGCACATAAAAAAAATAAAAACTATAAATAGAAGTTCGGAACTTATACCTCACTTCTTGGAATATCTCCATTAAAATGGGGGATTATATCTTGGTGATGGTATTTTCAGAGGGAAAACTATATTAATGTAGGTAGGAGTTTTTACTATAGGGTTGTGTTTTTTTTGACCTAATCATATAGGGTTTTTGTGAGAGAATAAGTTAAAATAGTACAACCCCTTTTATAAGAGAAAAGGGATTCCATTTTCGTAAATACGTATAACATTTCAATAATGGGAATTTAGTAACTTTGAAAGCGGATCCATAAGTTGAGAAATAATGGTATAGGAATATATAAGGTTTATATACCCTCAACCTTGTTTTTTGTATATTTTTTAGACATGTTTCAACCCATTTACCACTACAATAAATCTTTTTTTCATTTTAGCTTTTACAGTGGTAACTAGTTTTTTACTAAGGTAAAATAATATATATCCCAAAAAAATAATTGGATCATATAAGATGAGTTTTACCTAATAATTATAAATTTTAAATCCCCATTATTAAGTTCAATTTCAAAATGTTTTATAAGTAATGTTTAATATCATAAATTTATAATGTCGAAAAAAATATTTTAGAAAAATATTACTTGAGTTTATAATAGCAATCCTATGTTTATAAAATATTATAAATATATTAAAATGTACAATTTATAATATAAAATAAATATTTTTTATGAAAAAGGTTTCATCAATTTCTATGTCATACTTATATACAAATCATGGAAAAATCATTGTATAAGTAAAAACTTTGTGAAATACAATTCATCTAATATTCTTTTTTTAGAAAGATATCAAATAATTATCTAAAATTAATATTGAAATGATAAATCTAAAAATAATGTTAATATTTTAAAATTTTAAACCTATAATTTATACAAAAAAATAATTTAAAACATAAAATATAGTGAAAATTAGTTTTTATAGGAAAATGAATTTTAGTATAAAAACATTTTTTTTAATATAATTTACTAATTAATCTTGTGTTAACATATTATTAATAAAATAAATTTATCTAGTTATTATTGATACATAAGAAACTAACATCCATGATGTAAAATAATAATTATTGGAAATTACATTTTTTAGAGTAAATTTAATTGATTAAAAATAACATTTCAAAAAACCTAAAAATTTATTCCATATATATACATATAAAAATTTTATTAAAATTTGAAATAATCTTAATTTATTATTAAAATACACATTAATATCATCATGTTTGAATAGATTATTAGATAAGATCTTGTTTCAGTTTTATATGGTGGTCCATCTAATATGGATCTTGTGGAAATCTCCACAAGCATGAATTCCTACCATATATAGTTTTTCTAAAACCATAATTTCTCGATTTGGAAATGTTCTTGGTCGATGAAAAAACTTGGGAAGCTACCTAACATCTTATATTAGGAAAATGGGCTTTATAAGGAATAATTATTCATGAAAAATAACATTTCATACTATGTCATTTATGGATTTTTATTATGGTTACTATAATTTATACTAGATAATTTAGAAACTATGTTTTAATAGTCATATTTTATATCAAAAATATATAACATTTTTCATGTTAGTTTAGTTTTCTATATGAAATACAATATTTAATTTATTATTTATTTTTGGGTAATATATAGAGAAATTATGAGTTTTTACATTCTCCCCCATTAAATAAATTACATCCCCACAAATTTAATTATTACTTACTAATGTAGTTAGCTAATGGTATCTATAAGATTATTTGAGATTTCATTTTATAATGAAATATAAATCACATATATTCACTTATAATTATTCAAATCCAAACATTATGTTTATTCTAAATCATTTGTCTTAAATAACTCTCTTGATTTTGTATCATTAATCTTATAGTAGAATTAGTTTTAGAAATATCTCACAATTATCTTGTAATTTAATGACTATCATGAGTTAATATGAAATGTGATTTCTTTATTCTAATGAATGTTTTTCCCTCTAAGTACAGAGGAAAAATCCATTTAAAAAGTTACATTATATTTTTCTAATGGAATGATAAAAAACATTCATGAATAATAATCAATAAATCATAAAGAATATTAATATTTCATTAGATATCACAATGACATAATAAGTTTCTTTATCTCAGAATTTAATAGTAATTGAAAACATACACAACATAAGAAATTATTAAACATAAAGTGATGAATAAGTTCCCATAAAAAACCTAACAGTTGCTATCCACTTAAATTATAGTATTTTAAAAGGAAGTTCAATGATCCCATGATCTAGGATATTTCATTGGTAAATTTTCATCTTAATCCCTTGGATTAGTGCATTGGTTTACATAGTTCTAAAATCCTTCATATAAAAAATAAAAAACTAGTGGATCCTTATGAAGAATATATTTTATCCATTTTTTAACACAAAAATTACTTTTTTCTTGGAAACTTGTCTATCAATATCATACTTTAAAACTTATAAAACATATTCATGTTATTTGAAGACATTTTCAAGGGTTCTCTTTCAACATTTTTTGAATGAAGGAAATTGAAGATTCTTTTGTTCATCATCTTTTAAACTTGAATGTCAATGAGACTCAATCCATATATTCTTTTCTACACTAAGAATTTATAATATGGTTACATTGTCAATAATATTTCACGATAGTAAGTTCATAATTATTACATGATTTCTAAGTCCATATTCAATTATAACGGGTTTATCGTTAACATGATCACTACGTTATCCCTTAAACCCAATGTTAACTTACTTTATTTTGGTTCTTTTAATCACTAAAAATGGGTTTAAAAGTGATAAAACATTAACAATAATTTGGAATTATCATAATCAATAAATTATTTCAACTATAAAATAACATTCTATTTTACATTAACATGTTGGCCTATTGTTCATTTAGTTCAACCTATTTCAAAATTTGTTTAACCTAGGTTACATTAAGTTGGTTAAGCCTAAATTTCTAAACATAGTCTATTAATGTTACAATGAAATAAATCCTTATTATCTATTAATAAATATAATATTATTATATTAATTATATCCCATAATAGATTGTATCTAGGTGTGAAATTATAGGCCCACTCTTTATGCATCAGAGTAATGAACGATTCAATGATCAACCAAAACATTTCAATGTTATTTCCACTAAGTTAATATGATCTATAACCATATCCACTCTCCAATATCTAGATAGTTATTTATTTCTAGTAAATATACCTACCCATGTTATTTCCAATATTTCATGATTTCATCCCATACGTATAATCATCTCTAGGGTTTTCACTAAGGTTATGTAACCTTTTTACGAAATATAACTAAACTAATATCCAAAATTAACTAAAACCTTATCTAATTTAAAAATTGAAAACCCAAGCTAAAAATATATAAATAGTTCATTGATATGATGGAAAAAATTAGCACATATCATAAAGATTTTCACATCCTAAGGACAAATAGGTTTGTTTTTTTGAGACTTGCGATATAATCTAGTTTTTTACAATAATTGTGAACATATCTATAGAAATTTTATCCTCTATACCCTCTTGTATAAATATCATAAGTTATAATAATCATTATAACTTAGGTAATGTAATAATAATATAGGGGTGAGTTTAAATTTTTAGTTAAGGAATCTTGGCTACTAGTCATAACTATTAGATTATAAATTTGAGGAAAAATATGAGCTAGGATGAAATATGAGATAGAATGTTTATGTGATAAAAAGTGAAAATGATAATAATTGATTGATTATAGAGGAACATGAAATATAAACATAAAAGTAAATAAACATCACCAAGACATCTCTTTAAAAAGCATAACAATAATTAAACAAATCATAAATTCATAACGTAATAAAAGTAAGAATCTTTAGAACTTATAATACCATCAAAATTTTACATAGCTTGGAAATAAGGAAAATTTATTTAAATTTCACAAATAGTTGGATTGGAATTTTTTTTGAACAAATCTAATTATGTTCTCCATTAAATTTTTTGAAGAAATCCAATTAATTACACCCTTTAGTTTGTGAACATGTCATATTACATCAACAATTTATATTTTGAAAAAAAAAAGTATGTCCATACATCATTATCTACTAAGATATATTACAAAAAATGAATTAGAGGGTGACATATGACCCCACCCATATTCATCCAAACATATGAGTTCCATCGAATATAAAATCATTAACTTACTTAAACACAACTTTTTATTAAAATTGTTCAAGAAATACATCAACAAAACCATCTCAAGGAGGGAGAAAATGACGAAGACCCATAGAATCCCCTTGAATCACCTTCCTACACTCTAAAGGTAACCTAAGCTATCATAAATCACCAGAGCATCTGTAAGATTCCCAAGATGAGGAAGAAAATCAATTGCAAAGTTACCTTCCCTCTTAATATGATGAAGATTCTATCCAAGCTTGAACTCTGTGATGCACCTCCAAAGTAGATAAATCCAGCACCATGGTGCCTCCCTTCGTTTCTAAATGGACGACACCAGAATTTTAGAATCGGACTCAATCAACTCCACTTGGATCTCCTGCTCCCTACAAATATCCATTCCAGTTACAAGCGCATGCACCTCTGCCCTAAAAGACAACCCCACACCATAGAATGCACTGAACCCAAGGAGAACCGAGCCCCTCTGATCCTGAAGCACCCCTCCTCCTCTCATTAATCCACCCATACATGACCCATCCACATTTAACTTCCATACCCTCAAAGGCGGTATCCACCTAATCCACAAGCCTTCCTTTCCTTGGAGACTACCAGGTCGATGCATAATACCACACAGTGGCACCATTAGCTGGTTCCCTAAAAACAACGAACCCATCTCTTGAATCAGTGATCTCAATCGAACCTGTAAGAGCAAGAGAGACCCCCTAATGCCTCCTCTAGCCTGATTGCGTGCCTCCCAGATGACCCAACAGACCGAGGCAAGAATGACCGCCCACACCCTGCAGCTATCAGCCCAACCTTCGACTCCGTAAAAACATGTATCGATGAACTCAAGCACCGTCAGATGCTCCTCTGCAAGGCAACGTTGAAGACATAAAAGCAACCACAGATGTTGGACCCATATGCTCCGGAAGAAAAGATGAGCAACTGTTTCAACTTGCGGTCGCTCACAGCAAAAACACCACAAAGCCAGCGCAATCCCTCTCTGTTGTACATTCTCTTACGTAGGCAGCGCCTTGTTTCTAACCCGCCAAACAAGAAAGTTCATCCTCATTGGAATCTCCTTGCACCACACCTTACTTCCACCCAACTCCTAATGGCCTTACGGAAGCATCCTTCTTCTATAATCATTGGCGCAGAACCTTCCCGAAGTCAACCCCATGAAGCAACACCTATCCAGTTCCTCATTCGATATGATGCCTTCTTGAACCCTCCACTGTTCTGGAATGAGAATGTTCGATAGTAGGTCAGGTTGAAGGCAGGCCTTCCTGTACAAGATGTCCGGTTGGGGACAGCCAAGAAACTCAAGTTTCTCCCCAACCCAGTTTACCTTCTAGAAGCTTATATCACCCTTCCCAACAATCCACCTGACTGAATCCGAAAGAGCCTCGATATGGGACATCATGTTCCAAGCCAGCCGTGTGATTTGAGATACAGTGGATGACACCACCCGAAGCTTGTCGTACCTTTCCCTTAAAAACACTGCCCACAGCGACTCGCCCGTAATGATCACCCAGGCCAGCCTGTCATGCATGCTTTGCATGGCTCCTTTAACATCACGTAAACCCACTCCCCCCTCTTCCACCGTTCCGGCCATGCGATCCCAAGATGCCCAACGAGCATGTCCCACCTGATTGGCATCCCACACAAAGGCATCCATAATGGTCTCGATCCGCTTAACAACCCCTTTGGGTGGTTAGATAACCAAAAAAACATGCTTGTGAATCGAAGTCAGCACACTATTTACCAAATCCACCCTCCCACCGAAGGAAAGAAACCTGCTTTTCCAATTCTGGACCCTTCCGACCAACTATGAAATGATGGCCTCAAACTGCTGTTGCCTGATGCGACCAAAGGAAAGAGGCACTCCTAGATAAATCATCAGCATCTGCCTCTGCTGGCATCCCAGAATATCCGTAATGGTCTTGTGACAACTCAGCGAACACTTGTTGGATATATATGAAAAGCTTTTCAAAGTGTTAATGACCCACCTGATCAACTGCCCATATGTTCCCAATATCATCATAAGATTCAACAAGGACAATCGTCGCCCATTAGTGAAAATTAGAATATCGTCAGCAAACATTAAGTGTGAGATGCTTACCCTTCCACCTCTACCACAATAGGATGCCAGCTTGCCATCCTCCATGCCTTTTCATAGATTACAAGATAGAAGTTCTTTTGACAAAACAAACAGGCTTGGAGAGAGGGGATCCCCCTGCCGAACCCCCCGAAACGGTTTAAAGAAACCAAAACTTTTCCCCATGATCGAGATAGAAATCCATGCAGACGAGAAACATCTGAATCAAAGATCACAAAACCACTCATGAAACCCATACCTCCTCATTGCCCGAATAATATAGCTCCACTCAAGTCGATCATACTCTTTGTCCATATCCACCTGAAGAATAACATTAGATCCCACTGACTTTCGGTTGATATCATTCACCAATTCACTTGCAATCCCAACCGCCCCCTATATACTTCGTCCTCCGATGAAGCTGTGTTGTTCCTTTTAAACCAGCTGTGAGAGAAATCTGCCCAGCTTATTTGAAATCAGAGAGGACAAAATCTTATAAGACACATTGCAAAGACATATTGGTCTATATTTCCCAATATTGGTTGGATCCTTGACCTTTGGGATCAGAACAATGCGAGAAGCACAGATGGCCCTAGTTAACTGACCCCCTTTGAAATAATCCTAAACCGCTTCCACCACCGGAGGTCCAACAACCTCCCAAGCCGCAACATAAAAATCTCCCGGGAAGCTGTTCGGGCTCGGCGCACTGTCCCTGGGGATGCTAAACATTGTCTCCTTAAACTCCTCCTCAGTGGGTGAAGCGCACAGGTTCATATTATCCGCCTCATTGATCAGCGACGATAAGCAAACCATAAAATCCACCTCGTTTCCATGTCACTGTGTTCCCATGTTCCTCGTGATCACCTCCTCTACCAACAGGATTTCAAAGTGCTCCAAAGCTAGCTGGACAGCCACCTCCACATCTGCTGTGAAGACACCATTCCCCATGTCCAGATTGATTTTCGTGCACCTCCGTTCCTTCAAACAAGCATCAAAGAAAGAACTATTCTGGTCCCCTTACTTGAGCCACTTAGCCCGAGATCGCTGTTTAAGGTCCCTCTCAACCTCAAGCAACTTCTCTACCAACAGTGCGTGCTTGTCACAAATTTGAACAAAATCATTATCAATCCCCTCGTCCAGAAGACCCTCCTCCAAGCTGTTAATATCTGTATGTAGTCTTTCCACCCCCGAATCATCCACATTCTTATTCTCCAACCAGACTTGTATGTCTTTTTTAAGGCACCTCAACCAATCTTCCAGACCATTCCAAAACCACCCCGCCCCTTCCCTGCTCCACGAGCAAAGAAGCATATCATTGAAACTTTCCTCTTGATTCCAGTTACTGCTATATTGAAACGCCTACCGATGCATGTCGCCCCGTTTGACATCCAACAGCAGTGTAGCATAGTCCTAAAGTGCCCTTGGAATATGAGTTACTGTTGTCTTGGAGAACAAATCCAACCCCTGAATATTGACAAGGCAATGATCAAGTCAACTCCATACCCGGCTATTTCCCCTTCTATTATTGCACCAAGTTGTGGGGGCCACTCCCAATCAAGGGAGAAATCAGCGGAACCCATTTGGTCGGCAACTACTTTGTTGTGGGTCTTCCATGGTGGGCGGCAGCCAGCGTTGATGCAGCCAGCGGAGGGTTTTTCGTCAAGGGTTGATGAACAACCCCAACCAACCCTTGAAGGGTTGGTTTGCTCCATCTTTAAAATGGGATTCTAAATCCCATGATTTGTAATCTGTACTGCTGGGTATCCTCCGACGTTTTGATCCGGAGAGAATAAGATTTTTGGCTCCCTTCTCCCGTGGACGTAGGCACACTGTCGAACCACGTTAAATCTCTCGTGTTCTTTGTTTTTCTCCTCTGTTTGTGCGTTTTCAATCACCACGAAATTTCGCTGCCCCAACAAGTGGTATCAGAGGCTTCGGGTTCGAAATAGCGAAGCGGCAGCGACATTTTCCGGCGACCGGAAAATTGAAGGTGCTCGGAAAATTTTTTCGATCCCATATCTGTGAAGAGCACGGAGAGACGATTCCAACGGCGCAAACGGCGTCGAAAACGGAGCTGAAACCAGGGAGATAAGTTCGGTCAAAGTTTGGTCAAACCCGTTGTGCTACAGTACCCCCGTGCCGGAGAAGACGACACTGTTCACGACGCCGGCGACATTCCGGCGACTTCTCCGGCCACTATTCTGGCGAGACACGTCAGCGCCACGTCAGCGGTTAATCCAGACCATTGAAACTGTTTTGGCCATATCTCGTTCAATCAGAGGCCGTTTTCAGCGATCCAGGAGTCGATTCCAGGTCTTTCGACCATTCCGGACACATCCGTACGGTTAGTTTTTCGAAATTCGCACTCCAGAAATGGACGAAAATACCGGTAACATGATTAAGCTTACCGCTTTTAATTATGCCATCTGGAAACCAAAAATGGAGGATCTTTTGTATATTAAAGATTTGTGGAAGCCTATAGTGGAGGCCAATAAGCCCGTTGCAGCACAAGCGGAGGAATCTTTAACAAGCAGTAAAGCTGATGAGAAGACAACAACCGGTACCCCACCAGTGGATGCGGAGTGGGTCGTACTCAATAGGAAGTGCGCTGCACAAATCAGAAAATGGATCGACAAGAGTATCTTCCAAAATTTTGCCAATGAACACGACGCTTCCGTTCTTTGGAAAAAAATGGAAAAGATGTATGCAAGGACAACCGCGCAGAACAAAGCAAACCTGATACGTCATCTTGTGAACTTAAAATACAAAGACGGGACCAACGTATCAGAGCACATGAGCGAGTTCCAAGGTACCGTCGATCAATTGAATTCTATGAAAATGATGATTGATGATGAACTGCAGGAACTGTTGATGTTAAGTTCTTTACCGAAGACATGGGACACACTAGTTGTGTCGGTTAGCAATTCTACTCCAGATGGAACACTCACCATGGAGATGGTGAAAGTCAGAATGCTGAATGAAGAGTCCTGAAGGAAAGACGAGGGGCATACACCAGAACCAGAGGCTCTTGTCACTGAAAGACAAGGGAAACAGAAATGGCAAGAAAGAGGCAGAGGAAGAGAACCCCATGACCAAAGTCTACAAAGGAGGAAGCGATCGAAATCTCGATCGAGATATGACGTGAAGTGCCACCACTGTGGCAAGCCCGGACACTTCATTCGTGAGTGCAGAAAATTGAAGGCAGAGTAGAGGAAACGGGATGGTAAGACCCAAAATAACGATGCTGCTATTGTCAATGAAGAAATTGTTATTGTTCAGGAAGACAATCAAGTTAGTCTTGCCTGCCAAGACTCGACATGGGTGATCGATTCCGGCGAATCCTACCATGTCACAGCCAGAAGAGATTTCTTCTCATCTTACACTTCAGGGAGTTTTGGAAATGTGAAGATGGGAAATGATGGCGCATCCAAAATCACTGGTATTGGTAATATTTTTCTGGAAACTAATATTGGATGCAGGTTATTGTTGGAAGGATGTGAGGCACGTTCCTGATATTCGCCTCAATCTGATATCCACTGGAATACTTGACGACGATGGATATGTCAGTTCCTTCGGTGATGGGAAATGGAAGCTTACCAAAGGTAACATGGTAATTGCTAAAGGAAAGAAAGATACTTCTCTTTATCTCACAGATGCCAGACCGTGTGGAGGAGAAGTCAATGCAGCCAGAAAAGACGTTCCTGCAGTAGTTTGGCACAGGCGGCTTGGTCATTTGAGCGAGAGGGGAATCAAAATTCTCTCCAGAAAGGATCTCTTTCCAGGAATAAGAGGTTCACATTTGGATACTTGTGTTGATTGCATCATGGGAAAACAACACAGGGTATCATTTCATGGTTATATACCGTCCAGAAAAGCAAATGTTTTAGATTTGATTCACACTGATGTCTGCATGATGAGCACTAAGTCGATGGGTGGTGCTATTTATTTTGTTGCATTCATAGATGATCATTCTAGAAAAGTATGGGCCTTTGCTTTGAAAACTAAAGATCAAGTGCAGGATGTTTTCAAGTAGTTTCATGTGAAGGTGGAAAGAGAAATAGGCAGGCGGTTAA
The DNA here is from genome assembly GCA_963277665.1 of Viscum album. Classification (NCBI taxonomy): domain Eukaryota; kingdom Viridiplantae; phylum Streptophyta; class Magnoliopsida; order Santalales; family Viscaceae; genus Viscum; species Viscum album. The sequence continues at coordinate 152,992,362 of OY728156.1, read as the reverse complement.
AGTGTGTGCGAGCAGACAATGGAGGAGAGTACCGTGGTCCGTTTGAGGAGTACTGTAGAAGTTTCGGCATCAGGCTGGAAAAATCAGTACCAAAGACACCTCAGCATAACGGTCTTGCTGAGAGGATGAACAGAACAATTTGCGAGAGGATCAGATGTATGCTCTCAAATGCAAAGCTGCCAAACACCTTTTGGGGGGAGGCAATGATGAATGCAGTTGATCTTATCAACCTTTCTCCATCAGTTCCACTGAACTACGACGTTCCAGAAAGTGTCTGGACATGTAAAGATGTTTCATACAAACACCTGAGAGTATTTGGTTGCAGGACATTTGTTCACATCCCGAAAGATGAGCGAGCAAAGCTGGATGGGAAAGGAAAGCAATGTATCTTTTTGGGATACGGTCATGAAGTGTTTGGATACCGACTCTGGGATCCTATCAGCAGAAGGATCGTCAGAAGTAGAGATGTGGTGTTTCTTGAGGATCAGACGATTGAAGATTTTGAGAGGCCAGAAAGTGCAGAGAAGTTGCAGTCTGAGGAAATTACAGTCAGTCTGGAACCAGTCCCACCACCATCAGTACCAGCTAATACGAGAGAGATACGCGACACTGATGATACATCACTACCAGGTAATATGTCTCCATCTGCTGATATGTCTTCATCATATGATATTCCAGAACTGATTCCCCTCGAAGCGCAGTTGAGGAGATCCACTAGAGAACGACAACCGAGTCGTAGATACTCACCACATGAGTATGTGATGCTCACTGACGGGGGAGAACCTGAGAGTTATGATGATGCGATCAAGAGTCAGCAGAAGATGGAATGGAAAAAGTCTATGCAAGAGGAGATGAGATCCTTGCACAAGAACCGTACATTTGATTTGGTGCAGTTACCACAAGGAAAGAAGGCACTCAAGAACAAGTGGGTGTATAGAGTCAAAGGAGAAGATGGCAGCTCACAGTCGCGCTACAGATCCAGAATGGTTGTGAAGGGATTCGGCCAGAAAAAAGGTATTGACTTTGATGAAATTTTTTCTCCTGTGGTTAAAATGTCTTCTATCAGAGTTGTTCTTGGATTGGCGGCCAGTTTGAACCTGGAGGTTCAACAACTGGATGTAAAGACATCATTCTTACATGGTGATCTCGATGAGGAGATATACATGGAGCAGCCAGAGGGATTTCAGGTGAAAGGAAAAGAAAACCCGGTATGCAAGCTTAAGAAAAGTCTATATGGTCTGAAACAGGCACCGAGGCAGTGGTATAGAAAATTTGATTCATTCATGGAGAAAAATGAGTACAAGAGGACTACGGCTGATCACTGTGTTTTTATCAAACAATTTGCTGAGGGTGATTTTATTATCTTATTGCTTTATGTTGATGATATGCTGATTATTGGCAGAGATATCACCAAGATTGACAGGCTGAAGAAGGAGTTGAACAAGTCTTTTGAAATGAAGGACTTGGGAGACGCTACTCACATTCTTGGTATGACGATTGCTCGTGACAGGAGGAATCACAAGATTTGGCTATCTCAGGAGCGGTACATTGAGAAGGTTCTTGAAAGATTCAACATGGGAAAGGCGAAACAAGTTAGCACCCCACTTGCGAGTCATTTCAGACTCACGAAAAGTCAGAGTCCATCAACTGAGAAGGAGAAAGCAGAAATGGAAACGATTCCTTATCAGTCAGCAGTTGGGAGTCTTATGTATGTCATGCTGTGCACCAGACTGGATATTGCTCACGCTGTTGGCGTTGTGAGCAGATTCTTATCAGATCCAGGAAAGGAGCATTGGACAGCGGTCAAATGAATATTGAGGTATCTCCGAGGTACATCTAGTCATTGTTTATGTTTTGGAAGTGATAAACCTATTTTGGAAGGATACACAGATGCAGATATGGCTGGAGATATGGACACGAGAAAATCCATATCCGGATACCTGATATCATTTGCAGGGGGAGCAGTCTCATGGCAATCACGACTTCAGAAGTGTGTTGCCTTATCCACAACAGAAGCAGAATATATCGCAGTCACTGAGGGCTGCAAGGAGATGCTGTGGATGAAGAATTTTTTACAGGAGTTGGGACAAAGTCTGGAGAATTATATTCTCTATTGCGATAGTCAGAGCGCTATTCATCTCAGCAAGAACCCGACATTTCATTCCAGGTCCAAACACATCGACGTGCGATATCACTGGATCCGAAATGTACTGGATGAAAAATTGTTGAGAGTTGAGAAAATCCACACCAATGACAACGGGGCAGACATGATGACGAAGGTTCTACCAAAAGAGAAGCTGGACACCTGCAAAGAGACTGCAGGTCTAGCTTCTACCCCAAATTGGTCTTGAGGGGGAGATTTGTGGGGGCCACTCCCAATCAAGGGAGAAATCAGCGGAACCCATTTGGTCGGCAACTACTTTGCTGTGGGTCTTCCATGGTGGGCGGCAGCCAGCGTTGATGCAGCCAGTGGATGGTTTTTCGTCAAGGGTTGATGAACAACCCCAACCAACCCTTGAAGGGTTGGTTTGCTCCATCTTTAAAACGGGATTCTAAATCCCATGATTTGTAATCTGTACTGCTGGGTATCCTCCGACGTTTTGATCCGGAGAGAATAAGATTTTTGGCTCCCTTCTCCCGTGGACGTAGGCACACTGCCGAACCACGTTAAATCTCTCGTGTTTGTTTTTCTCCTCTGTTTGTGCGTTTTCAATCACCACGAAGTTTCGCTGCCCCAACACAAGTGTACTTAGGGCCCGCAAATCCCAGGTCAAGTAGTCCTTCCGTGGTTATGAAGTTATGAAAATCCATCATACCCTCCTATACAGTAGCCACACCGCCCTTCCTTTCTGATAAATCTTCTATCACGTTAAATCGCCCACAACGAACCATGGTAACCCATTCGTTTGAACAGCCTTCAGATGCTGCCATAGGAGCTTTCTCTCCTGAACATTGTTGCTTACATAAACAATACTAAACATAATCACCAAGACATTACCAAAAATTTTAATATACATGCACTGTGCTGAAATACCAACCAACTCAACAGCAAGGTTGTCCCTCCAGCAAACCCATATATGGTTATTCTGCGGATGCCCGTGCAAGAACTTGGAATACCCCATTTTCGACGTCTTCATGGAAAGTTTGTCTAGACTTTGCTTTGGCTCGAGAATGGCCATGAGAGAGGTCATATGCTTGCGGGTCTCATTTGCCACAAAGGCGCACTTCGCTGGTACCCGGAGACCCCGGGAATTCCAGATGAGTAATGATACCATACTCACAAGCGCTTCTGATCCTTCTGGCCGGATCCATTAGGCAGAGATAAGAAAACATTGTCACCTGACTCCTTCGACTTCGAGCGAGTGATCGGCCTAGACGTCCCTTGAGGTGAGAAGCCTCGTTTCGGCGCGAGAATGGTCTTCCTACACAATCCATCTGAAACCTCTGCCAGCGATAAGCCGCTAGACCTAAGAGACTATGAAAAAATATACTTGTCTGGCTCGCCATGCACCAGAGAGGCCAAGAGGATCCGAGGAGCAGAGCCGCGCGCCGCCTTGAGTTTTCCCACCGTATCCGCCGACAGAGCAGCCCCCATCACCTAACCATTCACCCCTGACGCTAGATTAGAGGACAAGGATCTCTTCAGCGTCTTCGGGGATAGCTGCTACGAAATACAGAATAGAGGCTGGGGAGGCGACACCGCTCTGGGAACACGCTGAGCAAGAACAGAAAGCAGACCTCCTGTATTCCAAGAGAACAAGTTGTCCCTCATTGGGGCGACCACTGGCACCATGGCCTGAGCACCGCTGGAGGAGCCCATCTACAAAGGCCGCATACTTTTCAAAAAAGTGTCTGAATTCGACACTGAGCCGCCCAGACACGCAGAGACAACCAGATATTCCTTGGGAACCACGTCTGTCCGCCCCGCCGACGCCGAGACAGACGCGTGCATCCCACCTCCCGAATTCAAAAAAGAAGTTCCCTCTTCCCAAACGGTAACCTCCTCCACCGGCCAGACGAATGGCATCAGGTTCATCGAGCACGCCGAATCCCTGGCCAGACTTACCGAAGCAGATCCCCGCGAGTTTCTCTCCGACACTGCCTTGTGCCTGCACACTGCCGCCGAATGCCCATGCAGCCCACAAAAAGCACAGAACCTCACCGGCTCTTCATAGAGTATTCTCTGCCACCAACTGAAGCCATCATCCGATCTGGTAAGAACAGGTGAAGGCCGCTCCACCAACATATCCATCTCCACACAGATTCGCGGGCAAGACGACGCCAGAAGACATCTTGTCTCCACATCCGAACACAGGAACGCCCCCAAAGAGTCACCCACCGCTTTAAGAATCGAAGGGTTCTGGAAATGCAGCGGAAGCCCCAGAAGACTCAGCCACACCGCCTCCGAAGAAGACTCCCTGCCGTAGTGGCAGTCCCAAGACCATCAGGACAGAGAGAACTGCTGATCACCACACCGTCGATCAGCGCATGCCCACGCCGCCACGAAATCCTCCCTAGAGAACGTGTGGATGCAGAAGGCCTCTCTAGAGATCTTAGAGATTGTCGTAGGTTTCCTTAGACCCCAAGAATCCACACAGCTTTTAAACAAGCTGAGTGATGGCTTGCTACGACCGAAGCGAGCCACCAAAGACAACTGGTGATAAGCCGCCGCCTCCCGAAGCTCCTTCCCAGACAGGACCACCACCGGCGCTCCCTCTTCCCTAGCCGCACCTTTGTGTTGCACCGCAACTGGTGGTGTCTCCGCCAACCCAATAACCGAGGACATCTTCTCTCTCTCCGCAGCATGCCTCGAATCAAAAGATGGTCCGCAAAGCGCATCCTTGAACGACACCCCTATTTGCAGTTCCCCCGAAGCCTCTCCCCCCACCTGCGGAGAAGACGACCCTGATCCCAAAGCCAGGATAGATTTCCCCTTCAGAAGGCCCCCTAATGTGTTTTACTACTTAGTCGAATGCACTTTAAAATCACTAAGAAAAAACACAAATAACTTAATATGTGATTTTATGACAATATTAATACCTATAAATATTTATAATTTTTATTCATAATAATTTTCTATACTTGTATTAGTTAGTTTTTTCTTTTTTACCCACATTATGTTTTTATAGTGTTAACCATTTGTACCGGTTTCATAGTAGATGTGTTGGTGTTAATTATTACTAAAAACATAAAAAATCCATGTTATTTAATGATAGTTTAATTTTTCGACTTGTAATGATTTAAAAATTTTCAATTTACCTTGATTAGGGTTTTACACTTTTTCCTTGAAGATGAAATCGATAAAAAAAATAGACAATGGTGATTATCATAACCAATGAAATGTGTTTTATTAATTATTGATCTAAAAATAGATATATCGGTTAATGAAATAAACCCATTTTTTAAATATTCATATTGGATTATATAATTAATTAATTATTCAGTGATTTATGATATAATTTTATAGTGTTGTTTAAGTAGGTAGTCAAACTGACACAAACTTAAACATAACTAGATTATTGATGATTATGAGGTGATTTAGTTGTAATTTCAATACAATAGTATCATAATTATATAGTTATAAATTTTTTAGTGTTATATATAAAAATTATAATAGATTTACAAGAACAATTAATTTACTTTAAAATATTCCATAATTTTAATAAAATAATTTCTACTTTGTTTTATTATTATAAACGATTTAGTTAACGATCATTGTTCATTAATCATATAATTAAAAGGTTTAAAAAATATCATAAAAGAACCATCATGATATAATAATCATCATCATATTCATACATTAAATTTATCCCCATGACCATCATTTTAAGTAAGTGATGAAAAGTAAAACTAAAATCAATCATTCCATGGAGGCGGTAGTCCACACGTCCACATGGTTGATGATTTCTTTTTTTCCATAGAATGTGAGAAATGTATAAATTGATTTATCATTTAATAATATTAAATATGTTATAAATATCATACTTATTTATTAAATTTAATATTATTTCCATTCATGTAGGGTTGTTTTGAAAAAAACACAATTCTTTATGGAGGTGGTAGTTTGCACACACACAAGAATGTTGTTTTTGGTTTTCTTAAGGTGAAAAATGAAAATTGTTTTTAATTATGCTACCCTAATTATATTAAAATTTCAGTATTATAGAGATAATTATTTTAAAATTATATGACATTGTATAAAAATTTATTAAATAAGAAGTTCATATAATGAAATATAAAAGAGAAATATATGTTAAGAACATTTTCCATAGTTCTAGAATTATATCTTTATAAAGGGAGTTACGCTCATGAAGGATGACATTTGGAGAAGAACAGAACCCCATTAATGTGGATATGAGTTTTTCTTATAGGTTTGGTTGATTTTATCATAGAGTTTTGGTTTAAGACGGTGTCAGGATATGAGATCCAATCTTATACTAGAACATGTATGGAATTTTTGAAAACATGCATAAACATTCAATAATGGAAAGCCACCTCTAAGGGAAAATGCTCTAGAATTTGAGAAATAATGGGATGAAAAATTGATAATGTCCAAATTCCTAAAACCATTTGTATTTTTCACATTATTTAAACATCTTTCAAGCCATTTAAAACCATAAATTAGTTCTTTTACCATTTAAGCTTTTATTATGGTAATTTGTTTTCAAAAAAAGTAAAATAATAATTTTTCCAAAAACAAATTGGACCATATTATAAAATATTGACTAATTAATTATAAGTTAAAAATATTTATTTTTTCAATTTCTAAAATTTATATAAATAAGTTTATTTATATAAAATTTATAATGTATAATAAAATATTTGAGAAAATATATTTGTTGATTTCTAAAATATCAACCATAGTTTTGTAAAATATAATAAATATATTAAAATATATAGTTTTAATAATTTAATACTTAATTTTTATGAAAAAGTTTTCATATATTTATAAGTCATACTTTTATACTATTAGTGGCATAAAAAACACAATATGAGTAAAATGATATATTAAACTTTTCACCCTAAAATTGAATTTTAGGGAATTGTATGAAATTTATCATAAGATAATATTAACATGATAAATAGAAAAATTAAGTTAATTTCTCATATTTTCATTCTAATGTTTATAAATATTATTTCTAATTAATTACATATAATATAGTGAAACACTAATTATATAGGAAAATTACTTTCTGTATTTTAACTATTCATTTTTCCAATTCATTTATAATTATTCTAGTGTTTAATTATTACTAATAAAATAAATATATACTGTTGTTATTATATCATAAAAAACATTGTCCCTTTAAATAAAACACCAATTTATGGAAAACCCATTTTAAATTTTTATTTGGGTTTAGAAAAAAAATGAAATTTTGAATTGTATATAATTTCATGATATGTCTAGGAATATAAATATTTTATTATATTCTAATATAGTACTAATTTATTCTTAAATAACCCCTTATTATCTCTTTGTAATACCTTATCACCGGATAAGATCCAGATTCTATTTTGGGTGGAATTTCTGGTAGCATCTATCATATAAAAACCTATATGAGATTGAACATACCATGTATATTGTTTTTCTCATTCAATAATTACTTGAGTTATGATTGGGATTGTTATACAAAAAATAAAATTGATGATACATCCATTTAAAACTCAGACAAATTGGTTTTTTATTGAATACTTTCGCTTTATGTTGCAATTTTTGTCTACATAATTTATTAATATTATTGTATTATTACTTCAATTTATACCATACAAATTAATAGTTATGTTTTCATGTACATGTTTAATATTAAAACTATATTTTTTCATTTTATTATGGTGTAGTGTATGAAACACACTATTTAATATATTATTTATTAAATGAGAATATATAGTGAAATATCAGTTTTTATAACTAAGCCACAATTATACCAACACGACCTTATTAAAATTGCTAAACCATAATTATTCCCACACACTAAATCATTATCTCTTAATAGATAAAACCATAACCAATGATTTGGATTGTGACATTGTGCCCAACCTTTCAATCATCTATATGTATACATGCCACATGAAATCAACAATTATTTCATAATGAATCCATGGAAAAAAATGTGTTTCTAAAAATATATAATACCACCATATAACATGAGGTTTATAAATCATAGGATATCAAAAATAACATTTTAATAAAAGGTATCATAGTATAGTAACATATAGGGGTTTTTAAAACAATACATCCTGAGAGATAACCCATGGGGGAAAAGTTGAAGTGAAAGGACAAAAGTTTTCCTAAATCCTTTTAAACATAATTACAAATGATGAAGTGAAAATTACATTAAAAACACATTCTTTAAATTGAATGATAATAATTTTGAAAATATTAATATAATTAGTTACAAATAAAATATAATTGAATGAAAAAAAATCATACGAATTAATTTGGAGAGGTAAAAATAAAATTGAATTCCCTAATTAATATTTTTATTACATTATTTCAAAACCAAATACAATAAACATTGAAATACTATAATTTCATAGAATTTTTAATGTAAAATAAAAATAATATAAAATAAAACCATTAATTTATTTCATTAATTAAAACAATTTTGATTGTGAAAACATGAAAACTGAAGATAAGATTCATTTATAAGAATTTGAGTTATTCTAACTAACATTATACATTTGTTTGGAAATAGTTATTGATGACGATAATTAATTTCCCAAAATAAAAAGGTTAAATATCATATATAATAAGTGAAATTTTAGGATCAATAAAATATTGGAAAATTTTATTCAAGAAATAAAGTCTTTAACTTAATGAATAAGAAATTATGTTGATAAAACCCTTACCATAAATTATCACTTAGTTGATCTCATTATATCCTCTGATGTAAAAATATAATATCTTAATAACATATTTCCTAAACTTATTCATGTCTATTAAAATTAATAATGTTCATTTATAATTATTCTGTATAGGTATATTTTTTAGTTATTATCTATTTTCAATATCGGGTGAGAGTAATCCAGATTGTTTTGGACTAGTTTCATAATTATATGTGTTTTTATTCATTCACACCACAAATTTAATAATTAAAATGTAATAAAAAGGTATTATAATTTTAATTATATATATTTATAAATTTATATTTTCATTCTATTAGAGTTTTATTTATGGTTTTTGTAGACAAAATTAGTGATATGTATGTTTTTGAGATTTTTAACTAAGAAATGATGGTATGTTAATTAATAAGTATAATGTTTTTAATAAAAATACAGAAAAAAAATCATTATTTATTTATAAATATAAAATATTATGTTTCTAATTCTATACATTATTAATATTTATATCATTTTTTATATTAGTGGTTAAAACAATATAAAAAGATTATGCATCAATCTTTGTGTGAGTATTGGTATAGAAGAGATTATTTTGTTATAATATCACTATCATAAAAGTAAAATGTAATTACTTTTATGTAATTAATATTGTTAATTATAAAAGGTAAGAGTTACTAGAATAAGGTAAATGAAAAAAATATTCACTTGTATATATATCATTTTTCAACTTGGTATATTTGTTTTAGGAGGTTAGTTTTACAATGATCATTTATTTTTAATATTACATATATTATGACTAAATAATATTCCCATTATATAAATCATAAAATTCATAACATATATATTCAATAAACACATTTCTATAACAATCATTTAAATGTGGTGTTAAAAATTGAAATATGTAGTTCTTGAAGGTAGTAGTCTGTACACTCAAATGAGCAACATTTTCATTTTTTTATTGAATGATATCAGAATAAATAAGTTTTATACCGTGAATATAATAACAATTATGTATATTGTTTATATATATGTCATTATATACATATTTTTATAATGGTTTTAGAGGTGGTTGTATGAGAATCATAAATAAAGGAAGTTAAGGGGAAAGTAATACTTATATCGAAAATTCAATTCTTCTCTTAAAGCATCCAATAGGAATGAGGTACTTGGGGAAAATTTTCATGATAGTGGAAGAAAAACAAAATGATGGGATCTAAAGGATGTAATTTGAGTATTTTTTATGGGAATTTTAATCTTGGATTACAATTAGAAAAGGGTGGAAGTGAGCTCCTTTTATAGGCCAGAAAGATGGGAAAATATTTAGAATAGAATTTTTGGTATTGGACAAGAAGGGAATTTCATGGGATATAGGTGATTTAGGTGGGAAATTTTGGTGAGACATGTATATACAAATTTTCAATCTAAAAATGGTACTCTATAATGTCTAAGGATCAAATAAAATAGGAAAATTTGAGCCACATTATATTACCATTTTTAATACATACTAATCATGATTAAATTTTAATGATGGTGAATATTTTATCACATGAAATATAATATAACCCTTACTAAAGAAAATTACATGCTGAATAAAAATTTCTATACTATTTAATAAAATTCAATTTCTAAATATGATAAAATTAATTTAAAAAACATATAAGGTGTTAACAATATTTTTTTATATAAAGTTATATTTAATAATAAAGTTTTCATAATATATTTTAACAATGATAAAAAATAATATTAGTGTTAATTTATTTGCATATATATTAAACATCATATAATATTACTTATTTTCAAATAGAACTATTTTATATAAAATTAAAAAAATTATGAAAAATCATGATTCCTTGAAAAATAATTATTTTACCATGGTAACAAGTCATTATCCTATTACCTAAATTTTTATGCCTAAATATTAAATTTAAATAATTAAGAAATATTATCATATTGATCCCAAATATGAAAGAATTTTATAATAAAAAATTTATAAAGATTAGTAAATTTAAATTTAATATATGCTAAAACCCATTTTTAGAAAAAAAAAATTATTATTATGTGTGAAATTTCTTTATACTATAAATTATTCAATGACACTAAATTTCATTATCTAAATTATGTAATTATAAAAAAATATTATTTTGGTCGATTACATATAAATCCCAAACCGAATATTATATTTTAAAAGTTAAATTAAAAGAAAATACTGATAGTAGTTTTCAATTATAATAAAATCCTAATCATATTAAAAAATTTCGAACATAGGTTATCTAAGTTTGATATGTTATTTTATAATATTTATTTTTAATACTTAAATAATTATTTAATAAAAATTGTTTTATAATCTTTGAGTTATTTTTTAAATATTGATAATGTCATAAAATTTTAAATTTTGGTGAAAAGTATAATTCTTTTAATTTACCTAAATTTTGTTTATTTTAGAAAAATCACTGTAATTGTATCTTAGTATAATTTTGATATTATAAATTCATCAATAATTTTTTTTATAAATTTAGAATTGAAAAATTTATAAAGTTAGCCTTTATATAAAAATTTCATAAATAATGAAAAACACATTTTAATGATATATACCCCATTTCGTTAATCTTAATGGTATTTTGTGTTAATTTCTAATGGATTAAAATATTTTTTTATAATAAATAGTTTATTATTCATATTTTTATTAATAATATAACTCTAACATGTAATTGATCATTTTAGTTCACTATTCCATACACAATAGGTATTTAAGGAAAATACATATTGAAATATCGAGTCATTAAAAAATTTATACAAGTATTTTTAATGGTATGATAAATCTCCTCATCTTTGTATAAAAATCATTGAATTTGTTTCATATCATTTGGGATAATCAGTGTTGTTATATTTATTAATGTTAGATAGTATTTGAAAGTAAAATGGCTGAGGATAAATAAAAAGGATTATCTCAAATTTGAAGATCCATGCAAGATTTTCAGTTTCCTAAAATATTAGATTCTCCACCAACATTTTATTCCACTAATTTGACTTCACCTATTTGAATTCACTATAAAAATTCCCCTCCTTTTAAAAATTAAAATCTAGGAACATTTCCTCTCTCTATTTCCTTTAGTAGGTTTCATAATTATTTTTCAATTGGGTTTTATCTTGATGGTATAGAGAGACTCTAAATTTCCTTCTTTGTGGTGTGAGGTTTACTTGGGCTATGATTACCAAGTATTATCCTTTCATAGTAATGTATTGTTGGGGTTTTTAATTACATAAAAAATTCACCTCAAGCATATCTTATTGAAAAAATCCTTCATAATAGATTAAGCAATTGATTTCTTCTTCTAATAGATATTATTTGATTTTCATATCCTATATAGCTTCATAGTAAATTTATAAACTTGTAATTTCTACATAATAAGTATATTTATTTCCATTACCACTATTCGGAATTGTTTTAGCTTGTACTAATATCTATATTTTCATTCATAATAAAAAAATATAGAGAATGAGATGGATTTTTTTACATCAAGATGGTGGAGGATGTTCATGGAAAGATATGGATAATATTTGAAACATTTTTCCTTTCCTACCATTATGATTTTTTACTAAAATAATAGCACAAAATTAATAGGGAATTCTTCATTAAATTTAATAATATTACACCAAATAGATTTTTCATGCTCATTTTCTTCCCCATACAATTGAATTCAACTTATATCATAAAAAGAGAATTAATTTCAACGTAGATAGGGATATTTGGATTATAATGTGGCTTCCTGAAAAATTAGTAATGGGTATTAAGGGATGAAATGATTAATGAAAAATGATCCCTGAATATTATTTTACTTCAAAAATGGACTTTTTATTAAAAGTAATACATTATTAAATTATTATAAAAGATATTTTAATACTCCATGGTTCTAAATAGATTACATATAAATATCTATTTAATCAATAATATCTTGGTTCTATCAAGAAATCGGCATTTTAATAAGGATGTAAAAATTGGTATAGAAGCCTATCATATATTTCATTATAAGTTTTAGACAATATGTCATGGAATGAGTTTGAAAAATCATTTTTATTATCATGAAAATAGTTCAATTTAACATAGAAAAATATCATTTTCAAATTCAGATATGGAAGGTGTATTGGACAAGTTAGTTTTCTCAACATTCTGAAAGGCTCAAGTATATCATGAGTATGAAATTTATGCTCACAAGATTCACAAACATACAATTAATTTAAATTAAGAAAAAAATTGAAAATATAAAAAACATAAAATTTGTAAAATACAATGGTTCCATACCCCTACATAAATAATATAGTTTCCTAAATGAATTCATAATGATTTAAAATATATTTAGATTTTAAATGTAGTCATAATATTTAATAAACTTTTAAGGAGAGATACGGTAACATACTCGACCTGGTGCTCCGTCAAGTTACTGAGCTAGTTTACTATGTGACCTCGGGTTCACCTCCCTATATGTAAAAGGTTTTCAATTAACTATGGGGGTGTACATAACACATTTGGGAGACTATACCCCCTAATATATAGTTATAATATAGAGGAAATAAATGAATATGATAGTAACATAAATAGTGGAAAAAATATAACATCCAACATGAAGATAAAGGACAAACCAATTAATAATAAACCATGTAATTTCATGATGAATGTAACTAAATGATGTGTATAATTTCTCAATGATATAATTCTAAAAAGAATAGAATAAATACTTCAAATACCCTGGTCATAAATCCCTTGTCGGTCCTTTCTTCAGGCTCCAACCCATCTGGAAAGCTGGAAATAAAAAATAGGGCCCCTTAACCTTTTGAAAACCTATATCCATTAAATCTGTTTGGGTACCAAATAGAGGCTCATCCATGGTGTGAGTACAACATAGTAGGTTGACACCACCATTTCTAAAAAAATCTAGTCTAAGAAATATAGTACATGCAATAAATTTATAATCATGGAATTGATTGATTTAATTAATACTACACATTAAGTAAACCAATTAACCATCATGTTCTTGGGTGACACCTAGGTCTAATCGAAACTAATTTGGTACCCTTCCAAATATCTCTATCCATGGAAGGATCCAACAATATCTAGATTGATCACCCAATTAGTGGTTAATTCTCCTACCATGGAGGAATCACACAAAACATATAATTTAAAAAAAATGCATATTCCAACAAGATATCAAAAATAACACCCTCATGCATCCAAGGACTATGAATCTGGTCCTTAGATATATGATATGTTCATATACTCCACCCACATGGATCCAATACTAATGTTCCTATCCTACAAGTAGAATAAAATAATTCACTTATCCATCATGCATCAATATAATCATGTTTTATATCAAGAATACCTCAACATGCCTCAAACAATCCCACCTTCAGTCATAAATCACATGAGGGTCACATAAACAAAAAATCTATTCAATCAAAATCATCGGTCCACTAACACACATACTATATATATAATCATGAGACAGAGTGATCAATTTATCTAATTATTATCTCTCTAACTAAATGTATTTCCTTATTTTTGGTTCATGATTATCATTATAATTATATCAATCATGTGTCACTTTGATCTTGGACCTATGTTTATTAGCATTCCATTTAACCAATTTTAGTTGATGTGATGTTATCTCAATAAACCACTACAAAACACATGTTATTAAAATTCCTAAATTTTTCTAGTAATAAATCAATTTTTTTAATTTATCAAAGGGATACAATGTCAATATTAACAGGTCTCAGCAAAAAATAAGGTAAGAATGCCATTCGAGTAGCAACATGTATCTATCTCCATGGCTTGTACCCAATATAATCTAATGAATGGTATAATATAAAATAATTACTAATAACCATGCATTATCTAATTAATTAAGTTTCATATGTGGTGTTATGGCATGATAATTCATATTGCAAAAAACTATGTATAATTAAATCGGAAAAAAGCGGTATGTTTTATACCACCCACCTTTTTTTGGGTTATAAATAGTAACCCTAAATGGGGAACTCAAATGAAAAAATGAAGGCACAAGAGATCAACAAGAAAACCAAGATCACACAAACATCAATATCAAATACCAATTAAACATATAAAAATAGATAACACTATTATAAAAAATGATATATTAATTTTAAGAAAACTAAATAGAAGGAACTCACAAAGGATTAGACGCTAGACTAAGAAGTCCGAAAGGGAAGGAATCACCCAAAAATAATATTGAGTCACCCTAGGGATCGAGAGACAAGGATACACCATGAAGTGAAAATAAATAATACATAAAGTGTGGATAAAACTACTGATATTGAAACATGTATGATGTGAACCCCTTTCGTGTCATGAATTTCCTAAATAACAAGATATGCTGAAAAACACATCACATTGGTTTTAATTAACACTGATCAACCAATTTCATGATGTGAACTAGTTTAATCGTGTATCAAATGTTCACACTTTAAATAAGTTCACAACATATTTCTGATAATAGGTTCACATCGTGTACCCTATTCATATATGTAATGTGTCTCATAAGAAAATCAGAGCTCATATTCTATAGAAAAAACCCAAACCACCTTCAATGTTTTCTAATCCAACAAAGATCCCTTAAAATCATTTTAATGATTTAAACCTAGAATCCATTATTTCAAAAAAAAACAAATCCTAGAACAATATTTCATTTAATAAAATGGCATCTCCATAAAAAAACTCAAATACAAAAGTTTAAAATAATAAAAACCCAACTAAAAGTGGTTTAACCAAAAAAATAAATGATGGAGGTATCTGTAAAAATAACGGTACCTTAAAACTTCCCCAAAATATAAAATCTCATCAAAAATCTATTACAGTCTTCACTTTGGGGTTTCAATGAACAAGTATGGCTACTATGAATGCATATTAATTTCCATTTCATAGGTCTCATCTTCAACATTCCCATACTGATGTTTCACATGCACTAGAGGTATATTATTTCACTAGATACACCTCTCAATAAGGTTCACAATTCATATCAGATTCTCCTCAAAGGAAGAACCTATACTAATATCAACATCATCAATGTATATAACATGGTAAGGTCAAGATTATATCTTTGAAGTTGTGATATGTGAAATATGTCGTGTATGGAACTGTCACACTATGGAAGGTCTAATCAGTATGCCATGGGACTGACCCTCCCAACTATCTCAAAAGAACCAAAAAACTTGGGCACTAGACTTACCTGTTTTCAGTTATGGTACTTCGCTAGCCTAGGAAATACCTAAATGGTAAATTTTTAACCAAAATAAAACTCAATAGGACTTCTATGATATACTGACATTTATTTTTATTAGATCCTCACAATATCCAACAACTTTTTAATCAAATTAACCAACTCAGTCATATCTTACATGAGAATAGTCCCATAAAGTGATGAATCACTTGACTTTATCCATCAAAGAGGTGATGGCATGACCTTCTACACAAGTACTTGAAATGTTACTTCTAAATCGATTTATGTAAGTTGTTATTATAGGAAAACTCCGCAAGTTATAAATTTGTTTCCTATGAACCACTGAAATCTAAAATAATTGTGTGTGACATATCCTCCAGAATATAAATCATCCGTTAAGATTGTCCATCAGTCTAAGGAGGATAGGAAGAACTAATATTAACTTGTGATATCAGCGACTTCTGAATACCCTACCGAAACTGAGACTTGAATTGATGATCTCTATCATAAATAATAATCATTGGTACACCAGGAATTTGAACTACATCAATCATGTAAAGACAACTGAGGTCATCAGTAGTGAAGGTCCTCATGATATGAAAAAATTGTGCTACCTTCATCATTCAATCCATGATCATCTATACTACATCATTCTTATGAGGTGTTTTATGTAATCCTATTATGAAATCCATATAGACATCATCCCACTTCCATTCCAAAATGGGAAGGGGATGTTACAACCCAGCTACCCTCTAGTGCTCGACATTTATTTTAAGAGAAGTGAAACATATCTCTATGAGGTCTTGTACATCCTTTTCAATTCCTAACCACTGGTATTATCTATAATGTAAATTATACATCTCTGTTATTCCTAGATTTATTAACCATCTAGAATCATGAAACACCCTCATCAACTCCTCACGCAAGCCCCTACAAACCTATACTCAGCTATAGATAAGAAGAACATCACCGCTGCCAAGAGACAATCCTAGTGGTGACTCCCCACCAAATATGTTATCACATAGATCTAAGCCCAATTTATAAATATATATTTGTCTTATGTTAAACTCAACCCTGATGTTTCTACAAAAAAAAATTATTTGTATAATTATTTAAATGAGGTAATTATAACCTAGTCATTACATTTACTCATATGAATAGTAATAAAAAATTTTAAAATATTTTTTATAATTATTTTATATATAATAACATATTGATAATAAAAGGTATAATTTTTGGTAAATTCCGTATATGTTTAAAACTATTATTTTCTCAAATAAACTACTTTTCATGTCCTATGAAAAAATATAAAATTATTTTTAGATGCATTTAGAAATTTAATATGATAAAATGAAATCCGTTATTTAGTTTATAATACTTAAATTATCTAAAGGTGAATTCATAGTATTTCTTTGAGAAACATCATTTTTTCATAAATAGTGAACAATACAATATTTTCATTAAAAACTAAATTTTCTTCTATTTTATTTATAAAATTAAATTATATTTTTTTTGGTTTAAAAGTTTAATTTTATTATATTGTTATAAAATAATCCAATTTAGGTAATTTTAACCAATTTCACTTTGAGTTAGATATAAAAACTAAGAAAACGTTTGATCATTTTTACATTAAACCCTTGCATTATCGACTCGACTACGTGATTAATTTTAAATTAATTTATGCCACTTTTATTATTAGAATTTGGAAAAATTAATTCTATATTTGGAATGAGAATAATTTAGAATTTTTAATGAGGTAAAATTATTTTTTTACCAAAACTATTAGTGAAATTAATAAAAAATAATTTCATCGATTAAGGTAAAATTATGCTTAACTAAAGACCAACCCTTAAATTTAAGACCCAGAATGATTTAGAAACTTGTCCAAAACCAATTGGATTTCCATTATTATTCTATTATCCTTCCATTATTGTGTTTGGTTAGTTTATTATGATTATTTAGGTAAAATTTGGGTTCACCTAACTTGTTTTCGAAGATACCAAGTGAGTCCTTTCCCTTCCCTATAAAGGCCAGTACCTCTCCAATTTGTTCACACCTCCAAAAACTCTTAGTTTAGACCAATATATACCCAATAAACATACCAAAATCCCTACCTTACTTATTTAAACCTCTATTTTTTCATAAATTATTCCAAGGAATCAATTTTCCTCAAACAATATGAGCTACCCAATTAAAAGGAAATGCCTTCTCTGAGGCTCATTTAATTTATTTTCTTTCTCCGTCCCATCCACTATATTTATTTCATTATTTTATAAAAACACTTATATACTCAATATACTAGGATGTTTTTATGATAGTTTTTATAACTAAACTTTTACACACCTTCATATAATGTGTAATGAATATATTGTGTATGTGTACCATAAATTACAACCTCACTAAACGATGATTATTCATTTTTTCCTTTACCACCTATCATAGTAGACATTTTGATAGACACTATGTTTATATATTTTATATATTATATTTATTATGTATTTAATCTTATGTATTCCTTTAATAGAATATATCTTTTTAAATTTCCATTTGATGTAAATATGATAATTTTGTTTGAGGAAGTGTAGACTACCATCCCCTCAAAGCGATGTGATTCATTCACACACTACATAAAATGTATTAAGGTTGCGTTTGGTGAACTTATATTATATATATATATATATAATTATAATTCTAATTTAATAAAATTATATACATATATAAATATAATTTATTTTCATTCTTTCTTTCAAAATGACAATAAACATGAAAACATCATTCATGTGTATGTACAGATTAGCATAGCCTTAAACGGTGTATTCCATTTCATACATAAAATAATATAGATTATTATAATAAAAATACACTAGATATACATGATATTTATATCATATATTACACTTTTTAATCATTATATATGTATAAGGACAAACAATATAACAAATTAATACACATCAGAATAGAAAAGAGAATATTATCCGAAGTGAAACCTTAGAATATGATGATTAGCATGCGGGTAATATAAGATATTAATAAATCCATATATGTTATTAATTATAATAATATGATTATGTAAAATATTTATAATAAATTTATATTTATTATGTAGGTTTTTTGAACGAGTACAATGAGAGTCAAGACACAAGGTAAGGTGATTTCATCTCACTTTTTATTTCCATGAGATATAAGCTTTATTCACCACCCATTCCTTTTATATGGTGTATATACTAACCATGAATGTATTATATTTATATTATAATTAAATTTATGGATATTAAAATATCTATTTTAGGGTATTTATTTCATGGTATTTATGTTTCAAAAGTTACCAAATCAGTAAAATAGTTTTGTCTTAATTTTCCCTCTTAAAGACACGTGTTTTTTTATGATCCAAAATTATTTTTTATGTGTAAAAACATCCATTTTACATATTATATAATTAATCTCATTATTTTCATGATATTTTAATATTCATATAATTTTCTATTCTTACGTGGAGAGTAAGTTCCCAAATAAACATTTGGTAACAGTTTATTGAAAAAATATCATCGCTTATCAAGATTGTTAATGATTTTGATTATTTGATGAAATCATATGATCCAAATATCAATAACACTCATGAATTTCCTTATCCTATAGTTAATCAAGATATAAACATGTATTTTCACCATTTTTACACTCTTTGGAACTTAATGTAATATTTCTATGTAAATTTTGACCGTCTTACTCTTTGTTCAGAAGTCTATTATATTCAAAAACCATGTTTTCAAAAATGTATTAAAAACATATTTGAAGACCATTTTCAAGGAAAATGTATTCAAAAAACTTTTTAATTTTTTCAATTATTCCTTTATATGTTTTGAAAGATAATTCAAAAGAAAAAGGTTTTAAAATAGGTTTTATGTTTAAAAAAGTGTTTTCAATGTAGAAAATATATTTTCCTCAAGAAATGTTTTTAAAAGTTCATTCAAAATTATTTACCATCTAAGATAAATTCAAATGGTGTTTCTCATTCCTTTATGGGGAAATTAGTCAATGTTTTCATTCACATTCTTTCTCTGAATCTATTATATTTTAATGGAATGACATATATAAAATTGTTTCTATTTTAGACATTATATTATTTAGAAAAATGCTTCATTTAATGGGTTACATTTATGATTAATTGATTATGAAACATGTATCTTTCTACATGTTATGATTTTATTACATTTTTATAATACCCATTTCATTTCATTAGTTATGATATGATTATTTATTCTCTTTTGGAATATGTATGAATGATTTACTAATACATTAATATATCATGAATATATATAGGAGAAGAAAATTCATGAATATTCTTGATACATGGATTATAATATATCATCAAAGTAAGTATAAACAAAAACAATCACAATAAATGATGATATTTTTTCAATAAACTCTTACCACTTGGTAACTTTCAACCATACTCCCCATGTAAGAAAATGAAATTACATGAAGCATTAAATATCATGAAAAAAGGAGTTTAATGATATAACATTTAAAAGTAATTATTTACACCTCATTTAAAAATATAGTTGCATAACATGGAGTGTATCTCAAATAATAAAAATTGAGACAAAATCATTTTTACCGATTTCTTAACTTTGAAACATTGTCCCCATGAAATAAATATAATCAAATTGATATTTAAATACCCATAAATTTAATTATAAGAACAATATATTACATACATGGTTATAATAAACACCACACAAAAGGAATGGGTGGTGAAAAAACCATGTATCTCGGGGAAATAAGAAGTGAGATGAAATTCCCTTATATTGTGTCTTTACTCTCATAGTACTCATTCAAACCTCATGTATACTAAATATAAATTTTTATAAATATTTCATAGAACATTATTTAAATATATAATACCATATATTTATTTATTATGACTTTATATTACCCTCTTGTTAGAAATTTCATGTTAATTTTACTCTTTGGGTAATATTTTCTTTACTTCTCGCTTGTGTCTTAATTTGTTATATCATTGATCCTTATACTTATATCATGATTTATAAAATTTAAAAACATGATATAAATATAATTTATATTCATTATATTTGTATAATAATAATATATATAATATATAAGTATGAAATGGAATATACCGTTGATGAGTATGGTAAGGTATATGCATGTGTGAACATTGTTTTCATTTTTTATTGTCCTATTGAAAGAAACAAAGTACATGAAATATATGTATATATATATCATTATTATAGTACAATTATTATATCATATATATCATATAATAACCTATAATATATGACATATATAAATATATTTTCCATCATAATTCCCACTATGATAGGCGATAAATAAAAATGAACAATCATCGTTTAGTGAGGCGATAGTTCGCCGTACACATAAACAGTATGTTCCTTACCCATTAGATGGATGTGTGTGTAATTTTAGGTAAAAAGTTAGTATAAAAATTCATATTATATTTAATATAATTTTATTTTTATTCAATAATGTAATAAAGAGATTGGAGGGTTGGAGAAATAAAATTAAAGAAAAGAGCTTGAAAGAAGAGTTTACCTATTAATCGGGTAACTCCATTGGGTTTGTAAAAAAAGGATTATTTGGATTGATTTTTGTCTAAATAGAGTCTTGTATGAGGAATTTTGGAATATTTATAATTTTATGGGTTTTATTATGTCCTAACCAATGAGGTTTTAGAGGTGTGAAGAAGAGGGATAGGTTGTGGCCTTTTATAGGGAAGGAAAAGGACTCACTTGGAATTTTTGAAAACAAGTTAGGTGTACACATGTTATTACATAAAAAAGTCATAAAAACAAAAGAAACCAATAACGAAAGTTTTATTTAAGATATATTTTTATAAAATGGGTGTTAAACAAGTGGATAGGTCATTTTCGCCCCAAATATTAATGTTTCGTCCCTAATTAATCATAATTTGACCTTAATCACTATAATTAATTTTAATCACTTTTACTAATATTTTTGGTTAAAAATTAACATGATATAATTATAAACTAAATATTATACTGATTGAAATGGTGTATTTAAATTTTATAAATTAAATTTATAGAAAAAAAAATATTCAAATTAATGTTAATACCACAGACAGAACGAAATAACGGGTTTTTAAAGTAGGAAAATAGTCAAAAGTTTTTAAAATTTTTAAATTAAATTTCTAATTAAAATTTATTATAATGAACTAAATTTCATTAAAATTTGTATAATTCATATAATGTGACATTAAAATAAATTTCAATTATAATTTAACAATAATAATTATTTAAACAAAAAGGATGTTATTAACTATAATGCATTATTTTTCACTATTCATTAAAAAATTAGTTTCTCAGAAAAATCCAAAAAATTCATGTGATAGAAACCCTATATTTTCATAAATTAAAATTATATAAAATTTGTGTAATAATTTAAAATTTATACAAATAGATGCCCAAATACCATAGTCATCTAGTGCCTTTGGAAACATGGAAGCATAAACACTGATACATAGGTGACATATATTATCGCCCACTAGGTTCTTCTTGACTAGAACCCTTATTAGACACATTAAACATTATATATATCTTCATAACATAGAGAATTAAAAATAAAATTGGTGAGCTAAAATGCTCAGTAATGGTAAATAAGGAAGATATGTAAGAATAATCATGAGCATACGGGTATGAGAACATGGCCATGAAAATAGAAGATCATACCCTATATATCAAGGATCATATACATGAATCATGGCATAAATATTTGAAATTAATAATACATGAATAATATTGAAATAAATTACCCAATACATTAAGTAATAATATAATAATTAAAAATGGAATTTTGTGAGACACATAAGCATATATAATATGATTTCAATTGTAGCTAAGGCATCACTGCCAGGAACATCTTAGTAGCATTGGTTCACTCCCCATACCAACATGGTAGTCACGTTTCTATACCATGACCATATTAGCATCATTATTTCACTCCTCATACCATATTGGAAGTCATTTGTTTACTCTCAAGGCCATCTTAGTAGTCAAGGTTCTCCCCCAAGACCATCTTTGTCAATCTCATGAGATATAAATATTTTCCCAATGCATTGGATGGAGATATACATTCCAACCATCTCAAAATTAAATAATACCTACATCTTCCACATGATCATAAATAATATAATCATGACACATCAAATTAAATGGGTATTATAAACATGTGATCATATCATAACCAGTGGAAAAAAAATTTTCATAATAATTTCATCATAAACATAACCTATGAAAAGAAGTGGGTTTCAAAATCATTTAATCCATGAAAGATAAATGGGTTTCACAAACATCATTACATCAAAACATAATCCATTTAGGGAAAAAATATGAATGGAAACATTGAATAATTTCTCCAAAATGCATGAGTAACACCAATAGATGTTATATTATATTGAAAAATAAGTTTTAATGATCTTTTAAAAACACTTCTTAATGAAAATATCATATCTATGTTGAAAATTTGTTTATAAAACATAAATCCTTTTTGAAAAGATTTTTCTTTGAAAATATATTTGAAAACATATAAAGTATGTTTTTAAAATCATAGAAAAAAATGAACTTTTTTCGTTGAAAATGGTCTTTAAAGATCTTTTGATAATATTTTTGAAAACATGGTTTTTGAATATAATATATTTTCAACCAGAGGTATACACATTCAGGTTTTACATTAAAATATTATATTAAGTACAAAAAAGGTTAAAAAAGGTACTAATATATGATGATATCTTGAATAAACATAGTATAATAAAATTCATGTGTTTTCTTGAGATATTGATTATAATATTTCATTAAATGAATCATAATCATAAACAATATTGAAAAGCGATGAGATTGTTTCAATAGAATATTATCACATGGTAACATGGGATCATAATATACATATACGAAAAGTAAAATACATGAAGCTTAAAATATCATGAAAAAGGTATATTCATGATATAACATGTCTAATTAAAGTATATACAACTCAAAAAATGTAGTTGTATAACAAAACATGGGTCTCAAAGAATGAAAATTGAGACAAAACATTTTTATCGATTTGGTTACATTTGAAACATAAACCCCATGAAATAAATATAATAAAATGGATATGTGAATACCCATAAATTTAATTATAAGATACATATAATACATTCATTGACACTACACACACCACAAAAAAGTAATGTGTGGTGAATAAAGCATGCGTCTCGTGGAAATTAAAGGTGAGATGAAATCCCCTTACCTTGGGTCTCGATTCTAATCGTAATAATTGAAACCACTGGTGTATTAAATATAAATTTATTATAAATTTTTTAAAGAACAATTTAATTATAAATAAATTCATATATGATTTTATTATGACCTTGTATTAACCAATTGTTAACCATCCTTTGTTAAGGATTCACTTGAGATAAAATTCTATTTGTTCATTGCATATGTCTCAATTTGTTATATCTTTAGTACTAATACTTATATCATTATTATATAATGAAAAAAATAATACAAATAAAATTTATATTCATTTTATTTTTATTATAATAATCTGTATAATATAGAATTATGAATTTGAATACAGTGTTCATGGTGATGGTAAGTCATTTGTATGAATGAACACTTTTTCTATTTTTATTTTTATACTGCAAGAAAGAAATAAAATGACATGTATGCGTATATGTATATAATATCATTATAGTTTAATTATAATTATATATATATATATATATGATAATTTTACTAAACCAATCCTTAATTCATTATATGCAGTGTTTGAACGGATCACATCGTTTTGAGGGGGTGGTAGTCAACACTTCCTCAAACGAAATTATCATATTTACAAAAAATAGAAAGTAAACAAATATGCGATGTAAAAGGAATAAATAAACATAAAGACATAATAAATATAATATCTAACATATATGAATATATTTTTAATATTAATTTCCACTATGATAGGGGGTAAAGGAAAAAATGAACAGTGATCATTTAGTGAGGCGGTGGTTCATCGTACAAATAAATAGTATATTTATTACCCATTAGATGGAGGTGTGTGTGAATGTAGGCTGAAACCTTAACATAAAAAAATAATAGTATATTTTGGATACTGGGGTTTTTATAAAATCATGGAAAAAATATATTGGAGTGGTGGAGAAGGAAGATAAAGGGAATGATCTTGAGAGAAGGTGTTACCTATTAATCGGTTAAAGCATTTTGGTTTGGGATAAAAGAATTCCTTTGAAGAATTTATGCTCAAAGGGAAGCTTGAAGGGGGAATTTAGGGATTTTGGTAAATGTATTGGGGATATCTTGTCCAAACATAAGTGTTCTGAGATGTGTGAAGAAGAGGGAGAGGTGGTGTCCTTTTATATGGAAGGGAAAGGACTCAGTTGGTGTTTTTTAAAACAAGTTAGGTATACCCACGTTTGTACTTAAAAAGTTATAAAAACAAACCAAACTCTATAATGGATGTATTATGGAATACTAAATTCCATATAATGGGTTTTTACAAGTTTATAGGTCGTTTTGGATCTAAACATTAAGGTTTAGTCCTTAGTTAAGCTTAATTTAACCATAATCAATGTAATTAATTTTAATTACTTTCATTAATAGTTTTGGTCAAAAACTAAGTTGAACTTATTATAGATTATAAATTATTATGATTTCAAATATTGAATAAATTTTTTCAAATTACAAACGCTTAAGTGGGAATAATTAATTTAAAATTAATCTCGTAGTAGGGTCGACAATGTGAGTTTTTAAAGTAAAAATGATCAAAAGTTTTCTATGTTTTTATATCCAATTTCAATGTGAATTTTTTTCAAATTACATAAATTAGACGAATTGATAAAAACGTAATCTAATTAAAATTTTAAACTAATTTAAAATATAATTTGACCATATAAATAAATTATATGAAAATGCATTTTTTTAATTAATATCTGGTATTTTTAACTATTCATCAAAAAATGATGTTTCTTAGAAAAATATCAAAAATTCACCCTATACTAACTTAAAAATTCTAAATTACAAAATAAATTTCATTTTATAAAATTCAATTTATAAATCTTGCTAAAATTGATTTTATTTTTTCCACAAAAGGGCATGAAAATTAGTTTATTTGAGAAAATATTTTTTTAAACATATAAGGACTTTACCAAAAATTATATATTTTGTTATCAATATGTTTTATTTATATAAAATTATTAAAAAAATTATTTGAAAAGTAGTTATTACTATTCATATAAATAATTTTAACGACTATGTTATAATAATCTTGTTTAAATAATTATAACAATAAAATGATGTTTTGTAAAAATAATGATATTGCATGTAATGTATGCCAATTCAGTGTTATGTGTAAAATGTAAGAAACTAGATCTTATTTTCTGGTATGTTTTCCTTTCCTGGTCATTTTTTAGGAAAACATGAGTTTTTGGAAATTTCTGGAGTACACGTTGTGTACTTATAAGTACACACCGTTTATATAGTTGTCGCGGGTAACCGTGTATTAGTAATGTAACGACAGAGTACATGGATGTGTGTGGTGACCTGGAGACCGCCTAATATAGGGGATGGTTAAGGCATGTACATGCCATGTAATTCTAAAGTACACACTGTGTACATTCTTTTTATTTCATTAAACAGACATGGGTCGCGTATAATCGGCAAAAACACCATCTTCCTCACCTGTCTCATCTAGGAGTGACCGAGTATGACATATCTTCTCTAAGCCCCCCAACTCTTCATCTATTCTCCGAATAGAACTCCATAGATTGCATTGGAATCGCGTCGGTGAGTTATCTCTTTTTCTATAACACCATCTCCTCATTTCTCATCTTTCAACAGTTATCCTCATTTGATCTTTTTAAGCTTTTTTGTAGATATACAGTGTTCTATAGAGATTCAAGGCCTAAGTTTCACGTATATCGATCTCCCAATGCTGAGATAGGTGGTTTGTGCCTTTCCAATGATATTCTTTGAGTTATATATGAAAAAGTGCCCAATACCCTTGTCCGGGATTTTGCGTGTTTATGGTTTTAGCCCTTTTATTATCCTGGTATGCCTAGTTTTATTGGATGGAGGTTAATTGTTGAGAATTTAGGTATCTTTTCTAATCTATGGATGTTTTTTGCATGTTTTATTGTTTTGACCGTTTGGTCTAGATTTTCCTGTTAGGTTGCAGCATTGCTTTCCATGCATAGTATTGTTAGGGTGGAGTGATTACTATCTGACGTGTTGTTATGCTATAAACATTAGCCAAGTATTTCATGAGGTTTACTTTGGCTTCCATGTATTGTTTATGAGTGATTTAATTACATAGGGTCATGAGAACCTAGTGTAGTATACCATAGGAAGAATGGACATTGAGGGATTCTCCAAAGTGTCTGTTTTACTTTCACATTCTGAGACCATAGGGGGGTGGACGTAAGTGCTCCCTCAGAGTGTCTATAGTTCCTTGATGTGTAGGGGGAATTATACTTTGAGGGGTTCCCCAGAGCACATTTTAGTTACCGATACGATACTATAGGGGAATTGATAGTGAGTTCTTCCTCATAGAGTCTTTAGAAAAGCTGAACCAGAGGTGTTAGAATTTGTGCGCTTCCCAGAGGGTTCCTTGTGTCTTCTTTGTTGAACCAGAGGGGATAGGCTGTGATTACTTCCCAGAGGGTTAATTAGTTCCCTTTAGATGATTTCTTGATATATGAAACTGAATGCATTGAAACTGTAGGATTGTTTACTTGTGAGTACTTTCTTTTTTACTGCTTCTTTTTTCTTATTTTTTACCACATATATTCACTAACTATTAGGAAAAGATCTTGGGATGGTTGCCTAATGGGATTAGTCTCACACGCTATTTGGCCCATTCTTTTGGGCCCAAACAGATTATATTGTTGTAGGTCTAGATATGGGCAAGTGCCCTTCTACTTCAGGTACTTGTCTGCTTTGGATCTGGAGAGCATTGGACCAAGATGAGGCTTGCGATGCTGAGGAGTTATTTACTTGTTTTCCTGTAATTTTGTTTAGTATTTTATTTCAGCATTGTGATGTGTTTTCCTACTTTCTTAAACATATGCATCATGCATCATTATATATGTGGTCCAGCTATTTCTTTCTTTCTTTATTCTACTATTTACTGTTGTATGGTATTATTATTGCTACCACTATAGCTATTTACTTTACTTTTTCTGTGTTACTCTGCCAATGAGGACATAGTTTCCAAACTATCACACCCAATGCCCTCACTGCTAGTCACCAGCCTCTGGAATTCCGAGAAATGTTCTTGAGGCTATGTGACCCACCGGGTACAGGGAGACTCTGGGCGGCTTCCGGAACTGGGATGGTACAAAGTGGTATCAGAGGAATTCTTTTCTTCTTGAATTACTATTTGGTGCCTATATCCAGGGATATGATAGAATAGGTACATGGTAATTAGTTGTACCTGGGAGTAGCAAACTCGTGTACAGGGAAAAGCTAATTAACCTCATATTTCAATTTTTCCGATTTTGCAATTATTACAGTTGATTTGATTTCACCATTGGTTGATTCACATGTTTTATGCAGTTATTGTTAATGTTATTGAGGTTCTATTTCTATTTCAACCCTATGAGATGAGGGTATTCCATCTCATGAATCATATAGTCACTTGATAGAAATCACATGTCATGCATTCTTGCCATGTCATTTAGGTTGCATTAGGAATTGCATGTTTTTTTGATAGAGGTTGTGTTAGATATGCATGTTGTTGTGATAAATGCCTTGATAAAATACTTGTTGTTTGATAGGGTGTTAAATTGTGTTAGTTTTTTCTTGAATTAATGCCAAACATTGGTTCTTGAGGTGTTATAGGGCCTTATGGATCATAATTTGGTTGATCATTATCTATTATCTTTGTATATGACATGTATAAGATTCCAATCTTTGATTCGTGGGGAGTATGGGCCCTCACGGATCGGAAGTTGGCACTTTAATATTTTTTTAGTGTTTTTCTGGTCTCCGGAGTAGTCTTTAAGGCTTACTATCTAGAAACCCCAGAATACATGACATGTAATGATGAATACATTCCACGTGTTCTTCTATTCAGGAAGAAACTATTTTTCTTAAGTACACGCCGTGTACTATATGTACACGCCGTGTAGTCTCTAACCGTGTCGTTGGCTATGTGGGTAGATACATAGGGTTTGGAAGAGCTTGGTGGGACACATCATGTATCGGACGTACACGCCGTGTGTTTAGACCATGTTTCCACCCATGTGACTAATGACACCGATAGATAGAAACTTAAGTTTTTTACGCCGTGTCAAGCTTGAACACGCCGTGTAGTGAACCCATGTATCCGGTCATTTAACGAACAACACTTGTCAGTGAATTTATTCTAGTACACACTGTGTCCATCTGGAACACACCGTGTAGTGTCAGCCGTGTAACTATCCATGTAACTAACAATATGTACGGGTTGGTGAAGTTTATCTTGTACACATTGTGTCTGGCACTAACACGCCATGTAGTCTCATTCTAAGGATAATTGTGTGTCTTATCCATGTAAGGTAAGTCATGCAGGGGAATAGGATTCAAGTACATGTCTTATGTTAGTACAACACTTCGTGTGTTAGGACTGTTACATGACTTGTGTTGGGGGAAGTACACTCCCTTGTGATGGATTAAGGGAATACGTCGTGTAGTAATCATACACGGTGTGTATCCATGTTTTGAAAAACATGAATGTTTTCTTTCCTCTATTTCCTTCTTGCGCTTATATTTTTCATTCCTTGATAATCTTGATCAAAGATTTTCACTTTACCTTGAAAAGTCATGCCACTGAGATGACCTCTAATTGTGCACCAGTTACAGGGAAATGATCAGACACAGGACATGGCTGATCAAGGTCTTTCAGAAGATCCTCCAGTTGTGCTAGTCTTGGTACCATACGTCTTTCTGTACATAGGAGCTATTGCATAGTTTTGAGAGGTATTTTTTAGGTTCATTAAAACCTTCCATGGAGTATTGAATCCGGACTCACCTATAGAAGACTTGACATAGGTTTTCCAGCATCAGAAACCTCACACTTTCTCAGGGGAGGGAGGACCTTATGCTGCATAGTCATGGTTAGAAGCCATGTTTTCTATATTCGATCATCTGAAGATGCCTCAAGAGAGGAGGGTGTATCTCGCTATGTATATGCTTCGGGATTCCACCAAAATATGGTGGGATGTGATCTCACAGGAGGGACACCAACAGGTTATGGCATGGGATGAGTTCCAGTGCGCCTTCTATGACTACTTCTATCTGGAGACATTATGGGCCGATTGATCCTCGGAGTTCATGAGTCTGGAGTATGGTACTCTTTCAGTTATAGATTATTCTTATCTCTTCACAGAGTTGTAGTGCTTCACACCTATTCCAGGAGGTGATCAGTTATTCATGGAAAGGATGTTTTAGGATGGTTTGAGGCATGACATCCGATCATAGGTGAACATATTCATGTTGACTTCCATCACATCTATAGTCAACCAGGTGTTGATCATTGAGCGCAAAATGATGGATTCTGGAGTTGTGATCTAGGGAGGATCAACATCTAGAGTTGGTAACTTTCCTACTGATGGCAGGAAGCGTCGTAGGGAGACTATGTGTAGATATCCAAGGAGGTCGGACACTTTTTTGGTATCTAGGTGGTGTGCTACCAGTGTGGGAAGAATGGGAATACGAGACCAAATTTTTTGAGAGACCCTATGGAGTGACAATCTTGCGGAAAGATTGGTCATCTTCAGTGCTTATGTTAAATATTATCACTAGAATCTCGTGATAAGGGTTCTTCTATAACTCCCTGTTCATGAGAAGCACCAACAATCTCTCCTTAGTATGGCAACTAGAGTTCTTCCAATCATTCAGGTCGAGGTGGAGGTCATGGTTGTGGTAGACAGTCTCTAGGTTTTCAGCGACAATAGGGTGGACCAGATCAGGGTGGTCAGGTAGGGTCACAGAGCCGTGGTACATGCCAGACCTTTTCTATGGAGCAGACCCAGTCAGAGCAAGATCCTGGACCTCTACAGTTCGAGTTACAATCCTAGTTTCCTAAATTTAAGCTTCTACTCTTTTCAATACAGGGGATTCCCATAGCTTTGTATTATTTGTTGTTGTGGAGAGCCTTTAGCTCTGTATCTTTTCTTTTGATAATGTCTTGACATTAGAAACTCTGTTGAGGAAAAGAACGAATAGTGTATGTAATTTCAAGGAGTTACCTCTTGATTTTGGTGTGTGTCACTTCTTAGGGGACCTCTATATCTTAGAGATGACATGCTATGATGTTATTCTTATAATGGAATGGTTGGTTCCATTCCAAGAAGTTGTTGATTTCTATCACCACAGAGTGAGTTTCACAACACCAGAAGGAGGATTTTTTCTTCTTAAGGTTGAATGGGATGTACAGGTCAGCAGAGCAGGACCCGAGCATCATGGGTTGGGAGGAGTTACAGCTCATATGGATAGTCTATATTTGGATGACCATGGGACTTCATAGATGGACTTCCCTCTAGTGGTGAATTGTTTCAGGGATGTCTTTCCAGAGGACTTTTCAGGTTTTCCTCTATATAAAGTGGTATACTTTTCTATTGATCTTGTGCCATCGGCGGAACTGGTGTCCATTCCTCCTTATAGGATAGATACACCTGAGTTACAGGAGCTCAAGAAGCAGTTAGAGGAGTTACAGGAAAAGGGTTTCATCTTACCCAGTACTTCTCCTTGGGCTTCCCCTGTCCTGTTTGCGAATTAGGTGGATGGTACACTCTGACTTTGTGTTGATTATCAGAATTTGAACCAGTTGACGGTCAAGAACCGATATCCATTGTCGAGGATTGAAGATCAATTTGATCAGCTTAGAGGATACCGGTGTTCTTGAAGATTGACATGAGATCCGGTTATCATCAATTTCATTTTAGACCATCTGATATACCTCTTACAGCCTTATAAAGCAGGAATGGTCTATACGAGTATGTGGTTATGTCGTTCAGTCTCACGAACACACCTGCAATTTTTATAGCACTGATAAACCGAGTGTTCCATTCATACTTGGATTCTTTTTTGGTGGTCTTCATGGATGA
Source organism: Viscum album (assembly GCA_963277665.1). Taxonomy (NCBI): domain Eukaryota; kingdom Viridiplantae; phylum Streptophyta; class Magnoliopsida; order Santalales; family Viscaceae; genus Viscum; species Viscum album. The sequence continues at coordinate 152,960,154 of OY728156.1, read as the reverse complement.
TGTCTTTGTGTACTCTCACACTCGACATGACCATGCTACACATATTGATATCGTTTTGAGTACACTGAGAGAGCATCAGTAATATTCTAAGCTCTCAAAATTCCATTTTTGGATGGAAAAAATTCACTTCTTGGGTCATGTTATCACAGAGACAAGAGTGTCAGTGGACCAAGATAAAGTGAGGGAAGTAGTTTCCTGGGATTATCCGAAGAATGTCTTTGAGGTACGAAGATTTCTAGGTCTGGCTGGATACTACAGGCATTTTATACATGACTTTTCACGCTTAGCAGCACCACTGATGGTCCTGACTAAGAAGGGTGTGAAGTACCTGTGGTCAGATTCTTGTGAGTCAGACCTTCAGGTGCTGAAAGGGAGGTTGACTTTAGCACCGATACTAATTTTTCTAGATCCAGGAAAGAGCTACACTGTGTGTTGTGATGCTGTAGGTATTGAGCTGGGGGCAGTTCTTATGCAAGTAGAAATAGTCCTTATGTATGGATGTCAGCATTTGAGGGTACATGAGAGAAATTACCCAATGTATGATCTTGAGTTGGCCCTAGTTTTTAATTCTTTACAATGTTGGAGACATTATCTCTTGGGAGTAAATTTTGTGGTTTTCACCAACCAAAAATGTCACAATTATATCTTCACTTAGCATAACCTGAATTTGAGATAGTAAAGGTTCATTAAATACCTTCAGTCATTTGACTTTGAGCTTGCCTATATGCTTGGGAAAGGCAACACAGTGGAAGATGCACTGAGCAGGATGACTCAGATATAGGTAGTTCAAGAGGACAATAGTGAGTGTAAGCTTGTGTCTCTGTTCTCTAAGATTCATTTGTAAGTGCACGATAGACAGGGGAAGACGTTTCTTTTGTCTATAGTTGTTATCTCTAATCTTCTTAATAGAGTGAGAATGAGGAAACTATCATATTTTGAAGGCCCAGTCCTACAGGAGAGAGTGTCATGAGAGGACCCTATTCCTGGATGGACCATAGGCAAGGATGAGATCTTTCATTTTCATGGACGTGTATGGGTGTTAGAAGACATAAGTGGGGAACTGATGCAGGACTTTAATTCCTCAGTTTGGACAGTTTATCCTGGTGTGACCAAGATTTATCGTGATCTAGACCGTCAGTATTGGTGGCCAGGTATGAAGAGAGATGTTTCTGGGTTTTTTCATGAGGTGTTCCACCAGTCTCCAAGTGAAAGCAGAGCATCAGCGACCAGTAGTGATTTTGCAGTAGGTACCCATTCTTGAGTGGAAGTGGAATGATTTCAAGATGGATTTCATGAGAGGTTTTCCGAGATCACCTCGAAGAAATAATACTATATGGGTTGTCATTGACAGACTGACGATGGTTTCTCACTTCTTACCGATCAAGCAGTCCTTAAATATTGATGATCTAGGATAAATGTACATCCAAGAGATTATAAACTTGCATGGGGTTCCACACTCTATTGTTTCAGATAGGGACACATGTTTTACCTCTCAGTTCTATAAGGGACTTTAGAAGGCTTTGGTTACACATGAACTTTTGAGTAAAACCTACCATCCCAAGACAGATGGCCAGTCCAAGCTTACGATTCAAGTGCTTGAGGACATGCTTCAAACAAGAATCCTATATTTTTGAGGTTCTTGGGAGAATCAAATACCTCATGTAGATTTGGCCTACAATTATAGTTTTGAAGCAACTATTCATATGACAACTTGTGAGGTTTTGTACGGTAGGTCATACCTATCACACTAATGCTGGTTGGAGGCAGGAGAGGTAGCTATGCTGGGACCTCGTATTGTCCAAGAGACGATAGAGCAGATAGAGTTGATTCAAAAGAGGATGGCTACTGCACAGTCTCGACCGAAGTATTATATTGATCGACGGAGATGACCTCTGGAGTTCAATGTCGGAGATCAGATTTTCTTACGTGTCACACCAAGGTTGGAACACGAGAGGATTTGGAGACAGGGTAAGATTTTTCCGAGGTATGTCGGGCCATTTGAGGTTTTGGAAAGGGCCAGTCTGGTTGCATATCGGTTTTAATTACCTCAGAGGTACCGGGATATGCACGACGTCTTTCATGTTTCTCAGCTTCGACATTACTTCTCAGACCCATCTCATATTTTTCAACCTAGAGATGTTGAGTTAGAGGTGGATTCCTCGTTCAAGGAGCATCCTATCCAGATTATTGATCGTAGTGAGAAGGTTCTCCGTGGCCGGTTTGTTCCTCTGGTACAAGTGCTATGGCAGCATGGGCGAGTATATGATGAGACTTGGGAGAGGGAGGTCGATGTACGATCACAGTGGCCGGAGCTGTTTGAGGATTCTTCTTCTACGCCACATTTATAGGGAAATTCGGGGATGGATTTCTTTAATGGGGGAAGTTTTTAAGAACCCAAATCTTCTTTTCATGTATGTTTTCCTTTCCTGGTCATTTTTGAGGAAAATACAGGTTTCTTGGAAATTTCAGGAGTACACACCGTGTTCTTATAAGTATACATCGTGTACTCGATTGTCGTGGGTGACCGTGTACTGGCCGTGTAACAGCTGAGTACATGGCCGTGGGTGGTGAACTGGAGACCGCCTAATGCAGGGGCCGGTTAAGGCAAGTACACGTTGTGTACTTCTAAAGTACACGTCGTGTAATTTATTTTTATTTCATTAAACAGACTGGGGTTGCGTCTAATTGAAAAAACACCTTCTTCTTCGCCCGTCATCTCCAGGAGCGACTGAGGCTAACGGATATTCTCCAATCCCCAACTCTTCATCCGTTCTCCAAATTAAACTTCATTTATTTCATTGGAATCATGTTGGTGAGTTCTCTCTTCTTCTACAACACCATCTTCTGATTTCTCCTCTTTCAAGAGTTATACTTAGTTGAGTGTTTTAAGAATTTTTGTAGATCTATAGCATTCTACGGCAATTCAAGCCCTGAGGTTCACGTATATTGATCTCCCAATTCCAAGTTAGGTGGTTTGAACCTTTCCATTTATTGTATTTGAGTTATATGTGAAAACGTACCCAATACCCTTGTTCAGGGTATTGTGTGTTTATGGTTTTAGCCCTTTTATTCACTTGTTATGCCTAGTTTGATTGGATAGAGGTTAATTGTTTATAATAGGGTTATCTTTGATAAGATATGGATTTTTTTCTCATGTTTTCTTGTTTTGACAATTTGGTATAGCTTTGCTTGTTAAGCTGCTACTTTTCTTTCCATGCCTAGTATTTTTAGGGTGGAGTGATTACTATCTAACATGTTGTTATGCTGTAAAATGTTATCCAAGTAGTTATTGAGGTTTAATTTGGATTCCAATTATCATTTGTGAATGGTTGACTTACCCAGGGTCGTGAGAACCTGGTGTAGTAGACCATTGAGAGAATGGACGTTTAGGGCTTCTCCAGAGTGTCTGTTTTACTTTTACATTGCGAGACTATAGGGAGTATGGACGTAAGTGCTCCCTAAAAGTGTATGTAGTTCCTCGATGAGGTCCACCAGGGGAATTGGATGTTCAGTGCTTCCCCAGAGTTCCTTTTAGTTACCGATACGATACTATATGGGGAATTAAAGGTAAGTACTTCCGAACAAAGTATTTTCTAAAGCTGGACCAAATAGGTTATACTATGTGCGCTTCCCAGAGAGTTTCTTGTGTTTTCTTGGTTGAACTAGAGGGGATAGGCTGTGAGTGCATCCCAGAGGGTTACTTGTTTCTATCTAGCTACTTTCTTGATATATGAAAATGAATGCATTGAAATTGTAGGATTGTTTACTTGTGAGTACTTCTTTGTTTACTGATTGTTTTTTATTATTGACTTCTATATATATTCATTGACTGTTAGGAATAGATCTTGGGGTGGTTGCATATTGAGATTAGTCTCACACCCTATTTGGGCCATGCTTTTGGGCCCAAACCCATTATATTTTTTCTGGTCGTGATAAGGGAAAGTTCCATTCTACTTTAGGTACATGACTGCTTTGGAGGTGGAGAGCATGGGACCAAGCTGAGGCTTGCGATGCTGAGGAGTTTTTTACTTGTTTTCCTGTACTTTTTTTAGTACTGTATTTCAGCATTGTGATGTGTTTGGATTCTTTCTTAGACATATGTATCATGCATCATTATATTTGTGCTCCAGCAAATAATTACTTTCAGTATTCCACTGTTTACTGTTGTATAGTATTATTACTACTTTTATTATTGCTATTTGTTTTACTTCCTCTATGTTACTCTGCCAATGAGGGAATAGATTCCCCACTATCACACCCAAGGCCCTCACTTCTTGTTGGAAACCTCTGGAATTTGGGGAAATGTGTTTGAGGCCATGTGACCCACCAATTACAGGGTGCCCCTGGGAGGATTCCGGAACTGGGATGTTACATAACATATGCCAAGTCAGTGTTGCATGTATCATTAACCAATTTGGTGTTTCATGTAACGTATGACGATTCAATGTTCTGTGTAATTTATGTAGAGTTGGTGTCGTGTAACATATTCCAAGTCAGTATCGTGTGAATGGAATGTTTGACTTATTGAATTACAATACATAAATAAAAATTAAATTTATTCTGAAAAAAGACGATAAAAACCAGGGGTTACATTTTACACCCCTTAAAATTAATTTCTCCTTAAAAATTTCTCACTCCACTAAGAACAAATGAGCATACTTTTGTTTTATCACATCCTTGAGTTCCCACATGTTTTCCTCTAACTAGGGATTTCTATAAAAAAAATATTGGCTATGTGAGTGGTCTTATTTCATATAACTTTCTATGTATGATCCAGAATCTAAAAAAAGATTATATTTATATAAAAGATCCTACACTAGTGGTATGACCTCTGAGTTTAGTACACGTGAATGGTTAGGTATGTACTTTCTCATAAGATATACATGTAACACAACATGGGCTTGAGAGAGATTTTAGAAAGTTCCAAGAGATAGGCTACCATCCCAATATGATCAAGAATCTCAAAGGGAAAAAAATACCTAGGGAATAGTTTACCATTATTTCTAAATCACATAATGTTCTTGTAGGGTGATATTTTTAGAAACAATTTTTCTGAAAATTAAAATTTTAGGTCATATTAGCAGTTATCAACATAACCTTTCTACCAACTTTGACCTACCTTGGTAGGATTCGGAATGGTTCTAACTTTCTCATCCATTACTTCAGTAATCTCAGGTTCCAATGTTTTTCATTCTCTTACCTCATCTTGGAATTTTGTATCTCTATAGTTCATCCCATAGAGGGATTCACACGGTTTTATCTAAATTCTTGAGTTAAATCTATTGTCGTAAGAAAACTCAACTAGAGGAAGGTGTTTTTTCCAACCAACATTTAAATATAGATAACAAGATCTCAAAATATCTTTTAGGGTTTTAATTATTCTTTTAGATAGACCATCCATCCGAGGATGACAAATAGTTTTGAAACACAATTATATATCGTTGCTTATTAAAGACTTCCCCAAAACATTGATTTAAACCTTAGATCCCAATCTTATATAATAGATTCAGGTACTCCATGTAGCCTTACAAATTCCTTAATGTATATCCTAGTAAGAAGATCCAGAGAGAAGTATTCTTTGATAGTGATGAAGTGTTTTGACTTATTAAGGAGATTGACTACCACCCATATAGTATTAAACCCTTTTGAGGTTTTGTGTAGTCAAATGACCAAATCCATAGTGATGTTATCCCATTTCCATTATGGAATGGGTAATGGATGAAATATACCCTTTTACTTTTTTCATTTAAACCTTAACTTGTTGGCATACCAAGAACTAAGATATAAACTCTGTAATATCTATCTTCATTCCATCTCACTAAAAGTATTCTCTCAATTCCCTATACATCGTCATACTTCCAAGATAAATAGATAATGAAGAACAATGAGATTACTTTAACATATCCTTCTTCAAATCTAGTATGGAAGGAAGTCATACATGGTTCATGAACCTTATCATTCTATCCTAATTAAGGTTAAAATCATAAATTCTTCTGACTTTCTATTGCAGATCTTCATCTTCCTTCTACATCTTTTTAATATTCACTTGGATAAAGGTGTGAGAATTTATTTAATAAATTAAATATTTTTCCCCTTCCTTTAGTATTTCTATATCTATCCTTTGCAAATAAAGAAATATTTGATCCTTTGTAATCCTCATCATGGATAAGAGAGCATGATTCTTCCAACTTAAAGCATCACCCACCTAGTTCGCTTTCCCAGGGTGGTAATGTATTGAGTAGTTATAATCCTTTATAAGATCAAACCATATTCTCTAGAGATTATTAAACTCTTTATATGTGAAAATATATTTCATAAATTTATGATCAGTATATATATCACACTTTTCTCGATAAATATAATACATCTAAATCATTAATAAAAATATTACCACTGCTAACTCCAAATCATGAGTTGGGTAATTTTACTCATGAATATTCAAATATCATAAGGCATAGGCTATAACCATGTTATTATGAATAATAATTCATCAAAATCACTTCTTGGATGAATCCATATAGATTAAAATCCCTTATCCACTACAAGTTAATTTTTGAATAGGTAATCTTATTATCATTTTCTTTAATTCTGTGAAATTTTCTTCACATTCATCTTTCTATAGGAACATGACACCCTTCCTAGTTAACATGGTCAAGGGATTATATGGTCATTATAAATTCTCCATATACCATTGATAATATCCATATAAACCAAGAAAGCTATGGATCTCGGTCACCATGGTAAGTCTAGTCCAGCTTTAACTAGCCTCTGTCTTTTATGGATCTATTATGATACCATCTCTTGAGATTAAGTGGCCTAAAAATGAATCCTTTTGCAGCCAAGATTCACACTTGTTAAATTTTTCATATATCTTCTATTTCTTTAGGATCTTTTGTACAATTATCAAGTGATCTAAATTTTATTTCTTTCTCTTTGAATAGATAATACTATCATATACAAAGACTACGAAAAAATGATTGAGGTAATCTCTAAAGACTATATTCATTAAATCAACAAAAATATAAGGGGAATTAGTAAGACCAAAAGGCATAACTATATATTCATAGTTTCCATAGCATTTAAAGAATGTCGTCTTGGGTGTATCCTATTTATTGACCCCCAATTATGATTTCTAGAACAATGGTCAATATTGGAAAAGTATTGACCTCTACAATGTTTATCAAACAGGTAATCAATAAGAGGGGGAGAATACTTATTCTTGATTCTGTCCTTGATCAAATCTCGATAATTAATGAAGAGTGTGATTTATTAATATTTACTTTTTCAAAAAAGAACTTGTACACCCCAAGGTGACATACTTGGCCGAATGAATCCCTTTTCAAGGTTTTCTTGGAGTTTCTTCTTCAATTCCTACAACTCAATCACATACATTCTATAAGGAGTCTTTGAAACTACTGTGGAATTAGGTGTGATTTCTAAGGAGAACTCAACTTAATGATTTTGTGTAAGGATGGGAAAATATTCCGGAAATACATCCAAAAAATCCCATACAATTGGAATATAAACTATGTCAATTTACTCCCCAACCATTTTAGATAAATGGCCCATTTTAATAAGAGTTAAGACTCATACAATATTTGTAATCTCTACAAGAATTTAATGCTTATCATATCATTAATGGATAATCATAAGAGGGTTTTAAATATCAAGAGTAACATCCCTTCATTGAAAATTGTTGTGGGATTTTTGTAGATAAATAAAATCCATTCTTATGATGACATCAAATTCTTCCCATGGAAGAATGGCATGATTTTCAGGATGCATATTCCCACAAACTTGAACCCGAGAGGAATCATAAACATTAGATGAAATCATCATACCATTATAAGTTTGCATTGCTAATTCCAAATCAAATTATTTGTGTGGAATCTTAATACCCTTATAAAATTCATTAGATAAAAAATTTGGTAGATATAGAATCAAATATGAAATTATTTGTTCTATAGTGGATGGTTAGTGTACCTTTCATCATGTTATTATTTAACCCCTCATCTGAAAAAGTGATTTCATGATATTTCCACTTGTCCCTTGGATTTAGAGGTTGCTGGCATTGATCATCATCACCATCCCTTGGGTTTGGGAATTGGTTAAAATAATTCCAATTCTCTTTACACATGTAGCATTAAATCGTGGTAGGTGAATTTTGTGATAGTTTTTCCCCATTCACAACATTAGCTAGATTATTCCCATCACATCAGCAATCAAATTCCCAATATCCTTCCCTTACACACTTAAAATATTTGTATACCCCTTAATGCAATTCTATCCATGATTCCTCGCACACATAGAGCATAAAGGAAGGCTCATATTCTTCTCTTCATGGTATATGTATTTTTCTTTAAACTCCATCTTCTTTTTCTTGTCAAACCCCCAAGACTGATATGTGAATCCAAGATCTATTTTTACCTTGATATAACATGGCACAATATATTCATAGATACGTAACTCTTTTATGGCCAATGGCCTTTTGAGACTATTATTTAAGCCACTAAAGAACCTATCAACAATATTTTTTGGTTGGATGATAATTCCTGAAGTGTACCTTGAAAGTCTCATGAAATTAGACTCATAGTTACCAATAGACAAATCATTGATTTTCTTAAAATTGAGGAACTCTTTATCCATCTTATAATAAAGAATCCTAGGAAAGTACATATTGAAATATATGATCTTCAACTCGTCAAAATCAATGGATTCAATTTCATCTTAATTCCTCGGATTCTTAATTATTGTTTACCACTGGTCTTCATCACCTTCTAATTAATAGATATCCAAAATGACTTTCTCAAGCTCTAGAAATTAGAGAATAGAGAATATATTTTCAGTAGTACTGATCCATTTTTCATCAATAAGTGGATTAGAAGACCCTATGAAAGAAGGTGGACTTTTCTTCATGAAGGAATCAACAGAATGTTATTCCCTACTTTTCTCATTTTGAATTCAACCACGATTCATAGCTAGAGAAAGTTGTATAAGCATAGAAATGAGGTTTTTCATTTGAGATCCCATAGAATTATGTTTCTTAGGAGGAAAATATTTTTATTTTCCATCACAATCAGTATTAACATGGTTCCTTTGGGTTCCAGCTATTTACTGAAACTGTGTGAATAGAGTGAGAAATAGTTATCATATCGAGGAACCACATAATCATGAAAAGTCACTTATACAATGTCTAAATATTTACACATTCATTAATCTGTTACTCATTAGGTTTATACTAGTTTATTCAATGGAAACTAATATTTAAATATTTCATTATGTTTCATGAAGAGTTTGTGAATTTCCAAAACTTATCCCCTGGGAGTGTCAAACCAGGTGTGTAGTAAGACTTGTTTTAATGCACTATATTATCCTGAGTTAGACATGGAACATATTTTTAGAGTTATTAACCCTAGGTATATATATTCCTTATCTAAACCCACTTATAGTATCTAGATAGGGATATATTTCTAGGGAACCACTCGCTCTATCTTTTACCAAAATTCCAATAAATTTTCCAATACCTTTCCTTATCCTTAGAATTATCCTTAGACATGTCCTTAGGATCCTCACTAAGGTTTTATCATCCTATCTTACAAAGGTTCGCTAAAACATTACTATGATACCGACTATAAGTAACCTTAATTTTCATACATTAATATTACATAAATTTTGTAAAACACATAACAAATTATACAAATAGACACCCAAATACCATTCTAGTATAGTGTCTTTGGAAACATGGAAACATAAACACAGATAAATAAGTGAGATACATTATCACCCACTATGATCTTCTTTACTATCACCCTTATTAGAAAAATAAAACATAATACATATCGTTATAACTTGGGGAAGAAAACATAAAATGGGGTGAGCTAAAATTCTTAGCAGGGGTAAACAAGGGATATATGTAAAAATAATCATGATTATAAGGGTATGAGAACATGATCATGAAAATAGAATATCATACCCTATATATCGAAGATAATATACATGAATCATGGAATAAATATTGACAGTTCAAAAAACATGAATCATAAGGAAATAAAGGACATAATCTATGAAATCATAACATAGGAATAAAACATGGATTTTTTTCAGACACATAAGCATATATATTATGATTTCCACAATAGCCAATGAATCTCTACCAATACCATCTTAGTAGTATGAGATCACTCCCAATTCCATATTGGTAGTCATGGTTCACTCTCATGGTTATCTTAGTAGTATGAGTTCACTCCTCATTCCATATTAGTAGTCATAGTTCACTCCCATGGACATCTTAGTAGTCAAGTTTCACTCCAAATACCATCTTAGTCTATCTCATGACATATAAATCTTTACCCAATACATTGGATGGAGATATAGGTCCCAATCATCTCATGATAAAATCATACATAGATATTACAAAAGATCATAAATAATCATATCATAACCCATGAAATGAAATTGGTATTATAAAAAAGTAATCATTTCATAAATTTTGGAAAAATAGAGCTTTCATAATCATTTCTTTATAAACATAACCCATGAAAATAAGTAGGTTTTAGAAGCATATTACCCGTGAAAGAGAAACAAGTTTCATTAACATCATGACATCAAGGAATAATCCATTGAGTGAAAGAATTTAAATGGAAATAATGAACAATTTCCCTAAAAAGGCATGAGTAACACTGAATAATGTTATCTTATATGGGAAATAATTTTGAAATGTATTTTAAAAATATTTCTTGAGTAATATATACTTTCTGTTTTGAAAAAATCTTTTTAAAACATAAATCATTTTTGATGACAAAATTCTTTGAAAATTTCTTCCAAAAAATATAAATGAAGCATTGAAAACCATAAAATGTTTTAAAAATACTTTTTCCATCAAAATGGGCTTTAAATATCTTTTCAAAACATTTTTTAAAATATGGTTTTTGAATATAATAGATTTCTAATCGGAGAGAGAGATGGTCAGATTTTACACAAAAACATTATCTTAAGTACCAATGAGTGGAAAATGGTTCTAATACATGAGTATATCTGGAATAAACATATGATAATAATATTCATGAGTGTTCTTGAGATATGAATTATAATATTTCGTTAGTTTAATTATAATCATAAACAATATCAAAAAGTGATGAGATTGTTTCAATAAAATATTATCACTTGGTAACTTCAGATCACACACTCTATGTAAGAAAAGTAAATTAAATGAAGCTTAAAATATCATTAAAATAATTCAATTCAGGATATATAATTTCAAATTGAATTATATACACCTTGAAAGGAAATGTAGGTGTATAACAAAACATGTGTCTCAAAGAAGTTGGATTAAGACCAAACTATCTTACCAATTTTGTAACATTTAAAACATAAACCCCATGAAATAAATATCATAAAATGGATATTTCAATACCTAAAAAAGATGTATAATATACATATAATACATTCATGTTATTAAAAAACCCACAAAAAATGAATTGGTGGTGAATAAAGCACGTATCTCACAGAAATTAAAAGTGAGATGAAATCCGCTTACTTTGTGTCTTGATTATCATTGTAGTCATTAAAAAAAGTATAATAAATATAAATTTATTATAAATATTTTAAAAAACCTAATTATTTTATAAAATATCATATATGGTTTTATTACAACCTTATATTACCACCTTGTTAACTATCCTATGTTAAGGTTTCACTTCAGAAAATATTCTCTTTGTTCTTTGCATGTGTCTTAATTTCTTATATATTTGGTCCATATACTAGTATCATAATTAATGAATGTAGACCCTGATATAAATATAATTTATATTATTTATATGTTTATTATAAAAATATATATAATATAAAAGTAAAAAATGGAATATACTATTCATGGAGATGGTAAGTTGTACGTACGCATGAACGGTGTTTCCGTTTTTATTGTCCTATTGAAAGAAAGAAAGAAATTAAAAAATATGTATATTTTTATATAATATAAATACAGTAGCATTATAATGTTATATATATCATATAAGTTCACTAAACCCATTATTAATTCATTCTATGTCATGTGTGAATGAATCACAACTCTTTAAGGGGGCGGTAGTCCACACTTCCTCAAACGAAATTAAAGTATTTACACCAAATAGAATGTGAAAAGGATATGTGCAGTAAAAGGAATAAATAACCTTAAAGACATAATTAATATAATATATAAAATTTATAAATATATGTTCTATCATATTTTCCTCCATGAGAGGCAGTAAAGGAAACATGATCAATCATCGTTTAGTGTGGCGGTAGTTCTCCGTACATGTAAATAGTATGTTATTTACCCATTAGATTTGGGTGTGTGTAAGTGTGGAATGATAACCTAGAATAAAAAAATTTTATTTTTAAAATATTGGTTTTTTTTAAATCATGTAATAAATAGAGTGTGGGGTGGAGAAGGAAAATAAATGAAAGGAGCTTGAGAGAAGGTGTTGCCTCTTACTCGGGTAACTCCTTTTGGTTTGTGCCAAAAAAAGATTCCTTGGAAGAATTTCATCCCAAATGTATGATTTAAAGAGTAAGGAAATGAGTTTTGGAATTTTATTGTATAGATAGTTTCGAAACCTAAGTGGTTTGAGTGGTGTGAAGAATGGGGATAGGTGGTGGCTTTTTATAGGGAAGGGAAAGAACTCACTTTGTATTTTTGAAAACAAGATAGCTGTACAAACATTTTTACCTAAAAAAAGTCATAAAAAACAACCAAGCACAATAATTTAAGGTCCATGGACTAATATATTCCATATATTGTTTTTTGGACTAGTTTCCAAGTCATTTTAGGTCTTAAATATAAGGTTCAATCCTTAGTTAAGCTTAATTTTACCATAATTGATTTAATTTATTTTAATTACCTTCACTAATATTTTTGGTCAAAAAATAAATTGACTATATTAGACATTATAAATTATGATGATTAAAAATATGGAACCCTTTTTTTCAAATTTTAATCACATAATTGGCATAAATTAATATAAAATTATTCCCATAGTCAGGTCGAAAATATGGGTTTCTAAAGTGAAAATGATCACATGTTTGTTAAGTTTTTGTATTGAATTTTAAAGTGAAATTTGTTCCAATTAAAAATATTGGATTAATTGATAAAAATATAATCTAATTAAAATTTTAACCATAGTAAAATATAATTTGACCTTATAGATAAATTATATGAAAAATCTATTTTGAATTAAAATCCGGTATTTTCGCTATTCATCCAAACATTATGTTTCTCGAAAAAATCCCATAAATTCAACCTAAAATAATTAAAAAATTCCATATTAAAAAATTAATTTCATTTTATCTAATTCAATTTCTAAATGTGTCTAAAATTAATTTTAATTTCTTTCATTGAAGGACATGAAATGTAGTTTATTTGAGAAAATAATATTTTTAAACATATAAGGTATTTACAAAAATATCTATATTCTTATAAATATGTTTTATTTATATAAATAAATTAAAATATATTTTAAAATTAGTTATTGCTATTAATATAACTAATTTTAATAGATAGATAATAATTATCTCATTTAAATAATTGTAACAATAAAATGATGTTTCGTAGAAATATCAGCGTTGTTTATAACATACACCAAGTTGGTGTTGAATGTAATGTACACTAATTTGGTATTACATTTAACATACTCCGATTAGGTGTTTCATGTAATGTGTTCCGAGTTGATGTTCTATGTAACATACGATGATTCGGTGTCGTGTAGCATACACTAAGCTGATGTTGTGTGAGTGGAATGTTTTAATTAGTGCATTATAATACATAAATGAAAATTTAATTTACTCAAAAAAAGTCTATAAAAATTTAGGGTGTTACCCTTTATCATCTAAAAAAATCTCTCATAAGAATTTGACCAAACAAACTTTACACCTTTATTGGGTACCCTAGACATTAGTGTTGTCAGAATAGATAAGTCTTGGATGAAATGATGATAATAACATGCCAAACCCATAAAGCTATGAATATCGATGAAATTATTTGGCCAATACCATGATACCATGACTATAACCTTCTCTAGGTCTACTAAAATTCCAGCCACTAAGACGACATGACCTAAGAAGAACTCGTTATCAATCTTGAAACTACATTTAGACATCTTGGTTTAAAGATGATGTTATCTCAGTGTGCTCAAGATGATGTCATGATATGAGGATTGATCATCTCCTAAAAAGTATTATACTAATACGTTGTTGAAGAAAAAAACCAAAAACTAATCCCTAAAGGGATAAAATATCAAATTTATCAAGGACATGAATATCGCTAATTCATTCTTGAGACTGAACGGTATCATTATGTACTTTTATAAGCTATAAATACATCTTAAAGTAGTCTGAGGTATGTATAATGGTATCACTAACAACTGACGATACCAGGATCTCGATTAAATAATATAAAAGATATTGTAACCTCTAACCTGATAAAAAAGATGATTGATACATTGAATGGGGATATCGGTTCTTGACCTTCATCTCATTAAGTATCTGATAGTACACACATATGTGAAAAGTCTCATCATCCTTCTTGATGAAATGAAATGGATACACCTATGGAGATATACTATGTCACATGAAACCCTTGACTTCTAGATTCTCCTAATTAACATTCAAAGCATGAAGCAATACCGGTGTCATCCTATAAGGTAGGATAGAAACAAGCTCAGCTCCTGGCACCATCACTCTCATGAACTCAATTATCTGTTAGGATGGTATACTAGGTAATTATTTAATAAATACTAACTAAAAGTGGTCCACCACTATAGGAAAAGAATCTAGATACATTCCTCCATCTTCTGGAATAATTCCTACTATTTGATACATTAGAAAATCCAATCTACAGTGAATGGGTCTTGCACAGCTAGACAGAAGATCCCACTCACCCAGGTGAGTATAGCTGTCCCATAAGGAGATAGAAAGGTAATTATCCTCTAATAATAGTATATTTGAGCATGGTATAGAATAATATAATCATTGATAACCCATCATACAAACCATATTTCTCCAGAATGTCCCACCCATTCTTGGTTGGTTTACAAAGCATGTAAGCAGCAAGCTTCAACCTCCCATTTATAGGTTTCTCAAGATACTTAATGATTGTTTGGACTGACTCAATCCAGAACTCAACTTCTCTGGGGCCTCCCTCCCTAATTAATGTGGGTGGATTTTGTACCTATAACAATCTCGTAATTTTATACATCAATGGTATAGTGTGAAAAATATCACTTTCCATGGATCGAATTACCATCAAGGTTTTTTTGAAGCTGAATATCCTTACAATCCTAGGGAGCTAGAGGATGATCTAGTTTATCTATGTTATGAGGATGATGATTTTTGATCTCCAGATTCTGAATTTAAAGTTGATAGGTAGGCATTTTCTATAAAAAAACACACTCCTTATAACATTGAATAACATCAAGTTCAACCTCAACATGTGACAAAAATAGAGAACCATTGGATCTTTATATCCCTAAACTTACCTTAACAAAATAATTGGCATGAAAAATCAGTTCTTTCATATCATTTAATATATATAATTAGAATCTCATTTCACTATCCATATACGAAAATATATCACATGAAATATTATTTCCCTATATTGAACAAGGCGTGTCAATATATATATCCTTATGTGCCTATCATGGTGCATGTATACTCATATCATTCCATACGTGACCACGAGAAGAAATATCAATAACTATAACATAAAACAGCATGTGAATCACCCCTAATGAAATAACATAAAACCGTAACAAGTGAACACCCTAAATAATAATCTCATCCATGGTAACTTTGATTTTCCCTTGTTATGGGTCAGATAATCCCATGAACAAGTTCATGACCAACTCCCAACACATCCAAGTCTCATTTCTACAATTCCTAAATAGAAAATTAATGGAAAAGAAACCATGGCTCTGATAACACATTGTAACTTACCCAACCCAGTACTCCATAAAGTGACCAATATGGTTGGATACGTGACATCAGGCATGCCTCCCTATATGCTAGAGGCTCCCACCTAGTAGACAATGTCTACAGAACATAGTGGGGAGACTATACCATCTGATACAAAGGTATAATAAATCAAAAATAAAAAAATATTTGAGTAATGGAAATATTAGAAATGGAAAAACATATGATTGAAAGATAAATAATGAACTAGATAGAACAAATAATAATAAACCATGTAATGTAAAGATGAACGTAGTTAAATGACATGAAGAAAGACATAATAATAAAATTATATGTATACTCAAATAAACAAAAAAAAGTACCTCATTACTGAATTCCATGTTAGCCCCTTCTCTAAGATCTAACCAATCTAATAAGCTAAAAATCATTAACAAGGTACCTTGAAATTTTCCATAACAACATCTATTAAATATATCACAGTACTAAATGATATCCCATCAAGGGTGTGAGTACAACTCTATAGGTCAACACCACCATGTATAAATAAATCTAGTCTGAGAAATATAGTGCATTCAATAAATAGATGACTAGTGTTTTAAATTATTAAATTAATTCTTCACATGAAATAAACCTAATTACCCTCAAGATTTGGGGTGATACTCAGGGCTAGTACAACTTTCATCAGTTCCCTACCAGATATATAAATATAAATAGGGAAGGATACTGTTATAACAGGATGGATTGGACAATTAGTTGCTGATTCTATCACTATGGAGGAATCACACAAAACATAAAATTAAAAAATGGCCTCTACCTGTAGGATATCAATAATCTCACCCTCAGGTATCCATAGACTGTGCATCTAGTTCTCAGAGATTTGAAAATAATATACTTCATTCTCATACATCCAGTACTGGTGCACCTAGACTACTGGTGGTATGAAATCATGCACCTAGCCCTCATGCATCAATATAATCATGTGTCATATCTGGAAAACCACAACATGAATCACAACATCCCACCATTAGACATAAATCACATTAGTGTCACATAAACACAAATTCTATTAAAAAAAATCACAAGGCCAATAACACACATACTAGATAAATCATCAAAAGACATAACTATCAATTTATTAAATTATCATCAGTTTATCTAAATATATTTCATTATCTCATATTCCTAATTATCACTATAATTATATCAAACTTTTTCACCATGATCTTAGATTTGATTTCATTATCATTCTAATTAATAAATCTTTTCTAAAGTGATCCTATATCAAGAATCCAATTCAAAAAATGTGTTATGGGAATTAAAAAATTTATCTATAAAGATATAAATTTTTCAAATTTATCATAGGGATCTAATGTCAATATTACTAAGTCTCAGTATGGTTCACATATAGCACACCATTCTGGTGGTTTCAAGTCTCATTATTTATGCCTTTGACCCAACAGAATCCAATGAACATACTAATAGAAAGGAAGTTTTAACCAATATGGATTATCAAATTTATTAGGTCACACGCATGGAATACCAGTGGGATTTCACAAATTTTATATACCATGGATAACTAAATGTGACAAAAGGGATAAGTTTTTGATCACCCACATTTATCCCATGATCAAAGCAAAACCCTCTATTGGGAACACCCATAAAGAAACAAAGGTTAATGAGATCAAAAATAAAACCTAGATTAAAAAACATCAATATCATCATCTTGATTCAATGAGTAAATGAATATCACACCATCATAATAGAGTATATAAGAAGAAAGTAAAAAACCAAATCGAAGGAACTCGTGAGAGATCAATAGCTAGAATGAGATGTTAGGGAGATAAGGAATCACCCAAGAATATCTCAAAGTCTCCCTAGGGTTCAAGATAAAATAATACACCATGAATTGAAAATAAATCATAAGTAAAACATGGATTGGACCTTTTATCCCAAAATATCCAGTACGTGAACCCATTTCACATCATGAATTTAACAAATAATGATATACACTGAGAAAACAAATCTCTCAAGTATTAATTAAAACTGATAGTCTATTTTTAGGATGTGAACCATTTTTGTGGTGTGTAAATATTTCACACTCTAAACCAGTTCATAACATCATTTTGGAAACTGGTTGACGCTATGTACCTTATTCATGACATGAATGTTTCAGATAGATAAATCACAACCCGGTTTTTTTTAGAAAACCCTAAACCACCATTGAAGCATTTCAAACACATGGAGAACCCTTGAAATCCTTTGACACATTTATACCTAGACTCCAATGATTCAAACAAGAAGATATCCCCAAAATTTAGATCATTTTCTAATAAAGTCTCTCCATTACCAAAAGAAACTTGACCACTACATTTTAAAAGAAGAAACACCCAACCATAAAATGTTTAATTAAAAACTAAAATATGGACATTTATTGAAAATTTGGGGTCTTATATATAAAAACTTATGGTATTCATTTAAAGAAGGTTATAACAATGTGATCTCCTCCACTGGTTATTTAGGTATATTCTAATGATTCTTTTTATCCTATATCCATTAATACTAAATAGGTTTTATTATCATTTTGTAATAATCACAACACAAAATTGATAAACATCAGTGACCATAAATGAACCTTCCCATCTAGTTTTATGATTACATATAATTTGAATGATTCTATATTTTTAATGAAACACTTAGTATCTAGGCTGGAATTCTATTTATTCAGTCAATATGTCCTAATACACTCATAATAATTCCATTAATTTTTTTTATTTTTTATAAGATCCCATAATCATTTATTCTATCTCTGGTAGATAGAATATTTTATCTTTTATCAATTTACCCATGTCCATATCCACTCTTTTAACTGCCTAATATGACTTTTGTTGTAGTTTTAATGGGAGATGGTATCTTTTCTTATACATAAATCGGTATGGAATTATTTCTATGGGTGTCTTAATGGTGGTTATTTAAGCCCATAATTTGTCTTAAAACCCATGGATCTTGTAATTTTTTTTTGAGATTGGTAGAGTTATATAAGATTACCTTGACTTATCTATTTTATAATTCATCTTTTTTATTACTTCGTGAATAGTATAAACTGGATGTATTTTTATTTACTCCACATTTTTATATAAAAGACTATATACTCTTATTTTAAACATCTTCCCTTGATCACTGATTTTGGATCTTGGAATTAAAAATATACAAAAGATATTAATCCTGAAATATTCACACAAAACATTATCCTCCTCGGATTCAGTGGCCTTTTCTTCCACCCATTTAAGAACATAATAAACATAAATATATAAGAAATTTATATTTAAATTTTCATAGGTCCCATAAAATATACTTACCAAACATTAAAATTTTCATTAATAAAAATGGGTTTTTGAGGAATTTCATTCTTTCCAAAAATGTTCCCATAATGAGGATATTTTAAACAATTTTTAACAAAATTCATATGCATCTCTAAAAAATGTTGTCAAATAAATTATATTTTATTGAAACCTCCTTGATTTTATTTGAGTTCGAGAGTAGAATCCAAAATATGATGTTTAAATACCCAATATCATATACAATTTCACTTTTATGAATGTATCTTCATATTAAGTGATCATTTTAAATTTTCTAATGAAATAGATATTCAAAAATTAAAATATAAATTTAGATTTATTTTCTAAATTTGGTGGGAATTTAGAAGAGTTTTGGAATGATATGTTACTAAATATTTTACCATTTTAGCATGACATGAAACATCAAATTTAAACAAATAGATGTTCTCTCCATTAATTAGTTTTAATACTATTTTATGGGATGTTATATCCACTTTTTCAAAGTTAGGTAGTCTACTCAAGTGATTGACCACTTGGTTATCATCTCCCCCATTTTCTTTTATTTTAAAGTTGAACTCTTCTTGTAGTAGCATCCATATCAAAAGTATAGACATGTAATTTCATTCTTCCTAAAAAATATTATTCCATTTATTATCATAAAAACAATATTAAATCTATAAATATGTGATCTACATCATTCTAAAGCTAAGACCACTACAAAAAATCATTTTTGTTGTGAAATTTAATTTTATAGAATCTATGGTTCTTGAGGCATAGAAAATTTCATGTGGTCCTCCCTCAATTATCAGAGAGTGTAATTCCCTAACTATTTTTTTGTAAGAATCATAATTCATCTATAATGGTTTACCCAATTATGTGATTTCATCTTGGTAGGACTATCAATCTTCTCATTAAGTCATCAAAGTCTTCTATACACTGATCATTAAAATAAAAATGGTATTTTTCAAAATTAATAAAGAGTTTATTAGAGAAAACATACAAAAATACTTGATAAACCTCATTTATAATCTTTTATGTCATAATCAAGATATAAATATTTCATAAAAGTTGTGTAACACAAATATTTTTTCACATAAATTTTTTATTAACCCGATTTAATGTCCATTTTTGAAATGATATTCCCATGGAAAATTCATGTCTAATTAGAAATTAATATTTTTAATATTAAAAAAATCATTAATTTCAATTAATGTCTTCATGTTTTTTTATGATTTTATAAAGAGTGGTAAATTGGATTTTAAAAATAGAATGGAATATTATAATATTACCTCTAATAAATCCTCAATGTGATAAAAAGAATATGTATACCATGGACATATTAAATTCACCTAGAGAATTACATAATCAAAATAACATCCTTCTATATGAAAATTTGTTAATGGGAAATGTAATGGCTGTTTTACTTTATTATTCTAGAGTAATGGGACATTGAAATAACCTAAAATCCATTGGAGATGAAAATATTGATTTCATCCAATGAATCTAACTAATATCTAATCAACGAATATGATATATAAATGATCCTTCCCAATGAAATGATTTTAAATTCTATAGTCTATGAACATTATTTCTAAATTCCCATAATTATTAATTCATTATTCTCATTCTTGTTAATGGTTTGATCCATCCTCTTGGGAACTATATGGATGTGAATGGCCCATTGTGTATCTAAAATAGGATTGATGGTACCAACTTATAAATGGATCCTTATGTCGTTTTTCACTACCAAAAATAATATTATATTCATCCTCATTTAGGGATATGAAATAAGTTTCAAATTTTACTCAATAATAATTCAATGAGAGTTGGTTTTTGGATATTTTACTGGGATATCAGCTAAGCTCTGTCACATTTCATCAAAACTCTTTTTGAAAATATTATTCAGAGTTTATTTGTAGTATGTAGAAAGATTATTAGATATTATAATTGTTAATTGTTATCCTTCCTTGTGGTATGCATATTTTAATTCAGTTTTAAGTGGTTATAATTAAATATTTTGGGTTTATTCAATAGAAGAAATAAAATTTCGGTTTTTCACTTATAATTAAGGAACTTCATATACACAAGGTATTAATAACTCTTTAATGTATTAATAAATTAAAACAATGAATTTTAAATGAATATTATAAAAATATATGATATAAAAATATATTTACTAATATATTTACTTTATTTAAATTAAAAATGACTACGAAATAATATTTATAACACATAATGTGTAAAAACCCTTTTTTTCAATAATAGAAGATTTTATTTATATTTGAAATTTTACTTTAAAATATATATTTATAATATTAGAATTTTAGTTTTTTTAAATTAATAAATTTTTTAAATTCAACATCTAAAAATTATGTTCTGATAATTTATTTGGATATTTCTAAAATAAATGATTTTTAGGTAAATAGTGAGAAATACAATTTTTACTAGAACTGTAGCTTTTAGGAATATATCCACAAGGTATTATAACATAAAAAATTGATCAAAATTTTACTTAAGGATTGAAATTATACATTTAAAAATACTATTTTGAATTGATAAAACCCGTGTTTAACATTTTTGATAGTAAGAAAAAAATATCTTATAAAAACAATTTCCTGTATTTTTTTAATTAAGTTATTAATAAGTTAAATTTGGTTTTTATTTACTATCATTTCATATATAACATAATTGTAGAATAATAAACCAATTTATTTCAATAAAAAATCATAGATTATTTTCTTCTAAAAATATCTTTTATGCTAAAAATGCACTTTTTCTAAAAATAGGTTTTTATGCGTTGCATAGGTTAATGTTAAAATTAGTTTTTATTACGTGTCGAAATATTAATTGATAAAATTTTTAATATATTAAAAACATGTATATATGATTTATTTAATATGGCCCATTTTATTTATATGCATTAAAAATAAATTACTTAGGTAAAAATTAATTACTTGGGTAAAAAACCAAAAATTTAAAATGTGAATAATAAAAAATTTAAACATATTAATTCAAAATATTTTATATGAGATTAAATACATTTACTCGTATATATATAAATTCTTTGACACTTTTACTTCACATGACATGTAAAACATATGCATTCTTTTTATTAAAAATTTTAATTTAAAAAATCCAATTTCCTTGACCTATCAAAAGTGATCACCTCTACCCCATTTATCCACTAATTATAATGAATTACCCTGACCAAAACTCTTCCCTAGTATTTATATAGTACTATACCCATATCCTAGAGGCCTTGGGATTTCCAAAATACCTTGCAATGTGCCTTTAAGTGTTATACAAGAGAGAACATCCAAAGATAAAGGTAATGTTTTCAACTGAGCTCCAATAAATCATTTCATATTTAACCCATAAAATAATTTCATTCCATGAAATAATTAAAAAATTTGTATTATTAATATACCAAAATTTTATCATTATGATGGAATATTCATTTTCTACCTTCCACCAAAACCGTTATAAAAATGAATACACCATCATGTGTATATTTGGAGAATTACCTCGAAGAATAGTGTATTTTATTTTCCATAATTTCCTTACATGGATCTTAAAAAAGATATTTTTAATGAAAAATATTGATATTATTAAATTATAATTTATTTTTTATTTTACCTCTCTCATTCTATAAATAATGGGGGTATTGTCTTTGAGTACATACAGACTATCGCCTTCCT
Organism: Viscum album; assembly: GCA_963277665.1. Taxonomy (NCBI): domain Eukaryota; kingdom Viridiplantae; phylum Streptophyta; class Magnoliopsida; order Santalales; family Viscaceae; genus Viscum; species Viscum album. Next base: position 152,937,179 of record OY728156.1, on the reverse strand, counting down.
AGAATAATGCATTTTATTCCCCATTAATTATTAACATAAAAGATATTAAATATGTATTTAATGTAGAAAAAATATATTTAAGGATATAAAATAATATTTATAGATAATATTTTTTATTCAATACGTGATATTAACAATACATAGTCATAGTAAACTTACCCGCCTAAAATGATTAAATTATGGTATCATTCATAATTTGTCTCCATTTTGTAAAAACCTAAGAAACTATATAAATATTGTTATAATATAATAATAAAATAAATAAACCAATGAAATTTTCGATATTATGAATCTATTTTACAACACATGTAATCATGGTCAATATATCGAAGAATATTCAGATAAATTTACCGAACAACCTGATGCACCTGAAATAAGTGAAAACTATTCAATAAATTAATAACACAATATAATAAATTTACCATATAAAATAAACTAAAAATGAAAAACATTTTTAGTAATTTTTTAAATAAACCTAATATTGCTTTACTATAATTTATTCTCACATTCAATGAGAATTAAGACCAAAGGTAAGGGTTTTTGTAACCCAATATTACTTTATTGAGATATGATTCTTATTCACTACACAGTCCCTTTTTATAAAGTCATTATTTTAATTTTATTTCTTTTAATAATAATTTTCATGAAATATATGGGAATTAAAAAATATATCTCACGCTCTACCTGTATTTCTTTTCTATTTTAAGGACAATGATGTCAATGGTGGTATGATGAATCAATCTTCACTCTATATGGTTCTTGAGATATCTTTCTTAACTATTCTTCTCTAATTGTCCTTATTCTTCTTACCTTTATCTATTATACTAGTAACACCAATTGTTTCCATTGGTATAATTACTTTATTAAAAAAATTATTCATTGTGTTATTTCTTTCTAAAAGGTAAGACATTATTAGGATTAATAACTTTACATTATAATGGAGTTTTCTCCTCTATGCCCTTGTTTTTTCATTACTCCAATATTCTCTATTCCTATTTAGGAACAAAAAATTGTTTTTTATCTGTTGATCCTCATAATTATCCATAAAATATTTCATAATAATGTTTTATAATCATTTTAGATATTTGGGTTTCAATAGGGGTATTTCAAAACATAAAAAGGGATATTCTGAATCGCACTTATTACGTATGGGTTACACAATCTCTTTATTTTACATTATTTTTATCAATATTATTATTATGTAATTAATACATATTAATTTTATATATTCCTTACATAATTTTATAAACTAATATTCCTTTTCTTGTTGTTGATAATAAATGTTTTACATTCCTTTTATAATTCCCTCCATTAAATGAACTCGTTTTATGGGAACTTCCCTACTTATTTTTTAACTTTCAGTAACACCACTATCAATTTTTTTTAACCATGAACAGTTTATGAAAATAATATTTATTTTATTTAAAGTTCCCCTAGTTAAATTTTAGCTCATTGGTAAATATTAATTTGTTCCCTCAATTAAAACACCCTTTACAGGTTTTATAAATCATCTCCTATATTATTTGTTTTCATTGTTTATTTTACAATCATTCTCATGAGTTTTTCTATATTGGAACCCAATATATAAGAAAATTTACATTTATTTCTATATGAATGTCTAAAATTATAAAAAAATTCTTCTATTGGTAATTATTATGATAAAGGATTTTGTTATGTTTTTATATGTGATTATGAAACCAACTATCTAATCATGGTTTTAATCATGGTTTTGTTTTATGTACGGTTTCATTTACTCATGGTACACACATATTTATGTAAATATTATGATGTGATAGATGGAACTAGAATTATATAGCCCTATAATTCATTGGGTGATGATTTCAACTCATGAGATACTATGTATGGTTTAAATGTGGTTTTCTAACAACATTGTGTTATATTGTTTTAAAGGTTTTCCATAAATTATGGTAAATGGGAAGTTATCCTAACAAAATATGTTATATTGGGTTGTAAATATTCCTTTAAATATTATTATGATGTCATGTTTCATATTGTTACCAAAAATTTATGATCCCATGGTCTTATTATTTAAATCCATTATGTTGTGTTTCCATTCTTATCTCACACTTGTAAGCCATGGTACATGTTTGTTCATTTTATATTTAATATTATTATAACATAATATATAGAATACTATTATTATTTCATATTATTTTAAATAATATATTTTACCCTACAGTTTTTTATCATATTCATATGATCTAACCCTTGATATAATATTTATAAATTTTCTGTTACTATGCAATAGAGATCACACTTTTCTTATGTTTTTGTTCACAAGGACATTAATGTGAGTATAACCTATGAGATATACCGAAGAGGGTCCCTTGTGTTTTGATTATAGAGAATATTCATAAGTATTATATGATAAAATTTCATGTTACCTAGTCATTAAATACACTATGCTTTTTATTATTATAGTTTTTAGTTTATTTATGAGTTGAAACTTTTAACTTTTATAACTAATGTAAAATTTTTGTATTTTTATCATGGTTCATCTCACTTATATGAAACACAATATTTAAAAAATGTGTTTTTATCACCAAAAGTATAAGTGTTTTTTCTAGTGTACTTTAGTTGCTATCTAAGTTGGGTTTAGTTATTTTTTAGAATTATATGAGTTATTTTTGGGGATTAGGATAAGAAAAAAACATTGAAAACCCATGAGATAATACTATATTTAGGATAACATACTATAATTTCGTAAATTTTTGATTATATAATTTTGAAAGAACTTAAATCCATCTTGGGATATAGAATAGAGGATAGGGTTGTGGAATAGATTAACTTAGAAGTAATAACCCTAAACAAGATAGTTGAGTATTGACTCAGACTTCACTTGGTGCACAATGAGTGAGACTAAGACCACACACCATCTAAGACAGTCATGAGAGATATTATTTGGTTAATTAAAATTAACTTTACAATATATTTTTAAATGATTCACTATGTTAAGGAATTACATCAATGACTTAGATAAAATTTAATATTGATAAAACTAAATTAAATTGAGGGTGGTTTAGGTTTATTTCAAAGCTAATATGATGGTTTAAAAGTATAATGAATTTTGAGGATGAGTTTTCCTGATATTATATAAGACAATTCTCTTTTTATTTTAACAAATCATCATTCATGTTAACCCAATTCTAGTTTTAGAAATGGATGAAACTTGAAGTAAGAATGTTAATAATGGATTCCATGTGTAATGTATAGATTTTCCCAATATACAACCATATGGGATAAGACCTATAGTGGTAAATATTATGGTTATTCATAATAATATGTCACAAATTATGATTACAAATGTTAACTTAATTGAAATTACAGACACACTAAATTGTTAAATATGGTGTCTTAATGATGTTAAGATGATGGAGATCATGGTAGATAAAATATTTATTCACCTTCATGTCAAAAATATGGAAGAGGAACCTGGGGTAATTCCACAAATGTACTAGAAGATGTCTGATCTATAGAAAATAATTTAATTGAACAAAAAACTTCTAAGGTAAATGGAATAGTCTAGTTAACACAATGGTAAAAAATAATTTGCTTCCTAAGGATCCAGTAAAAATTTAGTCTTTTAGATGTGGTAAATTTATCCACTATGAAAACTAGTTAATTATTCAATGGTATTATGATTACAATCAACCAAAAAGATTCATAGAATAGGGTAATTTGGGAAAGTGTAAATAAATACCTATATTGAAGGAGATAGTGATAACTATCCAGTGTTAAGAACACATATTCTTCACTCTGTAATTTTGGATGACTTATTTCATATGATTTTTCACCAACTATTTTCTATGGAATTATAAATTTCAACTCTTAATGGAATCATCTTTGTATCCAAGGTAAATGAATATTCCTTAGGTATTTTGGAATATTGAATCATGGAAGATTATTTAAAATTTTAAAAAAATTCCTGTGACATTGGATTTGTATAATCTATCTCCATAGACAATCCATATTATTTAATTAAATATTGAATCATATTTTATATCTTGAAAACAAATATGATCATATATTATTGAAAAGGTCACTACGAACTCAATATTAAAATATTTTACATTATCTATATCATAATAAATAACCCTAAGAAGTATTTATACTATGTGGTCAAGAATAAACTCAACATTTTTATGTTCCTAGATAGCTTCTTACTCTTTCTGAAGATAATATTGTAGATATCAAACTAGAAATTATATCTTGAGACATGGAAATATTTTATATTCCCTTAGCTATTTTCATAACTATGTGATAATTAAAATTGTAATAATTACATTGATTTATCGTGTGGGGGGAGTGTTACTCCCTAGTATTTTAGAAAATAGTTTTCTCTAAAATGATACTATATTCAATATCTTATTTTACATGAAACACCAAACTAAATCGAGACACACCATATTAGATTATTATTATTAAAAACATATAATAATAATAATAACTCTACAAGATATAATGATATTAACCAATCAATATTAAATAAATATAGAAGATATATACTGAATATAATTTAATATTTTTAAGTGTTATTTATACTGAATTAAGTATTTAAAGTATTAATAAACTAAATAAAACAATTTTAAATTATTATTATAATAATATATAATATTTAAATATATGGACTATTATATTATTAATCCATAAATTTGAAATTATTATGAATTATTAATTATAAAACATTATGTTTAGAAATGAAATATTTCCAAAAAAATGTATTTTTTTACTATATTTTGATTTAATATTTAAAATCTATATTTATAAAGTGTATAGATTTATATCTATTCAATGAAATTTAGTTTTTAAATTATTATTTACAAATTAAATTGGTATAAATATTTTGGATACTTCTTATATAATTTATTTTCAGGGTAATTGTGAGGAATATTTTTTTCTAAAACCATAACATTTAAGACTATATAAAGAAGTAAATATAACATACAAATTATAAAAAAAATTCATTATAAAAATTTTATCTATGGAAAGAAATTATAAATTTAATATATATATATATATAAACTAATTTTTAACAATTTGAAAACTCAGCAATATTTTTATTATGAAAACTATTTTTATTCATTCTCTTTTAATTAATACTTCAACTAATAGATTTAGGTGTCACATTTCATTAAAAGTAATATAAAACCCTTTTTTAAATTTTAAACCAATTAATTTCTAAAAAATAACAATATTGATATTTTTTCCCTCAACATAAATTTAATCCCAACAAAATAAACTTTTTATTAAAACATATTTTTATGCATTACATGCACTAATGTTAATTTTTTTTATTAAATATAGAAATATTATGTGATAAAATGGATTTTCTATGATGATTTATTACTCAAAATTATGTACTAAATCCCATTTTATATCTATAAATTAAAAATTAATTACTTAGGTAAAAAATTAAGTTAAAAACGAAAACAATAGTAAAAGTAAAAAATCATAGAGTAATAGTTTAAACAACAAGTATAAAACTTGTCTGAAAATGAATGGTTGGGTGATTCAAAAACATAATTGACCCCCAATAAATTATTATCCATGTTAAAATGACTTGAATTTTGAAACATGAACTCTCTTTATATTAAAAAGTTGTATTTTCATAAATTTCATCCCCTTCAACTATAAATGGTGCTCATGTCTTCCACATTTATAAACTCATTTTAAAGGTTTATCATAACCAATACTATGACCTAATATCTCTTAAATTATATCCACACATCCTCAAACCATTTCTTATTTACAAATACATAGATAATGAGCATTAATATATTTCCCAAGGGAGAATATCCATGGAGAGAGTTAATATTCTAAATTGAGATCTCTTAAATTGTTTCTTCTTCTACTCATAATATTATTTATTTCTATAAAATTATGATTAAATGAGAATTATTAATATAATAGAATTTTATTATACTAATTTAATATCAATTTTCTAAATTTCACAAAACAAAATGAATAATGAAGACTTTGTCATTTTTACATGCATACTACCACCTTCTTGAACACTATGTTCTGATTTTCATAATCACATCACTTTTCGTTAAAAAATAGTTATTTTATAATAAAATATAATGTTTACAACATGAATAATTTTACGAAATGGTAAATTATTTTATTTTTTTACCTCCCTCAAGTTCTATAATAACTGAGAGTGTTATATGTATATATTTGAAGACCACCGCCTCTATGGAATTTTTTATTTCATTCTCCCTTACCACCAAAAAACGATGAAAAAAATACATTTCAAGTATAAAAATTATATTTATATGGATAATAAAATAATGGAAATATAATATGGGAAATTCATAAAGGGATGAAAAAAATCATAGCACACTTAATCACCTCAAATAAAAATATTAAGGCACCTTTATTAATTATAGTTCTTTCTATGAAAATATAAAAAATTTGTTCTAATTGAATAAAAAATGACATAAAACTATACAATTTTTGAGATTAAGAGGTTATTTTACAACATATTTGACCATGTTCAATATACCAAGGATGTTTTAGAAAAACTGACTAAACCAGCTCAGGTAACTGACATGAGAAAAAACTATTTAATTATTTAATAAAACATGATAATAGATAAAAATAGAAAATTATATATAAATAAAAAAGTTTTTTTGGAAGGATTTTATAAACTATATTATATTATTATGGAGTTTAAGAGCATTCACAAAGAGAATTTGGACCTAATTTAAGAGTTTTAGTATCTATGTTTTTCTTCATTGATACATGATATGTTTTCACCACTTGTTCCTTTTTTAAATTTTAATATTCCCAAGGATGTATTTTTATCATAATTTTCTTCAAATCATAGTAATATACTAATCTATTGATAATTTACCACTATGGTTTTTCTATAAAAAATATAAATAAGTCAAAAGTTATTTTCTAGCTAAATTTTCTTACCATTTAGGTCATGAGATATATTTCATGACCGTTATTTTATAATATTACATGTTATTCTATTTATATATTTTACATGGTAACTCGTTAATTTTTCATCCAGGTAATTACTTCTTTAAATCAAAAAATTATTCATTGATTTCTTTAATCATGAAATTTATGAAATTATTTTAATTAATACATATCCTTTCTAATGTATTTTATTCTTTATATAAATATATACCCTTCCCAATATTGTTTTCCTTACCTATTTTGGAACCAAAATATATTCAATATTAGGTGATCATTATATTTTTTCATAACCAAATTTTGATGAATTTTCTATAATCTTTTTAGTGATTTTGGTTCCAATAATGGTATTTTAAAACACAAAAAGGATCTTCCAAACCACCCTTGTTACTTTTGGGTAACACATTCTTTATCTTTTTGTCAATTATTACTCTATCCATTATCATTTATTTACTCTATATTCTATTTATTGGTTCGTATGTTATATGCCTAGATTACTCTTCATTTAGCTATGGGAGATAATATATTATTTAATTTCCCTTCATAATTGTCTCCTTTCTATTAACCTAATTTAAGGGAACTTCCCTATTTACCCTCTTTTTTCATGTACCACCCCTATGAAATGTTTTTACTGGGAATAATTTATGAATACCCAAATTATTTTATAAAAATCCCTCATGTCTTAATTATATTTTAATGAGAAATAATGATCAATTTTCATATTTAATAGATCATTTACCCATTTCTTAAATAATCATCTATGTGATTCAATTTTATTCTCCCTTTTTCAATATTTTAAATAATTTTTCTATACATGAACTCAAGGTTTAGTACCATTAATTATTTACTAAAATACGAAATTAAGTTATGATTTATTTTATTCAACTCTTGATAATTCTTAATATATAACCTTTATTATATTCTGAGATGATATTATGAAACCCAATTTCTTCTCATAGAGATAATCATGAATACGATTTATATAAGATTTATTTCAATATGTCCCACACATATGCATATAGATATTATGATGTTATAGATGGGATTAAAATTATTTATTCTTATAATGCATTGGGTCATGGTTTATCTCATGATATTTAATTTATTATGCATTAGAAGTTTGAATAACACATTATACTATGTTATCTTGGTAGTTAGCCTTAACTTATGGTGTGTAACGCCCTTAGTTTCAAGTATGTAAGACTTGATTTTTGTATTTTAAGTAGGTAAAGTTTTTGTGTGATGTTTAGGAGTGTTTCAGAACTCTTTGAATGTTTTTTGTGGCTTTTCTTCAAGTTTATTATTTGATAATGGTTAGTAAAAACCATGAAACTCCATTAGTAAATCATGTAAGGAGAGGTAGTGGGGTCTATGAAGGCACACAATTAAGTGCACAGTTTGGACCAAATTTGAGGCCATGTAGTAGTGGCTGTATAATGTTAAAAAATGGAAAAAAATGTTTGAAAGATTGTTTTTATAACCAAGAAGGGCATCCGTGAAATAGGTTCTTAGAGTAGTGGTTGGCACATGATTGGCTCATAGTTTTCCTAACCCAAGCGACCCAACCATTAACAGTTAAAAATTAGATCCTTAAAAATGGATCTAACATAGTTTTACCAAAAATCCAGTAGTTTTTTCTAAATCTTGATCCTAAATTATATTTTATTCCTCCCAAACATTTCAAATACATTCCCCCATGATCCAGTAGTAATCCATTAGAAACAATAGGCACATTGATGGCCTGATTTAATGTTAAGCCTCTATTCTTGTATGTTTCTATTTGATATACCATTATTACCTATCTTGGTTTAATATATATGATCTTTTTGGGATATATCTATGATATTGGATGCAAAAAATTTATTATATTTAGATTTTTTATGTTAGGGAATATGATCTAAGGTGGATTTTTGGAGATTCAACCCGGTTTTGTTAAATAATTAGTCATGGTTTTCATTTTTTCCATTGTTTCTAAGGTAGGTGGCTATAATCTTGATTCATCTTTTTTTAAATTTAAGGATTATCGTTAAATTTATTGAATTTATGGAATTTTTTTTGAATGTTATGTGAAATTATGGTATAAACCCTATTTATTTATGGTGTTTGGTTTTTTTGAAATTATTTTTTCAGTAAAGTACTTGCTTAAAAGTTTTTTAAACTATGTTTTAAAATATATCTTAGGTTTATTTTATGGAAAATAAATTGGAAAGGTTTTCAAAAAAATATTTTGTTTTTTTAAAATGTCTTTGAATGATAGGTTTGACTTAGTTTTAGAATACATGGTTGCCGTTTCTATATGATTTCGACGTAACCCTAAATAAGGGGCATATACCATTGGGTTATAAGGTACTTGACCCTGGATATGTGTTTTTTTCCATTGGGGAACAATGAGATTTACCACTTAGTGATGACTTGGTGGATGGATGAGAAACTGGTCATGAGTATAGAATTGTCACCGAAGAATTTATGTGTGGGTCTTTGCGTGAATCATGGAATTAGTGTTCCAAAATGGAATTAGGAATGGTTTAAAGATTTATTTGGTTTATTTTATTGAAATCTTTTTTGGTTTGGAAATTGTTTTTATATTTTGATATAATCTATTTAAAATTGTATTATATAAATTTTTTTATATAAATGTGGAAACATGTTCTATCCTAGTGGCATGGGAAAGAAGTAATTTGGGGAAACCCTTTTGTGTTACATTAGTCACCCCCTGTTATTGAACTTTTTTAATTTTGGAAATGTTTTTTACTGAAACATAGGTGAAGGAAAGGTATCACATTTCCTTATTTATGTATCATGATAATTTTAGTATCTCTTTTGGACTTAGACCTTGTAGCATGTTGGGAGCTGTGGAGTCAGTAACCTTAGAGTATATGAGTTTTGTTTGTTTTTTCTTTCAATTTTTAATATTCTAGTATGGTTTCCAATTGGTACTCTGATATGGTTTATGTTTTTAGTTGTGTTTGATCATTAGTTATTATAATTTATGTAGTATACTTTGTTATCATGCGTAATTTCGATTTTTTTGTTATGGTTTGTTGGTTTTTGATGTTTTTATTTTCAAATTTCAAATCATACCCTAATAATATTTAAAATTTTTACATTTATTTCTAGCCTTTGTAATCTTGGGGATATTGCTTAAGGACAAGTAGCAAGTCCAATTTGACTTAATCCAATGATGAGGGGTGGGATGTTACAAGTGGTATCATATTGTTTGGTCTTTTTCATACAAGTGGTATCTGTTGTGTTAGACATGGCGTTAAAAAATTATTCTTGTTTAGTCCCTATGTTGGGTTGGTAGAATGGAGTGGGATTGTGAGGACATTAAATGTAGAGTATAAAATGGTGCAGCAAAACTTTTTTATGATGAACTTCAAGATACTAGGTTTTCGGTTACTTAAGTGTTTTCCGGACACTTATAGGAGTTGTAATCTCATTACCATGGGATTATCTAGTGATAAGATCATGATATGAATTTTAAAAATGGATTCCCACTAGGAGTAAATATTCCATTTTCATTAATTATTTATGATGTTATGCGAAAAAAATTATTTTTGAAAAGTGTTGGATTTTTTTCCAAATGTGATATTTTGAAAAGTCGTGATATGAGTATTTTGAAAAGGGGTTGATTCTCAAAGTCATGATGAAATTTTCATAAATGTATGTACATGAAAAATTTAAAATTTTGGATATAAATGTTGTGATATGTGTGATATGGTAGAATTTGAATTTATAAGCCCTCAATTTATAGAGAGTTAAACTTATAGAGAGTTAAACTTATTGAATTTTGTTTTTGTTATAGAATATTGAACCCAGTAAGTGTTCTAGAACTTAGTTAGAGGAAGTGGCTGAAAATGTGGTTGCACATGATCCATAGGTGAACCAACAAGTAAACCAATAGTTATTTTGGAGTATATTCCAATATTTTTCTAGATATTCATAGAGGGAACTAAAGAGATGTTCCAAGAAAAGTGGATCATTCCTTTCAGTTCTAGAAGCAGAATCCACCCATTTTTTTAGGTTGATTTGGAATATAACAAGGAAGTGGTGTGGCTGAATAAGATGAATCAAATCTTTGATTTCCTTAGAATAATAGCAGAGATGAAAATAAATTTTGTGATTTATAAGCTAGAGGATCTTGCAATCCAATGGTGGGATTTAGTATCTCATGATAAATTAGACCAAGGAATTTAATGATAGGATTTTAAATAATTGTTCAAAAAAATTCTATCCTTATACATTCAAGATTGAAATAATGATAAAATTTTTTATCCTGAAGCAGGAGAATATCTTAATTATAAATTATGGTGGTAAATTTGTGAATTTAGTCTGATTTTCACCCAAATTTATGGCTAGTACATCCTCTAAGGAATGCATTTTTAAATTGGGGATGTGGAAAGAGATTCTCTTAAAGATTTACATGATTTGTATAATGAATTATATAGAGATGTTCAATATATATATAGTGGTAGAAAAGGTACCTATCATGAGATACAGGTGGAGGAAGTATGTTGATACCTCTGGTAAATATTGGTAACTCTAATGTTGGGAGAAAGAGGAAGATGGAAACCTTTTTTAAAGGTAGTGGAATGACTCAAAATCAGATGGTGGGATTGGTGAATCTTCTTCCATGACCCAAGAGTAAATATGTATGTTTCTAATAAGTATCTTTTTATCACATGAAGTGAGATTGTGCAACACAACCTAGAGAATGCCACAATTATAATAAGATGGGGATTATTCTGTGATAATATCATAGTTTTCCACGGTCGTGTGTTTGAGACATTTCTCATGTGTCACAGACGTCATATGATTCGACAGGATAAGGATAGTAGAATACTTTTCTTCAGTAGAATTGAGCTATCCATGGTGATTCCAAGAATACCATGACTCTTCACCATGGTAAATCTCAACAGGGAAATAAAGAAAAAAGTTCAGTGAGTAAACATGTGTATATAGGTGATGAAGTTACTATAGATGATCAACCTGGACCATCAATGGTGATAGGTATTATAAATTTTAATTCTTCCATTATATAAGATTTTTTATATGGTTTTATCCCATTTGATTATTTCTTTATATTCTTTTTATCTTCTAGATTGAAATTTTGAAATGATTCTTTCTATTTTGAAACATAAAACTCCTATTAGTCAAAGAGAATGTCATGCCTTTATATGTAGAGTGTGTCTTATAATTATTTATGGAGCTGAGCTTATATGATACTTATTTATTCTTGAAATGGATGTATATGATGTAATACTAGGTATATAATGGTTAAAAATGTTCAAGGATCACATTGATTATTATACATGAATGATTAGTTTTATGACTGAGAATTACGTTGATCGTATCTTTAAAGGATACCAGAATGTAAATGAATGTGAAACGAGCTAGTTGGAACTAGTAGTTAGAATAATCCCATATATGTTGGAATCATGTACTTCAGCGTCAATGGAATGGATTGAAAATAGATATTTTCTAGAAGTTTTTAATTATTTTCTAGATGTTTTTCCTTAAACATTCTTCAGGTTTTTATCCACAATTGAAGTAGAGTTTATGATAGATCTCCTCCTAGATACTTTTTTTATTTCCCTTCTATCTTACTAGATCGATCCAATATAGTAAAGGTAATTGAAAGTGAATTTGGAAGAGACATAAAGTAAAGGGTCCATTCATCCTAGCTTTCCTTTGTTGGAAACACTAGTTTTTTTTTCAAAAAGGAAGATAGAAATATATGGTTTTGTGGAGGTTATTGTAATATTAACAAAGTTATGATAAAAAATTGGTATCCACATCCATTAATTTATGATCTATTCAATCAATTTATATGATCTCAGTTGTTCTCTATAATTTATTTATGCTCAGTATATCAGCAGTTGTGGGTTTGGAAGGAGGATATTCCGAAGACAACTTTTATAAGTATATATGGCTGTTATGAGTATGTGGTTATGGATTTTTGTCTTAAAAATACACCAAAAGTAATTATGAAATTGATGAATTGGATATTTCAGAAGTATATGGATTATTTTGTGGTGGTGTTTATGGATGACATATCAGTGTATTCAAGGACAAGGGCTGAGCATGAGCAACACTTATATTTGGTGTTGGGAATTTTGGGGCATCATATTATGATTTAAAAAATTATCAATGTGTGATTGTTTTATACAATATTTACATTTACTTGGTCATGTAATCTCTAAAAGTGGTGTTTCTTTGGATCTATAAAATATAAAAGTTGTTATCTCTTATAAATATCCATGGAATACTTCAAGATACACATTGTTCTTTGTCTAGATAGTTATTATCGATGTTTTATTTTTGATTTCTCATGACTAGATTCAACAATGACAGCTTTGAAAAAGAAAAATGCTCCATTTAAATGGATTGAGGAATGTCATGTGTTTTTTTAAGAAATTAAATTTCACCTTACGTCAACACCAATCTTGATATTGTTGGAATCAATACAAGTGTACGTTGTGTATTATGATTCTTGGGGATCTGGATTTGTATGTGTTATCATGAAGGGATATGAGGTTATTACTTATGGATTATGGAAATTATGGTTTCATGATAAGAATTACCAAACACATGATTTGGAGTTAACATTGTATTCCATGATTTGAAGACATGGAATCGTTACCTATTTAGTGAGAAATTTACAGTTTTTATAGATTATAATAGCTTGAAACATATTTTCTCACAATGGGATTTGAACCTGAGACAAAGAAGATGGATGCAGTATCTGAAAATATTTTACTTTGCCTTAAAATATCCATCAAGTAAAGGATATTCAGTGGTCGCTATATTAAGCAGAAACTCATATGATAAATAGACAAAAGAGGCTTCAAACCAATGGTAGTTGATGTTGGTGATAGCTTACCTACACTAAGATTGTAAAGATATAGGTGAATTTTTTGTTTTTTTCCAATTTCATGTGTTCCTTATTTGGTTTCAATAGTTAAATAGGAACATACTTCTCATTCATAATATGTTATGATGATATAAAATCTCAATGGTGCAGATACTATAAGATAGAAACATTATAAGAATTTACTATTTTGGTTTAGAGATCAGATGGTCATAACTTATGTATTGTCATCAAAAACTAATTCATGCTTACCAACATTCAAAATGTGTTGTTCATCCTAGAATACAGAAGATATATAAGGCATTTAAAGCATTGTTTTTGTTGATTGGCATGAAAAGGAAGGTAGATGTGTTTGTTTTGATATGCTTAACTTATCAGTAGGTTAAGGTAGAGAATCTGTGACTGATAGATATGTTTCAGTATTTACCTACACATGTTTGTAAAGGGGGGCAGATAGACATTTATTTTATAATAGGTCTCCCAAGAATGGTTTGAAAACATTATTCCATAGAGGGGAGTGTTTATTGGATCATAAATTTGGCCCATTTAATCCCTATTCATAAATCTCATACATTGGACATTTAAAATATATTTATTTGAGAATTTTTAATGAGGCATGGAGTACCATTTTTGATAGTATCTAAATGATATTTAAGGTTTACATCTCATTTATGGAAATCCTTATATTAATCCCTTGGGAATTAATTGATAATGAGTACAACATATCATCCTTAAATGGATAAGAAATATTATATGATGATACAGACAGTGGATACATGTAGTGGGATTCGGTAATTTTTTTAGTGGCACTTGAGAGTATCACATACCTTTAGGGGAGTTATCGTATAATGATAGTTATAATATTTTGATACACATATCTCCTTTTGAATCATTATAGGATCATTCTTATCAGTCTCCATTTTGTTGGGTTGAAATAGGTGAGACTTCACTGGTTGGTCTGAGCCTTGTCTAAGGGAAAACAGAAAAGATTCATTTGATCATGAAGAGAATGGAGATGGATCAGAGTCATCAGAAATTTTATGTGTATCATTGTTGATGGTTTTTTACATTCTAGGTGAGTGGACATTTATTCTTAAGAATCTCCCCAAGGCTTGGGAATCTTCATTTTGGAAATTATGGAAAGTTATCTCTCTGATAAATAGTCCGTTTCAAGATACTTTAATGAGTTGGTGAGGTGGCATATCGATTGGAATTTCCACCAAAGTTTAGTGTAGTGAATAATGTATTTTTTATCTCATTTAAATAAGTATATTATAGATATTGACAATGTCATTCGATGGGATCATGTTGACCAAGATTTAGATACTTTATTAGAGCATGTTCCAATGTGAATTATGGATAGGAAATATAAATTATTTCATGGAAAAAACATCAATCTAGTGTAGGGTTTATGTAAATATGGTCAAATTCAAGAAGAAACATGGGAATGGTAGAAAGAAATGATTGAAAAATGGATATAACTCTTTCAACAAAATGATACTTTTCTACTTTATGGTTATGGAAATTCCATTGGTGGGGAGAATGTAGCACCCCAATTTTTAATTAAGTAACCCTTACGTAATGTATTTTAAGTTTGTATTGTGATTGGGTAATGTTTGGGAGAGTATAAAGAACATTTATAATATTTTTATAGATTTAATAGAGGTGAACGTTTTGAATACAGTTAGTTTAAACCATAAAAATCTTATAGGAAAGTATGCAAAGAGAGGAAGTGGGCTATGGGTAGGCTCTTGGTTACTTGCACAATTTTCAAAAACAGTGTGGCCACGTAGGAGTAATTGTGAAAAGTGGAACATTGGAAGAAACATGGTTGGTGTAATGTTTTTCTAACTATGTGGGACAATTGTGGGAATGGTATTGGGAGGAAGTGGTTGGTGCATAGTTGTCATGGAGTTTTCCAAACTGTGTGACCAAACCATGCATACATAAACATTAGATCCTAAAAAAAATACATCTAACTCAGTTTTACCCTAAATCCACTCTCCTTCCCTCCATTTCGACCCAAACATGGTCTTTCCAACTTTCAAAGCTTATAGACAATTTCCCCCTTGATTTGGGATTGATCCGTTGAAAAATATTGGTTTGTTGAGTTCTCGATTTCTTGGTAAGTCTCTGTTCTTGTTAGTTTTTCTTAGATCTACCATTCTTCCCTATCTTAGATTCATATATCTAATATGTTTGGGAAATATATATATACATATATATGATACTATATTAGAATTATTATGAAATTTGGATGTGCTGATGTTAGGGAACAATATCTAAGGTGGGTTTTTAGATATTCAAGCTAGTTTTGTTAAATAATTACTTGTGTTCTTCATTTTCTCCATAGTTTCTGAGGTTTGTGGCATAACTCTCAACACATATTATTATAATGTGAAGGATTACCTTCAATTTTTTTTATTTTCATTAAATTTGTTGTGATATTGATGTGAAATCATGGTATAAGTAGTCTTTGGTGATGGTTTGTAGTTTTTTGGAAATTTGTTGTTGTGTAATGTACTTGCTTTAAATATTTTTATTTGATGTTTTAAAATATGTATTGGGTTTTATTTATGGAAAAATGTCTATGGAATGGTTTTAAATAAATATTTTTTATTTAAATGTCTTGAAATCATAAGTTTGACATGGTTTTGGAATATATGGTTGGTGTGAATACATGCTTTCATTGTGACCCTAAATAAGTGGCGTGTACTATTAGGGTACAATGGATGTGACCTTGAATAAGGAGTGTGTTCTATATAAAACAAGGATATTGGACACTTAATAATGAATTGGTGAATGGATAAGAAACTTCTCCTTAGTAAGTAACTATCACTGAGTCATGCAAGTGTGGGTGTGGGTGTGTGAATCATGGATTGGGTATGAGAAAAATGAATGAGAAATGGTTTAAAGAGTTGTTATATTTCGTTCCTCGGATTTTTTTTGGAATGAAAATTGTTTTATATTATTATATAATCTATTTCAAATTGATTTAATAATGCAGTATGATACTTTGAGTATGTATTTTGGACATGGATCTTAGATTGTATTAGAATTTATAGAGTTTCTGACCTTGAAATCATAGATTTGTGTTGGTCTATTCTTCCTATTTGTTTTTAGATTCCATATTTATTTTTTCTTGGTACTCTAATTTTATTCGTGGTTTTTTTATTAATATTTGTTATAATTTGAGTTGTATACTTTGTTATCATGGGTTATTAAGTAGTTTTCGGTAATGGTATGTTGGTTATGGTTGTTTTTATTATCAAAGAAAAAATCACCCCCCTATTGTATTGAATCCCTAGAAATTTTTTTCCAACCTTTGGAATCTTATGGATTTAGCTAAAATCCAAGTAGAAATTCTTCCTTAACTCAGTATAATGAGTATTTTAGGTATGTTACATGGTGAGTGGGAAGTTATCCTATTAAATATATAATGTTTTCCTTCTAGTGAAACTCTACCTCTAGTTATAATTTCATGTTTTATGTTTATTCCACTTATTTATGATCCCATGATCATTAGATATTATTCATTTATTCTATGTTTCTATGTTTATCTCACACTCTTATTCCATGGTACATGTTTTTTCATTCCATATTTCATGTTCTCCAATCATGAATTATAGAAAATTATTATTGTTCCATGTTATTTTTAATAATATATTTCTTTCAGGATGATGTTTTCTCAAATTCTTATTGTCTAACCCTTTTTTAAATGTTGATAATTTTTTTTCTTTCCAAAAATTTAAGGTAACACCTTTCACATGTTTCCATTACACAGGTTATATATATAAGTATAACCTATAAAGAGTTTATATATTAGTCTAGTGTGGTTCAATTATGTAAAAATGTTAAAAAAATTATAAGTTAAAATTGAATATCTATATAGTCATCATAGATTGTAAACCATAAATCCTTGGTATTTTATGTTTATTTATGGTATTTTATGATTAAATTATTAAAATGATATAGAATAATTATATGTTTCTCTAGTTTCAACCTAATTGGTATTAAGGATTGTGTTTAAACAATGTGTTTTAAGTAATGGACTCGAATGTGTGGGACTAGGGTGCCTAACTAACCATCCATAGGTTTTTTGTAAAAGCATTTTCTTAAAGGCTACTGTACAAATTTATATTCCCTATAATTTAGTACACTAGTTAGTTAAATGGGTATGTTTTGAGAACTAACCACATATCTCTAGTGATTATTGTTCAATGATTAGTGTTAGATCTATCTTCCTCAGAAAACTAGTTAACCCCTCATGATTAGTTTCTTAAAATATAGATGAATAAGATGATCTCAACTCAAGTATACATCTTATGACAATACTTCTTATACATAATTATTTTGAGGTATTTATAATCATATTGATCAAACCCCTAACTACTACTGCTGACCATCTAATCAAACCTTTTTCATATGATTCATCTAATATATTTATATCATTATGATTAAGGACTTGATAAATTAACATAAGGAAGTTTCTTTTTTCTAAATATTGATGTGAAAATATGGAACAAATCATTTCAACTATTTACTAAAACTCATAAAAGGTTTCAAATAATGATTTCTTGGTAATTTAAATCTCATTAATTATTAATTTACTCTTAAAGGTGAGGAATATTCACTTTATTAATCATCTCCATAAGTTATATAAGTTATTCGTGTTAACATGTTTTTAATTTTCTAACATTTCCATTGAAGATCCATCAACTCTAATGGAACATTTTATCCATAGAAAATGTTACTCATCTACTCCTAAATAATTAAAAGTTTAGAATCTTGGTGTAAATGATTATATGTGCCAGTTGGGGTCTTCACATGATTGATTGTGAAACATTCATAATTCATTGATTAGATAAATTTTTAATTCAATTTTATTTTCATCTCAAAAATAACATTATGATTGTTTCAGTTAATTAGTTATGGTTTACACAAATCTCTTATGGGGTTTTTGTATTTTTAGAAATCAATGCATTCTCAATTTAAAAACTAGTAGATTCACCTCTATCTACATGGGAAATAACCCTAATGGGTTCTCCAAATTTAAATTCCTATATCCAATTTGCAATATATTTTGAATTTCTAGATAAAAAATATGAAGTTGGTTGTTAAAAGATATTTTATTTCATATTAAAGGATAGATTTAATTTTTTATCACTTCCACCTGAACAATGATGCCACGTTTTGAAATAAACAATTCATGGGGAATAGAGAGATAAATTTTATTCCTAGGAAAAATATAGTAAAATTTGTCACCTAATATTTTATTTAAGTGATCATTAAATATAATAATTAGTTGTTCCTTTTTAATTATAGGAGCAGGTTATTCAGAGTTCATGATTTTTAAAAACAAAGAAAACAATAAATTGGATACGGAAAAAAAGTATTATGAAAAGGTAATAATTTTAGTGTCAAAAACAGAATTGTAATATTATACTAGTATTTAAATGTTTTCCCTTATCTTATTATGTTATGAATGAGTGTTTTTTCAACAACATAACTTCTAAACCTCAGTTTAATTATAATGGTGAGACTAATATTGCAAAAATATTTGAATTCTATGTCCTCTTTTCTATGTATAAATTTTAAATGCAAAAAACACCCCTATCCAACTTAATAAATACTCAAATAGTTCTTGTGCCTCTAAAATAATAAATTAATAACTATTTTACATTCCAAATATTACATAAAACACCATGAACCTTCTCACTCTGGAAATAATATTCCAATATATATAGTTTTAAACTGAGCAGAGGGAGATGATGATAATCAATCATGGAAATATGTAGTAAAGATTAATACATATTCTAAACACTGAAATCATATAATAAAATATGTGTCTTTATTCAATGATGTTTATGGACTCAATAATATTCAATATTTGGCCTTACCTTCCATGATTAAGAATTACCCATCTATTTTAATGGTAATAAAGAAAAATGGGGAAGGATATGATATTTAAAACCTACACTTAAACATGAAAATGTAAAGAAATTTTAGTAGCATATCCTTTCACATAAAATCATGATTAAAGTCTTGATTATACTCATCTTTAGTGGCATCCTCTCTATTTTATAGATACATGGGTTCCATAAATTTTGAATTGGAAAAACCGCATATATTCCTATAATTTTCTAATATTAAAATCCTTTTTATTCATTCTAATCATCAAATTTACATCATGATTACATGTTCCAATAAATATACATCCTTGATTATTTCATGCCAAATAAAATATTCTTCATTATATAATCCATATAGAATCCTATATTTATATCATGAATTCTAACATAGTGGGAAAGGAATTTCTTTAATTTTTGGATGTGTATTATGAATATTATACATGACCTCCTCCAATTTTTCATAAGTTTATTTTTTGGAAAAGTAGTTTATTGACTATGAGGTAGTGGATCACTGGATTAACCACTATATTCAACAAATTACATGACATAGAAGTGATCCTATTATTAGAAATTGACCATATGTCAAACACAATGTGAAATAAATTTTAGTGATTTCTTGTTCACTTGATGACTTTTAATAATTTCCATACACAACTAATCAGATATATTTTCATGGTAGATGCATGAATGTTATGATTATTGGATTTATTCATATATTTGATTGGTAGATAGTATGAGTGACCATATACCATATGATAGTCAAAATATGTGGTATATAGATTAATTATTATAGTAAATTTATAGACCATATGGAAATTTCCATGATGCATTCAATTAGGGGATTATTATCAATATGCATGAACATGTAGTCGGTTAAGCTCTATATTTGATTGTTTGATGAACTTTAAGAATTCATATAACTATAGTGATCTAATTAAATAAATATTATCCCTCCTAAAACATTCCATAAAACATTCATGATTAAATATAGGCTTTATTCTAATAATTCCAATGATCAAATGAAATAATTTAAACCCTTATTAAAATCCATTTTCTCTATGATGCCCAAAATTATCCTATAAATCAATCATATTAAAATGACTATGTAAATGATTTAATGGTGGAATAAATAAATTATAATACTCATTGAAATATATTAATGTACAATCTCAATAAATTATCTATATAAAACACATAAAGTTGTTCATATGTAGGGTGTGACTTTATATAGATCTAATACATTGGGTAAAGAATTTTCCTCTATTGAGGACATTTATATGACACATTAGAAACATGCCTTGGTAATGTTTTATGATACCATAGTGAATAAATTGTAATTTTTTTACTATACCTTGGTGACAAACGGTGGTGATATTCTTACAAATGCCTCATTTTTATAAAAAACGTTCCATCTTTGGTCTCATATACTCAAAATTAATCTCTTAGGTTATGCCTCTTATTTTATCTATGCACATGAATTATGTTCCATATATATCATTTATACCTTTACTATTCTATATTCTCACCCTTTCCATTCATTGTATTCTTTTAGAAAATCATTTACAGTGAAGTGTTCATGGAAGGAATAATAAAGGTGTCATTGAAGAGAATTAAATTATCTTTTTTTGTGATCTATGTAATTTATTTTATAAGCCTAAATTCCCTAACAATAAACCTAAAAAGGTCCCAGGTAATTTATTTATGTAATATTTTGTTAAATAAATATGTTTAAAACCATATATATTAAATATTTTCAATCAAATATGTTTTCGTACTAACTCTAGGGATTAATAAGTGGATCCCTATGATCCATATATAATATGATTACATTAAATATACTTCTAAACATATTGTGGTATTAAAAAGAAACTAAATATCATTTATTATGATAGAGAATAAATAATAAATAATGGTGCTTCATTAGAGGAACATGTTTTATAATTTATCCCCTATAAAGAAATACATGCCTGGATGATTCCTCCATATACTCCTTATGAGGGTATGTTAATCAACAATTATGATAATCATGTACTGAATCTTATTAGAGGTGAAAATGTGGTATGTTTTAGGTGGACTATTTCAAACAATTATATGATACATGGTCGTAATTTTGTTGAGTCTAGAAATTCATTTTATTTTTTTATTTTTAAACATGGTATTTATAAATAGGTTCTAAATTATTCTGTTATTATAGGAGGTGATGATGAGGAATTTATTGATAACATGATCCCATTGTAGGATCATATGACCCCTACACTTCTTGTGGTTTCTACAATAGAATTTTTTTGGTAACAACATTACCTATATCCCAATTCTTTTGTGGTTCTTGCACATTTTAAGGATGATTATCAAGTGTCCCACCACTCCAAAGGTTTTCTTATGGGGAATAATATTTTTTCCCTATTTTAGAATCAATGTTACCCGATCCAGATCAAAATCCCAAGGAATTAGCACTGTGTACTCCCTAAAGATCCAAAAAAACAAAGCCTCTAAGGATTATCTAACTATCTACCTATGACTTCCATATTTATATAGAATTAATTAGTTATTGTATCCTCATAAAAATATGAATTAACCTACAATTAATTTAGTAAAAATCAATATTCTCTTATTTTTATTCTTCTGTATAGACTTATGAAAAATTTCATTGAATAATTTTAGTGAAAGATACATATGGGAAACAATATGCTTGATAATCTGACTAATATCCTTGTATGGATTTTTAAGAAAAATGATCTCAAGGATATCATGGTTTATTCATCTTATAAACTTCTCATGGTTGAAGTAATTCACTCTATGTTTTGATTTTACATGTCTATCCATTATGATAAATGAGACATTCTTAAAATGGATATTTCCTTGTATAGGTCCTAATATTCTAACTTGGTTTAACATGACCTGTTTATTAGTGGTGATTCTAACTTGATTATAAACATGTTTGGGATAATTGTTTGGATTATTTTTTCATGGAATGTTATAGTTAATTTTAATTCATTTTCAACTTCAAAGATCCTCATTGATAACCATTATTTTGGGGGTAAATTCAAATGGTTCAATAATAGATTTTATAATTAAAGGACCCCGATATTGTAATATAAATTATTATCCATTATACCTAGGATCTCAAGAAATTATATTTCTTCAATTAATCACTTAACTCATGGTCTATATAATAAATCACTATTATATATCAAAAGAAAATATTAAATAGATTATTAGAACTAGTTATTTTACTCTAATATTTCTTTTCAATATATGGATTTCCTATACACTGTATAGATTCCTTTTATTTCACCCTTGAGTTTTAACTCATGGTATGTTTGTTAGAAAAATCACATTATATTAAATGATGTTATGTAGAATTGTGATCATAGACACCCAAATATTTATAAAAATCAAGAATATTTGAAAATTTAAATTATCAAGATTAACACAAGTCTTTAGTGGTTATGGTGTGATGAGAACTTTGTGATCATAACCAATATACAGTGGATTATGATGAAGAAATTGATATTATATTGAGTGAAAGGATGGGAATATATAGAGATATTTTATTAAAATGGGGAGATTAAAACACTTAATTTTTATATCCATTCATTTATTAATATAAAGTTTTGTGTAATATCAATATGAAATTAAAGGATGGTTCCTCTACTATTGATCATGATGTGAATTCATTGAAAGTTGTTTTATATTTTCCATTAATACTCACATAATCATGTTTTGATATGAGGGGAGGGTACTATAAGGAGTTTGATATAGTATCCTTCCAAAATAATATTCCATATTCAATTAATAATTATAAAAATAGAGTTTAAAATTCATTCGTAAGAAGTAGAAAATATAGAAGGTAATTACCACTCTCAAAAAATATAGTGCTCTGATTCTTAATGGTTGTATAGGTTTGTTTTATGAAAAACACCTAGGATATCATAAAAAATAATTCATCAAGGCCATAAAATATTTCTTCAATGGATTATTTCTCACTTTATCGTCATATGTGATTGTTCGTTTTCTATTTACAAAGTTAAAACACCAAATCTACTTCAAACAATACTCTATAATAAGTCCATATTAAATATCAAAAATTATCCTTGTTAAATATATAATGATTAAACCTATAATGTTCTTTAAAACATTTCCTTATAATAAAAACATGGTTTTTTAATGGTAGTAATCTTCAATGTTCCATTAGATTTGGAAAAAATATGTTGGTGAATATCTATCTTTGAATAATAGAAACTAACATCAGTTTCAAAATTGATATGGAAAAAAATATTATGATAAAATATAGTATAACTTTATTTTTAATGTCATTAGATGATTCTATTACACAGTGTTTGTATGTGTGGGTGTGTGTTTGATATTTTCTTTTGGCATTATTCATCCATGGGGTTATTGATCTCTATTATTGAAAATAAATTTGAGTTCCTCGGGTTAACACATTTTCTCCATCAAGGTGAACCTATTTATCACAAAATTTATTATCAATAAAAGGAAATTATAACCAATAATCTCAATAAAATTATTTATTATGGGGAGTCACATACTTATAGAGAAATATATATTGTTTCATAGGTATAAAAAATATTTTTTTAAGGTGGAGTGGTATTCCTCATAAATAGTAGGTATAATCCCATTCAAAATAATAATGTTATTCTAACCCCATATGGTGTACTGATCTGATAATTTATCATAAATGATAAAATTATTTTATTAATATCTAGTATATTATCAAATATTAAAACTATAGTCATTGAGAGATGTAAAGTTTTTTCGAAAAGAAAATTTCCCATGATATATCTTGAAGATCCACTCCACACATGTATAATCTAGATCCAACACACTTAAGATCAAATATAAATAATTTTTAACAATATTTATAACTAGAAAAGATAATTTATTTCTCCTAGATGAAGAATTGGCCTCATCAGTTTTCCCCCCTCTCTATACCCATTCATTTATTATCAGTTATTTAGGTTCCTAAATTTTTCTTCCAAAATAATCAGAAATATATGAATTGATACATATGAGTAACATATAATGAATTAATATTACATTAAGAGGGTTGGGATGGATATTAAATATTTTTAGTGATTGATGAATCAACTCCATGATTCGTGAAGAGTTCATTCCATGAGGGTTGTCCAAATTTTCTTATGATGCACTTTTAATATAATTGTTAAGGTCGAATTTTTTCATAGATATATATGGGAAGATCCCAAATTATTTGATGAATGGAAGATATTAAACATCCCATATCTAGTTGTGTCATAGGGGAAACATTTATAATCTTTATATAAGAATTTTTTGGATCATGGGCATGATGATTTTTCATTTTGGGAATAAAATTGGTTTGGTCACTCAAGTTTCTTTCATGGGTGACCATATCCTTAAATGAGATTTCATATGACTATGTAGAAACTAAAATTTATCAAAAATTAATTCCATAATGATCACACATTCCTTATTTATAATATCAAACTGGTGTCCGATATAGACTAGTTTGTTTCAAATTCTATGGTTTTAGGTTTATTTGGAAATTTACATTATCACAACCTTATTTTTTTTATCAAGGCTCATGCATCTAGTGAAATTAATTTTGGAATAAATACCTTAGTATAAAAATATATTTTATTAGTATTTTTAATATAAAATTATTTATCCATATATATAATATAATCTAAGGAAATTGTGTTGATTTGGATTCTAAAAGTTTATAGAGAAAAAATATAAATTAAATTTATAAGATTATTTTTTTCTAGAAGGAGAAATAGTGAACTATATTGTGGTAATTTCTTCATATATTTGGGTAAATAATAATTTGAATAGTTGAAGATATCTTTATTTTAACATATACATAATTAATCCATGGATTTTTCAGATTATAGTGTGGTTTATAGAGTAGGATATTGTGTCATTTGGGAAGTATAAAATGAGACTTGGTATATGGGGATTCGAAACAACCACGGAATCTTGAAAACTATAAAAATTTATTTGATCAATGACTAGGGATCACTAATTATTAATAGGAATTTATATGCTTTATATTGTAACCTTTAGTTTAATTTCACTAAGACCTAGATAGATGTAACTAGTGCTACGATGGTCTATTGACTATACTCAAAATCACCTACTGTTAGATCCAGAATTAATACTGATGGACCTTGTAAAAAAGTTATCATTAATATGAGTGATATTAGTCAAAATTACTAGGGATCTACAATGATAAATTCCAAGTCCTAAAATTCTGAATGGAACTCATTAATCGTGGAAAATTAAGAAATTCTTAGTGGATTTCTAATTTTCAATATATATAGTATTGACCTCCATTATTTGTAGTCAATCATGACCTTGTTGGTAAAATTAATTTTTTTTCTCTCTTCTCTATTGGCCCATTTCACACATCAAGAAATAATGCAAGAGTATGGTTGAAATTTATAGGGCGAATCATCATGCTTGGAATGTGAGAAATAAGGAAAATGGAATATTAGCATTATATTGTGATCTAAATAATACACTTAATTTTTTCATATCATAGGATCAATAAAATTTACTATAATATCATTATAATTGAGGATGAATTAAAGTTATATTAATTTATTCCACATTTAGATATACTTTTTTCACAATTTAATAAAAATACTTAAGTGGTGATGGTCATATAGAAAAGGAAAGGTTATTAAATTCTTCCCAAATATAAATTACATGGTTGATATTATATCTCAAATCCTCAGTTGAAAATATTATTGGGTGCTTCAATGGTAATATATACATTAATATACTATGATCATTATTCATTACATAGTTTTCTTTATACAGGAAATTCATCTAAAATACCAATTCTAACATCATAAAACCCAACTCCAAATTATGCCTCAGGTAATTCTATTTGTGGGTGTTCAATTTCCCTAAATCATAGATTGTCACTTTATAGTATTACATGTTTGTAAAACCCAAGCCCATTATTTGAGGTATTACTATATTTCATAGACCCCTCTCCATTAGAGGTTATTAATATATATGTTCACTCACTAGCCTCTTATTGAGACTCTTAAATCTATTTTCACATTATTCTCTCCAAATTTAATTTACTCTCTTTAATGAAAAATTAGTTAAATTTATGTAATATCATAATAATTTTCTCACCATGCATTAGTAGTGCCTAGAAAATTCATTAAAACTTTAGATCTCTTTGACACTTGTAATATTGTTCCATTTAGCAAAAATCATATTCTTTAAAGGATGCTTGAAAATTCCTTCACATATGATCATGTAGTATTAGAATGATATATACCACATAAAAAAGTTATACTTTTTTATCTTATCATAAAAATTATTCTTCTCTAAATTCTTCAGTAAAATACCTATATGCTCCACATATTCCTCCATTTTTAGGAATATATGATAATATCAACAATAAATATGAGAAACAATATATTAAGGTATTCTATAAAGAGTATATTCATCATGGAAAAGAATATTATTGGGGTCTTTATATGTATAAATCAAATTTCTATAAACTCATACTGTCTATATTTTTTTCATAGGTATGGATTTTAATATCAAATAATTTCACCATAAACTAATGATATCAAGAATCAAGATCAACATTTTAGAAGTATTAATCTCCTAGACATTGATCAAGAAATTCATCAATCTATGATGTCCATACTTGTTCAGTATTTTATTCTTGTATACTAGTTATTAATCATTAAAAAATACATTAAACCATATTCATTCTTCATAAAATTATTTCTAGGATTACTGAGATAGTAAAAGAGTTGGAAATGACACATAACATTAGGTGTGATTTCCTATATTCATTATGATACAATCTTACAGTGAGATTATAAAAAACATTATGGATAGCCTGTAACCTATAATATCATAGAAAAAATAAAAACCAATATTATTGATAACTATAAAATAAATCACATCATATTGTATAATAGAGATATATATGGGGAAGAAAACCATAATAAAATCACAATCATGATATAGAAAATGTTATATGAAGATCATATTGTCACACATATCTCTAAGATAACCCAATGTGTTGATCATGTGAAGTACTGAAATAAAATTAAATGAATAAAAGTGGGACCCAGCCACAACCCCTAGAATCACCTCAAATATATCTCTGTATCTTTAATGAAACCCTCTAAATCATCCACCTAATCTAGGGCCACCACAAATATTTTAATGTTAACTATCGGATCTACACACACCATGGTTCTTATACATGGTGCTTGAATAAAATTAATTGGTTTATTAAAAAATAGTTTCCTTAATAAATATGATTATATAAGTTCATAAATGTAATAAAATAATTATTAGTTGTAAACATCACTTATATAAAACTATGGTTTACTAGATATAAAATAATCCACCATTATGGAAACCCGTGCTTTATTTTCCCAAAGAATGTCTCATGTATGAACATGTCACTTAAATAACACAGGTCTAAATGATGTCCAACCATAACAAATAACAAGCCCCATGAACATTGTCAAAAGTTTAATAAATATAGATAACAGAACCCGAGTTTTCGTTACACCCTACCAAATAATAAGAATAGTCTTTCTTGGAATTTAACTGAACTAAAAAATGACCAATAAACTAAGGATGGAATTATGCCAAGTAAAATATCAAAAATATTTCAAGGTTTTAATTACACCAAACTGCATATCAAACAATTCACTAGCATGGAATCACATGTAAATTCTTCTAAAAAAATACTCTAACATTGTAATTACACTGAACTGCTGATCAAAAAATAACACAGTTTTATAATTACATCCAAATTCATATTAAACAATAAAATAATGTTTCCATTACACTCAAATACATATCAAATAATACCCTAATCTAGGAATTAATCTTAATCTCAAATAAAACAATACCCTAATGTAATAATTATAGTTAACCAAAAATTAAATAATACCCCAATGTTATAATTACACAAAACCCCATATAAATTAAAACCCAAAGATGGAATTACACTAAAGAATATATACTCAAATACCCCAAGTATTTCATGACACCAATAATAGCTCACATAATACTCAATGATTGACATTACAACTTAATGAAGATTAAAAAATACCCAATGATTTAAATTATATGCAAATGAATACCAATTTATAGAGTCCAATAAGTTATATTTTATAAACCACATCACCATTATACTGGGAGGAATCAAATGAAACTTAGCATACTCCACCAGGATTATAAGTTAGTATATCTAGAATAAAAAATTATATCGTATCATAACATCCATTTATAATAAATTTGGTCAATGTGTTTTATATCCTCTATAGAATACATAGTAAAAGAGGTAAGTATATCCCACTAGAAAAGGTCATCACATACCAATAGTTGAAAAAATATTAGGATAGGTAATGAGACTCCCTAGACCCACACACCTATATCTGGTGTTATGAAAAAATTAATTAATCCCAACATTCAATAGAAAGTGGCACAAAACAATATTTATTTTACAAAAATACTATATGATAAGTATTATAAATCTAAAAACATCTCACAATCCTAGTAACATAAGGTTTAGTTTCTTTTTTGATTTATATATATAAGCAAAAAATTGTATCATACTTATAAACATTTCTCAAATTTGAATCTTCACTAGTCACACTTATATACATATCCAAATTTATACTCATCTATATAACCACGAGAAAAGAAAACATAATAAATAGGTGAGTTCAAATGCTTAGTAAGGTAAAAAGTGTCACGACCCGTCCTCGGGGCCCATGCCGTGACTACCCCAAGCCCGCCTTCCATAGGCCAAGGGCTGGCGACTAGCACCAAAGGCGTAAATCCCGATATCTGGGAAGGCATTGCCTTTATAAAAGAAAACAAGCACCACAGAGTAAGCAAGCGGAAAAAGTAAACACTAAGTACAAGAGATGTGCTGAAAAGTAAATGGGCCAGAATACAAACCCAAAAGAAATCACAACTACAACTGAACAAGTACAACAGAAAAGATAACAGCTGGAAGGACGGAAGCGGCTCCTATGTCGTCCTTCTCGAATCCTACCTGAAGGGTAGGTACAGATGGCGCAGCTCCTGGTCGTCCACCATGGATCATACCTGAAGGGTAGGTACAGATAGCCTCCTCCACGCTCTCGCCCGTCAACCTCCTCTGTGTGTCGTCTCGTCGTGTAGTCCACCTCCGGGTACTGACTCGTTGTGTAGTCCACCTCCGGGTACTGACTCGTCGTGTAGTCCACCTCCGGGTACCGTCCAGTCCTCGAACACTCGGCCTCCGTCAGCACTGTCCGTCGTCTGCAACCAACACAACGAGGTGCGGGCATAGCCCGTGCAGGGGTGAGTGTAACAATACTCAGTAGGGACCCCGATACCCTCAAGGTTTCACTAAACCAACAAGGATAACCACAAAGAAGATATCAACAGATAACCTCTACTTAGGTATATGCCCATACATATACCTAAGTTATCAAGTAACCCATCTCAATCATGAGGAAACACAAGGATTGTGAAATCAACAGATAACCACTACCCCGGGTATATGCCCATACATATACCTAAGTTAGCAAGTGACCCATCTCAATCATGTGGTAAACACAAGGTCAAAATTTTCAGCTCAAACCAGGATTTTCATTATTGAAACTGAAACTGCTGAAGAGCTCCGTCTCTGGAGTGTATAGTGGTCCTGTCATGACTCCGAGGTACTGCTCACTAACCTAATACTGCTGAGGTACTCCTCCTGTCGAGTATTGCGGGCCTGCCACCTCACACAGTAGTGCTTCCCGCCGGGGTCTGCCACCCAAACACAGTAGTGCTCCCCCCTCATAGCCTACAGAGGTCCTCCTCCTGTCGAGTACCGCGGGTCTGCCACCTCACATAGTAGTGCTCCTCTACTGTGGGTCTGCCACCTCACAAAGTAGTGCTCCCCACTAGGCTACGTAAGTCACTCCGAATCGAATCGGACAAGCAGTCTTCAGGTCTCTGCCGGTTACACGGTCTCCGTACTCCGTACGCTCGTCTCTGGGAGGGTCCGCTCCACGAGCTACAAGTCGATACTCCAAGTATCTCAAAGTCCCATGAAGAAGTATCTCAAGGGACCGCCTCGTCATAGGGGTCTCAACGCAATAGACGACGCGTCAATCGGACGCCCGGTCTGTGAGTTGCTAGCCTTTTCGTCCTAGGGGCCTGGTTAGATTCGTGTGCGAACCAATCCGGCCGTAACTCAACTATACCCCGAACACTCACAGGGTATACTCATAGGGACCGTTTCTCAACGAGATCACCAACGCTGCTGACGGTTCGTCAAACGGACGTTCTGTCATAAAGGCATCAGCTTTTCCGTTCCTGGGGCCCGGTTGGATTTCGGGTGTGATCCAACCCGGACACTATCCAACTACATCCAAAACTCAGGCAGAGGATGCCAAAAGTTCCGTATCGTCAACAGGAACGCAACGCAATAGACGGTGCGTCAATCGGACGCCCGGTCTGGAAGTTATTGGCTTTTTCGTCCCGGGGGCCCGGTTGGTTTTTAAGTTAAAACCAACCCGACCGTACTTCAACTACGTCCAAACCTCGAGCGGAGTAATCCAAAAGATCCGTCTCACTTAGAGGAATTCAACAAAGTCGACGACACATCAATCGAACGTCCGAAGCTCAAGATATGAGCGTTTCCGCTCCGAGGCCCCGGTTGGTTTCGTGTACGAACCAACCCGGCCGAACTCAAGGTAATCCGAAACCTTGAGTGCGATATACCGAAACGACCGTCCCGATCCAAGGATCGCATTGCCGCTGATGGTGCATCGTTCAGAGGCCCGTAGCTCAAGTTACGAGCAAAAGACCGAAAATGGTCCGAAGACGGGGGGTCTGGGCCCGGGCCGACCCGGCCCGAAGACCTGGCCCGGCTCGGAAAATCCGGCTCGGCCGGTGGCACGGCCTGGGCGCCGCATGTGCGCTGCGCACGGGGGAAAAGCCCCCCCCCCCCTTTGTTTCAAAAGGGCGGCGCGACATTATGTCGCGCCTTTGAATAAAACGCCCCCTCCACGTGGGGGGGCGCCTCTACAAAAACCGGGGAATTAAATCCCCGATATTTAAGGATCACGGTCGGCCTTAGGCCGGCCGTTTTTATCACACGCGGGACCCGCGGGTCCCGCCTCCTTTGCAAACTGGCGGCCGGCACGGCCACCGCCTTCCACCACCTTGCCACGGCCAGATGGCCGCGGCTCTCCTGTTCTCTGGCGGCCGGCGAGGCCGGCCGCCTCCGGCTGCTCCGCCGCGGCTATAAGGCCGCGGCTCTTCCTTATCAGCCGGCGGCCGGTTTTCCGGCCGCCCCTTTTTATCACTGTCGTGGCTCAAACCGCGGCCCTTGTTCGATTGGCACGGCGCGACGGCGCCGCGCCCCTCCACCGTAGATTTTCCCGATCGCTGCCTCTCACGGGTTCTCCGGCGTGGTGCGACGGCACCGCGTCCCTCCGCCGCGGCCCCGCTCCAGCCGTGGCGCCTTTGTTTTTCTTCGACGCGGAGCGACGGCGTCGGGTTCCTAGACTTCTTTCCACGTCGCGGCGCAACGGCACCGCGCATTTCCTTCCGCATGAAACCGCATGGTGCGACGACACCACGCCTTCCCGAACCAAACCACAAAGAACCAACACGAAAAGTAAAGAGGAGGGTCGGCCGTGTTTGTGCGGTCCGGCCCCCTCACATTATTCGATATCATTTGGTTTTAAACCACGAAGATCATCAAGTCGGAAATTCACGAACAAATATAAATAAATAAATACAAACCCCTACCTTGGGTATAAGCCGATCAGAAGGAGGCGTCGTCGTTCGAGGTTCGTCGCGGTATGGCGTTGTGAGGATGACGACGTCGAAGGGGGACGTCGGCGTTCGTCTGACTCGAGGGAAGGCGAAGCCGTCGTCGCTTGCTACCCGATTCCGCTTCCGAGCTCGTTCATCGATCCATTGACGATGAAGGGGAAGAAGAAGATCCGTTGAAGAGTCTCGCCACGGAAGGGGAGAAATTCCGTGGAAGGAAAACGAGCGTTCTTCGTCAGAGGTGGCGCATTCTTCTTCGTGGAGATAAGCTTCTTCCCAAGTGTTGGGCGTCGTGGTATTTTACCAGCGCTCCGTTGCTTGGTGAAGCCGTCCCCAAACCCTCTCCCAAGATCCCTATAAATAGGAGAGGGGGAGAGGTATGTAACCATTGTGGTTACATAACTTTTTTTAAAAAAAAGGGGTCTGGTGAAATAAATTGCTTTGACGCATTTTATGAGGTCTGTTGGCACCACTTAAGAGGGGAGGGTGCCAAGGAGTTTCTCCACATTTAATGGGGAGTTGAGGAATTAAGAGGCTCCCCCTCATTAATGAGGGAGAGTTGAGAGGTTTCCTCTCCTCCCATTAATAGGGGGTTAAGCCCCGTGTGGTCCCTACCATAATAAACCACCCACGAGAGGTTTAGTTCGGGTGGGCCCCACCACTATAACCTCTCAAGGGAGGTTAAGGTGTGGTGGCCCCACCTCCAACCTCCATGAGGAGGTTTCAACCACCACACTCCCAATGGAGGCTGAAATAAAATAAGGTGCATGACACGTTATTTTATTATTACTCTTATTTAAAGAAAACCCAAGAACTAACTTCCACTCTCGATTAAACACAACTGCGGCAAAAGTCTCTTTAAGAAAATACCGGCGTTGCGAGTTCATCGGTGCCCTCGGAATTCGATTCCAAGCACCGGTTCAAAAGTTAGAAAAACCCGCTCATTCGTTCACTAAACGTACCCGATCCAAACTTCGGAAATTGATTCCGGGCACACCAGGCCTCGGAATCAGGCGCCGTCAGAAACTGAGTTCTTTTAAAATCCCAAAGAAAATTAAGAAAAAAAAAATTCCTTGGAATTTATGGGTCTTTACATTACTCCCACCACAGGGCTTTACGTCCCCGTAAAGCTTCACCACAAACTTAGGGATACAAAGGCGGTACTGAGCACGCATCTGAGCCTTCCGCTCTCATGTGCCCACCTGGAGGTTCCCGTGCTGCCAAAGAAAGTGCACAAGAGGAATCGACCATCCTCCTAGGATCCGCTCCTGTCGATCCTCGATCCCCACAGGAACCTCCGTAGAAGTCACCTCATCGCCACCGTCCAGCTCCTCATGGTCGATGATATGCGGAGGTTCGAGCACGTATCTCCTCAGTTGGGATACATGGAAAACGTCGTGCACCTAGTGCAACTGAAGTGGATGGGTCAAGCGGTAAACCACCTCGCCTACCCAGCTGAAGACCTAGAAAGGTCCGTTGAATCCTCAGAGATAACTTGCCTCCCTGGCCACATCTCCGTAAACCTCGTCGAGGTGAGACTCGTATAAGGACGTGATGGTCATCCTCGAACTCTAGAGGCCTCCAAGTCCTGTCAGCATAAGGCTTCTGTCGGCCCTGTGCCATCATCATCCGCTCTTGGATGACCTGGACCTTCTCTAGTCTCACAAGAGCTGCTATGATTTCTTCGTTACTGATAAGAGAAATCCGGTCTCATCCCCTGGATGAACCACATTCGTTTCCTAATATAGTCAATCCTGACATGAATGATGCTTTCATGCCATGGATGACATCGTAAGGCCTCGACGTAACTACCAAGAGATCCAACTGTCACTCTTGACTCCAAGGGTCGAGTCACACTGTCGGCATCAGTGTGTGGTCACTAGGTCTCCTTCAGTAGAAAACTCGAAAGTGAGGGTCAAGTCAACAGTCTTAACTGGAACCTCTTAGTAACAATACAAAAGAGGACAGGAATGAAAACACCACAAAGGTATGCGTCTTTTATTATTGCAGCTCATAATACAAAGATGCTACACAATAGCAACAAGGAACTAGAAGTACAAAAGGACATATCCACTAGTTCCGCTCCTGTCCATCTGCTCAAAGAGCTCCATGATCGAAGGGCTCAGCTGCCTGAAGCTGAGCTCTCGCATGTCCACCAACTCCCTATGGTCGGGGCGGACCTCCTGGTGGTGGTGGTGGCAACACCTCGAAGCGTCGTCCTGCTCGGCCAGCTCCTCTGCCTTGATTGAACCTCTGCCTCTGCCTGGGAGGTTCTTCATTTAACTACTGGTCATCTATATGGAAGGTCGGACAATCACGTGCCATGTGACCAATCCCGCCGCAGGAGTAACACTTCATGGAAGGTCTGGCTCTATCACTTCCCTTGGTGCCTCGCACTACCGACCCTGAGTCACGCGGTCGACCACCTGTAGGTCTGGTCCTCTTGGACCTCTGCGTCATCTGTCTACTGCCTTCTGCAGAAGACTCTGGCACATGCCGGCTAGTGGTGGGTCCTGTTGCTGGAGACTGCTCAGCAAGGAAACTCTCTACTAAGAGGGCTCTCTCCAACACCTCTGTCTGCGTCGGAATGTTGTGCGATAAAACCGAAGCTCTGATCTCCCGCCTGAGCCCCTGCTCGAAGGTTAGGGCCCTGAAGAATGGGTCCCGTACCATGTCTGTAGAGTAGCACGAGAGGTCTGTGAATCTCGCTGAGTACTGCGCCAATGACATGCTGCCTTGCCGCAGCTGAAGTAACTCTTGTATACGCACCGCTCGAAGGGTGGCTGGTACAAACTCTTCCCGAAATAGGCTCTCGAAGTCTGCCCATAGAAGTGTCGCCTCATCATGCATCTGAAGCATCAGGCTCCACCATCTGCCTGCTGCTGCCTAAAGAAGGCTGGAAGCAAGGATCACCATAAACTCTGTCGGTGTCCCCACTAGCCTGAAGACTCTCACCACAGCCTCCATCCAATCCTCAACCGCATGCGGGTCTGTCCCTCCCTGGAACCTAGGTGGCCTCTGGCGCTGGAACTCATGCAGTGCGCTCAAGCGACGTGCATCCTCTGCTGCTGGTCCTGGTGGCATCGGTGGCCCAACGGGTAGTAGTACCGCTGGTGCCTCAACTGGGATAGGGCCCTGTACTGAGGCCTCGTTGCTCGGCGGGCTGTCAGTACGTACCACTCTCGGGGATCTAGCTGGTCTTCCACAGGGATGCATCCTGAAAGAAACAACATGACACGGTCAAAAGATTATCCCTGGTGAGCTGACCTCGTTTGAGCTGACATTTAAATAAAACTTCTGAAAAACACACACGCAATCAGTGTTTTCGTGCACAAAGTAGGAAATCAGTTGTCAGGGTCCTGGTGTATGGATACGTCGGCCGCACGCACCAACACTAGACTTCCTGAACTGAAAACCACACTCGGTACTCTTAACACTATTGCTTCACAGAAAGAAACATCAGAGTTATAAGTCTTGCGGTAGAACCGAACTCCTCTGATACCAATTTGTCACGACCCTTCCTCAGGGCCCGTGCCGTGACTACCCCAAGCTCGCCTTCCATAGGCCAGGGGCTGGCGACTAGCACCAAAGGCGTAAATCCTGATATCTGGGAAGGCATTGCCTTTATAAAAGAAAACAAGCACCACAGAGTAAGCAAGCGGAAAAAGTAAACACTAAGTACAAGAGAAGTGCTGAAAAGTAAATGGGCCAGATTACAAACCCAAAAGAAAGTACAACTACAACTGAACAAGTACAACAAAAAAGATAACAGCTGGAAGGACGGAAGCGGATCCTGGGTCGTCCTTCTCGTATCCTACCTGAAGGGTAGGTACAGATGGCGCAGCTCCTGGTCGTCCACCACGGATCCTACCTGAAGGGTAGGTACAGATAGCCTCCTCCACGCTCTCGCCCGTCAACCTCCTCTATGTGTCGTCTCATCGTGTATTCCACCTCCGGGTACTGACTCGTCATGTAGTCCACCTCCGGGTACTGACTCGTCGTGTAGTCCACCTCCGGGTACCGTCCATTCCTCGAACACTCGGCCTCCATCAGCACTGCCCGTCGTCTGCAACCAACACAACGAGGTGCGGGCATAGCCCGTGCAGGGGTGAGTATAAAGATACTCAGCAGGGACCCCGAGACCCTCAAGGTCTCACTAAACCAACAAGGATAACCACAAATAAGATCTCAACATATAACCTCTACTTAGGTTTATGCCCATACATGTACCTAAGTTATCAAGTAACCCATCTCAATCATGAGGAAACACAAGGATTGTGAAATAAACAGATAACCACTACCCCGGGTATATGCCCATACATATACCTAAGTTAGCAAGTGACCCATCTCAATCATGTGGTAAACACAAGGTCAAAAGTCTCAGCTCAAACCAGGATTTTCCTTATCGAAACCGCAACTGCTGAAGAGCTCCATCTCTGGAGTGTACAGTGGTCCTGTCATGACTCCGAGGTACTGCTCACTAACCTAAGACTGCTGAGGTACTTCTCCTATCGAGTACCGTGGGCCTGCCACCTCACACAGTAGTGCTTCCCGCCGGGGTCTACCACCCAAACACAGTAGTGCTCCCCCCTCATAGCCTACAGAGGTACTCCTCCTGTTGAGTACCGCGGGTCTGCCACCTCACATAGTAGTGCTCCTCCGCTATGGTTTTTCCTCCTCACAAAGTAGTGCTCCCCACTGGGCTACGTAAGTCACTCCGAATCGAATCGGACAAGCAGTCTTCAAGTCTCTGTCGGCTACACGGTCTCCGTACTCTGTACGCTCGTCTCTGGGAGGGTCCGCTCCACGAGCTACAAGTCGATACTCCAAGTATCTCAAAGTCCCACGAAGAAGTATCTCAAGGGACCGCCTCGTCATAGGGGTCTCAACGCAACAGACGGCGCGTCAATCGGACGCCCGGTCTGTGAGTTGCTAGCCTTTTCGTCCCAGGGGCCCGGTTAGTTTCGTGTGCGAACCAATCCGTCCGTAACTCAACTATACCCCGAACACTCATAGGGTATACTCATAGGGATCGTTTCTCAACAAGATCACCAACGCCGCTGATGGTTCGTCAAACGGACGTTCTGTCAGAAAGGCATCAGCTTTTCCGTTCCAGGGGCCCGATTGGATTTCAGATGCGATCCAACCCGGCCACTATCCAATTGCATCCAAAACTCGGGCGAAGGATGCCAAAAGTTCTGTATCGTCAACAGGAATGCAACGCAACAGACGGCGCGTCAATCGAACGCTCGGTCTGGAAGTTATTGGTTTTTTCGTCCTGGGGGTCCTGTTGGTTTTTAAGTTAAAACCAACCCGAACGTACTCCAACTGCATCCAAACCTCGAGCGGAGTAAGCCAAAATATCCGTCTCACTTAGAGGAATTCAACAAAGTCGACGGCACGTCAATCAGACGTCCGAAGCTCAAGATATGAGCGTTTCCGCTCCGAGGGCCCGGTTGGTTTCTTGTACGAACCAACCCGGCTGAACTCAACGTAATCCGAAACCTTAAGTGCGATATACCGAAATGACCGTCTCGATCCAAGGATCACATTTCCGCTGACGGCGCGTCGTTCGGAGGCCCGTAGCTCAAGTTACGGGAAAAAGACCGAAAATGGTCCGAAGACGGGGGGTCTGGGCCCGGGCCGACCCGGCCCGACCCCCACTGGGTCGGCCGAACAGGGTCGACCCGGCCTGGGCGGCGACCCGACCCGGCTCAGAAAATCTGGCCTGGCCGGTGGCGCGGGCCGGCGCGGCCTGGGCGCCGCATGTGCGCCGCGCGCGGGGGCAAAGCCCCCCCCCCCCCTTTGTTTAAAAAGGGCGGTGCTGCATTATGCAGCGGCTTTGAATAAAACTCCCCCCTCCACGTGGGGGGGGGGGCGCCTCTACAAAAACCAGGGAATTCAATCCCCGATATTTATGGATCACGGCCGGCCTTAGGCCGGCCGTTTTTATCACACACGGGACCCGCGGGTCCCGCCTCCTTTGCAAACCGGCGGCCGGCACGACCGCCGCCTTCCACCACCTTGCCGTGGCCTGATGGCCGCGGCTCTCCTGATCTCTGGAGGCCGGTGAGGATGGCCGCCTCCGGCTGCTCCACTGCGGCCCTAAGGCCGCGGATCTTCCTTATCCGCCGGCGGCCGGTTTTCCGGCCGCCCCTTTTTGCACTACCGTGGCTCAAACCGCGGCCCTTGTTCGATTGGCACGGCGCGGCGGCACCCTGCCCCTCCGCCGTAGATTTTCCGGATCGCTGCCTCTCATGGGTTCTCTGCCGCGGTGCGACGGCACCGCGTCCCTCCACCGCGGCCCCGCTCCGGCCGCGGCACCTTTGTTTTTCTTCGACGCGGCGCGACGGCGTCGCGTTCCTAGACTTCTTTCCACGGCGTGGCGCGACGGCGCCGCGCATTTCCTTCTGCATGAAACCGCGTGGTGCGACGGCACCACGCCTTCCCGAACCAAACCACAAAGAACCAACATGAAAAGTAAGGAGGAGGGTCGGCCGTGTTCTTGCGGTCCGGCCCCCTCACGTTATTCGATATCATTTGGTTTTAAACCACGAATATCATCAAGTCGGAAATTCACAAACAAATATAAATAAATAAATACAAACCCCTACCTTGGGTATAAGACGATCGGAAGGAGGCATCGACGTTTGAGGTTCGTCGCGGTATGGCGTTGTGAGGATGACAACGTCAAAGGGGGACGTTGGCATTCGTCCGACTCAAGGGAAGGCGAAGCCATCGTCGCTTGCTACCCGATTCCGCTTCCGAGCACGTTCGTCGATCCGTTGACGATGAAGGGGAAGAAGAAGATCCGTTGAAGAGTCTCGCCGCGGAAGGGGAG
Organism: Viscum album; assembly: GCA_963277665.1. Lineage (NCBI taxonomy): Eukaryota > Viridiplantae > Streptophyta > Magnoliopsida > Santalales > Viscaceae > Viscum > Viscum album. The sequence goes on along the minus strand of OY728156.1, from coordinate 152,897,785 downwards.
AAATTCCGTGTAAGGAAAACAAGCGTTCTTCGTCAGAGGTGGCGCATTCTTCATTCGCGGAGATAAGCTTCTTCCCAAGTGTTGGGCATCGCGGTATTTTACCAGCGCTCTGTTTCTTGGTGAAGCCATCCCCAAACCCTCTCCCAAGATCCCTATAAATAGGAGAGGGGGAGAGGTATGTAACCATTGTGGTTACATAACTTTTTTTAAAAAAAAGGGGTCGGGTGAAATAAATTGATTTGACACAATTTATGAGGTCCGTTGGCACCACTTAAGAGGGGAGGGTGCCAAAGAGTTTCCCCCAATTTAATGGGGAGTTGAGGAATTAAGAGGCTCCCCCTCATTCATGAGGGAGAGTTGAGATGTTTCCTCTCCTCCCATTAATAGGGGGGTTAAGCCCCGTGTGGTCCCTACCATAATAAACCACCCACGAGAGGTTTAGTTCGGGTGGGACCCACCACCATAACCTCTCAAGGGAGGTTAAGGTGTGGTGGCCCCACCTCCAACCTCCATGATGAGGTTTCAACCACCACACTCCCAATGGCGGCTGAAATAAAATAAGGTGCATGACACGTTATTTTATTATTACTCTTATTTAAAGAAAACCCAAGAACTAACTTCCGCTCTTGATTAAACGCAACTGCGGCAAAAGTCTCTTTAAGCAAATACCGGTGTTGCGAGTTCATCGGTGCCCTCGGAATTCGATTCCGAGCACCGGTTCAAAAGTTTGAAAAACCCGCTCGTTCGTTCACTGAACGTACCCAATCCAAACTTCAGAAATTGATTCCGGGCACACCGGGCCTCGGAATCAGGCGCCGTCAGAAACTGCGTTCTTGTAAAATCTCAATGAAAATTAAGAAAAAAATTTCCTTGGAATTTATGGGTCTTTACAAAAAGTATCAAACTCTTATCAAGGGTTTGATCATAATAAAATTATAAAACATGGTATGTGGAGAAATTTTATATTAAAAAGGAACATAGAATAGTATGAGTTGTTTGTATGTCAGGATTAATGGATATACAATCTCAAATGAACAAAATTATACCACAAAAAACTATTATGAATAATGAGGTATTAATCAAGAGTCAAAATCATGGTCATAGGCATATAGATATATGAATTTTTTTTGAATCATAGTACAAAAAAATTATGGCACAAACAGAAGCATAGAAAAACTTATGAATAATGATTCATGTATAAATTTAACACAAAAACATGTAAACAAAGCTTATAAAATCTCATTCATATAACAAGTTTTCGGACAAATATTCCTACATATCATTTACATGACACTATTGTGAACAAATATTCCTACATCTCATTCTAATAAAACACTTTTGAAAGAGGATTACCACATCTCATTAACACTAAAAACTTGTGAATAACTATTCTTGAATCTCATTGACATAAAATTTCATTGTATCATCTAATATGAAACCTTAACCAGTGCACTATGAGTTTATATAGTACCCCACCAAATCATCATTGAGATATATGAGTTCCATATAAAATTAGATCATTCACATTATCATAAATTCCCCATGTAAATAAAATGGGTTTTTATACATTTAAAATTCAATCATATAAGTAAAACATTAATAATTCTATTAATAATTGTGACATGATGTACCCATGGAAGATAAAATCGTATCAAAAGATATTATGTAACCTTCTTGGTAAATACCATTGAATAAATATTATAGAGATTATTATATTTGCACTGTATATATAATTTTTATGTGGTTAAGTTAGTAATTCCCCTAATCAGTTTATTAAAGGTATTCAAGTTAACACTATTCAATTGAAGGAAAAAAATAGGGTATTCATAAAGGACACAGATGGGAAGAAGAAATACATTTATAAAGAGAAGATGACCAAACAAGACAAAGGTAGTGATGAATCATTTCTCTAAAAGGGGGGGAAAATTACATATGATATACATTGATTTTTTTTGGATATTCATATTTAAAAAACATCTTCAATTAATTATAAGCTATTTCACTAAACAATTAAATAGATTGAAAATAGTTGTATGATGTTTTAGAAAGATCAGATTAGAAATAGGAAATATCCTTGATGTTTGTAAATAATTTTAAAAGTAATAATTTATAAATATAAGAGAAAAATAATTTTTATTTTAGATATTATGAAAATGTTTGAAAAAGTGTCAAATAAAATTCCATAAGAGGTGGAAATATGTGATGACATAGAAGCATTAAAATGAGAATCGTCTTATCAAAAACGAACCATATGGAAAAGTTAATATATTTTATTTTAATTAATTTTTAAATAATGTAAATGTAGCTAAAAATAATCTTCCAAAATATTTAAAAAAAAAGAAGATAGAAATATCCAAAAAACAAATGTGGAATCGAAGATAAAAATACATGTAAATATCATGTTTTAAAAAATGCCATTGTTTAAAACCACATCACATAAAATATTTTAAAACATTCAACTTTAAATGAGGTAAATATTAATAAAATTTAACTAGATATATATAAAAGATAAGAATATAATAGAGTATTTATAAGAAATGAGAATATAAATTCCAAAAAATGAATTTTCACATTTTAGAGGTCTTGATTTTTAGAAACAATTTGAAAAAAAATAATTACAGATTAGGAACAACTAAGATAAAAAATATAGAGGGTTAAAGACCAAGAAATTTAAATTAAAGTACCATAAATAAATAATTAAATCATGATATAATATATCAAATACCTATTATACACACCACTTAAATTAAAAATAGGTGTATAAATAAAAAATATACCAAAATAATGGGATATTTAGATGAAAATACCTTACCTTGATTTCCTACTAATTCGACTATGATCTAACTTCCTCTAAAATGAACACAAATTTTTAAATAAATTATTTTATACACATTATATAAATATAATAACCTTATAAAAATTATCTTATAAACTTTTATTATAAATATATTAACTTATAATGTTTTATTTTCATTATTGAGTGTTAGATGTTTTGGTTGGTTGTTTTGTACAAACTTAATGAAGAAAATGTTTATTATCACTAAGTAGTTTAAATTTAATCATTAAAATATCATTAAAAATAGAATAATCATTTTTTAATGATAACATCATTCCAATTTTCCTTGGTGGAATGACATAAATATGGATTATGAAAATGGGAATCGTAATGAAATAGTCTCCAATGTGTTTAGCGGTCGAATAGTGATATATTTTTAAAATGTTCTAAATATTTACAAAAATATTATTGAATCAATAAATTATCATAAATATATAATTAATTCTATATTTTACCATTATATTTCATCCAATAAAAAATTATGACATAATATTCATAACATCATTTACATAGCTTGTCAAATAGACCCAAATGGAAATATGTTATAATGATTTAATAACTAGGGGAGTGTATTTTGGTACTGATAACATCACATATATAGAATCCTAAACATTATATAATGAAACTATATCCCTTAATATCGACACTATGAACCTTAATGATGGCTGGTGATGAAAAATGAAATATCATCATTCATGGAGGTGGTAGTACACGTGTATGCCTAGTTAATGATGCCATTTATCAATGAATGGATGAAAATATGGTATATAATAAATTATATTTTCATAATTGTATTTTAGATATATAAAATATATTTATTAATCAAATTTATACTTGATTCCATCCTTGTTAGGCCCTGATGAAAAATGAACAATAATTCTTTATGAAGGCGTTAGTCCCCATGTACGTGTGATTGGTGTTATTTTTTTATTAGAGGATATAAATGATTAAATAATTTTTAAAATTAATATAATGAAACTTATGATTAATAATGATACTTATTTCATTACATTAATAATTTTATAGATTATTTAGGAAGGAGTATAGTAAATTAAAATAGTAATGGAATGTAATACCCATATTGAAACCCTAATTTTACACTTTAAAAACCCCTTGGAAATGATATCATTAATAAAAATAAAGATGTAAATAATATTATGTAAATTTTATAGGATTATATGAGATGATAATGAGATTATTTTCATCAAAAAATTCAAAGTATAAGTGAATCTTGAAGTGGTATAAGTGTTAACTTTATTGAAGTGATGAAAAATGTAGTTTTAGAAGAAACAACAACATTTTATATAATATAATGTTACTAATAAAGTATAAACTAATCCAAATGATCCATGGTGGAGGGGAAATTTAGTGTGGGAAAATTTTCACCTCAACTAGTCATTCTGTAGAAAATGTTTAGTGACTTATCATTTTAGCATTTACCCCTATTTACTTTTAATTTAGTAATTAATTTTTTCCCATAGTAATTAATTTTAATGAAAAATTAAACTAATCATATTTTACATATTTAAAATTTTAAAATAATTTTTTCAAATAAAATTTCTAAGGGTTTGAAAGATTAATTTTAATACGAGCGCACATAACTTGCAAAAATATTTTTTTAATGTGCTTTTTAGTTTTAAAAATATATATAAAAGATTATATTTTCATAGATACTATTCTCATGACATAAATTCGTTTAGTATAAAAAATAAATGGTAGGTGGGTTTTAAAACTATGCAAAACCAAATTTCATCGTCAATATAGTTAATTAGAAGAAAATACTAAAAGAAATTTATATTAATGTAACATTTTAGTTTAATGATAAAAATATTGCACATAGGATTTATATGTTCAAATAATATTTTAAAATGTGTAATTTTATTCCTTAAATACATATATTATTACCTAAAATATTTTTAAATTCTCTACGATACACATAAATAATTATGAAAGCGTTAAAAATTATATTTTTTACAAAAAAAAATATTTCAACTAAAAAAACATCACAGAAAAAATAAAAAAGTCATACTAAGTATATTTTTATGTGAGTAATTAAAATATTTGTTTTATCTCAAATATAGATTTTTTAATTTTTAAACTAGTTTTTAAAGTAAAATACATAATGTATATATAATGGATTTTATTTAAAATAACCATTTGAAATATTAACACATATTAATTGTTTATAATAAAAAAGTAATATATTTTAATTATTTACCATAATTATGTTTATTATAGATTTATTAATAATTTTATCCTGATATATTATGGTTCTTTTAAAATAGGTGTAGTGTGTAATGTAATTTATTGAAAAAAAATGATCATTTAAAGAAATTCATATATCAAAATTATGGGTCACTACATTTTACCCCTTAAATAAATTGAATCATCAAAATTTTAATTTCTCATATGCAATGAATGTAGGTGATATTATTCTTAACATATAAATCATTTAAGATATAACTTGTAATATTTCATAGAACGTACTTTCTTAGGATATAACAATTTACTTATCATTCCTTAGAGAAAATGTATCATTCATACAAACATATACCCCAGTATGTATATAACCTAATCATATATTATCAATACATATCACTCTGAAAACCATTTTAATCTCATATAGATTAAACCACTGTTAGATTATATATTCCTTTAAAAATTTTATCCATTTTTTCATGAACCCCCCCCCCCCCCCAATGTACCCCTCTGGAGCCCGTAAAGAGAGAAGGGATATGGGGACTTCCTGAAGCTTGCCTCCAATTGGTCTTGGGTTAGAGAAAATCTATGAGGTCGTAACATACACAAAAATGGTAGAAATTTTCCTATAAGGGAACATGAAAAAGAGAGAGATAAGACATAATACCAAAAAAATATTGATCAGAAATATATAATACATCCCAAGTACATTCATATAACTTCAAAAAAATAAAATAATTGGAAAAGTAATTATAATTTATAAAAGGTAACCTCATAAGTAACCACAAAACCTTAAAAAAATACACTAAAACCTTGATCTAGTAATATCCATCTTGATCTACAACCTTCTCTTACTGACATGGAAGAAAACTTCTATATATGTTGGGTGGGAATAACATGTACACTAATCAGGATCCTCCCAAGAGCCTCTTGGGAAAAAGATAAATAAATCATACTAAATCCCATTGAATTAAAAATTAAAACTAAGTCATCACATAAATAAGAATACTATGTTACCTACCTCAACATGGATATCTCTCACCAAGTATCACATACAAGGGAACATATATTATAATAATAAAACAACAAGGTTATCCCACAACCACTTCTCCGCTATTTTAATACTCTTCCCCAATGTCATACGTCATGAGAAATCTCTCTCCAAAAGAAGCCAGTATATAGACACATGGTCTTAGTATCACAACATTCATTTCATTAATCACTTTATATCATCATCCAATTCCATATCATCTTATAATAAACATGTGGTTTCCAGGAGACACGACAACCTATATGTCATGTATCACAAACTGGGTATTATACCTCAATCCATCATCACCCCTACATCGAGTATGTACCTCAAGAAATAACATCCCATACAAGTTATACCTATAATAATAATTTGGATACTATATCAAGAGATATATTTCTTTGAATTTACCCATCCATTAAATCCCTCTATGCACATAAATGGGAAAACTAACCAGCATATATACCAGCACAACTACTAAAATAAGAAGACAGCGGGGCCGTAATGGATAGTCAGTCATCCATACTTCCATTTACAAATAATATTTTGGTGAGAACACCCTCCTAGATTCCATTTTTTGTTAATATCCCCAAATGAAATCAATGGGGTAGCTTATAAAATCAAAATACATATAGGATATAATATACCCCATAGCCATACTATGGGCATAACCAAGTCTTAGAGTCAACTGCAGCTATTGTCTATTAGAAACCTGAATTCCACTATTAGGAACTAGATATCCTATAAGCATACAATAATTTTAAGAATACTTCATTAAAGTAAATCTTTCTTTTTTAAAAAATAACCTTATATTATTTAAATTATTATAAATTAATTAACCATAAAAATTATTCCAATATATATTTCATTTTCCGAAAAAGTGATTTCCACACCCTCCTTCCATAATCCAACTAATTCCATGATTTATCAAGATCATTTCATTTTCATTCTATGAACCAACCCAATGGTTTACTTCATTTATTAAACATTATTTATCATTCCATAATTATAGATAAACTAGAAAAATATCCTAAGATACTTGATAGAGTTAATATTTTCATTATTATTAATATGTTTTTCAATGATTTAATCCCTCTAAATTATTTAATTTGAGTATATTTGCATCATTTAAGTGTTTTTGGTGTATTTTGGGCTTAAATGTGAAAATGGGGTAATCATGTAAAATTGACAGTTTTATATAGCTTTTGTTATTTGGGCATAAATTTTATAATATTGGTACAATTTAAGTGAATATTTTTTTAGGCTTTATATGCTAATGGGATTCAATTTTTTCTTCTGGACAGAGACCCAATTAGAAACCCAATGGTACAAAAAAATCAATCAAGTAGAGGACTCAATCTGGCTGGCAGAATGGACCCTACCGTATTAAATCTACAATATCTCATTCATACGACCTTAAAATGAGGTGATTCTAGCTTTTTTCTATAGAGGACATTAAAATGACAGGTCAAAATAAATTTTATAAAATATTAATCTCATCAAGGAATCTTTTGGGCGCGTCCAAGTGGAGTTAGTGAAACAGTTTTTGGTGCCCAGAAAAGTAATGGTCATTGATTCAACCATATATTTATTTAAACCTGTCCAAAGACTCTAAAATTTTGATGGTCGATATAAAACTTCATAAAAACATTCTTTAAGAAGTGAACTAAATTATTTTTGGCCATTTTGTTGGCATAAAAGAGGCAAAATTCTACAGGACAGATTCTATAAGATCAAAATTTTGTTCTTTCTTTTCTTTTTTTACTCTTCTAAGTCTTGTAATGTGTTATTATTTCCCCTTCCTTACAATTACCCTTACATGGTGGGGTAAAATTCTATTTTATTGGTAAAGGAGAGGTTTTCCATTTTGTTTTTGATGAGTTCTTTCTATTAATGTTTTAAAATCCTCTTTTCTCTTCTGCGAATCAGTTTCAATTTCTTATAACAATTTTTATTATCATGTACGATTGTATCTGATTTTAGATTCTGTTGTTTATTTATATTTTGTCAATGATCAATATCTTCCTCTACTAGGTTATTGTTTATAAACGATGGAATAGACCATGACTTAGTGGTGAAGTACTCGGTGATCACTGGTACGTGTGTGAGGAGTAGTGAATGTTCTTGATTGGTTGGGATAAACAAGACCCAAATGGGAATTGCCTAAGAAAATTGGGGGTATTCTCTATGAATCTATTACACATTGTAATGAGAGTAGAACAATCTGAGGTTTTAGTAAGGTTTATTCTCATGTTTTTATTTGACCAAGGTAGTAAGAAGAAATGATTGTGGATTCTCACTCTTAACCATTTTGTAGAAGAGAATTGGGTAAAGTGAACTGTGATAGAATTACATTTAGAAAAACGAACCTAACCTAATCACCATTTCATATCACTGATTTAAATCACATCATTTTTCAATTTGTTTTAAAATTTCTACTTAATTGCATTAATTTATTTATTTTCTTTCTTGTATTTTCCAAATCAAACAATTTCAAAGACAACATCACTTCTTTCTCTTATTTTAAGTGAAAAAACAATTGTTGAGAACTCCTATCTAAAGAAAACCTAGGTAACCCACTATAATTCATTTTAACTTAGGTTATATATATTTTTGACACACCCCACGAAAGGCACGTGTCAATATCCTCAATGATATGGATAATGAAGAATATAAAACTACCTCATGTAGTGGGGAAAGGAATGAAAATAATCAAGAAACCTAACCATCTAGATATTAAATAAATTAAATAAAAAAAGAACATAGATTAATCAAAAAATTGGGTAATCCCAAATCAGACCCATCCCATCATCCTTGGTTCCATCCTCGACACCCTGATGCATATCATCATGCATATCCCTGTTATAGGTGTCTACTACTGCCAAAAACTAATGCCTCACATCTCATATCTCATCATCCATTCTAGGATCACATCACATCACACAGAAAGGATCATATCTAGATCACATATAATGTATAAAAAAATAGTCAATAGGAAAAATTGGCCCTAAAAAATAGGTTATTCAGTGTTCACATGAAAACAGGCTCTCTCATCCACCAACATAAGGCATTTATCCTTTACAAGAAAATGGTCACTCTCAGCTGAAAATATTCATCTTTGTAAAAATATATATATATTATTCCATATTGAATTAATTGATGAAATTATCACTGGATACAAATATAGTTAACCAAATTCATCATCTATAATAAGCTATCATAATTATTTAAACCATGATCTTAGTATTAATTCAAACTTCATCAAACTATAAAGAATTAAAAATATCAATTAATATTAAGTTAATTCTTATTATCACAATAATCACTAACACTCTTATGGTTATGTAACCAATTACATTAACACATGTAATAACAACTTCAAATTAAACATGCACTGAGAATCAAATTTATTTTCATCAAATTGGATGAACAATAGTTTTGTTACCCATGCCACTTTAATTATTTATATTGAAAACCAATTAATGAATTTATGTTCTTTATAAATTTCATCAAGAATAACATGCTAATAAAATCATGACAAATATGATAAAAAATATAAAATATATAACTAAAAATCTTGTAAATCATGAGGTGAACTATTATCATGGTAGAAAACACACATGAACACTACCCATAAACCAATTATTAGTTAATATAGTTTATCCTTTATTAGGTTAACTTCACCACATCCCAAAGAAACTAATTCATAATAAATTTACCATTTCACAAAAATAATAGAGAATAAACAAAGTCCATACCTCAAAGCTTCAATATCTTTCAATGAGAATAGATCGAAAACATAGTTCTAAAATTATCTCTTCTATAATAAAATTGCATCCCTCTAAGAATGTTATTCCATAAATATGATGAAAATAAAAAAAATCTATTAGAATAATAGAGATAACCCACCAAATCATCCAAATAATAATGGAAGGAGAACTTGATCAAATAGGGGATAAACCAAGAAAATAGATGAGGAACCTACTTTGAATCACCATTAATTGATCTCTAACTAGTTGGGAATAAATTCAATTGAAAGGGGATTCAATGGATATTTAATATATCATTGAAGTTACCAGGGTTTTAATGGAAAGCGTGGGAGAAATTTGGGATGGGATGGCCTCAGGGGTATTTTTAGGAAAAATAATTTTTAGGACAATACAATGTACCCACATAGACCATGTTGCAAAACTATTCAAAAAATGGGAGGATTATGATACAATGGAAGTAGACCGCACCACTGTCCCCTGATCAAATCTGTTTATGAGATCCATACCACCCTCTGTATATTGGATCTTATAGACCTGTGGGAGGTACTAAATCATAGTCTACCACTAAGATTTAGTACCTCATTTATTAATGGGGATGTTACACTGTAGCCTAGGCCCATTGAAAATCTACCCCCATCAAATGGTAGAACTGGTTGAAACCCCAATTCTATAGCCTCCATTCTCGATGTCGTAGTGTTTGACCCCTAGGGAATGACATATTTCATAGCTAACCACCATGGAGATACTACCCCAAAAGGGTGTATCTTCAAAAACCCTACTCTCAAGACCCTATTCCATAATAGGTATACCACACCGTAACCATGTCATATTTTTTATTGGATACTCAAGTTACTATGGTGTATCTAATAGATCCATGTTGTAGCATTGAAAAAATGTAAGTGGTACTCCCATTTTCCCCATTTACTATTCAGCATCATTGGGAACCCTCTACGAACACCTCCAACACAAAAAAAACTCACAGAGGAAGGGATACTAGGATCTGGTCCCTTACATTAGATACCTCTTAAACCATTCTCGTCCTTAAAAAATCAAAACAAACATGGAGAGAAAATAGATAATGGGTTTTCTGAATATCCACCTTATATGATATATCTCAAGGATTTCTCCATTTCAAGAGCTCAACCTCCTCATATAAAGAAACAGGGGTAAAAACAAAACTAGATCAAAACCACTCTCTCAAGGGAGATACATATCAAATGAGAGAAAGTGTGCCAACAAACAATGTATCTCAAGAAAACTATCCCATAATCCAAAAAAGTTCAACATCAATAAAATAAGAATTTCTACAAGAGAAGAGACAAAAAAAACAAATAACTAAGGGTATTGAGAATTTATATGTGGCACATGTTCCTAGGTTCTCTCATCCAATCCATCATGCTACCAAATGACATGTACCAAGGTAATTACACACCCACACAACAGTTTACCTGGCATTTTTAGATCTCATCAAGATTTTTATTGAAGGTGACATCATCATCAATGTCAATATATCCCTAATCAATGATGTGAGATTCATCATGAAGGTAATAGTAGAGATGTGACATGTGAAAAAATCATGTATTTGGATCATCTATGGGGGGGTTCTTTGATACAACATGACTCTAATTCGATCCAACGCCTCAAAAATTCTAAAAAACTGGGGAGAAACATTACTCCCCTGACCAATCCATCATATCCCATGATGATAAGTTTCCATTAGGGACACAAAATCTCTACCATAAAACTCTATAGGTCTTCTGATGTGACCAATATAGAATTTATAATGATCATTTTCTATCTTCATCCTCTCTTAAAATACCTGAAACATCTCTTTTATGTTCTATACTAGCTTAGTCTCAAGAATTTATAACTATTTGACCCTAATATAGCATAACATAATTGATAAGGTTGTCCATAAAAGTCTTAAAATAGATCCATACTGATGGTTGGGTGAGAATTATTATTGCATTTACCTCAACCAATTGCATGTTCAATGTCTATTAACATCTAAAATATCGAACACATGAATGAAACATACCTCCAAGAGACTAGATGGGATGGTCATTCTGATTGTTTATATGTGGATGAAAATAATTCATAAGGTACAACTAAGAGAAAATAGAATATTGGATTCCTCTTCACACCCTAGAGATAAGATGAGGACCATAATCATATATGATAATAATGGGGAATTCATAGACCATCACCACCTCCTCCAAGTACTTCCTCGACAAAACAAACACTGAGCTTGATTCCTTAATCCATATAATGTTTTCGGATTTCATAAAATGATCCATGATCACCAATATAAAATCATATCCTCTCTGATGTTGATTTAAAATTGTTATTATGTTCATCAATATGACCTCCCTCTTCCATTGGGGAGCATCTAATGGGTGTAGAAAACTGCTATGAACATGGTGTTCGACCTTCACCTTATGGGAGGAAAAAATTTGAAACAAAATCTCTAAACATTAATTATGCACCCTATTACACCAAAAAATCTACATTATATTTTGATACATCTATATCAATCTTGGATGTACTACCAAAGGTAATCTATATAACTCTTAGAGAACTACCTCATGCATCACTGAAGGGAATAAAATATAGCATAGTAATAAAACATGATGATGTTCATCCTCAAACCAACCTATTGACCTTCTAGTTTTAATGATCAAAAAATCATGAAGTTGGTATTATTAATGAGCTTGATGTTTCTATATAAGTAATTTTTATTTTGAGATTGTTGAAAAAAATTATCTAAAGATGATACACTGTTGAGGTTAACACTGCCAACTCAAGACACCATTGTCCATTCCTCATAGATGGCACAAAATCTCACCAGGTAATAGATACGATCATAATATCACACCATCATATTATCATATCAATCGACTAAAAATTTAAAAAAGTTTGAGACACCATCAGTGTCACGACCCGCCCTCGGGGTCCGTGCCGTGACTACCCCAAGCCCGCCTTCCATAGGCCAGGGGCTGGCGACTAGCACCAAGGCGTAAATCCCGGTAAAAAGGGAAGGCATTGCCTTTGTAAAGTAAACAAACACCACAGAGTAAGCAAGCGGAAAGTAAATACTAAGCAAAAGCAGAGTACAACTGAAAGTGCGGAAAAGTAAATGGGCCAGTATACAAACCCAAACTGAAAGTAAAGTACAACTCGAAAGGGAAAACAGCAACTGAAAAGTAAAAGCCGCTACACTCAACTATCCACTGGAAATCCCACCTGAAGGGTGGGTACAGATAGCTCCACTGCTCCACGGGTCCCGCCGTCCGCTCTGAGCACGTCCTGCCCAATGGTCCACCTCCAGGTACCGTCCTGCTCTGCAAGCCTCAGCTAAGGTCAGCGCTGTCCGTCGTCTGCATCAAACACAACGTAGTGCGGGCAAAGCCCGTGCAGGGGTGAGTATAAGCTACTCAGTAGGGACCCCGAGACCTCTGAAGGTCTCTCAAAATCCACAAAGGATAAACCACAAAGAAAGGTACAATCACGAAGTAACAACCGACACTGCTTAGGTATATGCCCATACATATACCTAAGTCATCAATTCTAATACGCTCCAACCTCCGAGCCCAAGTACTACTCAGTCCACGCAGGAAAGTATACGTATTCCACATAGGAAAGCAAATCATAATCCACACAGGATTGCACAACACAATCCACACAGGAAAGCAACAGGATTCAGCTCACACAGGTATACTTCTTCAAGGACGATAAAGATGATCACTGATCCATCTAAGTCGTCGGACCCACGAAGGATCGATAGGTAACTAACCCCCGCAGAAGACCCACACAGGATCGAGCTCACACAGAACCTGTAGGCGCTGGCTCACACAGAACCGCTGAGCGCAAGGACCCACACAGGATCGGGCTCACACAGAACCTGTAGCACTGATCCACGTAGGATCGCTGAGTGCTGTAGTCGTCGTCGTCGAATCCACACAGGATCTCTGTACTGTCGTCGTCGAATCCACACAGGATCTCTGTACTGTCGTCGTCGCAGTCACAGTAGCAGTCGTAGCAGTAGTAGCAGTCGCAGCCAGCACTAGGGTTCCCGCACACAGCAAGCTCGTACGGAGAGTCCGCTCCACGAGCCGAGAGGCTGATACATCAACTGTCACGAAGACCGAAGTTGATGTATCCAAAAGTTCCGTATCGACAACAGGAACTCAACGCAACAGACGGCGCGTCGATCGGACGCCCGGTCTGAGAGTTATAGGCATTTTCGTCTCCGGGGCCCGGTTGGTTTTTAAGGCTAAACCAACCTGACCGTACTCCACCTGCGTCCAAACCTTGGGCCGAGTATGCCAAAAGATCCGTCTCACTAAGAGGAACACAACGCGACTGACGGCGCGTCAATCGGACGTTCGTAGCTCAAGATATGAGCGTTTCCGCTCCGAAGGCCCGGTTGGTTTCGTGAACGAACCAACCCGGCCGAACTCAAAGTAAACCGAAACCTTGAGTGCGATATACCGAAACGACCGTCTCGATCCAAGGATCGCGTTGCCGTAGACGGTTCGTCATTCGGACGTCCGAGGCTCAAGTTATGAGCCAAAAACCGAAACTGGTCCGAAACGGGGGGTCCGGGTCCGGGCCGACCCGGCCCGACCCCCCCCTGGGCGGCGCGGTGGCGGGCGGCGGCGGCCGGCGGCGGCAGACGGCGGCGGCGGGCGGCGGCGCGGCGGCGCGGCGGTGGGCCGCGGTGGCGGCGGCGGCGGGCCGCGGTGGCGGCGGCGGGCCGCGGCGGCGGCGCCAGGCGCAGCACGTGGGAGGCACGCGGGGGCTAAGCCCCGCGTTTTGTCAAGGCGGCACGGCCTTGTGCCGTGCCTTGCAACAAACGGCCCCCGCAAGTGGGGGCCGGCTGGAACGAACCGGGGGGGCTGTTGCCCCCCCCTCCTTTAATGAACCGCCCCCCTCATTAAGAGGGGGGTTTGTTAAACCAGCCGGGGGATTTATTCCCCCGGTTTGTGACATCCGGCCGGCCAGCTGGCCGGCCGGTTTTTACCAACGGGACCGGAAATTCCGGTCCCGCCCTCGACTTCCGACGCCGGCGGCCCGGCCGCCGGTCTTTCCTTCCGCCGCGGCCCGGAACCGGCCGCGGTCTCCTCGTCCCGCCGCGGCCCGGAACCGGCCGCGGTCTTCTCGTCCCGCCGCGGCCCGGAACCGGCCGCGGTCTTCTCGTCCCGCCGCGGCCCGGAACCGGCCGCGGCGTTCGTCATCCGGCGCGGTGCGACGGCACCGCGTCCCTTCGCCGTGTTTTGATATTATTCAACGCGGCGCGACGGCGTCGTGTTCTTGTTGTTACTTCCAAGGTGCGTGCGACGGCATCGCGTAAGATATTCGCACGTTCATCCGCGTGGTGCGACGGCACCACGCCACTTGCTTTCCTCCGCAAAAAATTAAACAAGAACGATGGAGGGGGGTTCGGCCGTGTTCGTGCGGTCCGGCCCCCCTCTCATTAAAAAAATAATAACGCAACTTAAAACATTTAAAAGTCTCAAGTTTGACATGCGAAAACCAGGATCAAGAAACGGAATAAATAAATATTGAATCAACAACCCCTACCTCGGGTTTAAGATTCAAAGGTTCGGCTACGCTCCGCGGAAGACGGCGTCGCGGAGGTCGGGTGTCTCGGTCGACGTTCGTCAAATCCGTTGACGAAGTGTTATGCCCGAAGAGACACGACGTTGGCGGATCTTCGTTTTCCGACGAAGAAGGTCCGAGGAGGAAGAAGAGGTCCGAAGATACCGGGTCACCGAGTCGATGATCCTTGACGAAGTGTTGTCGTTCTTCGTTGAGGATGAAGACGTTCTTCGCCGGAGAAGATGAAGAGGAGCTCTCAAAAGCTCACAAGGGAATAAACCAACAACCCATAAACAAATAAGATTACATCTTATTTTATTAACACATAACTCAAAAGAATTTCAAATGTTTGAAATTCAAAAGAGTTAACTCCCAAAATTAATTAAGAGTAACATAGGCTAATTAATTAGGGGTTAAGTACGTTGAGAGAGTTTGAAAAGTAAAGGGGGTTCGTGTGGACCCCACCACACTTAATCCTCCCAAGGGAGGTTAAGTGGGTGTGGGTCCCACTTCCAACCTCCTTTGATAGGTTTTTAAATAAGTTAAAATAAAATTTGTCTTACACAAATTTTATTTAACTTAACTGAAAAACCCCAAAACGTAACTTTCAACCCGCAACAAACGCAACTCCTGATAAGGTCTCATTAAGCGAAAATTGGCGCTGCGAGTTCATCGGTGCCCTCGAATTTCAATTCCGAGCACCGGATCAAAAGTTAGGAACTCCCGCTCGTTCGTTCACTGAACGTACCCGAGCCAAACTTCGGAAATTAATTCCGGGCACTCCGGGCCTCGGAATCAGGTGCCGTCAGAAACCGCGCTCTTGTAAAATTCTAAAGAAAATTAAGAAAAAAATTTCCCTTGAATTTTACGGGTCTTTACATTACTCCCACCTCAGGGCTTTACGTCCCCGTAAAGATACAACAAAAACTAGGGAAACAAAAGAGGGTACTGAGCACGCATCTGAGCCTCCCGCTCCCATGTGCTCTCCTGGAGATTCCCGTGCTGCCATCTGATGCGCACAAGAGGAATCGATCGCCCACGCAGGACCCGCTCCTGTCGATCCTCTATCTCCACCGGGACCTCCGTAAAAGTCGCCCCATCGTCAACGTCAAGCTCCCCATGGTCAATGATGTGCGTCGGGTCGTGCACGTATCTCCTCAGCTGGGATACGTGGAAGACGTCGTGCACCCGGTGCAACTGAGGTGGTAGAGCCAGGCGATAAGCCACCTCGCCAATCCTGCTGAGAATCTGGAAAGGTCCGATGAAGCGCGGAGATAACTTGCCGCCTCGGCCAAATCTCCGAATACCACGTCGAGGTGAGACCCGCAAGAAGACGTGGTCGCCATCCTCGAACTCCAGTGGCCTCCGCCTCCTATCAGCGTATGACTTCTGCTGGCTCTGAGCTGTCCTCATCCGCTCCTGGATGACCTGGACCTTCTCTGTCGTGGCCTGGACCATCTCCGGTCCCACTAGTGCTGACTCCCCAGGGTCTGTCCAGCACAAAGGAGATCTACATGGTCGGCCGTACAACGCCTCGTACGGTGCCATCCCGATGGTGGAGTGGTAGCTGTTGTTGTACGCGAACTCCACCAAAGGTAGGTGGTCCTCCCAGCTACGACCAAAGTCAAGGACACATGCGCGGAGCATGTCCTCGAGAGTCTGAATGGTCCTCTCCGTCTGACCATCCGTCTGAGGGTGAAAAGCTGTGCTAAGATGTAGCTGCGTCCCGAACGCCTCCTGTAACCCCTTCCAAAGCCGGGAAGTAAAGCGGGCATCTCGATCGGAAACGATAGATGATGGCACGCCGTGGAGCCGCACAATCTCCTGAACGTAGAGACGTCCCAAGCTCTCCACCGAGCCCTGCTCTCTGATGGGTAAGAAGTGTGCCGACTTGGTGAGTCGGTCAACAATCACCCAGATGGAGTCGTGACCTCTGGAAGTGCGTGGAAGTCCAGTCACGAAGTCCATAGAAATGCCGTCCCACTTCCACTCCGGAACCTCCAGGGTCTGTACCAAGCCTGCTGGTACCTGATGCTCTGCCTTCACCTGCTGGAAAGTGAGGCATCGAGAAACAAACTCTGCTACTGCCTTCTTCATGCCCGGCCACCAATGCTGTCGTCTGAGATCCTGGTACATCTTCGCCACTCCAGGATGTACCGCCAAAGGAGAAGTGTGAAACTCCCTCAGCACTTCCTCTTGCAAAGAGACTGGTACCATGGTACGTCCTCTGAAAAGGATGTCGTGCTCTGCTCCAAGGGAGAAACCATCAGGTGCCTGTCCCGAGGATATCTGTGCACGCCGTGTCTCACAGTCAACGTCCCCATGCTGTGCCTCCCTGACTCGCTGTAGTAGTGGAGGAGTGACTGTGAGAGACTGAAGAAAGGCTGCTCCATCTCTATCCACGAAGGATATCTGCAAAGAGGCTAGCTGCTCCGTCGCCTCCTCGAGTAGCTAAATGCCCGTCCTCCTGCTGAGGGCATCGGCTACTACGTTCCCCTTCCCAGGTGTATAGACTATCTCAAAGTCATAGTCCTGGAGGAACTCGAGCCATCGTCGCTGTCTCAGGTTCAGGTCCTTCTGCGAGAAGATATACCTGAGACTCTGATGATCGGAAAAGACTGTAAAGCGCTCGCCCATCAGATAGTGTCGCCATGTCTTCAGAGCGAAGACCACTGATGCTAACTCCAGGTCATGGGTAGCGTAGTTCTGCTCATGCGGCCTCAACTGTCGTGATCCATAGGCGATCACTGCCCGCTCCTGCATCAAAACACATCCGAGTCCGGTCCCTGATGCATCGCAGTAGACTACGTACCCTACTCCCTCCTCAGGCAACCTCAAGATAGGTGCGCTAGTCAATCTCTGTCTCAGCTCCTGGAAGCTCTGCTGACAACTGTCTGACCACACGAAGGGTTTTCCCTTCTTCGTCAAAGCTGTGAGTGATGCCGCAACTCTGGAGAAGTTCGGCACAAATCTCCGATAGTATCCAGCTAGTCCCAAGAAACTCCGAACCTCAGTCACGCTTCTGGGTGGCTCCCATGCTAACACAGCCTCAATCTTCGCGGGATCCACTGCAACTCCCGCCTCAGAGATAACGTGTCCCAAGAAGTGGACCTCACGTATCCAGAACTGACACTTCGAGAGCTTACCATAAAGCTGGTGCTCTCGGAGTGTGTCAAGAACAACTCGCAAGTGATAGGCGTGCTCCTCCTCTGTCGTAGAGTAAATCAGAATGTCGTCGATGAAGACCACGACAAACCGATCGAGGTATGGCTGAAAGATCCTGTTCATGAGAGCCATGAACACTGCTGGAGCATTGGTTACACCGAAAGGCATAACCAAGAACTCATAGTGGCCATACCGACATCTGAAGGCCGTCTTCTGCACATCCTCGTCTCTGACTCTGAGCTGATGATAGCCTGACCTGAGGTCTATCTTCGAGAACCACCGTGCTCCCTTGAGCTGATCAAAGAGGTCATCAATCCTCGGTAGCGGATACTTGTTCCTCACTGTCACCTGGTTCAGGAGACGATAGTCAACACAAAGTCGCAAGCTCCCGTCCGCCTTCTTGGCGAACAATATCGGGGAAGCCCAGGGTGAAACACTGGGTCAGATGAATCCCTTGCCCTGCAAGTCCTCTAACTGTACCCGTAGCTCTCGAAGCTCGGCGGGGGCCATCCGATATGCTGGAGTGGATATCGGGGCTGTCCCGGGGTACAAGTAAATATAAAAGTCTACCTCTCTACGAGGAGGTAACCCTGGAACGTCGTCGGGAAAAACGTCTGCAAACTGATCCACCACTGCAGGAAAACCAGGACTCCGCACGTCAACTGCTCCAAGGATAAGGCTAGCCAACTGATGAGTGATGGGTTGTCCTATCCTCCTCGGAAGTCCATCCTGTGCTGCTAAGGCTCCCTTCTCGCCGGTGAAGGTGAACCTGCTCCCGTCGGTGCGTACACATCGCACCTTGTGCCTAAAACAGTCAATCTGTGCATGGACCGTAGACAGCCAATCCATGCCCAAGATGACGTCGTAAGGCCTCGACGCTGCTACAAGAAGATCCCAGTCGAAGCTCTCGCCTCCTAGAGTAAGCTCACACTGCCGGCACCAGTGCGTAATCGTCGATTCTGCTCCCGTAGGAGTCTCTAGCCGTAAGGATCGAGCCAACGGCTCTGTCGGAATCTCCGAGCTCTGAACAAGGGCAGCGGCTATGAAAGAATGACTCGCTCCTGTGTCTATAAGAACTGCAGCAAGGGTGGAATAGACACAGATAGTACCTCGAATCATCTCGGGTGCGCCGTGGTCGTAGGCCTCTGCTGCCTGGAGCTGTGCCTGTCGCTGCCCGCCAGCTCCCTGTGGTCGGGGTGGACCTCCTGGTGGTGGTGGTGGTAGAGCCTCAAAGCGTCGTCCACCACCGGCTGCTCGTCCAGCTCCTCTGCCTCGTCCGCCTCCTCCCTGCGGACCGCCACGATCGACCCTCTGCCTCTGCCTCGGTGGTCCATCAACTGTCTGCTGCTCCTCGGTACGACGGGTCGGGCAGTCGCGAGCCATGTGGCCCTGCCCGCCGCACGAGTAGCACTGCCTGCCTCTCGGAAGACTGGCTCCGCGCTGTGTGCCCCGCACTGCTGAGCCAGTGCCCTGAGGTCGTCGGCCCGAAGGTCTGGTCTGTCTGGACCCCTGAGTCATCCGTCGACTGCTTGCTGCAGATGACTCTGCCACGTGCCGCCCTGCGGTGGGTCGCTGTGCTGGTGTAGACTCAGCAAGGAAGCTCTCGATCAGAAGAGCCCGCTCCAGTACTCCTGTCTGAGTCGGTATGCTGAGGGAGATCAGCGATGCCCTGATCTCGTGTCTCAAACCCTGCTCGAAGGTCCGGGCCCGGAAGAATGGGTCCCGTACCATGTCGGTCGAGTAGCGTGAGAGATCGGTAAATCTCGCCGAGTACTGGGCGACCGTCATGCTGCCCTGCCGCAGCTGAAGAAGCTCCTGGATGCGCACCGCTCGGAGGGTGGCCGGGACGAACTCAGAGCGGAAGAGGCTCTCGAAGTCCGTCCAGAGCAAGGATGCCTCATCGTGCACCTGGAGCATCAAGCTCCACCATCGTCCTGCTGCTGCGTGTAGTAGGCTCGCAGCGAGGATCACCATGAGGTCTGCTGGTGTCCTCACTAGCCTAAACACTCGAACCACTGCCTCCAGCCAGTCCTCTACTGCCTGGGGATCTGTCTCCCCGCGAAACCTGGGCGGTCGCTGGTGCTGAAACTCATGCAGTGCGCTGAGGCGACGTGTATCGTCAGCGGCTGGTGCTAGAAGCATCGGGGGATCGGCGGGTAAAGCTACCGCCGGTGCCACTACTGGCAAAGGGCCCTGCACCGAGGCCTCGTCGCTCGGTGGGCTGTCGTCTCGCTCGACTCTCGGAACCCTAGCTGGCTACCATCGTGGGGCCATCCTGAATAGTAAACAGGTGCGCCACGGTCAAACAGTATACCTGGTGAGCTGATATAAGTAATTACAAGAAAACATTGAAACACACACGCAATCAATGTTTTCGTGCATTAAGTCGGAAATCAGAAGTCAGGGTCCTAGTGTACGGATACGTCGGCCGCCGCACCAACACTGGACTCCCTGGACTGATAACCACACTCAATACGCTAAACATTATTGCTTCATAGAGAAAAGATCAGAGTTCGCGGTAGAACCGAACTCCTCTGATACCAATTTGTCACGACCCGCCCTCGGGGTTCGTGCCGTGACTACCCCAAGCCCGCCTTCCATAGGCCAGGGGCTGGCGACTAGCACCAAGGCGTAAATCCCGGTAAAAAGGGAAGGCATTGCCTTTGTAAAGTAAACAAACACCACAGAGTAAGCAAGCGGAAAGTAAACACTAAGCAAAAGCAGAGTACAACTGAAAGTGCGGAAAAGTAAATGGGCCAGTATACAAACCCAAACTGAAAGTAAAGTACAACTCGAAAGGGAAAACAGCAACTGAAAAGTAAAAGCCGCTACACTCAACTATCCACTGGAAATCCCACCTGAAGGGTGGGTACAGATAGCTCCACTGCTCCACGGGTCCCGCCGTCCGCTCCGAGCACGTCCTGCCCAATGGTCCACCTCCAGGTACCGTCCTGCTCTGCAAGCCTCAGCTAAGGTCAGCGCTGTCCGTCGTCTGCATCAAACACAACGTAGTGCGGGCAAAGCCCGTGCAGGGGTGAGTATAAGCTACTCAGTAGGGACCCCGAGACCTCTGAAGGTCTCTCAAAATCCACAAAGGATAAACCACAAAGAAAGGTACAATCACGAAGTAACAACCGACACTGCTTAGGTATATGCCCATACATATACCTAAGTCATCAATTCTAATACGCTCCAACCTCCGAGCCCAAGTACTACTCAGTCCACGCAGGAAAGTATACGTATTCCACATAGGAAAGAAAATCATAATCCACACAGGATTGCACAACACAATCCACACAGGAAAGCAACAGGATTCAGCTCACACAGGTATACTTCTTCAAGGACGATAAAGATGATCACTGATCCATCTAAGTCGTCGGACCCATGAAGGATCGATAGGTAACTAACCCCCGCAGAAGACCCACACAGGATCGGGCTCACACAGAACCTGTAGGCGCTGGCTCACACAGAACCGCTGAGCGCAAGGACCCACACAGGATCGGGCTCACACAGAACCTGTAGCACTGATCCACGTAGGATCGCTGAGTGCTGTAGTCGTCGTCGTCGAATCCACACAGGATCTCTGTACTGTCGTCGTCGAATCCACACAGGATCTCTGTACTGTCGTCGTCGCAGTCACAGTAGCAGTCGTAGCAGTAGTAGCAGTCGCAGCCAGCACTAGGGTTCCCGCACACAGCAAGCTCGTACGGAGAGTCCGCTCCACGAGCCGAGAGGCTGATACATCAACTGTCACGAAGACCGAAGTTGATGTATCCAAAAGTTCCGTATCGACAACAGGAACTCAACGCAACAGACGGCGCGTCGATCGGACGCACGGTCTGAGAGTTATAGGCATTTTCGTCTCCGGGGCCCGGTTGGTTTTTAAGGCTAAACCAACCCGACCGTACTCCACCTGCGTCCAAACCTCGGGTGGAGTATGCCAAAAGATCCGTCTCACTAAGAGGAACACAACGCGACTGACGGCGCGTCAATCAGACGTTCGTAGCTCAAGATATGAGCGTTTCCGCTCCGAAGGCCCGGTTGGTTTCGTGAACGAACCAACCCGGCCGAACTCAAAGTAAACCGAAACCTTGAGTGCGATATACCGAAACGACCGTCTCGATCCAAGGATCGCGTTGCCGCAGACGGTTCGTCATTCGGAGGTCCGAGGCTCAAGTTATGAGCCAAAAACCGAAACTGGTCCGAAACGGGGGGTCCGGGTCCGGGCCGACCCGACCCCCCCCCCCCCTGGACGGCGCGGTGGCGGGCGGCGGCGCGGCGGCGCGGCGGCGGGCCGCGGTGGCGGCGGCGGCGGGCCGCAGTGGCGGCGGCGGGCCGCGACGGCGGCGCCAGGCGCCGCACGTGGGAGGCACGCGGGGGCTAAGCCCCGCGTTTTGTCAAGGCGGCACGGCCTTGTGCCGTGCCTTGCAACAAACGGCCCCCGCAAGTGGGGGCCGGCTGGAACGAACCGGGGGGGTTGTTGCCCCCCCCTCCTTTAATGAACCGCCCCCCTCATTAAGAGGGGGGTTTGTTAAACCAGCCGGGGGATTTATTCCCCCGGTTTGTGACATCCGGCCGGCCAGCTGGCCGGCCGGTTTTTACCAACGGGACCGGAAATTCCGGTCCCGCCCTCGACTTCCGACGCCGGCGGCCCGGCCGCCGGTCTTTCCTTCCGCCGCGGCCCGGAACCGGCCGCGGTCTCCTCGTCCCGCCGCGGCCCGGAACCGGCCGCGGTCTTCTCGTCCCGCCGCGGCCCGGAACCGGCCGCGGTCTTCTCGTCCCGCCGCGGCCCGGAACCGGCCGCGGCGTTCGTCATCCGGCACGGTGCGACGGCACCGCGTCCCTTCGCCGTGTTTTGATATTATTCAACGCGGCGCGACGGCGTCGTGTTCTTGTTGTTACTTCCAAGGTGCATGCGACGGCATCGCGTAAGATATTCGCACGTTCATCCGCATGGTGCGACGGCACCACGCCACTTGCTTTCCTCCGCAAAAAATTAAACAAGAACGATGGAGGGGGGTTCGGCCGTGTTCGTGCGGTCCGGCCCCCCTCTCGTTAAAAAAATAATAACGCAACTTAAAACATTTAAAAGTCTCAAGTTTGACATGCGAAAACCAGGATCAAGAAACGGAATAAATAAATATTGAATCAACAACCCCTACCTCGGGTTTAAGATTCAAAGGTTCGGCTACGCTCCGAGGAAGACGGCGTCGCGGAGGTCGGGTGTCGCGGTCGACGTTCGTCAAATCCGTTGACGAAGTGTTATGCCCGAAGAGACACGACGTTGGCGGATCTTCGTTTTCCGACGAAGAAGGTCCGAGGAGGAAGAAGAGGTCCGAAGATACCGGGTCGCCGAGTCGATGATCCTTGACGAAGTGTTGTCGTTCTTCGTTGAGGATGAAGACGTTCTTCGCCGGAGAAGATGAAGAGGAGCTCTCAAAAGCTCACAAGGGAATAAACCAACAACCCATAAACAAATAAGATTACATCTTATTTTATTAACACATAACTCAAAAGAATTTCAAATGTTTGAAATTCAAAAGAGTTAACTCCCAAAATTAATTAAGAGTAACATAGGCTAATTAATTAGGGGTTAAGTACGTTGAGAGAGTTTGAAAAGTAAAGGGGGTTCGTGTGGGCCCCACCACACTTAATCCTCCCAAGGGAGGTTAAGTGGGTGTGGGTCCCACTTCCAACCTCCTTTGATAGGTTTTTAAATAAGTTAAAATAAAATTTGTCTTACACAAATTTTATTTAACTTAACTGAAAAACCCCAAAACGTAACTTTCAACCCGCAACAAACGCAACTCCCGATAAGGTCTCATTAAGCGAAAATTGGCGCTGCGAGTTCATTGGTGCCCTCGGATTTCAATTCCGAGCACCGGATCAAAAGTTAGGAACTCCCGCTCGTTCGTTCACTGAACGCACCCGAGCCAAACTTCGGAAATTAATTCCGGGCACTCCGGGCCTCGGAATCAGGTGCCGTCAGAAACCGCGCTCTTGTAAAATTCTAAAGAAAATTAAGAAAAAAATTTCCCTTGAATTTTACGGGTCTTTACAATCAGGGTGTCATTCCATTAGAAATAAAATTTGGATAAGTATGGGATACCGCAAAATGAAGCACCGTTAATGTCATACCACCAACACTGAAATTCGGCTAAGTCTAAGACACTGTTAGAACTCACACCACTAGACCAGACAATTCTAGTTGAGACGTCGCCAACATAGTGGAATTTAGGCTAAGTTTATGATACCGTTAGTATAATACCTTTAGTGTCATACCTCAATTGTGATTCCACCATACAATGACACCACTACTATTCTTCTTCAATTATATTTTTGAATTACATTATTATAATGACTATTTTTATTGAAGTTAATGCCATTTAATATATAAATTATTGTCTCTTAAATGATCAATATATATCATTGAAGAGAGTGTCAGTAAATGAAATATGAGGAAGTAGCTGATTTAGATATTATATTTTTTGTAGCTGGTAAAAAGATTATCATATTCCCTCATGAAGAACATTTGAGAAATAGATACAGTAGTGAATGTAGTGAACTGATACAAATATATGATCTCAAACTTCTTGAACATAAATATAGCTAAAACTACTACAAACATTCAACTAGGAATATGAACTTGACCATCAAATCTAGTGACTTTATTCATTTAAGGAATAAAAGTCTACAACAACTTGTTTTGCTGATGTTTTCAAGATAAATCGACTCAAGATCCACTTTAAAATAAAATCAAGAGCCACAATTTTAATTGCATCAGACTAAGAATTTCAAAACACTACCCTTGTATATTTCTCTATGCTATTTGTATTTATTACATTTTGAGCAATGTGTGTGTATACCATGTTTTATCACACAAACATTGTCTCTTATGCTGAATTGAAATATACTCGATATCTTCTCAAACTCTTTACATATTTTTTCCCATGGAAAAGAGTGGTATAGGTCCTTGTGTGTCCTGTTTATTTTATTCTCCCATTAATAATTGTGTAAAAGGTCATGTGTGACATGGATAGTGTGTTAAATATTCTAAAACCCAATCGAGGTTAGGGATCATCTGGTTTATTTTATATAAACTTCTTGGTGGAAGGTGATCACCAAGTGGGAGGACTAAGACTCAACTTGGGAATGAACCTCTATTATTCATTATTTCTACTATGTTCATTATTTTTGTTTTACTTTTTTTCCCCTTTAAAATAGAAAAAAAATAACTGTAAACAAAATATATATTTTGGTAGTTTATCTTATTTTTTTTCATATAGTATTTTGATCAAGTAAACAGATTTAAATGTATTTAATAATATTTTATATTATTCATCTGAGTCCTAATAAATATTTAGATAAATATTTAGAAATATTATGATCTATATCATACTACTTATTTTGATAAACTAGGATATATTTAAACATTTGGGGGATTTCAAAATAATCCATTTTCGATAGAAATTTTTATTGGGTACTCAATTCACACCCCCCTAATCTTGAGATACTCACTCAAACCAACATTTGGTATAAGAGGTTTTCTTTCTGTGATATTAATGTTTTTCAAATCGTATCAACTATGATTTTAATTTTAATTTAATGATCTCAAATATATGTCATTAGTTATTCAAATGGATAATCATAATGAATTTTCTACTACTAATATACCACCTTTCATTAATGGTAAAAAATATTCCCAATTTAATATTAAAATGAAAATTCATATAGAGTATGGGTTTTGATATTTTTTCTTCAATAGAAACTGAATAAGATATTCTTGATACTGCTAGAAGTAATTGGGATGATTCAAAAAAGATAGCTTAAAATAATAATTGTTAATATATGAATGCCTTGTACTATGATTTCAGAGAGGAAGAATTTAATAGAATATCTACATGCATGGATTCTTTTGATATTTTGGACACTCTATCTATTTTCCATGAGAGAACATGAAATGTTAAAGTGATAAGGATTAATACTTACACTATTAAATATGATAATTTTAAAATAAATCCTAGTGAATAGATCTCTAACATGTATCTCAAGTTTAATGAGATTTTAAAAACAATGACATTGTATGGAAAACTTGTATCAAACAAGGATCAGAGCATGAAATTACTCATATTACTATAAGAAAGATGGAGAAGAACAATAGTTTCAATTAGTGAATCATGTGACATAAGTAAAATTCCTATGAATGAGTTTATTGGAAAACTTATACTGTATTAATAATAATTAAAAATAAACCATGAAGAAGATGAATATCCTTAAAGAAATTTAGTAGCCTTCAGGACTACTGAACCTAGAAAAAAATGACATGGAGAAATATAAGGCACAAGCTTCAAAATCTAGTGATAGTGAATCACTATCAAGGATTGATGATAAGATGGATCACCAAGCGATCAGATTCAAGAAACTTTACCGAAATAAAAATTTCTTTAGAAAATAAAATTATAATGGAAAGTATGACAATATAGGAAATTACAAGAAATATTAGAAAATTGATTATGAACCTATGGAAGTTGTCTACTATGAATGGAAAAGGAACGTCACATTAAATATTACTTTCCAAGGCTTAAGTACAAAAATAAATATGAATAAAATGATAGATGATAAAAAAAGGACATGAATGAAACCTGGAGTGATTTTAAGGATAGATCTAGTGACTCTGATGCTTCACCTAATGAAAATCTAGATAGAGCCAACATGAGTTTCATGACCAATGTCAGTGAGGTATTTTATTTATCTACTACTTATATTATTTTTCCTCTGCATGTGTCGGGTAATTCTGAAAAGGAACAATATGATGATAATATTTCCAATGAATAATTAATTGAAAACAAAAACATGATAGTGGATACCTTTAATGAATTAAATGATAATTATAAAAATTTTAAAAGGCAGCATGGTCTAGCTGTAAATAAAAAAACTGAACTATCTATAGAAAAAGAGAAAAATTCTCAACTACTCAAAGAAAATACTGAACATAAAATGTCAGATGATAAATTGAAGAAAGATCTTGAAAATTTCACCAATGGTAGAGAAACACTTATACAAATATTGGGAAAACAAGTTACTCCCAAAAATGTCATTAGAATAGGATATTATTCTAGATAGAGAAGAATATCTAAAAACATTTGTTCCAAAATTAAGACACTTAAGCTATACTACTAATCATTATTCAAAAGGACCCAATAAGTTTTTTATTTCTAAAAGTTTTAAATCTATTTATAGGATACCCATTAAGTGATTATGGGTTCCTAAATCTATAATTTCTAATATGTCTCTACACAAAGAGATATGGGTACCAAAATCATTTCTTGTTTAAAACATTTTTTGTAGGAAAAATGATTAAAGAACTCCAGTAAAAGCCTATGGTACATGTATAATGGTTGTTCAAGACATATTATAGGAGATTATTCATGCTTCAAGTGTTTCATAAAGGTTTATGGTGGAAATTACACCTTTAGTGATAATGAAAAAGGAAAGATCATTGGCCTATGCTATATTGGTAACGAAAATTTAGTTTTAATTTCTAAAGTATTATATATTGATAGTTTAAAGTATAATATAATTATCATTTATCAGTTCTTTGATGATGGTTTTTATTTTAAATATGATTATAATTCTTGTAATGTTTTTTATTCCAAAAATGATTTAATCTTTTACTACTTTTTGAAATGATAATGTTTATACTATAGATTTAAATTCATTTACTTCTCGAAATGTTTCATTCTTAAGTGCCTTTTACAAATATTTGTGACTTTGGTATAAGATACTAGGCTATTAAAACATTCACTCACTTAGGAAGCTAACTAGGAAATGTTTAGTTAGGATTATACCTAATATTGGGTACCTAACTAAAAAAGTATGTAAACCCTGTCAGAAAGGAAACAACACAATGTTTATTTTAAATTAAATAAATAAGTTGCAACTTATAAACATCTTATGTCAGTTTTTAGGTATTTTTTTGGATCAGCAAGGATTTCAAGTATTAATGGGAATCATTATGTTTATGTTCTTATAGATTATTTCTTGAGGTATACTTGGGTATATTTTTAATCTCAACAAAGTGATGACTACGCTTAATTTACCAAGTATGCTGAATATGTAGATAATATTAGTAGACTTAAGATTAAAACAGTAAGTAGTGACCATGGTCAGGAGTTTAAAAACAAAGATTTTGAATCTTTTTTCTCACAAAATGGATATACTCATAACTTCTTTTCTCCTAGGACACCCTAGTAGAAAGGAGTTATTGAGAGGATAAATATAACCTTAAAAGAGATATCCCATACTATGTAAAATTTGTATGACCAACCTATCAATTTTTGGGAAGAATCTATAAATCTAACCATCTATATCATTAATAGAGTTTTGATCATACATATCCTTATGAAGACCCCCTATGAGTTGTGGAAGAATAGGAACCCTAAGGTTAATTAGTTGGCAGTTTTTGGTTTCAAAGTATCTATTCATAACACTAATGATAATCCTAAATTTTTTTTCCATGAGTGATGAAGGAATTTTAATTGGTTATTCAATCTCTAGAAAAGCATATACAGTTTTCAATAATAATAGAAAAACTATGGATGAATATAGCCTTGTAAAATTTGATGAAACTGATCCACATGTGACTAATACCTCATCAAGAAATATTGAGGATGATTTAACTTCTCTAAACTTAAATTCCAAACCTTTAGACTCTGCTGTAAAACAAGCATAAAAATCATCCAGTACTAAATAAAATCTAGAATGTCTAGAACCCGAAACTAAAAATCTATATGTGAAAAATCCAAATTTATCAGGAGTTGTTAGAACCATTAAGTACATTCCTTTAGATTTTTTTGTTTGTGATCTAAATATAGGAACTCAAACTATAGCTTCTGTTATCAATTAGATTTAATATCATGCTTTATTGTCACATCTTGAACCTAAGAACATCAATGAACCTATTAAGGATGAATTATGGGTAATAGCTATGTAAGAATAGTTTGAAAGAATAAATGTTTGAAAACATATAGATAGACCCAAGGACACCTTGACTATTAGAACTAAATGATTTTTTTAGTATAAATTTGATTATTCAAGCACTATAGTTACAAATAACGCTAGAGATTTTTACCAAGGTTATAGTCAGGAAGAAGGAATTGACTATAAGGATACCTTTTCACCTGTATCCAGACTCGAATCTATAAAAATTATTCTTGCATATGTAGAAGATTTAGATTTTAAGATTTATCAAATGGATGTAATGAGTTCATTCTTAAATGGTCTTATATTTGAGGATATTTTTTGTGACCAACCCCTGGTTTTCAAAACCCATATTTTTTAAATCATGTTTTTAAATTAATTAATGATTTATATGGTTTAAAAAAAGCTCCTAGACCTTGGAATGATAGGATTATAAATTTTTTTATTACAAAATTATTTTCAAAATGAATAGTTGATCCGACTCTATTCATAAAATAAAATTAAAAAGATGTATTAGTATTACAAATATATGTTGAAGATATTATTTTCAAATATTCAAACAATTATATTTGTACTCAAATTTATGAAATGATTCAAAATGAATTTGAAATGAGATTAATGGGTGAACTCAAATTAATTGTTGGATTTCATATTTTTCAAAACAAAGAAGGAATTATTTTAAAATATAGTAAATAAACAAAATATCTTATAAAATATTTTAACTTAGACATCACTAAAATTAGTGATAATATAATGAGTACCTCCTATAAGTTGAATCTTGATAAAGTTGGGAAACGAGATGATTAAATAAGTTATCGATGTATGATTGGAAGCCTTATCTACTTAAATTTGTGCAAACCATATATTATGTTTAGTGTGTGTATGTGTGCACATTTCAAGGAAAACCAAAAGAGTCACACCTTGTTGCTATAAAAAATAATGTTAAAATACCTCAAGTAAACAACCAATTTATGATTGTTTTAACCATGAGGAAAAGAATTTTATTTAGTATGTTATAATGATACAGATTTTTTTGGATGTATGTAAGATAGAAAAATCACCTTTGGAACATGTCACGTTTTATGAAAGTATCTTTTTTCATGGTGGAGTAAAACAATAAATTTTGTTGCATTGTCTACTCTTGAAGTTTAGTACATAGTTGTGGTGAGTCTTTGTGAACAAATATTGTGGATGAAACACACTCTACTAGACAATGGATTTAAGTTCCAACTTGTCCCCGTAAACTATGGAAACATGAGTGTAATAAACATTTATAAGAATATTTTTTATCATTTTAAGACAAATAATATTGATATAATACATCACTTTTTGAGAGAAAACTTTCAAAAAAGAAATATCACTCTTGAATTTATTAGAAAAAAACATCAGTTGGATTATATATTCACGAAGACATTGAATTATGAGAAAATGAATTATATCAAACATGAATAAGGGGTGATTAATTTTTTTTAATTATAATTTTCATTAACATATCATATTGATTGACATACCATTGTGATTGACATACTGTTGTGATGACATGATATTTTGGTAACACACCATTTTTTATCATATCATTGGACTGTCACACCATTGGTCTGTCATGTCATTAGCTTATCATGTTAATGGATTTTAATGTATTGTCTTGTCATAACATCATCTTTTCAAACTAGTTGTACTCATGCATTTGCATGTTTTTTTTTATTTCTTAATATTTTGAACCACCAATTTTTTTACTGGATTATGTCATTTTCTGTGAATCAAATGTGTTTTCTTCCTCAGATTTCAATTTCAATTTAATTTTTTATCTAAATTTTAGATCACCCAATATCACAAATGATATTAATGTCATTATTTCGATTAAAAATATATCTTGATTCATGTGTGATACTCTCGTATCTCTCGAGATCCTAGTGCAACCCTTTTCCATCCAGTATTTCAAATCTTATCATAACCTCATCCAAGATTTTTGAGCTGATCTGAATGCTAAGAAAGAAGTTTGATTTTGAGATTTATCATTCTAAGTCTAAATCATTAAATAATGAGAATAAAAGGTCAAGTTTACCTACTACAACACCTCCAAAAAATCCTGAGCTTGTTGAATTGATAGTTGTACCAGAAAAATAAGTTGAATCAAATTGGATATTATCCAGTAAGTTTTCGGTACTTAAATTATTTTAGAACCAGGGATGTTTAGAGTGGTTTTATTCAAAAAAAATACCTTTAAATACTAAGTTAGCCTATGATTCTTATCAAAATGTAGAATTTTGTTTTATCAAGATGGTGCTGATTGGATTATAATTCTTATGAAAGGAAATCCGTTTTTTTTCTTCAAGAAAATGAGATAAATGTTTAGGTGTTCCTCGTGATCGAATTTATGATGACTGGAAAGGTATAATTCTAGGCATCAGTGTTTTTTAATGTATGAGGATTCTCTTATTGTTCTAACAGTAGATGGACAAACTAGAAGTCCTAATTCTTCTAAGATGGATGGATAATGTATTCTACTTTTCAGGTTTTCAGCACATGTTTTTCCCATGGAAGGGTGAATTCACTACAAAAAGGTATGAGGATTTGTATCTTGTATCTTTGATGACACAAGGTCATAAGATTAATATGTATAGACATCTCCTGGTGAATATGTGTGAGATGATCAATCCATACTTAAGATCAAATTATTTGACCTACCTGAAGATGAATTTTTTCTTATTGGAGGGAAAAGGCCTAGTACATGTGATGATGAGTCTATTACATACTATGATTGTTTTTGTCTTAAAATTACTACTTTTTAATGAATGAAAATTATCTATAACCCATGTAAGAAGAAGTACATTGGGGATTCTAACAAGTTGTATATTGAATATAATACAATCGATCATCCAACTAGACCAAGGAATGAATTTGATCCAGGCTTAGAGCTTGGTGAATTAACTAAAAAATATTATGATGATAAGGAAGAAGTTGTTGTTGGAAATGTAGAAAAGGATCCATCTCTGGATGGAGGGAGGGATCTTGATTTTTATCTCGTAGATTCTCATATTAACTTTAGAGATCCTAGTCCACCAAGGAGGTTTCCAAAAAGAGATAAATTGGTTAAAATTGATGAATAAGAAACTGAGTTCTTAAGAGAGGAGCAATATAAAAAGTCAAAATCCACTGAAGATAATGATGATTATGGTGACAATGTGGAGTAAGAAAAGGAAGAAGAAGTTGAGAATGGAAGTGAATATGGTGATGATGGATACTCGGACCAAAATGGTGATAGCGTCTAAATCAAAAAAAGGGAGCGGACATTCCTCTAGGGCTTCAGGATGCACCTGTTGAGGGGGAACAATCCCCGTCTATCAAAATTCTTAATTAGGATCCACTTGTTGATGAAGTTGAGGCTTGTTATTTTTTCATTAGTCAAACTATTTTTGATTCTACTATAATGGAGTGATTAGGTGTAATATCTATTATAGAACAACATGTTGCTGAAAAAGAGAAAAAGAAACTTATTAAGGAAGAATTTGGGAATGAATAGTTATATGTTAAAAATGTTGATAAGCCTTATATGGAAAATAATGTGGATTTTTAGAAGATAGATTTTCCTACATTTCGTACACAGTTATAAGTTGGGTATTCTTATACTGTTGCACAGAGTTCATATGCTCAAATGTTAAAAAAAATTATGTCATCCATTATATAGTCTGTAGCTAGACAGAGTTCAAATGTTGAGACAAGGGTGGTTGTACCTATTGTTGTGTTCAATCCTACCAATTCTATAGTACCTACTAATATTTCTAGGAGATGGTTTGATCAAATTTTTTATGAATAGAAAAAATTCAGTAGGAGTCTATCAAATCTTGATAGACCTAAGGTTCATATAGAAGGAGATCCTAAGGGATCCTTGATAGATCAAGTGTATTTTATATGATATTACAAAATTTTGCTTCTTTTAGAACTGCAGCACCTGGACCTACTCCTACACGTATTTTTGTTCCAATAGATGTAGTCATTAAAGGTAACTTGGATGCTTTTGGGAAAATGTTTATGTCTTATTTTTATTTGAAGTTAAAGAACTGACATCATAAATAGAAATTGATCTATTAAAAGTATTCAAGGTACATATTATATTTAGTTATTTGGCATATCCAACCAAATAAGATGAATCAAATTTATAAGATAGAGATTGAGAATAAGTGACTAAGTAATGAACTGGAATATCTTAAGTCAATAATCGAGGAAATGAGATCTTAGTTTAAATATTCCATGACTGGTATCCTTAAAATTCATGATGATATATCTAAAAATATTTCTATTGATACTTCTCCTCCTCCAGTGTTTGATGTTGATCATTTAATTTCAGTTGTTAGAGAAGAAGTTTTAGTTACCTCTAGTGGTCCCTCTGGTGGATAACATCTGATTACATTATAAATTTTGAGGAAGTTTGATCAAGGAATTTAACATGATCATATGATGGTCAAGAATTATTCCAAAGATACGAAGGCTGGAAGAGAGAATATACCTATGTTTATCAAGTTATATCTCTCTCAAAATTATACCAAGCATGCAATGGATGCTAATTTCCAATTGTTGGATGAGAATTTGAGAATTCCTCATGTGACTCAAGATTTCAGATAACAAGTGATATAGCTCAAGAAGATGACCCCAATGTTGAAACGTTTTATAGAATATAAATATGATTTCTATAGTGTGATGGAATGTGGTGGACAAATCAAAATGGATTTCATCAGTCTCATAAAGCATGTTCTTCATGTTCATGGTCAAGAAGTGGTTTCCCATGAAGCTATCCCAATTACTCTTTAGTCTTCTCATAGACCATAAGTTTCTCGAGATACATTAGAACCTTTTCCTTATCAATTCCATCATTTTCCAATGTCTCATGCTCAGGCCTTAAGATATCTCTTTCTAGTTGTTATTGTGTAAGGCCATCCTTGTACTGTATTTGGGATCTCCCCTGGTGTTCCATCTATTCTACCTTGTCCTAATCATTCTCCATCAGATAAAGAACAAGAAAAATACAAGGATAAAGGCAAATAACCAATAGACCACTCTCTAATATCTTGAACTTTGTTTTGTTGGATTAGATAGTTTGTTTTTTAAGGGACTTGGGTTTTAATAACTTTTTGGTAATAATTTGGAATGACTCTAATATGTAGTATTCAAATATCCTTTTTTTTCTATAATTATTTTCATTAAATTTTTAATAATCTCATAAGGGGGTGAATTATTATATAATATTGAAAAACCTAATGGAATTTATAATTTATTATAGTGTTTTCTTATGTTATTGTTAATACTATCTATTTTTTGTAATATTTCTATTCATGAAACTTACCTTAAATTCAGAATCTTTTCTTATTTATTTTTCTTTGATACCATCTACACATAATGTGAATGATAATTTGTATTTTTTAATTTTATCTTACGTTAGATATCTTATTTGAACTCTTAAAATACCTTTGAAGAAGTGTTTTTACATTTTTAAAATTCATTGATTCCATGACTTGTGATTATCAAAAAAGGGGGAGATTTTTGAACTCCTAGTTTTAGTGATCACAAAATCATGATTCTGGTGTTATTAATGAGTTTCATTTTTCTCTATAAGTAATCCATGTTTCTATCCATGTGAAAAAATTATCTAAGGATGAGACACTATAGAGGTGGGAATCACCAACTCGAGACACCATTGTCCATGACTCACTGCCAGTA
The DNA here is from genome assembly GCA_963277665.1 of Viscum album. Classification (NCBI taxonomy): domain Eukaryota; kingdom Viridiplantae; phylum Streptophyta; class Magnoliopsida; order Santalales; family Viscaceae; genus Viscum; species Viscum album. The sequence continues at coordinate 152,862,489 of OY728156.1, read as the reverse complement.
AAAAATCTTGCTAAGTATAAGATACCGCCAAGATATCAAACCACTAGAATACCATACGATTGGACTGAAAAAAATTGATAAACTCTGAGACACTTCTAGGGTGTCTTTCCATTAAAATGCAACAATGGATAAGTATGAGATACCACAAAATTAATCACTTCCAATGTCATACCTCCAACAGAGAAATTAGAATAGATCTAAGATAATGTTTTACCTCACACCGCTAGACCAGACTCCACTAGTTGACATATTGTTACTGTAGTGGAATTTTGGATAATCTTGAGATACTGTTAGTATCATTCTACCATTATTATACTTCCACCGTGATTCCTCCAAACTGAACCACCACTACAATTCTTTTTCACTTGAGTTTTTGAATTAAATTATTCTAATGGATATTTTTATTGAAGTGAATTCCATTTACTATTTTATTGATTGTAAATTAAATGATTGACAGAGAGCATTACAGAGAGTGTATGGTCATGTTGTATAAGGAAGCAGCTAATTCAGATATTCTACTTGTTGTAGCTAATAAAAATTTTATTATACTCCCTCACAAAGAATGCCTGAGAAGGAGTTACAGTAGTGAATTTAGTGAACTGATACCAAGCGGAGATCTTGAACTGCCTGAACATACATAGAACTGAACCTCCTACAAACATTTGAATGGAAAGAAGAAGTACACCATCACGTCTAGTGACTTTCTTTAGTCCACTAACAAGAGTCTACAACACTCTGTTTTCTTGAAGTTTTCAAGAGAACTTGACTTGTGATCGAGTATGAAATCAAATCAAGATTCAAAAGATGAATTATATCAGAAAAATCATTTCTAAACTCTACCCTAATATATTTCTCTATGTTGTTCATATTTATTACATTTTGAGTAGTGAGTGTGCATACTGTGTTTTATCACACATACACTATCTCCTATGATGAACTGAAAGATACTCAATATCTTCTCAAACACATTCCATATTTTGTTTTTCCCCATGGATAAGGGCGGTGGAGGTCCTTGGGTGTCCTTTTTATTTCTTTCAATCACGAATAACTCTGGAAGAGGGCATGTGTAACCTAGACATTATGTTATATGTTGTAAACCCCATTCCAGGTTCTGGATTATCTTGTTTATTTTATATAAACTTATTCATGGAAGGTGATCATCACATGGAGGGGACTAAGTATAGACTTTAGATTGAACCTCTTGTATTCATTATTTTCATTGTGTGATTTAATTTTGTTTTACTATATTATCTCTTTAAAAAAATTGTTTTAACTGTAAACAAAATATATAATTTGATAGTTTATAATAGATTATGTTCATATATTTTTTTTCTTACATAAAATAAATTCATAGGATTTAATAATATTTTATATTTTTCACATGAGTACAGGTAAATCGTTATATAAATATTTAGAAAGATTAAGATCTATATCATACTACATATTTTATTAAACTGGGTTGTATTTAAACATTTGGGGGATTTCAAAATAATAAATTTTAGACAAAAATGTTTATTGGGTACTCAATTCACTCTCCACTTGAGATAATCACTCCGACCAACACAACCATTATAGGCACCATCACAATCAACTTGGTCTTTCCAAACCTCCACCTCAGAATCCCCAAGTAGGGAATCCTCCTTCAATTTCACCAATGATGATTATGTTTCCATATAATAATGAAAAACTCCACCTAAAATATCTCCAATATCTAGATTCATCTCTTAAATCTCTTCCATCACTATCCATTAATATTCATATTTACACATGAAATTACTACAAGTATTCTTGGTTAGAATATTGTCTATAACATTACCCTTTCCTGTGTATATGAAATATTAAATTCAAAATCCTATATTAATTTTATCCATCATCACTGCTGAGTGTTTAAGTAACACTTGGAGAACACATACCTTAGGCTTTTATGATATATAAAACCCACAAAATTGTCACCGATGAGGTAATTTTACAAAATATTTATGTTAAACACAACTGTTATGATCCCAAGATAATTATTTAAATAATTATATTCATATGGATGTAACTATAAAGTCCAATAATAAAAAACTAATATCCACTAAATCGGAACACAAGCCAACCCAATATGTTAAGTGTTAAAGAAAACCGTGTAATAAACTCCCTCTACTGGAGAACAATGAAGTAGAACATTGACCAACTTCTTAGTCTGGTACTCGAAAGATACCAGATATTGGTCAATCTTTAAGAACATTGGATTTATTATGGAAAAGGGTATAATATGATTCATAACCTAAGATAAACCCTCTAAGAACCTCTTATAATACCCTGAAAGATCAAGGAGACATTATAGTTCTACAATAGTCTTGGGGCTTCCCATTAAATGACTTATTTTATCTTTAAAGGATACACATCTACTCTATGTTGGGATAAATCATTCCCTATGAAACAAGCATTAGAAGCCTAGAACTCACACATAGAAAAAACATTCCAAATAGTTATTGAAGATGAATAAATCCAAAAATGGCATGTTGATTCTCTCCATGATCTTCCTTAGATGCTAAGTATACAAGGATATCATCGATGGAAACCATCATGAACCAATCCCAGATCTCTTGAACACTACATTCATCATAACCTTGAAAACGAAATGAGGTTTCATCATAATTAAATACATTATAATGATCTAATAATACCCATAGAGAAATTGAAAATAATTATTTAGAATATCCTCATCCATCACCCACATATAATGAAACCTTGAACACAAATAAATCTTTGAGAACAGACTTCCACCCATTATTTGATAAATAAATCAAAAATCCATGGAAGTGGATATATTTCATTCATGGTCACCTGGTTCAAGTGACCATAATCGATAAAAACTTACAAATGCTATTATACTTCTTAAAAAATAAAACCTATGCACCCTTGGGTGACACACTCAAGGAAAAAAAATACCACTACAGCATATCATAGGGTTTTACCTACAAATCTCACAACTCATAAGTCACCATCCTATATATAGAGATTGAGATAGGATAAATCCCCCTTTATAGATTTATCCAAAAATTTATCTCTCATTAAGGGGGTAACTCTTTGACTTCCTTATAAAAAAATACGGGTACACTTCCATAACCCTGGTAAACATCGACGGTCAATCCTATGATGAACTCAATATCACCTTAGACATCAAGGAAGATGACGATGAACCACATCACTATCCCATCCAACGGTCTTTATTACCAATGAACACTTCTAGCTCTTTACTAGAATCATAAAACATAATATACCTCTAAAATTTATCCACAATATATTGAAAATAATATATCAATTCCATATTGAAGATGATGTTTTATGGTTGTATCCATAAATATTTGAAGAACCCCAAAGAGCGGTGTACCACCAACACCATCTCACCATATCTACCTATATCAAGTAGATAACCTTGACCACCAACTGTAATGATTAATGCCAATGGAACTAGAAGCCTATATACCAAATGTCCCAATGCATAATGATGGCATTTGATATAATGGATTGTGTATATTCTGAATAAAACATACCTTGTACCCAAGTAGAAAAAAAATAAAAGGGTACATCAAATGGAATCTAGATCACCTAGTGATGGAAACTCTAGTGAATGCAGTTGGTCACACCAATTTTCACAACCCCTCTATACCTGACGTTGACCACCTCCTCATACTCTCTCTACTCTCTACGTACAAGGAACATCTTTTGGATTACTTCTTAATTTAATGTCTCCTATTTATTGATCCTAGTATGGGTAATCATGTTACTGCTACATCGGTTGAAAAAACCTAAATGTTGGATCCTAAAGTGGATGTCTTAATGCATCCTACCTACTTAGAAAGGTTCGATACTCCTGATGTGGCCTTAAAAACATGTGTTTTTTCACATCTAATAAATAATTTTTAACAAAGTATTTAATTATTATTACACTTTTTACTAAATAAGGGAACATTTTCATTTTTAGAATTAATTCAATTACTATAATTAATCGTGCATTTTAATTCTTTAAATAGTCAATTTATATCTTACTTTAATTTTATAGTCTAACTACTTTTTATTTAGTATGGTGATTTTTCTCTTCATATTTAATAATTTAACATTTATTAATTAATTAATTAGTTTTGATTTTTCACATAAATAATGTAGTCTTAATATAATATTTCATGTATTAAATATTAACTAATTTAAAATAAAATAATTTTTAGACGTCTTTTAACAATTTATTAATTATAATTTAAGATTATTAACTCAATACATTTATTAAATATCTTTAAATTAATTTCATTAATTAACCTAATTATTTAACAACAGAATAATTAAATGCCTACTTTTATTTAATTTGGTAAAGTTACTATTTTCAATAATTTAATTTGAATATATGAATATTGAATTTAAATTTGATTTTAAATTGTTTATTTTAAATTCACTTTCTATATATATTAACCTTAATATATTTTGATCTAAGTGTATATTTAGTTTTAATTTATGTTTTATAATTTTATTTTCTTATTAATTATTTTAATTTTTAATTTTTTTTATAAATTTATTTAGATTTATTAGTTTCTTAGTTTTAAATTATTTTATTTAATTCTTACTTTAAATTAAATTATTTTGTTTAGTCTTAATTTATGTTTTATTCTATTTTTTTTCATTTTTTGTAGTGTATCAGTGGCACAGTTAACTCCTCACACAGTTTCATTCACGGTGCCACTGTGAAACCCCTTTTGTTGTCCCACCGGTTTCTGCATCATGGTATCTCCTTTCACGGTCTCACCGGTTCTTTCATTCACGGTGCCACCGTGAATTCAGATTTATTTTCTCACCTTATTCACACACTGTTTATCATGATGGTTCCACAAAATCCTCTTCCCCATATCTCTCTTGTAGTCATCGTCATTTCACTCATCGGTCCCTCAAATCTCTCACCAGCCTCAATCACACTAACACCATTTCATCGAGCCACCGCTCCTTTCTTCGATTTTCCTTTCTCAAACCACAAGACTCGCTGTCTACCTTCTCTTCCTTTGCACTGCACTTCTCCAATACTGATATATTCTCTCATTATCACAACATTAAATCGAATAGAAAAACAAAAAAATGAACCCAAAACCTTTATACATATCACAAACTGGGATACCAAAACTTCCATCCACAGTAACTGATCAAATCGTATCTATCCTCTTTCCCAGATCTGAAACACCGAGACCCTTAAATGAGCTGGAGGAGCCATTTCCACTTCTAAATCCATCGTTGTGGAGCTCGTGTATCACTATGGAGTTACCTGCACCAGAGGAGGGTTGTGCGAGAAACATGGAGGCTGATTCATACCAGATCTAACCACTGCTACTGATAAGAGGAGGTCGCACCACCACAAATGTTGGGTGTCTTCATTGATCAGAAGATACCAAAGTTGTTGCTGCTGTCCACTGCCAGTATTGGACCAGAGCTGCAATGTTTCCTTAGGAGGAGGGTGAGCCAAGAGGTGTCGCTGGGAGGATGTGTCGCTGCAGCAGCTAGATCTCTACGTCGAAGAGCCCCCTTTTTGTGTTGAAAATGTGGGGTAAAGATTAAATAATAATAAAAATAAAATAATAAATAATAACAATAATAAATTGATAATAATTATAATATAAAATAATTAAATAATTAAATAATTAATCATAAAATTTAATTAAGATGTAAAATGAGTTTATAAAATAAAACTTTTTAAAACTAAAATAATTTTAACTTACAAATAATAACAATTTAATTTAACTTGACTTTATAAATAATTATTATTGTAATAAAATTTATAAACTAAATAAAATATTTAATGAATACTTTTCTAACTCAAAAATATAATTATGTTATAATAACTATTTACTAATAATACTAACATTAATAAAATAACCAAATAAATATTATTAATTAAATCACCTAATTAATGAATAAATAAGAAATTAAAAACATTAATTATAATATTTAATTAGGTAAATATTAATTATCTACTAAAATATTTATTATTTATCATTAATTAAATTTTTTAATAAGTAATATAACATTAAACTAAAAAATAACTATAATATTTTCTTTATGATTTTAATTGATTATTTTATATAGGTTCATAAAAGAGTCAGAAACATGTCCGGGTTCACTCAGCTAACTAACCGGGAGTTAGTTACATGGGCATAGTTAGTGAAATGCGTCAGTCATGAAAAAATGCATGTGTGCGACACATAAATAAAGGAACTTTGAAGTCGGTGGAAAACAAGGGGTGACATGCAGCTTATCACAGCAGGATACAAAAGCAGAGTAGCAGTAGAATTTTTGGGACTCTCATTCCGAATATCCACGATCACACTATTGGAGATGTAAGACTCCCAGGAGTAGCTTGAGATGAGCTAGAGGCTAAGGAGCCGGATGGTAGAGCATCACTTGGGGAGTTCTTCTTCCCTCTTTCCATTATTTTTGTACTCTGTTATTAGATGTTTTTCACTTCTTTAATCAAGATGATTAGAAGATGAATTGTCTTAGCTCGAGAATTAAATTCTGTTGGTTAATTTTTTAAACTTATTCACTTATTTTTCATTTTTTAGAATCATAACCAATCGGCGAGATTGATTAATGATTCTCTGTTTAGTTGTTTCACACCTCAATTGTTTTCTAAATTCATAAATTCATGATCAAATCAAGAGGTAGTTCCTAAATACATTTATCAAAGCGATAATGTCTTTAACTTTGGAAATTTATGGTGATTTATTTTACAAATGTTATCCTTTTCTAACTGTCAAGCAGTTAGACTAATTTTGGAGTGGCGAACTTCTATAGTCAGACTTCTGTGTGTTGAGTTTCTTGGTGAGGGATACTTTTCACCTTTTTCTTATGGTATGATTCAATAAAAATTAGTGGGAAGTTATCCTTTAAACTAGTAGTTTGAAATTCTTGAGTATTACATTTGATCTACTCCTTCGACCTTACTGCCTTATTTTAGTATTTTGTACTCTTTTGTTAGTTTTACAGTATTTTTTAGTTTATCAGTATACTATTATATGATTTAGTTTCTTGTCAAATTTTTTATTTTTACTTATTTCTTAAAGAAAAGTACAAAAAAAATTAAAAATTAATAAATATAAAAATTTTTTACTCTCTCCACTACTGACAACAGTGGAGTTAATTTTGATTAAAACATTAGCTTTCTCACATGCCTTCCCTTGGGTTCAACCCTGCACCACTGTGCTAGTGTAGGAGTTATAAATGATATTTTGAGGGTCATGATGACCTCTAGTATTATTAAAATCCGGCGTCGTTGCTGGGGAAGGCATGCGCTGAGAGTCTAGGTTTAGAAAAATAAATAAAAAAACATATAAAAATCTGCTAAAAAATAAAATCTGTGAATTGTATCTGCTGCTTCTATTGTTTTTGAAAAATATGCTTCATTATAAATTGTAGTGTGTTTAATATCACTTTTTTTTAGTATAAAAATGGAAGTTCATGAAAATTGGGATCAACCGGGGCCTCATTGTGTTTGTTGTGACTGTTATGGACACACTACCTGGAAGTGTTTTTATAACCAGCCACAATAGGGTGTTTACATTGAATAAAATGAACAATATGAGTCTAATCCTAAATTCATTGCTAATCAGGAATTAATTGAAACTAAATTTAATACCAGGGTGGATGTTTGGAATTCATGGTTTAATCAAACCCGTGAAATTCAACTTAGTGATTCTCAAGAGAATGATCAAAGAATGAAAAGATTGGAAAACTTTCTCATGGAATTATAAAAAAGGTTTAAAGAACAAGAATAATTTGAAGATAATGAAAAATAAAATGTTGATAAAATATATCAAAATAAAATTGAATATGAAAGTGAATATGAACATGGGAAACAAGCTTTATACTTTGAAGAATCTAATTCTGTTAAACTTATATTTGAAATAACCAACTAACTAAACCACAAAAACAACATTGAAGACCCTAAAAAGAACATTAATGATGTTGAGTTGGAAAATTATGAAGATTAATTAAAAAATATTGAAAAAGATTTCATAGTTCTTTTCATCAATCCTTTTTCAGAGAAAAATCATTATTTTAGAAGTTTTAATAATGAAGTCACTCGGGATGAAGAAAAAATAGAAATTAAAAACTTGGTTGTTAATAACTCTTCACCCAACTTTATTGAAATCATGAACACTGAACCTGAACTTGAAATTGGGTATTATCTAGAAGAGACTGATAAACTAGAAAACATGGAACCTGAAGTTTTTTATCTTGAGTTGAAAACCAGTCTTCCATATTTTGAAACTATAAACCCAATAATTTTTGAAATTTTTTTGGATGAAGAAATTGATGTAGTGTGTTTTGAAGAAAAATTGGATGATGAGATTTCATTTCACTCTTCTCATAGTGATCACCTTTCTGAAATTTTGTGTAGTGAGATTGAAAGTAGTGTTGTCATTCCTTGTAAAATCAGTTTGAATTTGATCAATCTTGAACATGACTTTATTGAAGCAGAATTGAACATTTCTCCCCCTGAACTAAACTTTTTGGAACACACTATAGAAATGGTCTTGGAAAGTGAACTTTTTGAAAATGAACTATAAGAATAGGTTGAACACACACTTGAATTAGGCATAATTGGTTTTTTAGAAGAATTATATGTTCAGTGTGAGTTAATATATGAGAATTTTATGGAAGAGATTTATAACTTTGTCAAAACTGAATATTTGAATAGTGATAAAATAAATATTCTTTCTTGTCTATCACTTCCATCCCCAGCTAATTCGGGTGAAAAATATCATCATGATGATAATATTAGTTTAGAAGTGGATTTATGCATGTGTTCAATTTTACATTATTCAATTCATCAATTTATTGAATCCCCTTTTGAACCTACCAATCAGAATTTACCCATTTTCACCCTTGAATGTGAATCTATTAGTGTTGAAGTTAGTAGATATAGCCATGAAAATAAGACCATACCATTTGAAGCACCGACATTGTTGTCTCATCTTAAAAAAGTTAAATGTGTTAAATCTGAAATAATTCTAGAAGTTGACAACACCATGATCACAACTATTAAGTGGTGCTAATTTGGGGTTATTTTAGACTATGAGGGTTTAGTGTCTGCTTTATTATGTTTTAGTGCCCATAAATCTCAATGTTAAGTAAAAAATGTTTATTCCAAACACATGTGGTGGTTCCTATTAAGGAAACCACATCCACCTAGTGATACGGTTAGTTCTAGGTGAGTCTAGTTGGGGACTATAAATCTAGCACTACATGGGAGGAAACACATGGTTTTGTTTTTTTTCAATAAAACACAAAAAAATTGCAATTAAATAAAGTCTAACTAAATACTTAAAATTTAGTGCTTCATGGGATGCAACCCATGTTATTTCTTTAGTATTTACATTTTATTCCTATAATTTTAATAATGTGTTGTTGTTTTTCCTTTTATATTCTCTATGTATGATGGTTATTTGTTCATGGTTTACATGATATGTGTTTTTACTATGTTTCTTATTGGTTTCATGAAGGAGTGGAATTCCCTTACTGTAACGACCCGAAATTTTTTAAATAAATTTTGTTTCCCAATTTTATGTGTTATTGTTATACTCAACAAAAACGTTTTATTTGATAAACATGATTATAATTAAAATGAGATCAGTGGGTTTTGACTATTATATAACCATCAGTCAATATGACCGCTGTGAACAAAATGTTTTGATATAAGTAATCTTGGTTAATTGTTATAGAAAGAAGATTCGATGGCCTCACCTAGTAGTCTTGGACCGATCGAAGCCCATCTAACAGAGCTTGGGAAGGAGGTAGCACCACTGGGCTTTGCTCTGGATCAAATCCAAGCCGAACTTCATCATGTGAAGCTGGAACGGAATCGCCTTTGTGAGAAGTTCAAACTGATAGAAATTACTACTCGGGCAATGTTGACTGAGCCGCCCCAACCTTCTATCACCCTAGCACACCTTACTCTTAGGTCCTATGCTGGTATTATAAGGGGTTATGTAATGAGACCGTAACTAACTTGTGTAATCCTTGTTTTAAATAAAAATTGGGATTTCTTCTTATGATGAAGTTTATGAATTTTGAAATGACCGGATAAATATAGTATGCATATTTTTGATGAATTTTAGAAAAAGGATATTTTAAATATATTTATGTAAACCCTAAATAATTAAAAATGTGTAATGATTTTCAAAAAATGGTCTTCTGCAATTATGTTCAGTACTAAATTTAGAGTCTAATAAGATCAACTGGATTTTTGATGAATAGTAAATTATGAATAGTGATTTTATGATTAGGATTAGTAATATGACCAAATGGATTAGTAATCTCACTTAAAGAAAGTTTTAAAATAATCTAGGCACCTTGATTAAGTAATGTGATTCAATAAAATAGTTAAATAACGGTTTCATAAATTATTATTCAAGTATTAGTTTTTTCGGGTGAATAATGTTTTTTAATTAAAAATTTAATTAAAAATAATTATAAAATTATTTTTATAAAAATAAATTTATTTTTGAACTCAGAGCATCGATATTATGTTATGGTAATTTTTGGGGTTTTTTCTGAAAAAATGAATTTTCGATGAATAGTGTTTTTATTTAAAAATTAAATTAAAAATATTTAGAAAATTATTTTTATAAAATGGATTTCATTTTTGAAATCAGAGCATTGATATTTGGTTAATGTGAAATTTTGGGATTTTTTTGAGAAAGTTGAATTTTCAGTGAATAGTAAAAATACAGTTTTAGGGTTTCGGTATGTTTAATGACATCATAACGGTGTCATGATGATGTCATGAGATATTTTGAGGGTTGGCCGGCCAAGGGTGATGAATTATTGTTTTGGGGGCCCCATGTGGCCTAACTCCATGATAAATGACAAGGGAGAGCACATGGGTTTGAGAAAAGCACATGTGAGGTGTCCCTTGGCCATTAATGCCTTGTCCCCTCACTTTCCCTATAAATACCAAGCCCTCCTCTCATCCATTCGACTCCCCACTCATTCCCAACGAATTTCTGGTCTCATTACCTCCAAATGAGTCCTCCCAAGGTGCCCCCAAGCCCTCAAGGTCCCAACCTTTGAGGTTTAAGAGTTACATTTTAAGGTAAGGGATCCGACCTCTCTCTTTCTTTTCAAGTAATCTCTTTTATGTCATTTCTTTTATAATCCATGTTCTTATGTTGGAGGATGTTCTTTTATATTCATCCTACTGCGTATTTCATTTTAATATGATGAGAGACCCCCCCTTGCTCTCATCAATTCGTTTTAAGAATGTTTAAGTGGCGCCGTTAGGCTGCCGAATTTTTAAGGTATTCTTTCACCTTCCTCGTTTTCAAGTTCTATTTTCATTCAAGTCTTTCATGTTCCTTTTTATTATGTTGGGGTATGATCTCTAAATTATCATACTGATCTTTTATGATCATATGATGAGAGACCCCATTTGATTGCTTCAATTCAGTATTTTGAAGTTTTAAGTGGCGTCGTTAGGCTGCCGAATTTTTAAGTGGTTCTTCACCCTTCTCGTTTTGAAGTTCTACTTTCATGTCAATTATTTCAAGTTACTTTTTGTTATATTGGGGTATGATCTCTATATATATCATACTGTATTCTTATGTTCATATGATGAGAGACCCCATTTTATCTCTTCAATTCAGTATTTTGATGTTTTAAGTGGCGCCGTTAGGCTGCCGAATTTTTAAGTGGTTATTCACCCTTCTCGTTTTGAAGTTCTACTTTCATGTCAATTATTTCAAGTTTTTTTTGTTATATTGGGGTATTATCTCTATATATATCATACTGGAATCTTATTTTCATATGATGAGAGACCCCATTTGATCTCTTCAATTCAGTATTTTGATGTTTTAAGTGGCGCTGTTAGGCTGCCGAATTTTTAAGTGGTTCTTCACCCTTCTCGTTTTGAAGTTCTACTTTCATGTCAATTCTTTCAAGTTACTTTTTGTTATGTTGGGGAATTATCTCTATATCTATCATACTGAACTCTTATTTTCACATGATTAGAGACCCTATTTGATCTTTTCAAATCATTTTTGTTGATGTTTAAGTAACGCCGTTAGGCTGCCGAACTTTCATAAGAGAAATCTAATTTTTTTCTTCCTTCCATGTTTTTCATTTCAAATGGTATGTCCTTGAACTTTCATTACCATGATCATGTATCCTTCTTATTCTGTCCATGTACTATTTTATGGGTCATTTATGAATGTTTGACCCATTTTACCTCTCTTTTAATGTCTTCTAAGACCTCGGAACATTGCCGTTATGCTGCAGAATTTCTGTCTCAAAATGTCTATATCTTTTTCTAAAGTTCTTTTATTTTATTAAGTGAATACTCAAAGCTCTTTCTTCTAAAGGGGTATTCAAATATATACCAAAATGTTCTATTTTAAATTCTGGGATTTACATACATGAGACCCACCTTCCTTTTCTGTGAGTTTTAGAGTGATATAAAGATCATGTCTTTAAAGCAGTTTTTAAAAAGTTATGATTATGAAATGAAACCCATTTCCTTTATGCTATATGGGTTATTTATGAAATGTTTGATGATGATATATGTGGATCACATGATAATAAAGGCAAATTTAAGGGTGCGCCCTGATAGCGCTCCAATGCATTGGGTAATGATGTAACCACTAGAGATTACAATTTTCACGATACCTTGGTGAATAACCTTGGTAATTTTAAAATGAAACCTTGGGGATGGACCTTGGTGATATGTTCATGATTTTCTATGTTAAATTATGTAGCCACATCTTCAAGTTATGAAAAAGTTTTATTTTTATTATGATATGCCTCATGATTTCATTTTCATGCCTTAAAGTTCTTTTCATGACTTTATTGATGTATCTCAAGTTCATATGTAAAATGTTTCACTTGTTTCCCTTGCTGGGCCTTCTGCTCACCCTTCCTTTTGATGTATGTCCCCAAGTTATGGGATGCAGTAATGAGCCTAGGGTGAACATGAGGAGAATCCTTTCAAGTGTTTAAGAAGAATGTTTTTTTTCATGTTTTATGTTCCTTGTTTCCAAGACACTAAACCTTAAAGATCCTCAGTTCCGTGTAATGGAATGAAAAGTTATGTTATAAAAAGACGGGATGATATAGTTGGTATCAAAGGATGGTTTAGTTATTTGTGGAAATTAGGATTTGAAAACTCTAGGAGGAACCCTATAGAAAAGTTTAATATAGGAAATCTTCCTGGTATTTTGGTGAGTATTGAGTAAGGGGTTGCCAAGCAAATACATCCCTGTCTGGATACGAGCAGGTAGAGGTGGCTCTGGCACAGATGTACATAGGGTTAAAACCCGAAAACACCGCTTTGAGCTAGAATCGAACGGGAACTGGTACACGACAACGGGCCTTGCTGCACTCTTGGTTACGGCACTCCCGGGGGATATGCTTTGGTTAATTCATAAGCTTGGTATGAACCATTGTTAAAGGAACAAAGATAAAATAAAATTAAGGTTCACATAAGAATATATGATCATTCATAACCTAGATGGGAACCTAGGAGATCACAAGTTAGGGTATACCTTTCATATACAAGTTATCCTTATATGATTTCAGTTCCTTTTCATGATTATTAGCTAAGTACTTAAGCCCCTAATTATGCTTTCTCTTCTTAGTTAATGGTGGGAAATGGAAGAACATGTTCCGACAACCAATGTGATAGGAAATGAGACAATTTTCGTATTAATATGACAGGGATGATTAGGGGATTAAAATATGATTATTATTTTGGAAGACGTTCATTATTTTGGGAACCATATTTGATCAAGGTAAATAGATTACTATGGTATTTTCATTGAGGAGTAAGGTTGACTTATATTTTGAAGAATCGATGAATTTAAGGTGAACTTATAGTAATTTAGGTTACTTATGGGAATGACTAACCTATCTTGGGTAAAATATGTTTAGGTTAGCTACTTTTTTTATAAGATGTTAGGAGTGGTTGATGTTGTCTGGAGATGAACAATGAAGTTGTTTTGGAAGACTATGTTATCAAATCCTTATTGTATTTGGGTTTCAATCTTAGTTTGGTTTGTTTTGAGGAATTTTAAGGACCGTTATTTAGGGAATGGTCTATGATGAAATTTGGGTAGTACCATGGAACTTTGATGATTTAAAAGTAGTTTCCATTCCTATGGGATTATTTCTTTTTGAAGAGTTGTTTTACCTTAACCTTTCTGTTTTTTTGGATAATGTTTAAAGATAGAAGAAATAGATAGTTAATCTTTTGTAGATTATGTGATTCTATAGAAGATGATTCTTGTGCTTTTATGATACCAAGTGTTCTTGAATTCTCATCATTTGGAGAAAAGATTAGTGTTGGTAGGGACTTGTTAAAGGATGAAACTCTACTTGAAGGTAGGTATATTTTCTTATGTTTTTGTTCTATGTAGTAAATGAAATCCTCAAAATTATGAAAAGAAATGTAAAACAAAAATGTTGTTGGTTTACGTTTCCTACTAGGTAATCAAATACCGTTTACACACATCATAAGTTTGGGATTTTCTCATGGTTAAATTTCTCCTAATCATTTTCTCTATCACTCTCCCTCAGAACTTGACCCTTTGTTTTCTCCTCCATGTCCATGTTTTCCTACATGGAACCCTAGTGTGGGTTAACTCGGGTGACCTTTGTACTTCCCTTTCTTTATTTTAAAGTAATAGTTTTACTGACTCCTTTTTCGATGTGAGACTTTCAATGAAATTTCAAAACCCAATTTTAAAATTGCAAGGACGCAATTTCTTAAGGGGGGAAGATTGTAACGACCCGAAATTTTTTAAATAAATTTTGTTTCCCAATTTTATGTGTTATTGTTATACTCAACAAAAACGTTTTATTTGATAAACATGATTATAATTAAAATGAGATCAGTGGGTTTTGACTATTATATAACCATCGGTCAATATGACCGCTGTGAACAAAATGTTTTGATATAAGTAATCTTGGTTAATTATTATAGAAAGAAGATTCGATGGCCTCACCTAGTAGTCTTGGACCGATCGAAGCCCATCTAACAGAGCTTGGGAAGGAGGTAGCACCACTGGGCTTTGCTCTGGATCAAATCCAAGCCGAACTTCATCATGTGAAGCTGGAACGGAATCGCCTTCGTGAGAAGTTAAAACTGATAGAAATTACTACTCGGGCAATGTTGACTGAGCCACCCCAAGCTTCTATCACCCTAACACACCTTACTCTTAGGTCCTATGCTGGTATTATAAGGGGTTATGTAACGAGACCGTAACTACCTTGTGTAATCCTTGTTGTAAATAAAAATTGGGATTTCTTCTTATGATGAAGTTTATGAATTTTGAAATGACCGGATAAATACAGTATGCATATTTTTGATTAATTTTAGAAAAAGGATATTTTAAATATGTTTATGTAAACCCTAAATAATTAAAAATGTGTAATGATTTTCAAAAAATGGTCTTCTGCAATTATGTTCAGTAATAAATTTAGAGTCTAATAAGATCAACTTGATTTTTGATGAATAGTAAATTATGAATAGTGATTTTATGATTAGGATTAGTAATATGACCAAATGGATTAGTAATCTCGCTTAAAGAAAGTTTTAAAATAATCTAGGTACCTTGATTAAGTAATGTGATTCAATAAAATAGTTAAATAACAGTTTCATTAATTATTATTCAAGTATTAGTTTTTTCGGGTGAATAGTGTTTTTTAATTAAAAATTTAATTAAAAATAATTAGAAAATTATTTTTATAAAAATGACTTTATTTTTGAACTCAGAGCATCGATATTATGTTATGGTAATTTTTGGGGTATTTTCTGAAAAAATGAATTTTCGATGAATAGTGTTTTTATTTAAAAATTAAATTAAAAATATTTAGAAAATTATTTTTATAAAATGGATTTCATTTTTGAAATCATAGCATTGATATTTGGTTAATGTGAAATTTTGGGATTTTTCTGAGAAAGTTGAATTTTCAGTGAATAGTAAAAATACAGTTTTAGGGTTTCGGTATGTTTAATGACATCATAACGGTGTCATGATGATGTCATGAGATCTTTTGAGGGTTGGCCGGCCAAGGGTGATGAATTATTGTTTTGGGGGCCCCATGTGGCCTAACTCCATGATAAATGACAAGGGAGAGCACATGGGTTTGAGAAAAGCACATGTGAGGTGTCCCTTGGCCATTAATGCCTTGTCCCCTCACTTTCCCTATAAATACCAAGCCCTCCTCTCATCCATTCGACTCCCCACTCATTCCCAACGAATTTCTGGTCTCATTACCTCCAAATGAGTCCTCCCAAGGTGCCCCCAAGCCCTCAAGGTCCCAACCTTTGAGGTTTAAGAGTTACATTTTAAGGTAAGGGATCCGACCTCTCTCTTTCTTTTCAAGTAATCTCTTTTATGTCATTTCTTTTATAATCCATGTTCTTATGTTGGAGGATGTTCTTTTATATTCATCCTACTGCCTATTTCATGTTCATATGATGAGAGACCCCCCCTTGCTCTCATCAATTCGTTTTAAGAATGTTTA
Organism: Viscum album; assembly: GCA_963277665.1. Taxonomy (NCBI): domain Eukaryota; kingdom Viridiplantae; phylum Streptophyta; class Magnoliopsida; order Santalales; family Viscaceae; genus Viscum; species Viscum album. Next base: position 152,845,944 of record OY728156.1, on the reverse strand, counting down.
AGTGGCGCCGTTAGGCTGCCGAATTTTTAAGGGATTCTTTCACCTTCCTCGTTTTCAAGTTCTATTTTCATTCAAGTCTTTCATGTTCCTTTTTATTATGTTGGGGTATGATCTCTAAATTATCATAATGATCTTTTATGATCATATGATGAGAGACCCCATTTTATCGCTTCAATTCAGTATTTTGAAGTTTTAAGTGGCGTCGTTAGGCTGCCGAATTTTTAAGTGGTTCTTCACCCTTCTCGTTTTGAAGTTCTACTTTCATGTCAATTATTTCAAGTTCCTTTTTGTTATATTGGGGTATGATCTCTATATATATCATACTGTATTCTTATGTTCATATGATGAGAGACCCCATTTGATCTCTTCAATTCAGTATTTTGATGTTTTAAGTGGCGCTGTTAGGCTGCCGAATTTTTAAGTGGTTCTTCACCCTTCTCGTTTTGAAGTTCTACTTTCATGTAAATTATTTCAAGTTTTTTTTGTTATATTGGGGTATGATCTCTATATATATCATACTGGAATCTTATTTTCATATGATGAGAGACCCCATTTGATCTCTTCAATTCAGTATTTTGATGTTTTAAGTGGCGCCGTTAGGCTGCCGAATTTTTAAGTGGTTCTTCACCCTTCTCATTTTGAAGTTCTACTTTCATGTCAATTCTTTCAAGTTACTTTTTGTTATGTTGGGGAATTGTCTCTATATCTATCATACTGAACTCTTATGTTCACATGATTAGAGACCCTATTTGATCTTTTCAAATCATTTTTGTTGATGTTTAAGTAACGCCGTTAGGCTGCCGAACTTTCATAAGAGAAATCTAATTTTTTTCTTCCTTCCATGTTTTTCATTTCAAATGGTATGTCCTTGAAATTTCATTACCATGATCATGTATCCTTCTTATTCTATCCATGTACTATTTTATGGGTCATTTATGAATGTTTTACCCATTTTACCTCTCTTTTAATGTCTTCTAAAACCTCCGAACATTGCCGTTATGCTGCAGAATTTCTGTCTCAAAATGTCTATCTCTTTTTCTAAAGTTCTTTTATTTTATTAAGTGAATACTCAAAGCTCTTTCTTCTAAAGGGGTATTAACATATATACCAAAATGTTCTATTTTAAATTCTGGGATTTACATACATGAGACCCACCTTCCTTTTCTGTGAGTTTTAGAGTGATATAAAGATCATGTCTTTAAAGCAGTTTTTAAAAAGTTATGATTATGAAATGAAACCCATTTCCTTTATGCTATATGGGTTATTTATGAAATGTTTGATGATGATATATGTGGATCACATGATAATAAAGGAAAATTTAAGGGTGCGCCCTGATAGCGCTCCAATGCATTGGGTAATGATGTAACCACTAGAGATTACAATTTTCACGATACCTTGGTGAATAACCTTGGTAATTTTAAAATGACACCTTGGGGATGGACCTTGGTGATATGTTCATGATTTTCTATGTTAAATGATGTAGCCACATCTTCAAGTTATGAAAAAGTTTTATTTTTATTATGATATGCCTCATGATTTCATTTTCATGCCTTAAAGTTCTTTTCATGACTTTATTGATGTATCTCAAGTTCATATGTAAAATGTTTCACTTGTTTCCCTTGCTGGGCCTTCTGCTCACCCTTCCTTTTGATGTATGTCCCCAGGTTATGGGATGCAGTAATGAGCCTAGGGTGAACATGAGGAGAATCCTTTCAAGTGTTTAAGAAGAATGTTTTTTTTTCATGTTTTATGTTCCTTGTTTCCAAGACACTAAACCTTAAAGATCCTCAGTTCCGTGTAATGGAATGAAAAGTTATGTTATAAAAAGACGGGATGATATAGTTGGTATCAAAGGATGGTTTAGTTATTTGTGGAAATTAGGATATGAAAACTCTAGGAGGAACCCTATAGAAAAGTTTAATATAGGAAATCTTCCTGGTATTTTGGTGAGTATTGAGTAAGGGGTTGCCAAGCAAATACATCCCTGTCTGGATACGAGCAGGTAGAGGTGGCTCTGGCACAGATGTACATAGGGGTAAAACCCGAAAACACCGCTTTGAGCTAGAATCGAACGGGAACTGGTACACGACAACGGGCCTTGCTGCACTCTTGGTTACGACACTCCCGGGGGATATGCTTTGGTTAATTCATAAGCTTGGTATGAACCATTGTTAAAGGAACAAAGATAAAATAAAATAAAGGTTCACATAAGAATATATGATCATTCATAACCTAGATGGGAACCTAGGAGATCACAAGTTAGGGTATACCTTTCATATACAAGTTATCCTTATATGCTTTCAGTTCCTTTTCATGATTATTAGCTAAGTACTTAATCCCCTAATTATGCTTTCTATTCTTAGTTAATGGTGGGAAATGGAAGAACATGTTCCGACAACCAATGTGATAGGAAATGCGAAGATTTTCGTATTAATATGACAGGGATGATTAGGGGATTAAAATATGATTATTATTTCGGAAGACGTTCATTATTTTGGGAACCATATTTGATCGAGGTAAATAGATTACTACGGTATTTTCATTGAGGAGTAAGGTTGACTTATATTTTGAAGAATCGATGAATTTAAGGTGAACTTATAGTAATTTAGGTTACTTATGGGAATGACTAACCTATCTTGGGTAAAATATGTTTAGGTTAGCTACTTTTTTTATAAGATGTTAGGAGTGGTTGATGTTGTCTGGAGATGAACAATGAAGTTGTTTTGGAAGACTATGTTATCAAATCCTTATTGTATTTGGGTTTCAATCTTAGTTTGGTTTGTTTTGAGGAATTTTAAGGACCGTTATTTAGGGAATGGCCTATGATGAAATTTGGGTAGTACCATGGAACTTTGATGATTTAAAAGTAGTTTCCATTCCTATGGGATTATTTCTTTTTGAAGAGTTGTTTTACCTTAACCTTTCTGTTTTTTTGGATAATGTTTAAAGATAGAAGAAATAGATAGTTAATCTTTTGTAGATTATGTGATTCTATAGAAGATGATTCTTGTGCTTTTATGATACCAAGTGTTCTTGAATTCTCATCATTTGGAGAAAAGATTAGTGTTGGTAGGGACTTGTTAAAGGATGAAACTCTACTTGAAGGTAGGTATATTTTCTTATGTTTTTGTTCTATGTAGTAAATGAAATCCTCAAAATTATGAAAAGAAACGTAAAACAAAAATGTTGTTGGTTTACGTTTCCTACTAGGTAATCAAAGACCGTTTACACACATCATAAGTTTGGGATTTTCTCATGGTTAAATTTCTCCTAATCATGTTCTCTATCACTCTCCCTCAGAACTTGACCCTTTGTTTTCTCCTCCATGTCCATGTTTTCCTACATGGAACCCTAGTGTGGGTTAACTCGGGTGACCTTTGTACTTCCCTTTCTTTATTTTAAAGTAATAGTTTTACTGACTCCTTTTTCGATGTGAGACTTTCAATGAAATTTCAAAACCCAATTTTAAAATTGCGAGGACGCAATTTCTTAAGGGGGGAAGATTGTAACGACCCGAAATTTTTTAAATAAATTTTTTTTCCCAATTTTATGTGTTATTGTTATACTCAACAAAAACGTTTTATTTGATAAACATGATTATAATTAAAATGAGATCAGTGGGTTTTGACTATTATATAACCATCGGTCAATATGACCGCTGTGAACAAAATGTTTTGATATAAGTAATCTTGGTTAATTATTATAGAAAGAAGATTTGATGGCCTCACCTAGTAGTCTTGGACCGATCGAAGCCCATCTAACAGAGCTTGGGAAGGAGGTAGCACCACTGGGCTTTGCTCTGGATCAAATCCAAGCCGAACTTCATCATGTGAAGCTGGAACAGAATCGCCTTCGTGAGAAGTTCAAACTGATAGAAATTACTACTCGGGCAATGTTGACTGAGCCACCCCAAGCTTCTATCACCCTAACACACCTTACTCTTAGGTCCTATGCTGGTATTATAAGGGGTTATGTAACGAGACCGTAACTACCTTGTGTAATCCTTGTTTTAAATAAAAATTGGGATTTCTTCTTATGATGAAGTTTATGAATTTTGAAATGACCGGATAAATACAGTAAGCATATTTTTGATGAATTTTAGAAAAAGGATATTTTAAATATGTTTATGTAAACCCTAAATAATTAAAAATGTGTAATGATTTTCAAAAAATGGTCTTCTGCAATTATGTTCAGTAATAAATTTAGAGTCTAATAAGATCAACTTGATTTTTGATGAATAGTAAATTATGAATAGTGATTTTATGATTAGGATTAGTAATATGACCAAATGGATTAGTAATCTCACTTAAAGAAAGTTTTAAAATAATCTAGGCACCTTGATTAATTAATGTGATTCAATAAAATAGTTAAATAACAGTTTCATTAATTATTATTCAAGTATTAGTTTTTTCGGGTGAATAGTGTTTTTTAATTAAAAATTTAATTAAAAATTATTAGAAAATTATTTTTATAAAAATGACTTTATTTTTGAACTCAGAGCATCGATATTATGTTATGGTAAGTTTTGGGGTATTTTCTGAAAAAATGAATTTTCGATGAATAGTGTTTTTATTTAAAAATTAAATTAAAAATATTTAGAAAATTATTTTTATAAAATGGATTTCATTTTTGAAATCATAGCATTGATATTTGGTTAATGTGAAATTTTGGGATTTTTCTGAGAAAGTTGAATTTTCAGTGAATAGTAAAAATACAGTTTTAGGGTTTCGGTATGTTTAATGACATCATAACGGTGTCATGATGATGTCATGAGATCTTTTGAGGGTTGGCCGGCCAAGGGTGATGAATTATTGTTTTGGGGGCCCCATGTGGCCTAACTCCATGATAAATGACAAGGGAGAGCACATGGGTTTGAGAAAAGCACATGTGAGGTGTCCCTTGGCCATTAATGCCTTGTCCCCTCACTTTCCCTATAAATACCAAGCCCTCCTCTCATCCATTCGACTCCCCACTCATTCCCAACGAATTTCTGGTCTCATTACCTCCAAATGAGTCCTCCCAAGGTGCCCCAAGCCCTCAAGGTCCCAACCTTTGAGGTTTAAGAGTTACATTTTAAGGTAAGGGATCCGACCTCTCTCTTTCCTTTCAAGTAATCTCTTTTATGTCATTTCTTTTATAATCCATGTTCTTATGTTGGAGGATGTTCTTTTATATTCATCCTACTGCCTATTTCATGTTCATATGATGAGAGACCCCCCCTTGCTCTCATCAATTCGTTTTAAGAATGTTTAAGTGGCGCCGTTAGGCTGCCGAATTTTTAAGGGATTCTTTCACCTTCCTCGTTTTCAAGTTCTATTTTCATTCAAGTCTTTCATGTTCCTTTTTATTATGTTGGGGGATGATCTCTAAATTATCATACTGATCTTTTATGATCATATGATGAGAGACCCCATTTGATCGCTTCAATTCAGTATTTTGAAGTTTTAAGTGGCGTCGTTAGGCTGCCGAATTTTTAAGTGGTTCTTCACCCTTCTCGTTTTGAAGTTCTACTTTCATGTCAATTATTTCAAGTTCCTTTTTGTTATATTGGGGTATGATATCTATATATATCATACTGTATTCTTATGTTCATATGATGAGAGACCCCATTTGATCTCTTCAATTCAGTATTTTGATGTTTTAAGTGGCGTCGTTAGGCTGCCGAATTTTTAAGTGGTTCTTCACCCTTCTCGTTTTGAAGTTCTACTTTCATGTCAATTATTTCAAGTTTTTTTTGTTATATTGGGGTATGATCTCTATATATATCATACTGGAATCTTATTTTCATATGATGAGAGACCCCATTTGATCTCTTCAATTCAGTATTTTTATGTTTTAAGTGGCGCCGTTAGGCTGCCGAATTTTTAAGTGGTTCTTCACCCTTCTCGTTTTGAAGTTCTACTTTCATGTCAATTCTTTCAAGTTACTTTTTGTTATGTTGGGGAATTATCTCTATATCTATCATACTGAACTCTTATGTTCACATGATTAGAGACCCTATTTGATCTTTTCAAATCATTTTTGTTGATGTTTAAGTAACGTCGTTAGGCTGCCGAACTTTCATAAGAGAAATCTAATTTTTTTCTTCCTTCCATGTTTTTCATTTCAAATGGTATGTCCTTGAAATTTCATTACCATGATCATGTATCCTTCCTATTCTGTCCATGTACTATTTTATGGGTCATTTATGAATGTTTGACCCATTTTACCTCTCTTTTAATGTCTTCTAAGACCTCGGAACATTGCCGTTATGCTGCAGAATTTCTGTCTCAAAATGTCTATCTCTTTTTCTAAAGTTCTTTTATTTTATTAAGTGAATACTCAAAGCTCTTTCTTCTAAAGGGATATTCACATATATACCAAAATGTTGTATTTTAAATTCTGGGATTTACATACACGAGACCCACCTTCCTTTTCTGTGAGTTTTAGAGTGATATAAAGATCATGTCTTTAAAGCAGTTTTTAAAAAGTTATGATTATGAAATGAAACCCATTTCCTTTATGCTATATGGGTTATTTATGAAATGTTTGATGATGATATATGTGGATCACATGATAATAAAGGCAAATTTAAGGGTGCGCCCTGATAGCGCTCCAATGCATTGGGTAATGATGTAACCACTAGAGATTACAATTTTCACGATACCTTGGTGAATAACCTTGGTAATTTTAAAATGACACCTTGGGGATGGACCTTGGTGATATGTTCATGATTGTCTATGTTAAATGATGTAGCCACATATTCAAGTTATGAAAAAAATTTATTTTTATTATGATATGCCTCATGATTTCATTTTCATGCCTTAAAGTTCTTTTCATGACTTTATTGATGTATCTCAAGTTCATATGTAAAATGTTTCACTTGTTTCCCTTGCCGGGCCTTCTGCTCACCCTTCCTTTTGATGTATGTCCCCAGGTTATGGGATGCAGTAATGAGCCTAGGGTGAACATGAGGAGAATCCTTTCAAGTGTTTAAGAAGAATGTTTTTTTTTCATGTTTTATGTTCCTTGTTTCCAAGACACTAAACCTTAAAGATCCTCAGTTCCGTGTAATGGAATGAAAAGTTATGTTATAAAAAGACGGGATGATATAGTTGGTATCAAAGGATGGTTTAGTTATTTGTGGAAATTAGGATATGAAAACTCTAGGAGGAACCCTATAGAAAAGTTTAATATAGGAAATCTTCCTGGTATTTTGGTGAGTATTGAGTAAGGGGTTGCCAAGCAAATAAATCCCTGTCTGGATACGAGCAGGTAGAGGTGGCTCTGGCACAGATGTACATAGGGGTAAAACCCGAAAACACCGCTTTGAGCTAGACTCGAACGGGAACTGGTACACGACAACGGGCCTTGCTGCACTCTTGGTTACGACACTCCCGGGGGATATGCTTTGGTTAATTCATAAGCTTGGTATGAACCATTGTTAAAGGAACAAAGATAAAATAAAATAAAGGTTCACATAAGAATATATGATCATTCATAACCTAGATGGGAACCTAGGAGATCACAAGTTAGGGTATACCTTTCATATACAAGTTATCCTTATATGCTTTCAGTTCCTTTTCATGATTATTAGCTAAGTACTTAAGCCCCTAATTATGCTTTCTCTTCTTAGTTAATGGTGGGAAATGGAAGAACATGTTCCGACAACCAATGTGATAGGAAATGCGACGATTTTCGTATTAATATGACAGGGATGATTAGGGGATTAAAATATGATTATTATTTCGGAAGACGTTCATTATTTTGGGAACCATATTTGATCGAGGTAAATAGATTACTACGGTATTTTCATTGAGGAGTAAGGTTGACTTATATTTTGAAGAATCGATGAATTTAAGGTGAACTTATAGTAATTTAGGTTACTTATGGGAATGACTAACCTATCTTGGGTAAAATATGTTTAGGTTAGCTACTTTTTTTATAAGATGTTAGGAGTGGTTGATGTTGTCTGGAGATGAACAATGAAGTTGTTTTGGAAGACTATGTTATCAAATCCTTATTGTATTTGGGTTTCAATCTTAGTTTGGTTTGTTTTGAGGAATTTTAAGGATCGTTATTTAGGGAATGGTCTATGATGAAATTTGGGTAGTACCATGGAACTTTGATGATTTAAAAGTAGTTTCCATTCCTATGGGATTATTTCATTTTGAAGAGTTGTTTTACCTTAACCTTTCTGTTTTTTTGGATAATGTTTAAAGATAGAAGAAATAGATAGTTAATCTTTTGTAGATTATGTGATTCTATAGAAGATGATTCTTGTGCTTTTATGATACCAAGTGTTTTTGAATTCTCATCATTTGGAGAAAATATTAGTGTTGGTAGGGACTTGTTAAAGGATGAAACTCTACTTGAAGGTAGGTATATTTTCTTATGTTTTTGTTCTATGTAGTAAATGAAATCCTCAAAATTATGAAAATAAACGTAAAACAAAAATGTTGTTGGTTTACGTTTCCTACTAGGTAATCAAAGACCGTTTACACACATCATAAGTTTGGGATTTTCTCATGGTTAAATTTCTCCTAATCATGTTCTCTATCACTCTCCCTCAGAACTTGACCCTTTGTTTTCTCCTCCATGTCCATGTTTTCCTACATGGAACCCTAGTGTGGGTTAACTCGGGTGACCTTTGTACTTCCCTTTCTTTATTTTAAAGTAATAGTTTTACTGACTCCTTTATCGATTTGAGACTTTCAATGAAATTTCAAAACCCAATTTTAAAATTGCGAGGACGCAATTTCTTAAGGGGGGAAGATTGTAACGACCCGAAATTTTTTAAATAAAATTTGATTCCCAATTTTATGTGTTATTGTTATACTCAACAAAAACGTTTTATTTGATAAACATGATTATAATTAAAATGAGATCAGTGGGTTTTGACTATTATATAACCATCGGTCAATATGACCGCTGTGAACAAAATGTTTTGATATAAGTAATCTTGGTTAATTATTATAGAAAGAAGATTCGATGGCCTCACCTAGTAGTCTTGGACCGATCGAAGCCCATCTAACAGAGCTTGGGAAGGAGGTAGCACCACTGGGCTTTGCTCTGGATCAAATCCAAGCCGAACTTCATCATGTGAAGCTGGAACGGAATCGCCTTCGTGAGAAGTTCAAACTGATAGAAATTACTACTCGGGCAATGTTGACTGAGCCACCCAAGCTTCTATCACCCTAACGCACCTTACTCTTAGGTCCTATGCTGGTATTATAAGGGGTTATGTAACGAGACCGTAACTACCTTGTGTAATCCTTGTTTTAAATAAAAATTGGGATTTCTTCTTATGATGAAGTTTATGAATTTTGAAATGACCGGATAAATACAGTATGCATATTTTTGATGAATTTTAGAAAAAGGATATTTTAAATATGTTTATGTAAACCCTAAATAATTAAAAATGTGTAATGATTTTCAAAAAATGGTCTTCTGCAATTATGTTCAGTAATAAATTTAGAGTCTAATAAGATCAACTTGATTTTTGATGAATAGTAAATTATGAATAGTGATTTTATGATTAGGATTAGTAATATGACCAAATGGATTAGTAATCTCGATTAAAGAAAGTTTTAAAATAATCTAGGCACCTTGATTAAGTAATGTGATTCAATAAAATAGTTAAATAACGGTTTCATTAATTATTATTCAAGTATTAGTTTTTTCGGGTGAATAGTGTTTTTTAATTAAAAATTTAATTAAAAATAATTAGAAAATTATTTTTATAAAAATGACTTTATTTTTGAACTCAGAGCATCGATATTATGTTATGGTAATTTTTGGGGTATTTTCTGAAAAAATGAATTTTCGATGAATAGTGTTTTTATTTAAAAATTAAATTAAAAATATTTAGAAAATTATTTTTATAAAATGGATTTCATTTTTGAAATCATAGCATTGATATTTGGTTAATGTGAAATTTTAGGATTTTTCTGAGAAAGTTGAATTTTCAGTGAATAGTAAAAATACAGTTTTAGGGTTTCGGTATGTTTAATGACATCATAACGGTGTCATGATGATGTCATGAGATCTTTTGAGGGTTGGCCGGACAAGGGTGATGAATTATTGTTTTGGGGGCCCCATGTGGCCTAACTCCATGATAAATGACAAGGGAGAGCACATGGGTTTGAGAAAAGCACATGTGAGGTGTCCCTTGGCCATTAATGCCTTGTCCCCTCACTTTCCCTATAAATACCAAGCCCTCCTCTCATCCATTCGACTCCCCACTCATTCCCAACGAATTTCTGGTCTCATTACCTCCCAAGTAGTCCTCCCAAGGTGCCCCCAAGCCCTCAAGGTCCCAACCTTTGAGGTTTAAGAGTTACATTTTAAGGTAAGGGATCCGACCTCTCTCTTTCTTTTCAAGTAATCTCTTTTATGTCATTTCTTTTATAATCCATGTTCTTATGTTGGAGTATGTTCTTTTATATTCATCCTACTGCCTATTTCATGTTCATATGATGAGCGACCCCCCATTTCTCTCATCAATTCGTTTTAAGAATGTTTAAGTGGCGCCGTTAGGCTGCCGAATATTTAAGGGATTCTTTCATCTTCCTCGTTTTCAAGTTCTATTTTCATTCAAGTCTTTCATGTTCCTTTTTATTATGTTGGGGTATGATCTCTAAATTATCATACTGATCTTTTATGATCATATGATGAGAGACCCCATTTGATCGCTTCAATTCAGTATTTTGAAGTTTTAAGTGGCGCCGTTAGGCTGCCGAATTTTTAAGTGGTTCTTCACCCTTCTCGTTTTGAAGTTCTATTTTCATGTCAATTATTTCAAGTTCCTTTTGTTATATTGGGGTATGATATCTATATATATCATACTGGATTCTTATGTTCATATGATGATAGACCCCATTTGATCTCTTCAATTCAGTATTTTGATGTTTTAAGTGGCGCCGTTAGGCTGCCGAATTTTTAAGTGGTTCTTCACCCTTCTCGTTTTGAAGTTCTACTTTCATGTCAATTATTTCAAGTTCCTTTTTGTTATATTGGGGTATGATCTCTATATATATCATACTGGATTCTTATGTTCATATGATGAGAGACCCCATTTGATCTCTTCAATTCAGTATTTTGATGTTTTAAGTGGCGCCGTTAGGCTGCCGAATTTTTAAGTGGTTCTTCACCCTTCTCGTTTTGAAGTTCTACTTTCATGTCAATTCTTTCAAGTTACTTTTTGTTATGTTGGGGAATTATCTCTATATCTATCATACTGAACTCTTATGTTCACATGATGAGAGACCCTATTTGATCTTTTCAAATCATTTTTGTTGATGTTTAAGTAACGCTGTTAGGCTGCCGAACTTTCATAAGAGAAATCTAATTTTTTTCTTCCTTCCATGTTTTTCATTTCAAATGGTATGTCCTTGAAATTTCATTACCATGATCATGTATCCTTCTTATTCTGTCCATGTACTATTTTATGGGTCATTTATGATTGTTTGACCCATTTTACCTCTCTTTTAATGTCTTCTAAGACCTCGGAACATTGCCATTATGCTGCAGAATTTCTGTCTCAAAATGTCTATCTCTTTTTCTAAAGTTCTTTTATTTTATTAAGTGAATACTCAAAGCTCTTTCTTCTAAAGGGGTATTCACATATATACCAAAATGTTCTATTTTAAATTCTGGGATTTACATACATGAGACCCACCTTCCTTTTCTGTGAGTTTTAGAGTGATATAAAGATCATGTCTTTAAAGCAGTTTTTAAAAAGTTATGATTATGAAATGAAACCCATTTCCTTTATGCTATATGAGTTATTTATGAAATGTTTGATGATGATATATGTGGATCGCATGATAATAAAGGCAAATTTAAGGGTGCACCCTGATAGCGCTCCAATGCATTGGGTAATGATGTAACCACTAGAGATTACAATTTTCACGATACCTTGGTGAATAACCTTGGTAATTTTAAAATGACACCTTGGGGATGGACCTTGGTGATATGTTCATGATTTTCTATGTTAAATGATGTAGCCACATCTTCAAGTTATGAAAAAGTTTTATTTTTATTATGATATGCCTCATGATTTCATTTTCATGCCTTAAAGTTCTTTTCATGACTTTATTGATGTATCTCAAGTTCATATGTAAAATGTTTCACTTGTTTCCCTTGCTGGGCCTTCTGCTCACCCTTCCTTTTGATGTATGTCCCCAGGTTATGGGATGCAGTAATGTGCCTAGGGTGAACATGAGGAGAATCCTTTCAAGTGTTTAAGAAGAATGTTTTTTTTTTCATGTTTTATTTTCCTTGTTTCTAAGACACTAATCCTTAAAGATCCTCAGTTCCGTGTAATGGAATGAAAAGTTATGTTATAAAAAGACGGGATGCTATACTTACTGAAGCTTTAATTGATAAATTTTTACAGGCATGTTCTTTCACTTTACTTTTTCACTTATTTATGCTCATGTTTTCTATTAAATAATTCTTCTTGTACTGTAACAAAACCTACTGAATTTATTGCTTTCCTGGAAAATTATGTTTGTATAACAAATTCTTCATGTTCCTTCTTGTTGAATATTGTAATTCATTGATTTTTTTTAAATCTTTCCCTGTATGGAATTAAGTGTGGGGGGAAACATGTGGGATGTTTGTTGGGATTTTCATTGAAGCTGCTTAGTCTGTAGAGTGTTTATCATGCATTTTATGCTTTATTGAACATTCATTTGAATCATACTTTATCAAACTAATACACCCAATTCATTGTGCACTTACAATTTACATTACATTTTTGAACTTTAATGGAAAATCTTTTTCAATGGACTTAAATGTTAATGTGTTTACTTTCTAATGAACCTACTATTAAGTTATTCATTGTGGCAAACAATATTTTTGAACATCAAATAATCCCTTTATTAATGTCTTAAATCTACTGAAATACAAAATCGATTTTTAACATTTAATGTTCAATTGTTCTTATCCACTTTAGAAGTCAACATTGGGGACAAAGTTGGGTTTTAAGTGTGGGGGAGGGGGTCAATTCTTGAATGTGCTAAAATGTGTTTAATATAAGCTCATCAATTCTCACAGCAACATTCAATATTTTTGTAAAAATGGTTAAACTTTTTCAAAATTCTTTCATAATATTAGGCTTCACACTATACTAAATTGATTATTTCCTTTGAAGGATGCAAGATTCATAGTTGAGAACTGCTTTTAATTTTAAATTAATGTGGGTGGATGATTTCTGAGTGAATATACTTAGTGATTTAATGGAAATTTGGTTTAGGAACTACATTTAAAAGTAATTTGTGTAACCTGTTAGTGGAGTTATGATCATAAAACTTGGAACTGGAAGTTTGAATTGATTCTAGGGGACACTATTTTTTATTAATTATTAAATTAAAAACTTTAATGAGCCAAAGTAAATGATTTTTTATATAAATATTTTGAAACTGGGGTAGTTTTGGAATCTGGGATCCCACAGTGAATCTCTGAGACCCTAGATGATGGGTGTGTTTTTTTTACAAAAATCCCTTTGTACACTTTGAATAAGTGTTTTTCACAGTGTTATCATATGATACATGGATTGGGAAAAATAAAATAAAGTGTTTAGGGTAAAAAACAAGTTCATTAAGATGAGGGAAATGATGAACGCCGAATGAAGAAGGGGAAAAATTGTTTATATGGGAGTCATTTAAGTTGTATCAATATGGTAATTCAAAAAAAATATTTATTTTTGGAACCTAGGTGAAAAGTCAAAGTATAAAGTTCCTCTAGTTACGTTTTTTAATTCCACTGATATTTTACCTCATGTAACCTTTGGACTTTGAACCTAATCCAGGATTGAATTGAGTCACTAAGAAGATTCACAAATGAGTCTGGACACTTTCATTAATACATGGTTCATTTATTTCTTGATTTCTAATAAGAGATTGTTTAAGGAAAGACTTGATTTGATTTATTTTTTTGTCAAAAGCCTATTGACATTTCAGTTATTTGTTTTCAAATTGTGGGGCATGTTACATATTGAACTGATTCATAAAAAATACTTCTGTTTTTAAAGATAATAAAACATGGGATTGTTTTAGGACAACCAATGCTTATGTGGGGGGGAATTTGATGTGGCCTAAAAAACACATGTTTCTTCACATCTAACTAAGTAATTTTTAACAATTTATTTAATTATTATTACACTTTTTACTAAATAAGTGCACATTTTTATTTTTAGAATTAAATCTATTATTTAATCAATTGTTATAATTAATCATGTATTTTTAGCCTTTAAATAGTTAATTTATATCTTACTTTAATTTTATATCCTAATAATTTTTTTTAGTTTGGTGATTTTTGTCTACATATTTAATAATTTAACATTTATTAATTAATTAATTAGTTTTGGTTTCACACATAAATAATTTATTCTTAATCTAACATTGCATGTATTGAAAATTAATTAATTTAAAATAACATAATTTTAGATGTCTTTTAATAATTCATTAATTATAATTTAAGATTATTAACTCACTACATTTATTAAATCTCTTTAAATTAATTTCATTAATTAACATAATTATTTAACAATAGAAAAATTAAATTTCTGCTTTTATTTGATTTTCTAAAGTATCTATTTTCAATAATTTAATTTGGTTATATGAATATTTAATTTAAATCTGATTTTAAATTGTTTATTTTAAATTAACCTCCGATATATATTAACCTTAATGTATTTTAATCTATGTGTCTATTTAGTTTTAATTTAAGTTTTATAATTTGATGTTCTTATTAATTATGTTAAGTTTTATTTGTGTTATAAATTTATATAAGTTTATTAGTTTCTTAGTTTTCAATTATTTCAGTTAATTATTACTTTAAACTAAATAAATTTGTTTAGACTTAATTTAAGTTTTATTCCATTTTTAATTGTTTTTTATTTTGCAGTGTATTGGTGTCACGACTAACTCCTCACACCGTTTCATTCACGGTTCCACCGTGAAACCCCTTCTGTTGTCCCACCGGTTTTTACATCATGGCTTCTCCATTAACGGTCTCACTAGTTATTTCATTCACGATGCCAGTGTGAATTCAGCTTTATTGTCTCACCGTATTCATGCACGGTTTCTCATGACGGTTCCAGAGCAACCTCTTACCCTTATCTCTCCTGCAGTCATCATCGTTTCACTCATTGGTCCCTCACATCTCTCACCATTCTCAATCACACTAACACTATTTCATCAAGCCACCGCTCCTTTATTCTATTTTCCTTCCTCAAACCATGAGACTTGACATCTACCTTCTCTTCCTTTGCACCGCACTTATCTCATGCCACTGGATTCTCTCATTATCACAACTTTCAATCGAATAACAAAACAAAAAAATATACCCAAAACATGTACACATCTCACAAACTAGGATACCGAATCTTCCAACCACAGCAACCGATCAAACCGTATCTGTCCTATTTCTGAGATCTAAAGCATCAAGACCCTTGGCCGAGTCCGAGGATCCATTTTTTCTTCTGAATCTATCGTTGTGGATCTCGTGCATATCTAAGGAGTTTCCTGCACCTGAGGAGGGTTGTGACAGACACTTGGATGCTGATTCACACCAGATCTATCCACCACCGCTGGTAAGAGGAGGCCACACCACCGCAGATGTAGGGTGTATTCATCGGGAAGAAGCTATCGAAGTTGACGCCGCTGTCGGCTTCCAGTAATGGACCAGAGTCGCGTCGTCGCCTGAGGATGATGGTAAGCTATGAGGTGCCTCCTGGAGGATGAGCCGCTGCAGCGGCTGGGTCTCTGCACTGAAGAGCCCCCCTGTTTGCGCCGAAAATATGGGTGAAGATTAAATAATAATAATAAAACAATAAATAATAAGATTAAAAAATTAATAAAAATTATAAAATAATATAACTGTAATAAATATATAAATAATCATAAAATTAAATTAAGATGTAAAATCAGATAATAAAATAGAACTTTTTAAAACTAAAATAATTTTAACTTACGAATAATAATAATTTAATTTAAATTAAATTTATAAACAATTATTATTATAATAAAATTTATAAACTAAATAAAATATTTAAGGAATAATTTTATAACTCAAAAATATCATTTTGTTGTAATAACTATTTAATAATAATACTAACATTAATAAAATAACCCATTAAATAATATTAATAACTTCATCTAATTAAAGATTAAATAATAAATTAATGACTTTAATTATAATATTTAATTAGATAAATATTAATTATCAACTAAAATATTTATTATTTTTCCTTAATTAAACTTTTTAATAAGTAATATAACATTAAATTAACAAATAACTATAATACATTCTTTGTGATTTTAATTGATTATTTTTTACAGGTTCATGAAAGAGTCAGAAACACACCCAGGTTCACTCAAATAACTCACTGGGAGTTTGATTCATGGGAAAAGATAGCGCGACGTGTCAGTCATGAAAAAATGCATGTGTGCAGTGCATAAGTGAAGGAACTTTGAAGTCGGTCGAAAACAAGGGGTGACAGGTAGCTTATGACAGCAGGATACAAAAACAGAGTAGCAGTATAATTTTTGGGACTCTCATTTTGAATTTTCATGATCACGCCATTTGTAACACCCCAAGCTTCCACGGTACGCTTCTCTTTCAATAATACAATAGTGTGTTTTGTACGTAACTTCGAGTTCTAACACACACAACCAATCAAACTAGCCGTTCTGAATAGTAATACCCACTTTTTGAAATTTTATAAATTTTATCTCTCAAAATGGACTTCATTTTTGGATTCTGAATATCAAAATTAGCCTAGGGTAAATTTTGGAACTTTTCAGATAACATTTATATTTTGATGAATAGTGAAAATTACTAAATTTTAATTAAAAACAACTTTTTTAATCGAAATAATTAATAGTGATAAATTATGAATTTGAGTGGTTTTAAAGTATATTTAGAATATATTTTTACCATTTAATACAATTTTGGTCATTTTACATAATTTCACAATTAAACCGGACATAAACAAGTGTCAATATTTTGATAGTTATTATCTCTTAAAAACATGCTTTTTGTTTTAAAAATGGAAATTAATTTTAAATTAATTTCTGTCACTTCTGTGTTTTGAATTTGGAAAAAATGGATTCCATATTTGGAATCAGGATGTCCAAATAGTGTAAATAAGTAACTTTTATTTTTAGACATTTTGAATAATTACTTCGGTAAATATTTTATTTACCATGGTTAAAGGGTAAATCTGGTAAATAAGGGTAAAAAAAATATTATAATAATATTAAATTACCTGTAATGGCCCGGACCTCTCCGGTCCATTACTTTGTGCAATTTTGGTGTTGGAGGTGTTCCGGGAGGCCAAGGGGACATATCCCCAACACTATGCCAATTTTCCAGTTCTGTGAACAGTGTTTCCAGTTTTATGAACAGTAACAGATCGGTCTCACCGATCAGTTTCACAGATCGGTCTGACAGATCGGTCTCACCGATCCGTTTCACAGATCGGTGTGACAGATCGGTTTCACAGATCGGTCTGACAGATCGGTCTCACCGATCGGTCTGACGGATCGGTCTCACCGATCAGTTTCACAGATCGGTCTGACGGATCGGTCTCACCGATCAGTTTCACAGATCGGTGTGACAGATCGGTTTCACAGATCGGTCTGACAGATCGGTCTCACCGATCGGTCTGACGGATCGGTCTCACCGATCAGTTTCACAGATCGGTTTGACAGATCGGTTTCACAGATCGGTTTCACAGATCGGTCTCACCGATCGGTCTGACAGATCCGTTTCACAAATCGGTGTGACAGATCAGTTTCACAGATCGGTTTCACAGATCGGTTTCACAGATCGGTTTCACAGATCGGTGTGACAGATCAGTTTCACAGATCGGTTTCACAGATCGGTTTCATGTACAGTAACGGTGGGTGAATAGTGTTTCCAGACTCCTACAGTTTTTCCCCTTTTTACGTTTCCTTTGACGTAAAATACTTTTAAAGCCTTATTTTAAGGGCTCTTAAGGCCGATTCAAATGCCATAATCCTGTATTAATTATTCCTAAGGCTTGGAATGTTTTACTTGGTCAAACCGCGTGGGTTAATGCGATCCGTTTTTAATGGAGAATTAACCGGATCTTAAACCGTCGCCCCATTAAATCTTAAAAAGGGACGAGATATCATTCTCCCTTGTTCTTTCCATTTGTTCTCGCCTAAGAGACGCTAGAACCTTTCAATCCTTTCCATAGGAGTTGCACAATCAACCTTTACTCCTAGGATCAGTTCCGCTCTGTTGGATGCAACCGAGCTGTGTCGATCAATCTTCGATATAAGCATCCTCCGGTGGATGCAGTTGTCACGAGGGGAGGATCGTGACCTGTTGTGTGGATAAAGGACGTCAAGAACTCTTCGAGGTAGGGGATTCATGGCTTCTCTAATTGTATATGTGCAATCGTAGGATTAGCATGATTTATCCCTTTGGATCACAATGAAATTGACCTAATTAAATACTTGAATCGGATTAAAAGAATTGGTTGATCGCATGTTGTTGCTTTATACCGTGATAACGGTTTGCCTCGTGTTTTCCTAGATATAGTGATATCTATGTTTCTTTGTTTCATTGTTCGTTCATGATAGAAATTGATAACGAATGTAAAGCCGGAATTAATTGTTAATTAATTGGCTAAAGATAAAGAGGCATGTAAATTTATCTGGTTGTTGCCGTTGTTGTAGTTCTAATTTGAGGATAATCAAATTAGGGAAGTAAGCATGTTTGTTTAATTTTGATAGCTTACTGATTAGGTATCCATGATTGGAACCTACGAATAACAAATCTGTTAATTCAATATGGATTAGAAAACAGATTATGTGGGAATTTCAAAAGGGTTCTGAGTTACCCGCTTGCTTGTAAGGCTGAATGCCTTGTGGTTTGGAGCTCTGAGTGCTCATTGTGTTTGAAGGCTGAATGCCTTGTTAAATGGCCGAGAGCCCATTTTGCGATGTTTGTTTTCCTGCTGCTTGTGCTGTGATGTGAGCCTGGATGGCTGTTGTGATATGTGGAGGCATGGAGACTTGTGGTTATGGCAGCGGATGACGCCTAATGTGGCGAGATGCATCAGTTTATGCATATGGGTGTCGGGGAGGACACCAAGGGTGATGGTATGAGATGAATGTGATGGTTTGATGTTGGTGGTTTGGTTTGGTTGTTTATCTGCTTTACTTTTCCCCACTGCTCAAGGCAGCTGGTCTTGCTTACCCTCTTTCCGAAGGAGGCGAAGACACGCGGGGTATGCCACGTGCTTTCCGTGTTTAGCCTCTCGATGGAGGATGGGTCTATGCTCTTTCTATATGCGGCAAAGACTCGACAGGTAGTATATCTACTCACCGTGTTGAGCCTCCTTTGTGTTTAGAAGCATAGGATGTTTTTCTAGAATGCCTGGGAATGTGGAAAAGTAATTCTGTAATGAATGTTTGATTTAAATGGTGAAAATCCACGGGGATGGAGATGCTGGAATTTAAAGGTGATGTGATTCTTAAAAAGGAGCAGTTGTTTTTGAATGTGATTCCATTTCAGTTTAATGTGGAATTGTTCATTCTTAATTAATGTTTAAAGAATTAATTAACGTACAGTGGAACTGATAAAATGAGAATGGAGTAATCTAATAAAGCTCTTCAAATGGTTGTGTGCTTGTAGGATACCTAGTCTTTGAAGTAGCAGCCTGGAGTCTGAGAGACGTTAGCTGCAGTTGTATCTAAGACTAGGTAATTCCCATAGTGTGGATGTGAGTTACCTATATATTCTGTACTTTTTGTGTTTCTATACGCTACTCCACCCTGTCGGTAAGGGCAACTGACACCCCGGGGATTCTGAGCCCTGGGGGGGTGTTTTCCCCAACATTCTGATGGGAGGTTGAATGGCTGACTACCCCCTTTGGCCCCGCTCTCTTCTCTTGGTAGATACTTGTGCCATGAGGCACAGTGGTTAGTTACCCCATATATGTGTGTAGAGGGCTGTAATGGCTTGTGGTTATTCACACACATATATTCTGGATATAGTATCCTACGGACTACTATAGGTGTAACATGTATAGGCTATGATGGCTTGAGGATCCTTACTCGGAGTATGGGCTGTAATGGCTTGAGGTATTATACCCGACGTATGATACACGTTATGCGAGCTGTGGTGGCTCCCGGAAATTACCTGGTTACTTTTGGTTGTGAGGACGGTGTGGTGCTTCGCCCAGGTGTCTGCGGGCAAGCCTTTGTGGTGCACGAGGTGCAGATTGTGGAGCTTAGCCCAGGTGTCTGCGGGCAAGCCTTTGGAGAGAGATGCACAGGATGTATGTCGTTGGGGCAAAGCGGCAAACCAGTGGGGAAGTAGTAGCGGGGTACCCTTGATATTCTTTACTATATGCTATATTCTTGTATGCGTTACTTGGTGAGAGTAGCCATGGTGAGGTTGGGAACATAGTATACCTGTTTAGGTGACGAGTTAGTTTCACTTGTTGTTCGCTGGGCTTTAGCATGCTTTCTTTACTTCTGCACGAGAGTCTTGGGGAGGATCCTACTGAGTATACTGTTATACTCACCCTATGTACATATAAACTGTTTTTCAGGTCACTTGGAGCAGGTTGGAGATCAAGCTGGTTACTACTAGCTTGCGGTTGGAGGAGGAGCTGTTCGGGCTTGTGGTCGCTGTCGTTTTTCTTTCTTTTGGGTACTTTTAGTTTCCCCTTCAGTTGTAGTACTTTTGCATGAAATTTCATATATGTACTGGTTTCCTTTTATATTTCAGTTCTGAGTTGGAGTTGATTGGATTCTATTCTATCTCTCTCTTCTGCATGTGTTCTCTTAGAGGGTAATGCCTCCCATTTGTATGTTTATTATACCCTCGGTGCTAGTCGCCAACCCGGGGCCTACTGGAGGCGGGACTCGGGGGTCATTATCTCCCTTCTCACATTGCCGGCCCAGGAGGGGTACACTTTGTGGGGATGGGGTCGTGACAGAGTGGTATCAGAGGTCTGGTTGAGGGATAGGATGGAGTTTGGAGTTAGGCACAGGTGAGGATGCATGGGATGGTAGGGCAACGGTGTCATTCATGTTTAGCAAGTGGGGTAAACACTGGAGACCGGCAGAGACATAGGCGTTAAGGGCCCCCTATGATCTATTGCACGGACCTTTAAGTTTACGATGGCTACTAAACAAAGTGATACTGGTTGCAGGGTAGAGACCTAGGAAAGGATCATGCATCATTATTCTTTGCGCCTGTGTTTGAATGGGTAGACCTTGGGATAGGTAACCTAAAATTAATAAAACAAAATAATTAATTAATTAATGTTGAGTCTTCCATATTCCAGGCTTAGGAGCTCTAACGGTTGTTATTTTACAGGTATGGCTCCAGGTCGACGTCCTCGTCAGGTTTGCGCAGAAGGTGCCCAGCAGGCTGTTCCAGCAGATCACCGCCGGGTAGAGGTTGACGACGATGACACTTGGAGGAAGACACTCCGAGAGTTTCAGCGCCAGAGTCTATAGAAGTACGAGGGCTCCGTTTCAGATGCAGTCACAGAAGACTAGTTGGAGGAGGTCGAGATAGGCTTCAGTTCGATTCGTGCTCGGAAGGAACACTGGGTGTCCTTGGTTGTGACGATGTTGCGTGGAGCAGCGAGACAGTGGTGGTTCTTGTTCCTCGGGGATCGTGAGGAGTCAGAGATCTCATGGGAGGAGTTTTGAGACAGGTTTAGAGTCGAGTTTCTTTCATCGACTGCGAAGGCGTCCAGTCGCCAGGAGCTACTCACCCTTCGACAGGGGAGCTCCAGTGTTCGAGAGTTTGGAATCCGTTTCAGGAACCTTCTACGATATGCTTCAGAACTGTTACCAGATTATGAGGCCAAGGTGAGGCATTTCGAGGAGGCTTTGCGTCCATAGATCCAGTGCCAGGTCACCCCATTTATGCTGAAGACATATCTAGAGGTGTTGGCGAGGGCAGAGGTTGTTGAGAGGACTTTGGCTAGGACCGGATCATCACGAGAGGGGAATCGTCATGATTCCTCACGAAGCAGGGATGTGGTCCGGGGTTCCCGGTTTTCAGGGCAGAAGAGTTTCCTTTCACCTGGGGGTAGGTCCCAGCCCTTTCCATCTCGTTTCTCCGGAGGCAGCAACTCTCAGGCCTATGAAAAGGGATCAGGTGCTTGTTTTTCTTGTGGTGGTCGTGGTCATCAGCAGCGGGAGTGCCCCACTTTTCAGAGCAGTCATCGTGCACCAGGCGCTCCACTCCAGGTTCCTCCGTTGAGGCAGTTCCAGCCGAGGCGGCAGCAGCAGGTGGCAACAGCTTTAGATCACCAGAGGGTAGATGGAGCAGGCAGAGGACAGCCCCATGACGCTCCCCGTCCTCAGAGAGCAGAGCGCGGCCGTGGTGGTGGTCGTCATCAGGGTCAGAGAGGCCGTGGAGGTGGTCATGGTCAGCTTCATGCTCTAGAGTTGCCAGCTCCAGGCGAGCCAGACGTCGTCCGAGGTACCCTTTGCTTGTTTTCTACCTTGGTGTATGCCTTGTTTGATTCAGGAGTGACACACTCCTTTATATCCCCTACCCTTGTCCACGCTTTGGGACTTGAGGTAGAGAGGCTTCCAGTGCCCTTGGCGTTGACTACGCCAGTTGGAGGTCGAGCTAGCTTGTTTGAAGTATGTAGAGACTGTGAGCTAGTGTTGGGGCAGCACCGCTCTTGGGGAGATTTCCTATGTTTACGAATACAACCATATGATGTCATCCTCAGCATGGATTGGTTGTATTCGGTGCATGCTATTGTGGATTGCTACAGGAAGAACGTCGTTTTCTTCGATGAAGATGGAGAGGAAGTAGTGTTTGTTGGTGAGAGAGATCCTCGGATGAGTCATAGACGAGTTTCATCCTTATCATCCATGATGGCTGGGATGATGCTGAGTTCTTCAGAGGTTCAACAGTTGGTGTTTCCTAGGGTCGTAGAGGAGTACCCTGATGTCTTTCCAGAAGAGGTTGTATCCTTACCCCCTCGACGAGAGATCGAGTTTGGGATCGAGCTACAGCCAGGAGCGTCTCCTATCTCTATGTCTCCATATAAGATGGCCCCT
This sequence comes from Viscum album, assembly GCA_963277665.1. Classification (NCBI taxonomy): domain Eukaryota; kingdom Viridiplantae; phylum Streptophyta; class Magnoliopsida; order Santalales; family Viscaceae; genus Viscum; species Viscum album. The sequence goes on along the minus strand of OY728156.1, from coordinate 152,822,875 downwards.
TCTGAGTTACGAGAGCTACGTATTCAGCTCGATGGTCTATTGCAGTGTGGTTTTGTTCGACCAAGTGTGTCACCTTGGGGTGCACCAGTTTTGTTTGTGAAAAAGGCTGATGGCAGTTTGCGGTTGTGCGTCGATTATCGTCGGTTAAACAAAGTGACAATAAAGAACCGCTATCCTCTCCCGCGGATTGATGACCTATTCGACCAACTAAAGGGTGCAAGTTGGTTTTCAAAGATAGACTTGCGGTCAGGATATCATCAGATGCGTGTAAAGGATGAGGATATCCCGAAGACTGCTTTCCGTTGTCGTCATGGGCGTTATGAGTTTGTTGTAATGCCATTCGGCGTGACGAATGCTCCAGCTATTTTCATGGGGTTGATGAATGCTGTGTTCCGTGAATTCCTGGACAAGTTTGTTGTGGTTTTCATTGACGACATCCTTGTGTACTCCACATCTGAAGAAGAGCATGCAGAGCATCTACGAGCCGTTTTGGGAGTTCTTCGCCAACATCGGTTGTTTGGGAAGTTGTCCAAGTGTGAGTTCTGGGCTCGAGAAGTTCGTTTCTTAGGGAATGTTGTGTCCCAATAGGGAGTAGCTATGGATCCTTCGAAGGTAGAAGCAATGGTGTCTTGGGCAGCCCCCAAGACTGTGTGAGAGGTGCAAAGTTTCCTTGGTCTCGCAGGCTATTACAGGAGGTTTGTGGCTAATTTCTCCCGAGTTGCGACTCCTCGGACAGCTTTGACCAGGAAGGATCAAGCGTTCATATGGACTGATCAGTGTCAGACAGCTTTCGAGTATCTAAAGGAGAAGTTGGTAAGTGCTCCAGTCCTTTGTCTTCCAGCGGAGGGAGTCCAGTTTGATGTTTTCTGTGATGCTTCACATTTTGGGTTAGGCTGTGTTCTCATGCAGCAGAGGTCAGTTGTTTCTTATGGGTCCCGACAATTGCGTCCCCATGAACGCAACTACGCCACCCATGATCTTGAGTTGGCAGCTGTGGTGTTTGCTCTGAAGTTGTGGAGACATTACCTCATTGGTGAGCACTTTGTGGTTTTCACGGATCATAAGAGTTTGAGGTATGTTTTCTCCCAACGTGATTTGAACTTGAGGCAGCGTCGGTGGATGGAGTTCTTGTAGGAATACGACTTTGAAATATCGTATACACCTGGAAAAGGGAATGTTGTAGCTGATGCACTAAGCCGAAAGTCACGTAATGATGTTGTGCGTGAATCCGGTGATTCCTGGAGAGTGATGGAAGAGCTATCAGCTTTGCATCTTGATATGGGAGAAGTTGGGGGAAGAGGTTGTCTTTTCCAGATGACGGTGCAGTCATCCCTGATGCAAAAGGTGGAAGAGTCTCAGTTGGGTGATTTAGAGGTGGAAGTTTGGAGAGACAGAGTTGTTTGCGGGGAGGCCCCTGATGGTTGGTCGGAGGATGAACAACACCAAGTGTTGTATCATGGCAGGCTTTTTGTTCCCTTGGCGATGCGCGAGACGGTTCTCCGAGAGTTCCATAGTTCACCCTTGGCGGTACATCCCGGTGTGACGAAGATGTACCGATCCTTAAGGAGTCAGTTTTGGTGGCCTGGGCTGAAGCATACAGTTTCAGAATGTGTGTCTCGATGTTTAGTCTGCCAGAAGGTGTAGGCCGAACACCGTGTTCCTGGTGGTCTTCTCCAACACATAGAGATTCCTCAGTGGAAGTGGGAGGACATCTCAATGGACTTTGTTACAGGTTTACCTCGAGCTCTGGGAGGACATGATGCTATATGGGTGGTAGTGGATCGTTTAACAAAATCATCCCACTTCTTAGCGATCAAGGAGTCGAGCTCAGTGGAAGTTTTGTCGAGGAAGTATCTGGAGGAGGTGGTGAGGCTTCACGGAGTACCTAGGACGATAATTTCTGATCGAGATCCTTGTTTTACCTCTAGGGTATGGAGAGGTCTCCAGCATGCTTTTGGCTCTCAACTATGCCTTAGCACTGCTTTTCATCCTCAAACGGATGGTCAGACAAAGCGAACCATCCAGACTCTTGAAGACATGTTGCGCTCTTGTGTTCTTGATTTTGGAGGTTCATGGACGAAGCACTTACCCTTGGTAGAGTTTGCTTACAATAATAGTTTTCACTCTACCATCGGCATGGCGCAGTTTGAAGCCTTGTATGGTCGGCCATGCCGTTCTCCGTTGTGCTGGACTGGGGTCGGAGAGTCAGCAATTCTCGGACCAGAACTAGTGCAGAATACGACAGAGATGGTTCAAGTGATTCGTGAGAGGATGAAGACAGCACAAGATCGTCAGAAATCTTATGCTGATCAAAGAAGGAGACCGTTAGAGTTTAATGTTGGGGATCATGTGTTTCTGAAGGTGACTCCCCGTCGTGGGCAGCGAAGGTTTGGTCGTGGAAGTAAGCTTTCTCCCCGGTTTGTTGGGCCTTTCGAGGTGTTGGCTCGTGTTGGAGCTGTGGCGTATCGAGTAGCACTTCCCCCTCAGATGAGTCGGATACATGATGTTTTCCATGTATCGCAGCTCCGTCGTTATATTCATGATGAATCTCATGTTATCGATTGGGGAGAGATCGATATTGATGATGATGCAACCTTCGAGGAGCGACCTATGGAGATCCAAGACCGCAAGGAGAAGGTGTTGCATGGGAGTTCTATCCCCATAGTTCGTGTCTTGTGGCGACACGGTGGCATGGAGGAGAGTACCTGGGAGCGTGAGTCACAGATACGTGCTCAGTACCCAGAGTTGTTTAATGTTTAACTCCTTTCATGTAATGATGTTTCCTCTCTGGTTAGACCTTTCATGTTTTATTTATGTACCTTTGATGTGATGTTGTGAATGAATTGTTTGGGTATGGATTGTTTGTTCCCATACTCCCGGATGTCGTAGTTTTGTTCCAGATTTCAAACAACTCATGGTGGTTTTCCCCTGAGAGGTATCTTATGGGGTGGTTGTTCGGACCACTCTTTTCTTCTGGGTTGGTTTTTAATTCTTGAGGATGAGAATGTTTTGAGAGGTATCTAATGTAATGGCCCGGACCTCTCTGGTCCATTACTTTGTGGAATTTTGGTGTTGGAGGTGTTCCGGGAGGCCAAGGGGACATATCCCCAACACTCTGCCAATTTTCCAGTTCTGTGAACAGTGTTTCCAGTTTTATGAACAGTAACAGATCGGTCTGACAGATCGGTCTCACCGATCGGTTTCATAGATCGGTCTGACAGATCGGCCTCACCGATCAGTTTCACAGATCGGTGTGACAGATCGGTTTCACAGATCGGTCTGACAGATCGGTCTCACTGATCGGTCTGACGGATCGGTCTCACCGATCAGTTTCACAGATCGGTCTGACAGATCGGTCTCACCGATCAGTTTCACAGATCGGTGTGACAGATCGGTTTCACAGATCGGTCTCACCGATCAGTCTGACGGATCGGTCTCACTGATCAGTTTCACAGATCGGTCTGACAGATCGGTTTCACAGATCGATGTGACAGATCAGTTTCACAAATCGGTTTCACAGATCAGTTTCACAGATCGGTGTGACAGATCAGTTTCACAGATTGGTTTCACAGATCGGTTTCATGTACAGTAACGGTGGGTGAACAGTGTTTCCAGACTCCTACAGTTTTGCCCCTTTTTACGTTTCCTTTGACGTAAAATACTTTTAAAGCCTTATTTTAAGGTCTCTTAAGGACGATTCAAATGCCATAATCCTATATTAATTATTCCTAAGGCTTGTAATGTTTTACTTGGTCAAACCGCATGGGTTAATGCGATCCGTTTTTAATGGAGAATTAACCAGATCTTAAACCATCGCCCCATTAAATCTTAAAAAGGGACGAGATATCATTCTCCCTTGTTCTTTCCATTTGTTCTCGGCTAAGAGACGCTAGAACCTTTCAATCCTTTCTATAGGAGTTTCACAATTAACCTTTACTCCTAGGATCAGTTCCGCTCAGTTGGATGCAACCGAGCCGTGTCGATCAATCTTCGATATAAGCATCCTCCGGTGGATGCAGTTGTCACGAGGGGAGGATCGTGACCTGTTGTGTGGATAAAGGACATCAATAACTCTTCGAGGTAGGGGATTCATGGCTTCTCTAATTGTATATGTGCAATCGTAGGATTAGCATGATTTATCCCTTTGGATCACAATGAAATTGACCTAATTCAATACTTGAATCGGATTAAAAGAATTGGTTGATCGCATGTTGTTGCCTTATACCATGATAACGGTTTGCCTCGTGTTTTCCTAGATATAGTGATATCTATGTTTCTTTGTTTCATTGTTCGTTCATGATAGAAATTGATAACGAACGTAAAGACGGAATTAATTGTTAATTAATTGGCTAAAGATAAAGAGGCATGTAAATTAATCTGGTTGTAGCCGTTGTTGTAGTTCTAATTTGAGGATAATCAAATTAGGGAAGTAAGCATGTTTGTTTAATTGTGATAGCTTACTGATTAGGTATCCATGATTGGAACCTACAAATAACAAATCTGTTAATTCAATATGGATTAGAAAACAGATTATGTGGGAATTTCAAAAGGGTTCTGAGTTACCCGCTTGCTTGTAAGACTGAATGCCTTGTGGTTTGGAGCTCTGAGTGCTCATTGTGTTTGAAGGCTGAATGCCTTGTTAAAGGGCCGAGAGACCATTTTGCGATGTTTGTTTTCCTGCTGCTTGTGCTGTGATGTGAGCCTGGATGGCTGTTGTGATATGTGGAGGCATGGAGACTTGTGGTTGTGGCAGCGGATGATGCCTAATGTGGCGAGATGCATCGGTTTATGCATATGGGTGTCGGGGAGGACACCAAGGGTGATGGTATGAGATGAATGTGATGGTTTGATGTTGGTGGTTTGGTTTAGTTTTTTATCTGCTTTACTTTTCCCCACTGCTCAAGGCAGCTGGTCTTGCTTACCCTCTTTCCGAAGGAGGCGAAGACACGCGGGGTATGCCACGTGCTTTCCGTGTTTAGCCTCTCGATGGAGGATGGGTCTATGCTCTTTCTATAGGCGGCAAAGACTCGACGGGTAGTATATCTACTCACTGTGTTGAGCCTCCTTTGTGTTTAGAAGCATAGGATGTTTTTCTAGAATGCCCGGGAATGTGGAAAAGTAATTTTGTAATGAATGTTTGATTTAAATGGTGAAAATCCACGGGGATGGAGATGCTGGAATTTAAAGGTGATGTGAATCTTAAAAAGGAGCAGTTGTTTTTGAATGTGATGCCATTTCAGTTTAATGTGGAATTGTTCATTCTTAATTAATGTTTAAATAATTAATTAACGTACAGTGGAACTGATAAAATGAGAATGGAGTAATCTAATAAAGCTCTTCAAATGGTTGTGTGCTTGTAGGATACCTAGTCTTTGAAGTAGCATCCTGGAGTCTGAGAGACGTTAGCTGTAGTTGTATCTAAGACTAGGTAATGCCCATAGTGTGGATGTGAGTTACCTATATATTCTGTACTTTTTGTGTTTCTATACGCTACTCCACCCTGTCGGTAAGGGAAACTGACACCCCGGGGATTCTGAGCCATGGGGGGGTGTTTTCCCCAACATTCTGATGGGAGGTTGAATGACTGACTACCCCCTTTGGCCCCGCTCTCTTCTCTTAGTAGATACTTGTGCCATGAGGCACATTGGTTAGTTACCCCATATATGTGTGTAGAGGGATGTAATGGATTGTGGTTATTCACACACATATATTCTGGATATAGTATCCTATGGACTACTATAGGTGTAACATGTATAGGCTATGATGGATTGAGGATCCTTACTCGGAGTATGGGCTGTAATGGCTTGAGGTATTATACCCGACGTATGATACACGTTATGCGAGCTGTGGTGGCTCCCCGAAATTACCTGGTTACTTTTGTTTGTGAGGACGGTGTGGTGCTTCGCCCAGGTGTCTGCGGGAAAGCCTTTGTGGTGCACGAGGTGCAGATTGTGGAGCTTAGCCCAGGTGTCTGCGGGCAAGCCTTTGGAGAGAGATGCACAGGACGTATGTCGTTGGGGAAAAGGGGCAAACCAGTGGGGAAGTAGTAGCGGGGTACCCTTGATATTATTTACTATATGCTATATTCTTGTATGCGTTACTTGGTGAGAGTATCCATGGTGAGGTTGGGAACATAGTATACCTGTTTAGGTGACGAGTTAGTTTCACTTGTTGTTCACTGGGCTTTAGCATGCTTTCTTTACTTTTGCACGAGAGTCTTGGGGAGGATCCTACTGAGTATACTGTTATACTCACCCTATGTACATATAAACTGTTTTTCAGGTCACTTGGAGCAGGTTGGAGATCAAGCTGGTTACTACTATCTTGCGGTTGGAGGAGGAGCTGTTCGGGCTTGTGGTCGCTGTCGTTTTTCTTTCTTTTGGGTACTTTTAGTTTCCCCTTCAGTTGTAGTACTTTTGCATGAAATTTCATATATGTACTGGTTTCCTTTTATATTTCAGTTCTGAGTTGGAGTTGATTGGAGTCTATTATATCTCTCTCTTCTGCATGTGTTCTCTTAGAGGGTAATGCCTCCCATTTGTATGTTTATTATACCCTCGGTGCTAGTCGCCAACCCGGGGCCTACTGGAGGCAGGACTCGGGGGTCATTATCTCCCTTCTCACATTGTCGGCCCAGGAGGGGTACACTTTGTGGGGAGGGGGTCGTGACATTACCCTAAAATGTGTCCTAAGCTTATTAGTTGATAAATTTCCGACCATGAGCATCTCTGAGTCGATTTTGAGACCCCATGGAGCCACTTGTAAGTGATAATGACACTTTATATTAATTAAGTTAAAATAAATACAAAAATGACATAAGCATATATCTTTTAGAAAAACAATTTTTACATATGGTTATATATGTTTGATTTTTAACTATAAATATTCATTAGAAATATAAAAATATTTCCTATATAATGGTATTTTATTTATAATTTTTAGACATTTAATAATTAATATTATTTATGACATAATAATTATGCAGTATTTTCCTTATTAATGAAAGAATCAAGTAATTGGTATTACAAATGTTAAAATTAATATAATTTGAAAGTTTTGATGGCATACATGAATTTTATTGTTTAATATTACATTATATTATTTCTTAAATGAATTTATTTTTAATTAATAATGTTGTTAAGACTTTAACAAAAATCAATTATTCAATAGTGTCAAAATTGACATAAAAGGGTTTTTAAAACAAATATTATTAATTGATATTAAATTCCTAAAAATATAAGTTTCGGCCACGATACTTATATAATGATAGTTGTATCATTAATGGACCACTTGGGGGGTCGCTTGTATGTATATAATAAGTTTATTAACTATATAATATAAGAATACAAAGTGATATGGGAAATGTTAAACTAATTAACTAAGAGTTAAAACTAAAAGATAAGGTCAATATAGTGACCCAAACCTATCTAAAACCTATTGGTTTAGTTGTTTTAGACCTATCCCCACCTTAGCCTTTAAATCTTCCACTTTTTAGCCATTTGAAACCGAATATGAATTTATTATAAAATAATATTTCTAGCTTTTCCAAAGGTGCCCATCACCCCTCTTATTAAAGGGAACTCACCCTTCTCACTAATTCACACATTCAAATATTTTTGGCTCGGCCAACCCCTGCCCAAATACTCTTTCAACTTCTCTCACTTCAAACTAGAGGCCTTAGTTTGATCAGAAAGCCAACCTAAGGAGCCCTTTTGATCAAATCAAAATGAAGAACCCAAAGAAGAGGTAATGTTTTCACCAACCCCTTTCAAGTTCCCTTCTTCTTCAACTTCTTCTTTATTTGTTATTCCCATTCTAAAATAATAACTCCAGTATCTTATAATTACTGTGATGTCATTATAAACATGGTACAACCATATTCAGTATTCTATCCATCCTTTGAATGACATGTCACTATATGTGCGTACGTACGACTTACCGTCTCCACGACGTGGTGTAATTGTTATTCAAAACATTTTTATTTGGATGAGTATAATAATTATGTGTAATTCATGAAAATAATAAATATAACATGATAATGATTCTTTATATCAGATCTACCATCCAATTAAATATTATTTTAATATCAAAAAAATGATATTGTCGCTTGTGCGTACGTACGGACTACCGTCTCCACGAACGCGATGAGATTCATTCTCCATCGTATCCATTCAAGTATAATTATCATTTGATGATTAAAAATAGTGTTTACGGACTTGATATCATTCTGGATATGAATAATATACAACCTATCCATAAAAAACATGTCTTATGTAACAAAACATATAAAATAAAATGAGTAAGTTAACACCCGAAACAACGATAATACTAAGATATTATTAACAAAGTAATGTTAAAAGATCATATATGATATCATATTAATTTAAATTATTCTTATATAATTTAATAACAATTATTTCACCATTATACAGGAGGTTAATCTACCCCGAACCAAGGAAAAGTACAAGGTAAGGGTTTATTTCACAATCTCTTCATTATCCGAGGTTGTTTATACGTAATAATCCACTGGGACTTCTTTATCATCCACATCCATGTTTCTTAAAAATATATTTCAAAATATTTTACTATTTTCTTGAATATGGGTTAAAGTCATTTATACCCTTGTTTGACTTTTTATAAGAGGTTTATAAAGGAAACTTTCTATCGTTTTCCAAACAAGGTCCTTTTTAACCTCTTCGACAGAATTAAGGTAAGAATGTCTTTTTTAACTTATACAGCGGGTGAGGCTATTTTACGCTGTTATAAAATCTTTGAAGCTTCCCTTATAAGCTTATAAGAAAATTTTCAAAGTAAATGTTTCATTTATAATTATGTTACTTTTAAATGATTTCAAAAAAATAGATATTTCTATCAAATAGTTTTTATTTCATCTATGTCAACATCCTTTGCTAGATTTTAAGCTTATTTGATGTTTATTTATTATGATACAAAACTTCCATATTGTATTGAAGGTTTTGCGATATGTTTGACTGTGGATGTGTTATTTTTATACCATTCATGTTTTATGGAGAAAGTATTGACATTTCGTATGCTAGCTTTAATACGAATGTTTATGTTATGTTTAAACCTGTTCATATGAGGAATGCATTGGACTTAATATGTGACGGGTGGAGCCCGCTATTGCTCCTCGATGCATCGGTAGGTATCATGAGATAAACTAGTGTCTTGGAACAAGGCCTTGAAAAAATTATATTTGTAGTATTTGCACGAGGCCTTTACTATGTGGTTATGATAGTCTGTAATTATGCATTCCATCATTATGAAAGTGGTTATTGATATTGCATGTTATTATTCGACTAGTAAAATATCCATGTGAATAAGTAAATGGAATTATTTTATTTTTTTCCATATTATACTGAAGTTACAGTTTAAAAGGCCTTTGTTTTAGTTATACATTGCCTTAAATGTTTATACTTATTTTTGAAAGTTTTCGCTGTATTGTTATCCTTACTGGGCATTTGAGCTCACCCCTTTCTATGTTTTATTTTTCAAAAGATGTGAAGAAGTATTTTATGAATGACCTATAGGGATAGTATGAGGGGGTAAGAGTGTGGACTATGGAGACTATATTGTTGTCATTTTCATTCTATGATGTAATGTAAACCATATGAATGTATCTAGTTATTCCAAGGCTACTAAACTAATCGGTCTTTCGAGACTTGATCTTTCTTGTGATCATGCCAATGTTATGTAATAATGCACCGACTCTGGGTAACTAGGTTCGGGGAGTTACAATTGGTATCAGATTAATTTTAGTACAAACCTTTGAAGCAATATTTAGATAAACTCTGATTAGAGCACATAGACCTAATATGGACTTTGAGGATTAGTATAGAAGAACTTCCTAGAATTTTGGTATTTTAGAGATTTTGTGAGTTTTCTGAGCAATACATCCCGGTCTGGATACGAGCAGGTAGAGGCAGCTCTAGAACACTTGTACCTAGGGGTAAAACCCGAAAACACCACTTTGAGCTTGACTCGAACAGGAACTGGTGCACGACAACGAGACTTGCTGCACTCTTGGTTACGACACTCTCGGGGGATATGCTTAGGATAACTCTCATTTTATTTAAAAATCATTATGAAGGGTATATGAGTATATACTTCCTCAAAGAAAACATTTTTATGATTATAGATTATATCCCTAAATAGTTCAATTTATGTTAAGTGTTTTATAAGTATGGAATTATGTATTTTTATTCATAAACTGATCTAGTTTATGCCATTGTTTAGAAATGGCACCTAGTGGAATAAATGGAAACCGTATCAGTGCACACACTCCATGTAGGTATTTACCTCCCACTCAAGATAATTATAGTGGAGCTGGTGATGCAACTGGTGGTGATCAGCTAATCACCATCCTGGGACAACTCACCCAGGTTATGAATAATAACCATACCCGTATGGAGCACCCTGATCCGTAGCGTGGAGGATCAATGTTAGACCTCTTCATGAGGCAACAACCACCAATGTTCAATGGGAGTACAAATCCCTTAGTAGCTGAGAAATGGATAAATTCCCTAGAAAAAATATTCCAGGCTTTGGGGAGTAGTGAAAGGCAAAAAGTTATCATGGCAATTTACCGCCTCACTGGAAATGCTGATCAATGGTGGTCATTGATTCAAAACATGAAGGAATAAGATGAAGTATCAAATATGGAATGGAGGTATTTAAAAGATCAATTTTTAGAAAAATACATTCCTCGTGACCATCGAGCAGATATGGAAAGACAATTTCTGAGTCTGAGACAAAAGGAGGATGAGAATGTCGCAAAGTGTGAGGCTAACTTTACAAGGTTAGAAAGGTATGTTGGAGATTATAAACGTAACCCAAGAAGTAAGATTGATCATTTCATTGATGGGTTAAAACCATTTCTCCATCGAGCATTAGTCTCACAATCCTTATCATCGTACGAAGACTTTGTCTCATGTGTTATCAAGACAAAAAAGCAATTCTCTAAGTCTTATGACTTTAAAGTAAAGAAAGAGAAGAAGAGATCTGCAGATCAATCTGGGAATGGAAATAAGGGGAAGAAGGGAAAAATTTAATATCCATCCTGCAGTAAATGTGGGAAGAAAAACTCTGGTACTAGCTTAAAAGGAATGGGAGTATGTTACAAGTGTGGTGAAAAAGGCCACCAAGCTCATGATTGCAAGGGGAAGAAGGAAGCTACCGATATCCAATGCTATAATTGCAGGGAGATGGGACATTATGCAAATGAATTTCCTATGCGTCAGGGGAACTTACCTCAGAAAAGGCCAAGGGATCAAGGCTAAGCATATGCTATCACTACTGCTAAGGTAGAAGCTCTGAAAGACGTGGTGGCAGGTAATTTAATGGTTTCCTCAAGTTTAGAAAATGCATTATTTGATTCTGGATCATCACATTATTTCATATCTTACCAGTTTGCTATGAAAATTAGATATTTGTAATTTGATTTAACAAGTGAGTTGTCAGTTAAAAATCCTAAGGGAAGTATCATTGCAACAAAGTTTTGTGAATCAGTCCCCATTAGAGAACATAAATGTTCTTTATCATCTGATCTCATTGTCATACCTATGATTGATTTTGATATAATCCTCAGTATGGATTGGCTTTCAAGCCATGATGTGAAGATTTATTATAAGAATAAGTAGGTTACAATTTTTGATGATGATGATAAGGAATACCTTATCTTTAGAGTAGAATCTTCACCACCAAATTCTTATCTAGATTCACCCCTAGTAGCTCAACTAAATTCAATTATTGGGGAGGAAGAGAATGAAATTACTATGGGTGAGGAAAGGAATGTTCAAATAGATGATGTACCTATTGTGAAAGAATATGTAGATGTGTTTCCGAAAGATTTACCTGGACATCCTCAAGAATGAGAAGTTGAGTTTTCCATTGATTTAATTCCTGGATCAAGGCCTATATCGAAGACCCCTTATAGAATGGCCACTATAGAATTAGTTGAACTAATGAAACAACTAGAGGAATTGAGTAATAAGGGATTTATTCTCCCTAGTGTTTCTCCATGGGGAGCCCATGTTCTTTTTGTTAAAAAGAAAGATGGATCTATGAGGTTATGTATCGGCTATTGGGAGATAAATGCTATAACAATAAAGAACAAGTATCCCCTACCTCGCATTGATGATTTATTTGACTAACTGCATGGAGCTCAATACAATTCAAAGATTGACCTTAGATCTGGATATCATCAGTTGTGTGTGAATAAGGAAGACATTCTGAAGAAAGCATTTCAAAATAGGTATGGGAATTATGAGTTTACGGTAATTCCTTTTGGATTGACTAATGCACCCTCTGTATTGAAGGATCTGGTGAATATAGTTTTCAAGGAATATCTCGATAAATTTGTGGTGGTATTTATTGATGATATCTTGGTATACTCCAAAAGTTATGAAGATCATGAAAATCACTTGCTCATTATCCTGAAGACTCTGAGAAGACATGAATTATATGGGAAGTTTAGCAAGTGTGAATTCTAGCTTCAGGATATTTCTTTTCTTGGCCCTATTGTCTCTAAATATGGAATCTTTGTTGATCCTTCTAAGACCAAGGCAATCCAAGAATGGCATGCACCGATGAGTAAAACTGAGGTACACATTTTTATTGGTTTAGCGGGTTATTATCGAAATTTCGTCCATAATTTTGCCCAGTTTTCTAACCCATCAACAAATCTCACACGTAAAGGGGTTAAATTTGTTTGGACAAAAGAGTGTGAAGAATGTTTCGAAAAACTAAAGAGAATATTAGTCAACGATCCTATATTGACTCTACCATCGTGGAATGATGGGTTCGTTATTTATAGTGATGTATCAAAGAAAGGACTTGGTTGTGTCCTTATGCAGAATGATAGGATTATTGCCTATGCATCACGATAGTTGAAAATTCATGAACAAAAATATCCTAGTCATGATCTCGAGTTAACAGTTGTGATCTTTTATTTGCAGATATGGAGACACTACCTCTATGGAAAAAAATGTGAGATTTATACTGATCACAAGAGTTTGAAGTATATTTTCTCACAAAAAGAACTCAACATAAGGCAAAGTTGATGGCTTGAACTACTCGAGGATTATGATTGCATGATACACTACCACCCGAGGAAGGAAAATAAAGTGGTAGATGCTTTGAGTAGAAAAGATCCTGGATTTTTGAAGATGATAATAATTGAAAGGGATCCTATTTTTATGGACCTAGTAAAGTTGGATATGGGAATCAAAATGGAAGGTAAAACATCAATGCTTTTTCAAATGGTTTCCAAGCCATATTTATTAGAAAGGGTAAAGAGTTCTCAGACTGAAGCTGAAGAGTTTCAAAACAAGATTAAAGCTGTGAATGATGGGAGATTGAGAGACTTTGTGTATGAAGATGGAATTTTAAAATTTGGTAAGAGACTTTTTGTTCCCAATATACCAAATCTAAAAAGGGAATTATTAGATGATGCTCATAGCTCCAATTTCTCTATACACCCTGGGAGCACCAAAATGTATAGAGATTTGAAGGAACATTTTTGGTGGGACAACATGAATAGGGAGATTACTGATTTTGTGTCAAGATGTCTGGTTTGTCAACAAGTGAAAGATTGAAGGCAATAGCCTGGAGGTGTCATGAAACCTCTTCCCATACCGGAGTGGAAATGTGACAATATTACGATGGACTTTCTCATGGGGATACAAAAGACTCCTAGAAGGAACGATGCAATATGGGTTATTGTTGATCGTCTTACCAAGTCAGCGCATTTTCTTTCTATGAGAGAAGATCTACCACTGGAACTTCTAGAAAGACTATATATTAATGAAGTTGTGAGACTTCATGAAGTACCCCTATCGATTGTTTCGGATCGTGATCCCCGTTTTACTACAAGATTATGGAAGAGTCTTCAGAAGGCCTTGGATACTGAACTTCATTTGAGCACTTCCTACCACCCTCAAATAGATGGAAAATTAGAACAGACAATTCAAACCTTAGAAAACATGTTGAGATCATGCTCACTTGACTTTCAGGGTATGTGGGATCAATATTTACCTCTGGTATAATTTTACTATAACAATAGATTCCATTCAAGTATTCGGATGGCACCATATGAAGTATTGTATGGAAATATATTTCGCACACCAACCTATTGGGATGAATTTGGTGAAAGAAAACTTGTAGTCCCAGAACTGGTGGAGGAAACGATGGAAAAGGTGAAGGTAATCCAAAACCACATCAAAGAAGATCAAAGTAGGCAGAAGAGCTATGCCGATAACTGAAGGAAGGATTTGAAATTTCAGGTAGGAGAATATGTTTTCATGAAGGTATCTCCATGGAAGGTAGTTATACGTTTCGGTAATAAAGGTAAATTGAGTCCCAGGTACATCGGACCTTTCAAAATTCTAGAACGAATTGGGGTTGTAGCTTACCGTTTGGTAATGCCGCCAAGTCTCTCCAAAGTTCATGATGTGTTCCATGTATCAATGTTGAGGAAATACATGCCTGACCCAACACATGTACTCACCTATGAGGAATTAGAACTGGAACCCGATCTGTCTTATTACGAAGATCCCATCAGGATTCTTGATATAAGAGAACAAATGCTGAGAAACTGGACGACTCGTCTAGTAAAAGTTCTATGGAGAAACCATAAGATGGAAGAGGCAACATGGGAACCCGAGGAACTTATGATGAAGAACCGCCTGAGTCATTTCTAGAAATTTTGCTGACAAAATTATTTGAAGGTGGGGAGAATGTAACACCCCAAGCTTCCATGATACAATTCTCCTTAAATAATACAGTAGTGTGTGTTGTACGCAACTTCGAGTTCTAACACATACCACAACCAATCAAACTAGCGGTTATGAATAGTAAAACACACTTCTTGAAATTTAATAAATTTTACCTCTCAAAATGGACTTCATTTTTGGATTTAGAATATCGAAATTAGCCTAGGTTAAATTTTTTGAACTTTTCGGATAACATTTATATTTTGATGAATAGTGAAAATTACTAAATTTTAATTAAAAACAAATTTTTAATCGAAATAATTAATTGTGATAAATTATGAATTTGAGTGGTTTAAAAGTATATTTAGAATATATTTTTTACCATTTAATACAATTTTGGTCATTGGACATAATTTCACAATTAAACCGGACATAAACAAGTGTCAATCTTTGGATAGTTATTATCTCTTAAAAACACGCTTTTTTGTTTTAAAAACGGGAATTAATTTTAAATTAATTTCTGCCTCTTATGTGTTTTGAATTTGAAAAAATGGATTCAATATTTGGAATCAGGATGTTCAAATTGTGTAAATAGATAACTTTTATTTTTACACATTTGGAATAATTACTTCGGTAAATATTTTATTTACCATGGTTAAAGGGTAAATCCGGTAAATAAGGGTAAACCAAATAATATTATAATAATAATAAATTACCCTAAAACGTGTCTTTACCTAATTGTTTGATACATGTCCGATGATGGGCATCTTTGGGTCAATTTTGGGACCCCATGGAGCCACTTGTAAGTGATAATGACACTTTATATTAATTAAGTTAAATTAAATACAAAAATGACATAAACATATATCTTTTAGAAAAAAAAATTACATAGGGTTATATATTTTGAATTTTCGACTATAAATATTAATTATAAAGATAAAAATATTTACTACATAATTATATTTTATTTATAATTTTTATACATTTAATAATTAATATTATTTATGACACAATAATGATGCGGTATTTTCCTTATTAATGAAAGAATCAAATAATTGGTATTATAAATGTTAAAATTAATATAATTTGAATGTTTTGATGACATACATGAATATTATTGCTTAATATTATATTATAAGATTTCTTAAATGAATTTTGTTCGAATTAATAAAGTTGTTAAGACTTTAACAAAAATAAATTATTGAATAGTGTAAAAATTGACATAAAATAGTTTTTAAAACAAATATTATTAATTGATATTAAATTCATAAAAATCTAAGGATCGGAAAAGAGACTTATATAATGATAGTTGTATCATTAATGGACCACTTGAGGGTCCCTTGGATGTATATAGTAAGTTTATTAACTATATAATATAAAAATATAAAGTGACATGGTAAATGTTAAACTAATTAACTAAGAGTTAAAACTAAAAGATAAGGTTAATATAGTGACCCAAACCTGTTTAAAACATATTTTTTGAGTGGTTTTAGACCTATACCCACCTTAAATTTTAAATAATACACTTCTTATCCATTATAAACCGAATATGAATTTATTATAAAATAATATTTCTAGCTTTTCCAAAGGTGCCCCTCACTCGTCTTATAAAAGAGCACTCCCCCTTCTCAAGAATTCACACATTCAAAGCCATTTGGCTCGACCAACCCCTAACCAAATACTCTCTCAACTTCCCTCACTTCAAACTAGAGGCCTTAGTTTGATCAGAAATCCAACCTAAAGATCCCTTTTGATCAAATCAAAAGGATGAACCCGAAGAAGAGGTAATGTTTTCACCACCCTATTTCAAGTTCCTTTCTTCTTCAACTTATTCATTCTTTGTTATTCCCATTATAAAATAATAACTCAAGTATCTTTTATATACTGGGATGTTATTATAAACATGGTACAACCATATTCAGTATTCTATCCATCCTTTGAATGACATGCCACCATACGTGCGTACATACAGCTTATCGTCTCCACGTCGTGGTGTAATTGTTATTCAAAACATTATTATTTGGATGGATATAATAATGATGTGTAATTCATGTAAATAATAAATATAACATGATAATGATTTTGTATATATGATATACCATCGAATTAAATAAAATTTTAATATCAAAAGAAATATATTGTCACTTGTCCGTACATACGGACTACCGTCTCCACGAACGCGATGAGATTCATTCTCCATCGTATCCATTCAAGTATAATTCTCATTTGATGGATAAAAATAGTGTTTAAGGACATGATATCATTCTGGATATGAATAAGATACAACCTATCCATAACAAACATGGCTTATGTAACAAAACATATAAAATAAAATGAGTAAGTTAACACCCGAAACAACGATAATACTAAGATATTATTAACAAAGCAATGTTAAAAGATCATATATGATATAATATTAATTTAAATGATTCTTGTATAATTTAATAACATTTATTTCACCATTATACAGGAGGTTAATCTACCCCCAACCAAGGAAAAGTACGAGGTAAGGGTTTATTTCGCAATCTCTTCATTATCCGAGATTGCTTATACGTAATAATCCACTGGGACTTCTTTATCATCCACATCCATGTTTCATAAAAATGTATTTCAATTTTTTTTACTATTTAATAGAATATGGGTTAAAGTCATTTATACCCTTGTTTGACTTTTTATAAGAGGTTTATAAAGTAATCTTTCCGTCCTTTTCCAAACAACGTCCTTTTTATCCTTTTCGACAGAATTAAAGTACGAATGTCTTTTTTAACTTATACGGCGGGTGCGGCTATTTTCTGCCATTATAAAATATTCTAAGCTTACCTTACAAGATTATAAGAAAATTTTCAAAGTAAATGTTTTATTTTATAATTATGTGACTTTTAAATGATTTAAAAAAAAGAGATATTTCTATCAAATAGTTTTGATTTCATCTATGTCAACATCCTTTGATGGATTTTAAGCTTATTTGAAGTTTATTTATAATGATACAAAACTTCCATATTATATTGAAGGTTTTGTGATATGTTTTATTGTGAATGTGTTATGTTTATACCATTCATGGTTTATGGAGAAAGTATTGACATTTCGTATGCTAGATTTAATACGAATGTTTATGTTATGTTTAAACATGTTCATATGAGGAACACATTGGACTTAATATATGACGGGTGGAGCCCTCTATAGCTCCTCGATGCATCAGTAGGTCTCATGGGACAAACTTGTGTCTTTGAACAAGGCCTTGACAAAATATTATTTTTAGTCTTGGCACGAGGCCTTGACAATGTGGTTATGATAGTCTGGCATTATGCATTCCATCATTATGAAAGTGGTTATTGATATTGTATGTGATTATTCAACTAGTAGAATATCCATTTGAATAAGTAAATGTAATTATTTCATTTTATTTTCTCCATATTATGCTAAAGTTCAAGTTTAAAAGGCCTTTTTTTAGTTATAAATTGCCTTAAATGTTTATGCTTGTTTTTGGAAGTTTCCTCTATATTGTTATCCTTACTGGGAATTTGAGCTCACCCCTTTCTATGTTTTATTTTTCCCAGGATGTGAAGAAGTATTTTATGAATGACCTACAGGGATAGTATGAGGGGATAAGAGTGTGGACTAGGGAGACTATATTGTTGTAGTTTTCATTCTATGATGTAATGTAATCTTTATGAATGTATCTAGTTATTCCAAGGCTACTAAACTAGTCTGTCTTTCGAGTCTTGATCTTTCTTATGATCATGCCATTGTTATATAATAATGAACCGACTTTGGGTAACTGGGGTTGAGGCGTTACACCATTTGAGAGCTAAGAGTCCTGGGAGAAGTTTGAGATGAGATGGAGGCTAAGGAGCCAAAAGGTAGAGAATCACTTTGGGAGTTCTTCTTCACTCCATCATTTATTTTTGTACTCAGTTGTTGGATGCTTTCACTGATTTAATCAAGATGATCAAATGATATATTGTCTTAGCTCGAGAATTCAATTCTGCTGGTTAATATTTTAAACTTGTTCACTTACTTACAATTTTTCAGAATCATAATCAATTGGTGAGATTGATTAATGATTCTCTATTTAGTTGTTTCACACATCAATTGTTTTTTAAAATTTTAAATTAAAGATCAAGTGGAGAGGTAGTTTTGGAATACATTTATCGAAGCATTAATGTATTTAACATTGGAAATTGACAGAGAGTTTTTTTCCAAATGTTATCCTTTTCTAACTGTCAAGCAGTTAGACTGAATTTGGAGTGTCAAACTCCTAAAGTCAGACTTCTATGTGTTTGGTTTCTTCTTAAGGGATAATTTTTACCTCTTTCTTGAGGTATTATTCAATAAAGAGTAGTGGGAAGTTATCCTTTAAACCAGTATTTTGTAATTCTTGAGTATTATATTTTATCTACTCCTTCAACCTTGCTGCCTTATTTTAGTATTGTGTACTCTTATGTTAGTTTTACTGTAGTTATTAGTTCATTAGTATACTATTAAATAATTTAGTTTCTTGTCAAAATTTTTATCTTTACTCATTTCTTAAAGAAAAGTACAAAAAAATTAAAAATTAATAAATATAAATAATTTTTACTCTCTCCACATCTAACAAAAGTGGAGTTAATTTTGAATAAAACCATAGATTTCTCACCTCCCTTCCCTTGGGTTCGACCCTGCACCACTATGCTAGTGTAAGAGTTATAAAATATATTTTTAGGGTCATGAAGAACTCCACTCTTATCAACTCCCACTACTACTTACCTCATCCTATATAAGAAAAACGTGAATCATATCCCTTCGTAAAGATCTGAGATCCACTACCCTAAGAGAAAAGAGATACTGAGGTTTGAGACCAACCCTCAGCTAACCAAAAAATCTAATATCTAGGAAAATGAGAAATCTAGACCAAAAAATTACTTCATGGTGAATCCTATTGTTCCCCCTCTCATGATGATCTTGTTCTTCCTAGTTTCATCCCAGGAAACATGGCTCTCTCCATCACTGCCAAATAAGTCGACAATATAAATAGGGTGACCTAGATCTGGATCTCTAAATGTAAATACATATTGAAATGCCTTACTTTGTTATCCTCAACTGAAATATATATATATATATAATGAATATTTAAAATGGGTCATGAAATAGATATCAAAATCTTACATGCTGGAATTACCCTGTTAAAGGGTAAGTAGCTCATAGAGACTAGCTTACTTAACAATTAGATAAAATAAATCTACTTGTAACTGGTCTTAGAACATCTCTCAAGATACCACTAAAACCTCGTGATATCCAAGGAAGATGATCCACCATTTCATCATTGCTATAAGGATCATTTTCATAACCCATGAAACCAAGTTCTCCTTTAAAGAACAATAAAAATGAATGTTATATCATCCTCCTCTAACAAGTCTCATATCACTGAGTATAAATGGGATCCCTCATACTTCTATAGACTCTAGTGCTGAAAATATCAACTGTCCTCCTCCAAGTGTCATCATCATCAACCTCTACTCTACAACGATCTAGTAGTGCATCCTTCTTAACATCTTTAGTTTGAGCCTAATGAGGATGTCAACCTAGATCCATTCCTATAAAATAAAAATGGTTAAAGAGTACTAAACATGAAATATATAATATTTAACATTAATTAATTATATTTATTCATGATTAAACTAATAACAATGTCAACCAATTTCAAACGTAGTCACAAAGAAGAATGATGCATGATTATTTCATTGGTCTCTATGACACAACCAGTATCCCTTCTCTTAGTAGGCTCGGTAAACATAAATCTTCTTGTATCAGATAACAAGGGGCCCTAAATACTTCTATCTTATCTTGTTTCACAAGTTCTCATCACTTACTAAACATAGATGAAATTATTTCCCTATAAACCCATGTTTTCCTCACCTATATAAAACTCTAAAATATGTCATATACCTCAACATGAACCTTTGATACCACTTTATCACAACCCCCTCCCCCAAAGGTACCATTCTGGGCCATCAATGGGATAATTGAGATGGTGGAGACCAAAATCCCACCTCTAAAAGGCCACATGTTAGTGAAAAGTACCAAGGGTATAACATACACACATATGAGAGGCATTTCACGCTAAGGAAACATGAAAAATAAATATATAAGACAGAATACCAAAACACTCATGTTCAAAAACATATAATAGATCCAAAGTACGTACATGTAAAATAAAACAAATCTAAATAACTAGATAGTAATCTACATGTACTAAAATGTAAACATGGTAGCAACCATGAATCCCAAATAGCTCCTACAATATCACGAGCTATTAATATCTAGCTCGATATCCAACATTCTCTTACTGACCTAAAAAACATTTTATATATACATAGGGTGAGAATAAATGGTATAATCATTTTTATCCTCCCAAGAACTACTGATGATAAAGATAATGAAATCATAATAAATTCCTAGTAAAAAAGTGAAACTAACTAATTACCTAAAAAGGTATATTAAGTACCCAACCTCATCATGCCTATCCCTCACCAAGTATCACATACAATGGATCATATATTATTGTAATAAAATAAAAATCGTACCCAACTTCTACTTCCCCAATGGGTTTTATCTCTTCCCCAACATCATATATCTTTATCCATCTCTCTCCAAAAGAATCTATCCCAATTAAACAAGATCTAGGTGTCACAAAATGAATCGTTTACATCACATCATGTCATTATCCCATTACACATCTCTATATAGTGGTAATATGGTTTATGGTCCACCACAACCCATATGTCATGTACCATACATTGGGTATAATACCTCAAGCCATCAAAACCCATACATCATGTATGTACCTTAAACTTTAAATTTTGATACACATCATAAAAATAATAATCATTTGGATAACATATCTCTAGATGTATGTGTGCAAAAATCCATAATATATTACAACCCCATCCACATTTATAGGTAAACTAAACACCATGTATACCAGAACAAATAATGCTAGGGTAATAGAGAGGGGTTCAAAGGGAGGGTAGTCATCCATCCATCCATTTCCAACATAGATGTTGTTGAAACAATTACTCCTAGTGCCCATTTGGTGTCAGTCTCCCTAACCTATATGGATGGGGTATCATTTTAAATCATAAAACATATAGGATATAATATATAATATATCTAAAAACTACACTATGGTCAAAACCTACTCTTAGAAACAAGTATAGATAACTTATATTGTAAACATGTATTCCACTACTAAGAATATTATATCCTATAATCACACAATAATTTTTATAAGACTTCATTAAATCACTTCTTGAGACTAAAAATTTATTTTTAATAGAAAACACTTTTAAGGAAAAGTGAGAAACTGCAGAATTCAACCAGGAGAGGCCACAAAAATTTATTACAAGATATATTTCGTTATCTAATAATGTGATTTCCATCCCCTCTATGAATAAACCAACTAAGTCCATAGTTTCTCAAGATTATCTCATTTTCATTCTAATCACCAAACCCATGGGTTAAGTCACTTATTAAAAATTATTTATCATTAAATGATTACACGTACATGGTGAATAGAACCTAAACCACTATAAAAGGGATGAATAACCAAATACTTATAACTACCTTAATCTGTTGGGAAAAGAGTATAGATAAAAAAGTAACTCAGTCATCCAGTCACTGAACATATTAATAAAATAAAGCAATCAACTTATGAAAATTAAGGGGTAATCCTAACATCAACCTATTCTATAATCTCTAGTTCTATCCATGATATCCTAATGCATATCCCCATACATATCACTATCATGAGTGTTAATTGATTCCAAATACTCAGTTATCCATTCCAATATCTCATCATCCATCCCAGGATCACAACACATCTCACAGTAAGGCTCATATCCAAAGCACACATAAGGAAACAAAAAACAAACATATTTAACCAAGAAACATGGCCATAATAAAACATGTAATTAAAACTTAACTTAAAAATGAGATCTCATAGATCCCAACATAAGTCATTCAACCTTTATAAGAAATCATGAAAACTTAGCCACAAAAAAAAATCTTTATCAAAAAATTGGTTTTTGTTCCATCTTGAATTAACCGATTATATTATCCTAGGTTCCAACTATTAAAAACCTAAGTCATAAGATATAAAAATCTATTAGAGTTATTTAAACCATTATCTTAGCATAAATTCAAGTTTCAATAAACTTTATAGAATAACAAATATAAATTAACATAACCATTATTCTTATTTTCACAACTAGAATTAATATGATTTAGGTTCTTTAAAAAATTCCATTAACTCAAGGAATAATAACTTTAAATTAAACATTCACTAAGAATAAATTTTATTTACATAAAATTACAGCAACAATAGATTCATTACACACACCTCTTTAATTGTTTATCTAGATAAGAAATTACCCGCTTTATGTTCTTCAACAATTTCTTCAAGAATGACATGAAAATTCAAGAATAAAAAAATGATAAACAGTATAATATATATTTCAAACTATATTGTAAATCATGAATTAAATTTTTATCATGGTGTAAAACACATGTGATCACAAACCATAAACCAATTATTATTGAATATGGTTTATGCTTTATAAGGTTAATTCCACCTCAACCCAAGGAAACTAAAGCATGATAACTTTATGATTTCACATAAATAAAAGAGATGAAATGAATTCCCTACCTCAAATCTTGAATATTATTAAACAAAGATAGATCAACGACATGATTCTTCTATCACCTCTCATATGGGAAAACTATTCCCCTCCAAGGACTATATTCCACAAACATACCAAAAACAACAAAGGAAACTCCATTTTAATGATAGATATCATCCTCCAATTAATGTAATTAAATTTGAAAGTAAAACTAGATAAAATGAATTGAAAAATCACAATAATTTAAGAATAACCTAAGTTGATTTTTTTTGAATTGATCTATTGATGTTGGGGATTGAATCTGATCAAAAGGGGATTCAACGAACTTTAAAAAGTCCTCCAGGGAACCTATAGTTTTAGTTGAGAGGGTGGGATAAAATAGGGTTTTGATTTCCTCTTAGGTATTTATCAAAAAACTGATTTTTAGGATACCAAAACACTTCCATCCATACCAAACGATAACACTATTGAAAATAGAAGGAATACACTATAATATAAAGAGACCATACTGCAATCCCTAGTCAAATCGTCATTTTATATCTACCCCACCCTTTATATCATCGGTCCTAAATACATTGGTGGAGGGACTATGACACATCCCACCACTATAAAAAAAATTCCTTTTATAATAGGGGAATATGCTATATCCTAATCCACATGTCATAACTACTACCTCAAATGGATGAACCTCCCAAAACCACTACTTTGCATCCTCTTTACTCCACATCGTAGTGTTCGAACACAAGGGAAGGACTCATGTTGTAGTGAACCACCATAGTGTATCTACCACCAAATGGAAGTAGATTCAAAAAACCTCTTTCTAAGACCCTATAATACAGTTGGAAGACCATTTTATAGCCATTCCAGATTTGGAAGTAGCTCCTCAAGGAACTATAAAGCATCCATCACCTCATCATTTTAGCCTTACCAAAATTGGTAATGTAACTCTATTTTTCCCCATTTACCATCAAAACTCCCTAGAAACCCTATTTGTAAACATGTATCATGAAAAAATCATAAAGGGATAATATGAGCTAGGAACACATGATTTTCACCCTAAAAATTATAAATTAATATTCCATAAAGTCACAAACTTTTCAATATATATCATTATCCCAAAAACTAGATAAAAATCACAAAAACATATCTTGGATAACTTTTACCATAAATAAATATTCATTTCTAATACTATATGAATCACTTTTATCATAATCAGTCAACCATTTATTACCTTAACATCAAGATTATTTTAATAATAAGTGTTTTTCATACATCCATAATGATTTCTCTAATAATTATCCAAAAAAATATAACCTTTTCGCAAACATTGTTTTCTAGGATATTGATAAAATTTAATATATGTTTCTGAAGAATTAAAAAATAAATACTACATAACACTCCTTAGATGTCTCACATTATCATCATAACTTTTAAAATATATTATAAGATCGTTGAAATATATCTACCAATAATAAAAATATTTAAGAGTATTAAAATTTTATTTCTACTCTGATATCAACCTTATAACAGTATGTAAGATGGTAAAACACACCTTTCATTAACATGCACTAAAATTATAAACCAACAAGGTATTATCCGTTAAAAAAATTATAGGAAATTATTTTTAATAGATATATTACTTTCTTCGCTTTGTTTTTTACCATGTTTTAACAAAATACTAAAAAAAAATGATTAGGATAATATCCAATAAAAGCAGGGTAAATGGTTATATGAATATGAAATCACTTTCCTAAGATGTATTCTACAATGAAACGTTCATTTTAACCTATGATTACTTCATTTTAACTATGTCATACTTGTTTCATCTAATACCTCACTCGGTCCTACCTTGGATACTTTATGTTCTCTCACACTTCCTACCCTAGTTTTATAACATAATAAAACCTGCATAATGGTTTATAAAGAAAATGATATTATCCAAATAATATCCCCTAGGTGTTTAAAATCAGATGTACAATTATAGCTCTTTTTTATGCATTGGGTGATGATTAATTTAAATCCTAACATGCACTTTTCATATTTCATATACCTTGGTACATTTGTACCAAACCTTGCATCAGCATGTATTATTCCAATATTAATGTAATTTTTATGACAACCACATAATTTATACTAGACCAAAAATTATTAGTATTTTCCAATACTTATCCTTCTTCCATAAACATATAATTATCATTTTAATTAAATTTATCTAATACTTTTCACCAAAAATAACTAAATTAATTTTAAAAATTAACTACAATCTACTTTGATGCCAACTATGACACCTTAGACCCTCACTCCCATATATGGATCTAAATAAAGTCTATAAACAAGTTATTTGATAAAAAATGATATGAACCTATCTTTATTTTACATCATTATCATGGTATAGGAACTAAAAATCATAAAACATCTCATAATCCCATGAATGGAAGTTTTAGTGTCTTTGAAGATCATCAATACAAGAAAATTATTTTATGATGCTTGTGAACATTTCAACACATTCAAATCCACACAAGTAATAATTATAGACAACCCCTAGGTTATACACATCTTTATAACTAAGGGAATGGAACATGTATGATATGGGTGATCTCAACACTCAGTAAGGGATAAATTATCAACATGTCATCATGGTTTTGATCATAATAATTTTAGAAAACATGGATAGGGGAGAAATTTATTATTAAAAATAATATAGGAAAATATGATTTATCATTATTTAATGATATAAGGATATGTAATATCAAATTAATAGTGTTTTACCATGTAAAAATCATGTGAATTAATGAGATATAAAACCATACTCAAGGGTAATAATAATATACATATAAATATATCCATATCATTGAATCCTAGTATTTAAAAAATATGAAAAAAATTATTCCTAGATAATCTGGAAAACAAAGATTCCCACATCATGTTCATATAGTAACTTGTGAACAAAGATACTTGAATCTTATTCACGTAATAATATTTTAAATAAATCTTTCTAAATCCAATTCACACAAAAAACTTATGAACAAAGATTCCCATATCTCATTCACACAAAAAAATGTGAAAAATATTCATGAATCTCATTCACACTAGAAACTTGTGAACACATCCTCCTACATCCCATTAATGTAATATTTAATCATTTTACTAAATATAAAACCTCAAAAAATTAATTAGTGTGAATTATAGGACCCCATCTATCATCATCCATATATATGAGTGACACATAAAATAAAACCATTCATGCTATCATAAATAACCCATATAAAGAAAAAAAGGTTTCATATCTTTTTCAAATTGAATCATATAAGGAAAAGACTAATAATTTCATAAATAATCAAACTATTATATTCCTATGAGAAATAAATTGGAATCTAAATTCAATGAATTAATTTATTGGTAAATAAAATTAAATAAATATAATAGTACTTATAGTATTTAAACTATATAGATAATGGGTGTATAGTAAAGTCAATAATTTACCTAATCAATAGATTTATGGAATATAGGAGAAAACCCTTCAATAAAAAGAATCAAAAATAGGGTATTTGGAGAGAGAATGGAGTTGGGAGAAGAGCTATGGTTAGACACCAAAGATGATTAAGAAATATGAAGGAAATAGTTTTTCATTTATCCAAAAGGGGAAAAAATTACATAATCTATTCAAAGATAGAAGAGGAATGGTTACATTTGAAAAACATATTCTATCAAGCATAAGATATGTTATAGGATAAAGAATTAGATCAAAAATAATTTTATTGAGTTTTGGAAAAATCACCTTAGAAATAAGAAATATCCTTGATCTTTTGAAATAATTTTAAAAGAAATATTTTATAAATCAGGGAGAAATATAAATTTTTATGAAAAAATGATGATAATAAAGATAGGATGTTTCAATTAAACACAAAAGGTGATATAATTTTGTGTTCACACAGAATCATTAAAAATATATTATTTTTGTAAAAATCCCTATAAGAAAAATTTTAATTATATTTTATTTAAAATATTCTTTAAATAAAGGAACCATAAATAAAAATATTTTTTCTCAATTTTTTGAAAAAAAAATGAATATCATCAAAATTTATAATTTAAGATAAACATATTTTTGAAATTTTTGTCTTAAAAAATACCTTTATTAATAACCACATCACTTGAAATATTTTAAAACATCCAGTTTAAAATGTATTAAGGTGAAATCAAAGTTCACCAGAGATATAAAGATGAGAATAAAATGATATATTGTTTAGGATGAGTGATCATAAAAATTTCCATCATGGATTATCACATTTGAGAGATATTATTTGATTGAAAGAAAATGAAGACAAATCCTTACATCTTGAGAAAAATTTAAATAAATAATAATAAAGAATAATTACCATGAAATTGAAACAAAAATAACATTAATAAATAATTATTTCATGATATAAAATACCATATATCTATTACACACACAACATAAATAAAAACAAGTTCATAAATAAAATTTATGTGTCAATGAAAGGAAATTGAGATGAAAATCCCTTACCTTGTTTTTCCTCTTGCTATATTACGCTATATCCTTCTATAAAATGAACATAGAGAACATAATTAATTATCCCAACATCTTAATAAAAATATACTGGAATTTTTATATTATTTTATAACCTATATTACATATATATTAACTGATTATAGTTTATTTTAACTATAGGGCCTTGGAAATTTTAATTTTTGTTTCTTACATGCTTCATGAAGACAATATATATTCTCATTATGTTTTTCAATTCCATAATTTGGAAATAATTCAAGATATAATAGGAAATTTAATTTAAATGATTACTTTATTCTAATTTTCATTAGGTGGATTACATGAATACATCTTGTGAACATGGAAATCATGAAGAATTGGTTTTATATTTTCTTAATGATCAAAAAGTGGTATATTAATAAATGTTTTAAATGTTAATTTTTTTTAAAAATAATCAAAAAATAATTAATATATCATTATAATATGATATTACCATTATTTTAAACTCCATAATCATATATTACATATTCAATATAACATCATTTACATGGGTGATTAAATCAACCCTAATGGTAAAGTGTTATAATTATTTAATAAGTAAGGGGAAGTATTTTTAAATTAATAATGTGACCTATAAAATATAATAAGCATGATAAAACATCATATATCCTCATTAAATCAATTATAAAAACCATAAATAGTGGTTTTCAATAAAAAATGAAATTTCATCATTCCTGGTTATGGTAGTTTGTATGTATGGGTGACTAATGATAGTAAATCTAAGTGAATAGATGGAAAGAAAAAATATAAAAAATTATAATTTAAAAATTGTATTGGTGAAATAGAAAAAAAATTGTAAAATCCCTCCATGAAAACATTATTTATATGTGGGGATGAGAAATGATCATCATTTATTTATGGATGTAGTAGTCTGCATGTATACATGATCGATATCATTTTCTGTTCTTAGTGGAAGTAATTTATTAAATAATTTTTTTTCCAATTAAGATATTTTTATTTTAGTATAGTAATGATGATAATATAATTTTATTAATAATTATAAAGTTCATTTAGGGTGTATTATAGTAAAATAAAGTAGTAATTGAAACTAATATTCACATTAGAAGCTTGTGTTTTCTTTTAGAAATCTCCATGGATATAAAGGACATAAGAAAAATAAGGATGGTAAAATGATTATTGAAATGGGATAGAATTATAAGAGGATAAATTTTCCATATTTTATAATATTAATTAGATGGATATAAATGTCTTTAAGTGTAGGAAGTTTTACCTTTTTATATGTAAAGTTAGTGGAAAATTTGGAAGTAACAGTTAGGTTTTCAATAATGTAATGTCACTATAAAATGTTCAATGGAAAAAATTGCAAGAAAATATAGGGGAAATTGATTTTCTGTATAAACTAATAAAAAAACACTCATTTTGGAAACAACCATGAGTTTTTTAGTATTTTGATTGTAACTATTTAATATTAATAAAAAATTCCATTTACCTTGGAAATTAATTTTTAACATTAATAATTAATTTTAATGAAAAAAATTAATATAGAAACATTTGCAAAATTTTTAGGTTCCTAATTTAAAATTTCAAAATAATTTTATGAAATCAAATTTCTACGGGTTTGAAAATTCAATTTCATGATTAGAAAACATAACATGTAATAATATACATTAGAAACACTATATTTTTTAGTATAAAATTTTAAGTATGAGAAAATATTATCAAAGATACTAATTTATATGAAATATGTTGGATTATTATGAAAGAAATAAAATTTATTGGGATTTAAAAGAAATTTATATCCAAATTTCACTATCAAGGTACTTAATTAGAAGAAAATACCAAGAAATAATTTTAATAAAGTAACATTTTAATTTAGTTCAAAAAATGTTGGAAATAGGATTTTTAAGTTTAGTGAATATTTTAAAATTAATACTATTATTCCCTAAATAATTATTTTATTGAATATAATATTTTTAATCTTTTAGGATACGTTTACATAATTCTAAACTCATAAACATTATAATTTTTGAAATAATAATTTTTTTAATAAAATCCATTCTTAAAAAACAATAAATTTTATAATATGTAAGTTTTATAGTGAGGTGACAAAAATTAATTATATTTTATCAAATTTAACTTCTAGAATTCAAAATTAAATTTGTATAGGAAAATACATAATATAAAGAAAAATACTTTTATTAAAAATAATATTTTTCATTTTTAACTTAATTTAATTATTTATATTCCCAAAATATTATGTTCTAATGGTTTACCATGTTTGAGATTATTTTACCTTTATTAATAATTTCATTATAATATTATAACTTTTCATCATTGATTGTATCATGTAACATAACTTATCAAACAAATTTGTATCATTTAAAGGAATATATATATAAAAATATTATGTCATTATAGAGAATCACACATCCACTTAATTATATGAAGTGTGAATAGTGTGTGAAAAATAAACATAACAACCGAAAAGGCGATAAATAATATTTCACTCTACATAACATTCATAATCTTGATATATTTTTCATCATCCTAGACTCTGGTTCATCTAAACCCCCCTCACTCACTATGTTACCCATACCCATGGTGTTATACACCTAGAACTCACATGAAGAGTATAAACGTCTATAAAACATCATAGAACCACCCATATAACTACTATCCCATATGGGTAATGTTACATTAAAGCCTATTAATTCCATGATAAACTTAATTGGCTAATCCACCACTATGCTAATCATTCACAAGATTTTTCTCATAATGGAATGGTAAAGGATTCATCACCACACTTACCAACCCAATTTGGAACATGTATATCCCAAATCATTATGTTCCAAGAGTAACTTACCCCTCCTAAGAATACATGAACATCATTGGTATTGTGCATAAAGCATATTTTCAATATGACCTATCATGGATTAAAAGTATATACAAATCAACCATGAAGAAATGGGGACCCATATAGTTTCATTTCATGTCATCCTAAAATTCATATTCATTCCTTTGTATCATACAAATTACTCTATAACAATTTATTTCCTCACCCTTAAACATCACCAGAGATTATTTTATCACCCATAGACGACCCTTTTATGTTACAATATCTGTAAATCAAATATAAACACTAAACATGAGTTCTAGTTCTACATCAAATAATAATGTCATAGAGAAATAATAGTCTTCACTTACTATTTAATGAATTTACAACACTTGAGGACTAATTAGAGTTTAATAAACTCAATATATATTCCTAAAATAACTAAAATCACCAATCATTCCATATAGGGTTTCTCAAACCTGCTTATGTGTTCTTACAATGCAGGTTAATAGATAGAGAAGTATAAGTGAAGGTATAAGGAGGGATAAACTCACCTTAATTCAGGATGAAAACATATTTATATTCCATGGATCTATAGAAGATGGTGGGTTGGTATAGAGGGATAAAGATTGAGCCTATCTTTATCTAATCTAGATGGAGAAAAGGCCTCAATTGGGGGGGGGGGGGTTAAACAAAGGCTCCAAATGAATATTCATCCCCACATTTAAAAATAATAGGAACTATAAGATATATAATATACATAAATCAGCCACCCAATTCCATACATGGTTCCTGATGTAGAGCATTGGCCACATGGTAGCCCCTTCAAGGTGGAACCAACTTTGGAACCACGATCAGGTACTTGATGCCTCAAAAATAGGTACATAATGTCTCTTTAAACCAAAAAATCATCACTTTTTAATCATTTAATCCTTTGATACTATTTATGGTTCCCTTACACTTGAAATTCTACATAGAAAACATCCATTTCCCCAAACAAAATACATTTATAAATTCTAATTCTCAGTGTGAATAAAAAAATTTAGAATGAACCAAGTTCGACTATCATTGGAACCCAACATTTATCTAAATATATTTATACATACAAACTAATATCATCACCTCCACATCATAAAAATTATTTTTTCATATAATTCTCCCCATTCATCCCTTGGGAACTGCTTTATTCATTGAAATCATATGAACAGTCTAATTCATGATTTCCTACTAATTATATTGATGCAAATACTACACTTGAACCATCCTGTCTATGAAATCATTAGATACCATTTACTCTAGAACATAATAAATTTTCATTATTTCCAAATGATGTGTTCATGATAGTATCTGAGTCATAAATATTTATATAATAAGAAACACTCTAGCTATTAACACATTATATCGATAACATAAAAAGTCATACTAAACCATTAATCATGTAACTGATAACATTACCTAAATACATTGTAATTCCCTACTATTAATTTCATTGGTTAAATACATAGACATTAATTTCATACTCCCTTTTAATAATTCACTAGTCATTTCTATTTTGCTACTCAATCAGTATTTCACACAAGTTACTCATAAATAAAACTGCCAGAATAATCAATCTCACTCACAAAACAATAACCTTTAAATAAATCCTAACTATATTGCACACATCACCACATTATTCAACATATTTTTTGACCATTATGAATAGTAACCATAGTAAATATGTTTCACAATGCTAAGGGTAAGAATGGAAAAACCAGGTTAAAACTATGGGGTAAAGATTTAAAATAATAAAAAAAATTCATTTATACTATTTTAAGAGTGGTGTTTAAAATTATTCTAAGAACTACAAGAAAAGTACCTCATATCTGCGGTTTTTTTAATTTGGTAGTGGTTTAAACCACCTCCATATGATTCTGTGACAGTTTCGTAAAAGCACACCTAAATTGGGTGTTGGCATCCAACACATGGAAGTTACTTTAATTAAAAGGTAGTTTTTCGGAATTGTCATAGTAAGAATATTTAACAGCAGTTTTAGTGGGTTTAGTGGTGGTTTCATGCCAGGAAAAAATTCTTCCATTAATGGCAGTTTAAACCTCTGCTAAATGTGTTTCATTTTTTACATTAAAACCTTTATTAAACCATGATAATAGTCATCAAAAAACAATGCACATTTATTTAGCAGCGGTTTTAAGCACCACAGATAAAATAATATCAAACTCTAGTAATCATTTGAACTACCACGATATATGGTCCATTTAGTTAGCAGTAGTTTAAACTACAACTAAATGTATATTTAAAAATAAAAAAATAAAGTGGATCCGGCATCCCTAGTACTAGTACACAGGAAAAAAACCACGTGTAGAGAACATATAACAGAATAATCTAAACCATCTAACAATCTCCAGTAATAACAATCTAACAATATTTTATAAAAACCATGTACCAAGAACATACAATAGAATAATCTAAACCATTTTATCTAAACCATATAACAATGTCTCATATATCTAAATCTAAGACTTTAAACTGTATAGAACCAACGTCTGATATGTAAGACTTAAAAATACATATCATGAACTTATAATATGTATCTCTAATCTATCCTAATAAGGATGATTTACCCCAGTTCTCAGGATAACATTGTAAAAAGAATTGGGTCTGACAACACTATAGATTAGTTTTAGTTTGGAATTTGTGTTAATATAGATGATGTTATTAAACCCGACTCGATAAGAGCATTACACATGATTCTATGAGAAAACCTATACTATAAAACTTTTAATAGGATGGTGTTTTTTCAATTTAGGTTTATGATTAATATAAGCATGTTATCTTGGTTTTGGAACCACATTCATTAGTGGATGAAGCATGTTCTGTAGAATGTTTTTTATTTCAATAAAATGTTTCCTAGGAAGTTCCTAAGGTGGGGATAATGATGAGTATTATGGAAACTATGTCCTTTGATGTATAGGGGCACTACTATAATAGACCAATTATAAAGTTTCAAAAAGAATTAATGATGTTGATGAGTTAGTATATTCAATATTTCATATCTCAAAAATGATGATGAATTTTAAAACATGGTATTGAGTTTAAAATAATTCTGGATGATATATTCATTCTTGAGATAAATAAATGATCCATGAGTTTTACTAGTCAGTAGTGTGTCTATGAATTCATGGAAACACAATGGAAAGGTGGTTGGTTAATTACCCAACCATTGATGAATGATGAGATTCATTGTTGGAATTTTTTGGTAATACATAAAATAACATGTTTTCATTGGGATATAAGTCTATGTGATAAATACATTAATTAAAACACTTTCTATTAATATGGTAATCTCTTAAACAAGTAATTCTATAGTGGATTGATTGATGTTTCAGTGATCAAATTTTAAAGGGGATTTGAGCTGTCTACATATGCATAATGTTAAATATGATGTGAAAATTTTGGGGTGTAACCCTTTAAAGATATACCATAAAAGAAAAATTATGGTTTTAGGGTGCACTGAGGTGGTTGTCCCATTGTTGGACCTAGTAACACATCATCAAGAGACATGGCATCAAGGGTTGGTTCAAAGAAAGTATAACATGTTTTGATGGAGCGTGCATCATAAGATCTAAAAAGGACTATCAATATAATTTTTCAAAAATGTCAGGATGTTGTTATTTTTGGACTTGTAATGGGTAATTTTTAACAATTTGGTGTAATTATATTCTATATTTATTCATTCCTAACATATTGAAACCATCCTTTGTATGTTCTAAGAGCGCCTATATACCAAGATCAATAATTAAAACCAATGCATTTTGTTTGGATGGAAGGAATCCATGGGAGTTTTACACAAGGAATGATTTATATAAATCCTTATGATATGGATTATAAATGTAAAATATTGGAGGGTAATACTCATGTGAGTGTTGGACCAGTCATTGGATGGCTTTTTTAGTTATTATGTTTCTTGATAATAGGAACTGGGAACTATTGTATTCCATGGTGCATGTCAGGTATTGGTTCAAACACATACTTGGGAGATGATTGAGTCTAGGAATTAGGCTTGGGATGCCTTTTTATTATCTTGGTGTGTTGGATCGAGAATGCACGAGATTTTTTTTGGAATGGCGACATAAACGAGTAAGGTTTGGTAAGATCAGGAGACATCACTGGTATTTGGATACAAGCCATGGTTAGCATACACAAAGTGATATTAAGGTACTATAGATAAAAGCATTCAGAATATGTCTTTATAGATGTCAATTATTAAAGTTGAGTGTTCTCAAAAAATACTCAACCAAAAGCAGTTCAATATGAGTAATTTCTAAAAGTAGTATGTGGTCAGTGAGGAACCACTTCAGGCGCATGGTGTATTGAGACGTGCTCATTTTAATTGTTTCTAAGAGCTTATAAACGAAAATATAGTGTGAACGATGTGATCTTGGTCAATTATATTTCAACCATTTCAAAAAAATTGAGTACCATGGGTAATATCCTCCTAAGTAACATTTAAAATGTATTGGAAGCACTGTTAGGACATTAAGGTCATGCATAAATAAGAAATTGTGATAGTAGGAGTACCTCAACTCAGAATTGACCATTAAAAATTAAATTTTTTTATGGATATATCTATATGATAGTTGATAATAGTATTATTACATGATCATCTCTCTTATATATAGGCTTGCTCAATGTGCTCAATCAAATAATGGTGTATCTCCCAATTTGGATCTCCAACATCCTCTAAAGTATTATTCTCCCCTATAGTGATTGTGTGTGGCCAAGATTGGCTCACCTACCATCTAGGGTACACACCTCAAAGGATATCTTGTGAAAAGTGATCATTTTAATGTTTTTAATGTTTTCAATGGTCAACCCATCATCTGTGCTTCCCATTCTTGAATGACACAGTTGTGGGGATTGTGTCTCCAACATGAATAAAATGAATCAAATAAACAACATATTATTTAGTCCAAAATACTAATATACACATCCTAACATAAATCAAATGAAACTATTAAATATCTCAATCTTCTATATGGAACATATATTACTTCATACTCCACCAACTTTATACTTCACCAATTCTATACTCACTACCTTACTAAATCATCAATCCATATCAAATTCCAATGCATTTATCAAACATGGGGAATCATGAAAATGTTAGGTTATGAAAAAGATAGGTGACTAATTTGCGATACACATGATATATGATACATAATACATGAACAAATCCCTTTTTCTATATTCTTACAAAAAATAAATAAGACCAATAATCATTGTCTAATGATGAACACTACTTGTCTCCCTCTCCACCTCCATCTCTACTTCCTGCTACCGGAACCTGTAAGACAATTATGTTGAAAATTAAATATTAATGTATATTTAAATTTAAAATTAAAACCACTAAATTTTTTCAAACTAAATGATTTTGAAGTTTTGTGATTTACCTACTCACCAATCGTCATTGATGCAATATCACCAGGGATAGATCCAATTATCTTATAATATAAATCGACCAATGCTTTCTATAAAGCAGATATCTAAGACCCATGTTCCGGAATTTTTTTTAATAGAAACATAATCTCTCGGAGAATATCAACTAAAACATAGAGTAGATGCTGCTTCAATCCTCGATGGCCTACTAATGACCTCAGATGGTAAGGGTCCCAAACCCATCCCACGCACTCGACCAGGATGCTCCTTGTCAATCACTTTACCAACTGAATCATCTTGGGAGACTGAGTAGGATTGGGCAGGATTGACATCTCATAGTTAATTAATTTTTACCTATAAATAAAATATCATTAATATTATAATAAATTTATACTAGCTTAGTGACAACTAATAATAAGTTATTATAATGAAAAATGAATTCATACCCCAACTTTTTGGTAGGCTCATTAACAGAACTCCCATCAAATTTTGTTTGAACATCCAACCACACTTTTGTTTGGGATTATTGGTTTCCTAAACTCTATGACTAAATTAAAAAAAGATAAATAAACAATTTAATATATTCAACAGATAATATTTCCTTGTAAATATTTAAACTATAGAAAAGATTACTATAGTCAATCAGCTTCTAGAAAAATTCTTCGACCCCACAGTGTGAGAGATGATTTTCTTATTCGAGATCAATGAATTATTCCTTGAAAGATCCTAAAATAAATAAAATGTAATTTAATAGTAACGTATGCAATGTAATATCTCTTTCATGTACATGTATAAATATAAAATGAGATTAATACAATAATATATATTTAAATACCATGTGCTTCTCATCACAATGTCTGTCAATAAAAACATTACATTTCTCTCTAGGTACCCCATTGGATACCTTTTCATACATCTATTGGGAACTCAAGGAATTATCATTGACATCTCCCCATAATCTCTATTTAATGTCTTTCCATTTCTTGCCTAGATTTTTCAATTTTTACTTTCGTGCTAGTACATCAACAACCCTAAAGTGGAAGAACATCTGTACACAGAAATTTATTTTTAAGATATTATAATTTAATAACATAATAACATTTAATTAAAATATAATGTATTAAAATTACCATTATTTTAAAATCAAAATCTCTATTCTTCCAATATGAAGGCATATAACTCCAATCATCATATTTAATCAGAATAGAAACTGGATCCACGACCAGCTGACCTAGAATCGTGCCAAGTAATCCTATGACGTCATCTTTAGGGACCCCATATTAATCAAATGGGAAAACTATATTTAGTCCAGTCAAATTCTATACATACTTTTCATATTTTTCTCCATATTCTCATTTTTTCCAACTTTTATGAATAAATAGTTATTATTAAATAGTGAAATAAATTTACTCATATTAAAATTTGTACCTATAATAGTAACTCTACAGTATCCCCATGAAGAACCAGTAGTGGCGCCCTACTCCCTCACTACTAAGTCTATGGAATGGGAAGGCATCAGTTGAGATGTTTATAGGATTCTCATGAAGGGTATGAGAGATGGTATAGGTAGAAAGCATATGGTTCTCAAATACTATAGGGAGAGAGACAGATGGATATTCATCTGTTAGTGTGGTCAATGGAGCAGTATAGCACTTCATCCTTTTCATTCCTATCATTTAATCAAATAAAATTAAATTCAGAACATATAACTGAAAAATTAAACTTGTTAGAGTGTTCTTATATTGAGATTCTATCCTTAAATATCATGTTATATGTGATATATTTTCTATATGATTAGCACTGGATATTGTGATGACCTTCACTTATGATTTTTATTATGCTTGGTACTAGATATTGAAATTCCATTATCTGAGGGTACTCTAATGATGTGTTTCTACAATAGATGTATCACTGGAATTGATTGAAACATGTCAGGTTAAGTGTTGGGGTATCCTAGTTAGCACCTGATGACCCAACATGGATTCTATAAGACAAGTTTCAACATGAATCCTATAATATAATTCCCAAATGATTCATACGATATTCATAATAAAATCAAAGTTATACATGTGAAATTTAATATAAATAAACTTAAGGTAATCACAATGAAATAAATTAATAATATAGACACACAAATTTTACAATATTTACACACTAAACATTCTCTACATAATAACCATAGACATGCTTCATATACAAACAATAAACAGGCCCTATATTAAATGATTTTACATGTTTAATATCAAAAGAATATATTATTATAATTTATTCATATAAAAAAACTTACTCCATAGGAAAACATATTTCACCTTCAATATGACAATATAATTTATTCTATCATACATTTATCTCCATCCCTAATAAACTTAATAAATGTGAAGTTCATTTAATTTGAGAACAATACTTTTAAATCAATCTATAACTACTATGAAACTGCTAAGCCAATAAGAAACCCCATACATAATTCACATACCAACTCCATGTTCAGAATTACACATCATCACCACAACCATGATCATCACACAACTATATCACACATCATCCAATGTCACATCTCATTCTAACCGACCATTTTATCACTGAACAACACACTCTAAATCAAACCTAATTTCCACCAATAATGGTAAAATCCCCATAAGGACCACATGAATAAAAAAAATGAATCAATCACAGGAACATATAAATGATATTTCAGCATGCACAATACCAAATTTAAAAGGATCCTTCTATGTGGCTAGATAAGAGTGGGATTAAGGGAGAAATGGGGGAAATAATCAAGATAGGGTCCCTGATTTTACTCTTATGATGCCTTAAAGTCTTACAAGTCCAACGTTATCTATTTGACTCCCACTAGGTACCTAGTGTCACCTGTAATTATAAAATATATGTGGAAACCCATCGTTGGTACCCTAAATCCCCAATTCACACACCAAACCAAAAACCTCATTATAAAATTACTTAAAATGTAAAATCAATAACCTAAATCAATTTTGAATCCATTACCAAAAAAATACCCCTCAATCAGAATCAAAAATTCTAACTATGATTTTTTTCCATTGAAATTTCAAAAAAAATTCCTTAATGACACCATAATCAAGGTAATAAGGTAAAAACATTATATCCTCCCAAAAATACCACTTTTCAATACATATAAGTCTCAAGAAACATCTATCTAAAGACTCATTACCTCTAAATTGGAAATAAATGAACTGAGGAATCTATTATATCAATAATAATAATCATTGAAACTCACATAAAATCCTCAAAACTAACCATCTCCAGAACCCAAATAACTAAACCAATATCATATAAATTATACATAATTTTAAACACACCTCAAACCATATCCCAATTCAGTTATCCTGTGTCTAAGTAATAACTCCCAAATCTAACCCAAATCAATAAAAACACCATCACTTCAACATCCAAAACGATCACACTAATAAATATCCCTAATTTTTCAATACAATTCTACTGAATGACTCTAAAATCCAAAAATATATATCAAACCATCAAGAAGCATCAATATTATATAGACGGTGAGGCACGACGAGGCACGGAAAGGCGCAGTGAGGGGCCACAACGCTCGAAATCCAGTGAGGCATGGTGAGGGTGTGGATTTAGGGGGTTGTAGGGGTCGGGGGGTTGCAGGGGTTTGCAGAGTGGGGGTTTCAGGGGAGAAGTGTCTGGATTTTGAATAAACAAATTTAGCGTCAGTTTACTAAACCACCGCTAAACACAGATTTTGGTGTAGTGAAGGAGTTATGTAATATATTTTAAAAAAATATTTTAAATTCAGGAACACAATATTGAATTTTATAAATATAAGTAATATCTTATTAAATTTAAAAAAAATTGTCCTTGCATTCAATGGAATGGTTGGAAGATTAAATTATTTTATCACATGATCCAAATTCATAAAAACATTCCTTTTTATTTTTTAACCAAAAAATTTTTTGGAAAAAATTTATTTCTTGATTTCAAGTTGAATATATTTTTACCCTTAAATTAGGAATTTTTCTAAAAACTATTATTCATGTGTTTTGTGTTTTGATATAAAAACCAATTTTTTCCAGATGTTTAAATTTAATCTAGTAAAATGGTTTCCAAATTTTGAATCATAGTGTTTTTTTTCTAAGTCCCCTTTTATTATCAGTTATATAATTATGTTATCATGGTAAAAATTGTATGTTCTCCCAATCAAGGTTAAAATGATTTTAAAGAGGTTTAACTCAGAGATAATTCTTAAAATGTATATAAAACTTGACTAAATGGGATTTTTTGTGTAAATAACCCAACCCTAGTAATCTAGGGTGTGTGGTTACATTATTACATTTGAATAATATACAAGGAATCACATCCCAAAGGACCAAATAGTTTAATAGTCTTTGTAAACTAGATACATACTTTGATTTTACATTATAATTAAAAATATAAAAAATAACCGAGTAATTCCTTTGAAACCCCAATTTTTCACATATATTATCCCTGCATTTCAATCATAATATGAATCTTGGAATCCTAGGGAAAAATAAAACATAGTAAAGGGGTGAGATCTGATACTCAGTAGGGGTAAGAATACAATGTATTCTATTAAGAATATAACTAATAAAGTAAGATGAATGACTAAAAACATTACATTTTAACAATGTCTTGATCATAATATGGGAGGAATAAATGATAATTAAATTATTCAAACTAAATAATCACATGAGAATGAAACATAACCATGGATACTCTATTAACTAAATAATCACATGTATGATCAGAAATTAATCTCATAATGGGGGAATTTATAATGTGGTACATCATAAAAATATTATCAAGTATTCATCCAAGACACCATACATAAACTGGTAAGATGTTATCAAATAACCAAACTAGTTTGTATCATGAGAATTACCGATGCATAGAGGGTT
Organism: Viscum album; assembly: GCA_963277665.1. Lineage (NCBI taxonomy): Eukaryota > Viridiplantae > Streptophyta > Magnoliopsida > Santalales > Viscaceae > Viscum > Viscum album. The sequence continues at coordinate 152,781,773 of OY728156.1, read as the reverse complement.
TATATCAGGCCTTGATCACCACTTAATATATTTAATAATTCCTCATATGAAAGGGTTTAAACATAAACAACATAAAAATTCTTATTAAAATACTGGTATATGAAATGTGAATACTTTCCCCAATCAATAACCATCAACCATCCACCATAATATGATGAATGGTATCAAAATATCATATTCACAGTCAAACTAGTCAAAACCAGTCAATAAATATGTTAGATAGTTCCATAGTAGATCAATCTCAATTAACATAAGATTCAATATAGGGTGTTGACATAGATGAAAATTCTCTAATAAAATCATTGAAAATTTCTTGAGAGAAATAATTTTTTTTACTTTGAAATAATTTATTTAAAAATCCATAATATTATAAAATAAAATAAAAATCTTTTAAAATAAACTTTCAATATTTTAAAGTATTACCCAATACATTAAAGATTTATGAAACGAGTAAAATTTTCTCATACAATATAAGTAAAAAAACATTCCATACATATATTTTTATCACAAATGTCACAAAGTGCCTTGTTTAGAAAATGAAAAAAATATTGTTTTCAAACTATTTTGTATAAAGATAAATATGGGTAAAAATTCATTGGATAATAGTGTAATTTTTTTTTGATTCTTTATAGAAAACATGGACATGGAAGGAAAATATTCCCCATTGGAGACTTAAATAGAAACAATATAAAATAATGATTTGATTGGGAAATAAAAATTTACCTTCGGTTCCATTTGTTTCATATGTGTTTGAACATCCTGTATAGTGTTTTGAAACATATTATAAACTTATAAAATTATAATGTTAATATTTATTATATCATATATTATCCCCTTATAACTTGTTACCACATGTTTATTATTAATATTTTATTCATTTGACTATTTCGGGTGTTAATTTCCATATTTTATCTTGCTTTTTTTTTCTCTTGAAAGTCATAGTTATCTTAAATATAATGTAGATCAAACATCTAAAAAATAATATTAGTTTCATAAATATCTTATTTAATCATTAAATACATTTATTAACCATTATTTAATGTTGAACATATAAAATTAATCGCATTAATTTGTGGAGATAGTAAGTCATTCATATTCATGAGAGATTATATCGTTTCTAAATGGTTGAAGGGGTAAGGAATTAGATTGTATATTTATTTTCCAGAATAAATATCATTTCATAATTATCATATAAATCCATTATTTCTAATATTAGAACTATCCATGTTAAGTGGGGATGAAAAAAGAATTGCATTGCTATGTAGAGAGGGTAAGTCGTACGTACGCATGTGCGGTGCTTTTTCTCATAGGATGGACAAAAGGATTAATATGTTTGTTTCATAATCATAGTAACATATCATTATATATATGATATTCGAGTTATTATTTTTGGAGGGAAACAAAAAATGAATAAGAATTATAATAGGAAATTAATTTTAATGAGTTGCTAAAAATGATTACCTCTTCTTGAGATACTTCCTCTAAAACTTCTCTTAATCTATCTTCAGTTGGTATTTTTGGAAAACAAAAACCTCCATTACTTGGATAAGGATATTGGGAGGAGAAATGGGTAAGTTTTCTTGAGTTATAATGCTCAAGGTGTTATGAATAGGCGATGAAGGGGGCACAATTTTATAATTAATATGAGGGGAACTTTGGAAAATCCTTAAAATATTAAAATATCAAAATAGTCCCAGGTATTGGGAGAAATAAAAAACTACACTAATTATACAATTAATTTCTTGGCGATACTCAAACATAACACCTTGTTGTGACCCCACAGAACCTCTACCACTGAGTTAAACCCTGGGGGCACCTTAAAATATTAAAATGTAATAAGTATAATATAAAACAAAATGATTGAAAATGGACTATAATTGTAAAGGGGTGAAAGTTTTGACCATATATTATCCCCTATGGTCTCATTGAAGATTTTTTTAAGGATTTAATAAAATAATATTTTCATATAATATCATTATTATCAAATTTGATAGTATTCATTTAATTTTACTTCAAATACATCAAAAAAAGTGTGAATTCAAATATAATTCTTTCAAACATCTATAATATCTTATATGGATCTATAAAATTTATTTCACACATTTACACATTCAAATTATATCAAAATTAGTATTTCTAAAATCAATTATTTTATTTTTCTATTAATTAAATAAATACTCTAATACAATTTCATAGTAATTTAAAGTAATTATTAAATTTATAAAAAATAAAAATAAATATCTATAATAAAAATAATTTCATTTATATTATAACATCCCAACATAATGTCCACTTAACCCATGACCCAATCTGGATACTCATATAGCCTCATGTGTGACTCCCCATATGCTAGAGGTTTTCGACTACCAATGAGGGAGTGAAGTTGGTATGGTGGGGAGACAATACACTCTTATAAGAGTGGAAGATCGGATACAATCATAAACATAAAATAGAATACATTTATAATATAAATAGACAAAATAATTAAACAAATGTGGAAGCATTAATAACTAAACAAATGAATAAATATATTAAAAGACACTATGGTAGTGTCATATACATGGATGCATGGCATGAAAATAAACAAAAGGGGAATAGGGGATAGGAATACAATCATGCTATAAAAAAATTGAAAAAAGAAACAAAGTCTACTCCACTAGAATCTTGAGTGTATGATTGGTCCTCTTATTTTATGCTCCAACTAAGTAAGCATGTCAACAACCTATATCATGGCATTTTCCCTTACCAATACCTATAGTCAAATAGTCTTCTTGTGTCCCAATGGCAGCCCGAGTAGCGTGTGAAATAAAAAACGCAGTATTCCACCACCAACTATATCTATGTGTAATCTGATTAGTGATCATAATTAAATAGTGTGGATGTAATATTAATTAATCAAAAAGATGAAAAAATAAATAAACCACCCTCTAGGGTTCCTGAAGGACACCTGGTGGGTCTACTTACTTCAGCTCACTACCGATAAGAAATTATGAGAAGTATTTATATATAATATATAATATATAATATATATAGTATAATTATATATTTCATCCACTTATATGAACTAAGTACATGAAGTTGTAAGTGGAAATATACCTGGAATACTATTTTTTGGCTGGATTGGGGCATAACTCAGACATTCAAAACTACTCTAAACTATCCTATAAGATCAAGAAATATGGTGCATACCCTATATCTCATAATGAGTGGTAGAATCCTAGTATGTCACTATATATGGTGAGTGTGTCATCATGTCAACACTTTAAACAAGGAATATGGAACCTAAATCACAATGCCCAACTAGTGTCAGTGGTGCGAGATGTCATACTCAGCACCTAATGTAAGTGATCATGATTCCTTCATTCTAAAACATACCCTTAACATTGTATCACAGCCTATATCAATGCATATTTATGTTTATAATATAATACATGAGTAAAATACCATTCATGCATCTCAATACCCATGTTCCATTACATAAAAGGGATTAAAATTTTCAATGAGAATTTATATAATCATAACATAAAGTGTGGTTTTACCACCCTTTAAAAACATTACAAAGAATCCATTTTATTTAAATAATTTTATTTCATTTAATTGAAATGAAACCATCATTCATAATCTATCTTATGTAATTCCAACCCATTCAATTACTAAGTCATGTAAGATTCAATTATATGGCTCTTTTGGTTATTAAAAAACTGAAAAGGTCATTAAGAGAATTGCCAACATGGAAAATTCCAAATCCTGGTTGACAGAACACATGGAAGGCACCCTTGGTCTAATCAAGCACTCACATTTCAAGGGAATGAAATTTAAAAACTAATCTAATGGATTAGTAAGTGAAATGTACATATACACATTTAACTATAACTATCCTTTCAAATTGCACACCCTAAGGGTGACCATAAATGGTGGAATCATCCTCTAAATTTCTAAATAGGGTTTAAAGGAGGTGTATCATGGTGTAAGGGTCAATTTTACATGATTAACCCAATATAAAGGGGGTTCTTGGATAAATCTAGAGAGTGGTACATCGGTGTAGCTACAGAGGATCAAAACTGAAATGGAAAATGACACGACCACCTACCTTGAGGCCATATATGACTCCTCCCTTAATATCGGCCTCATATTTGAAGCAAGTTAGAAGAGATTTTAGAAATGGTCTAATTCCCTGAAAATAGGGAAAATGAGCTTACACCTAAATAGTGTGATGGAACTGAAGAATAACTTAGATGGGATATTAGAGGATTATATAATGTACCAAGATGGATCCAATTCATCATATGGATAATGAATCAGACACCAGATTAGAAATTTAGCTCAAATACTAGTTGAGGAGGAGGAAGAGAAACAGGAGGAGAAATCTATGTTCAGCCACTATAGGTAGAGGAGAAAAAAAAGAAATTGGTTTTTAAGTATAAGTGAGGGAAAATGGCTATTTCACCTCAAAAATATTGGGTCGTACAATTTTGGTGCATGGTTTTCCAAATCGAGCACAAGTCACTGCTATAAGGGGGAACCATACATTGTTAGGTGCACAGTTTTTCTAACCATACACAAAGCATGAAAAATACACCATCCAAAATGTCTGTAGCACCGCACGTTCATGTTCCTAGGATCACATGGTTTCAGAAAAAACTATGTAGATTAGATGTTCCACCCATCTAAAACTACATAGTTTTTAAATAACCATGTGGGCTGGGTTGCATAATTTTCTCTAACCATGTGACCTAGTTATTTCTCCCCATTTTGGGGCTCTAGGATCTATACAATCCCCTAATGCACCCATGACCTACATTAATTGATTATGCATCATTATTAGATCCTCTAAAAGGAATTAAAATTGAAAATAAAATGATTCATACCTTCATAAGAATTCAGTTCATTACAACCTCCCCTCCTTAAAGTAACGCATCCCCAAGTTGGACTTCTAATTGTAAAGTGGTGTTTTTAGAAAAGAGTTTTGGCCACTAAGATCATACATCAGTTTCTCATTCACAGGTCTCATCATATACTTAGTCGTTATGCTATAGCACCACTTCCAAAAGAACTAACCTTCCTTGGAGTGTCTTCACGCTCCTATAAACAATAAAAATTGGTTAATCCTTGAAGGAAGAATTCACATCCTCGTCAACCTCATTATGTTGAAAGACATGTGATGCGTCTAGATAGTATTAGTGAAGTTGAGATATATGAAAGAAATCATGCATTAAATAGTATCTCTGAGGGAGTTACAACTAGTAATCCATTATATGACATGTTTTACAAATTCAAAGGGTCCAATGAACCTCGGTTAGACATTTCCCTACATTCGAATACATCTATGGTCGAACCTAGGAAAAACACTCAAGAAAACCTGGTCTCTAACCTCAAAATAGCGTTTTCTTTGGCATCTTTTGGCATACGACTGCTGTCTAGACTGAGATGTCATCATATTATTTCTAATCATCTGGACCTACTCTATAGTATCATCCATGATATATGGTCCAAGAATATCTAATTCCCCTTCCTATAGATAGAAAATAGGTGAGAAGAAAATCCTACCATATAAGGATTCATAGGTATCCATCTTAATGGTAGCCTGAAAGTTTTTGTTATAAGAAAACTTGGTGAGGGTAATGTGTTTCTTATAAGAACCCCCAAGGTCAAGGGAACATGCATGAATCATATCCTCTAGAACCTAAATAGTATTATATGTTTTTGCATCAGTCTTTGTGTGATAAGTTATGATGAGAATCACCTGTGAATCCAATGCAATCTATAAGACCTACCAAAACTTTTATGTAAAATTAGTATCTCAATCAGAAGTAATAGAATGAGATGCTCCATGCAGATGTACAACCTCCCTGGCATACAATATTCCAAGATAATCTACTAAGAAGTTCTCTCATATAGGTAAGAAGTGTGAGACCTTCGTCAAACAATCAATGACAAAAAATATATATCATTTCCTCAAGGTGATCTAGGTATAATAGTAATGAAATCCATTAAAACATCATCCTATTTGCACTCAAGAATGGAAAAAGTATATAAAAGCATTTCCTTGAGGTGATATTGATACATTTTTGGGGCACTGGGGTGAATTTCCCATGTTAAGGAATGGAATTCCCATATATGCTCATCTCTAATGTCTACTGTGATCCTTACACATGAATGGAAAAATAAGGTATAATCACCATCCACGGTCTAACCTGATGATTTTTCATCCTCTGAAATGATTTACCTTAGGAAAAGGCCTTCAGGACCAGATAGCTGCATCAACCTCACCCATTCCATAGGAGTAGAGGTTACTACTATGGTTCAGAGGATAGTCTGACCATGGTCCCCCTGAACCTAAATGTGTCTCTATAAGAATATGTCCATAAGTTTCTATTCTTCACTAGCCTCTTAAACTGCCTGTTTTTGAGACTTAAACTCAGAGCATCAGCCACCAAATTCCCCTTTCCAAGAATGTTGTCAATCTCAAAATCAAAATACTCATGGTACTCTACCCACCTACTCTAACTGGGATTAAAATTCCACTATATAAATATGTACTTGATGATTTTTTTATATGTAAATACAATAAAATTCTCCCCATGTAGGTAGTGTCTCCAATAGTGTCAAGCATGCACAACAACCGCTAGCTCAATGTCATGCGTCGGGTAATTCTTATCATGAGGCCTCAACTGGAATGACCAATAAGTGAAAATTTTCTCTTCCTACATCAGAACATCTCCAAGACTAATACCTGATTATTCACATTATAAAACATAGATCCTTCCTAGCTCTGGAAGAATTAGTGTCAGTGCTGAATTCAAATGGACCTTCAACTCTTGAAAGGCTTCTTTACAGTCTTTTGACCATAATAATTTCACACCCTTATTTTTCAATCTCTTTAGTGTTTTTGCAAGGGGTGAGAAATCCTAGATGAATCATCTATAATATATATATATATATATATATATATATATAAAATCCCCATGAAACATTGAATGTCAAATATGTTCTGAGGTTTCTCCTAGGAAACTACATCTCTCTCTTTCATTGGGTCTTTTGAAATGTCTGACTATGATATGATATGACCCATAAAGTGTACTTTTCCACTCCAAAAGTGACAATTACTGAGATTAGAATAGAGTTGATTCTCTTTCAGTGTAGTCATCACCATCTAAATAGGGTTTTCATGGTCGTGTATAAAGTGTGAATACACTAATATATCATCAACAAATACTACTATGAATTAATACACATATGTGTGGAAAAACTAATTCATAAGATCCATAAAGACAACAGATAGTTTTTTAGTCTAATATGTATAACTAGGTACTCATATAGACCATACCTACTCCAAAAATTCATGTGAGGAATGTCTAAGGAACTAACACGAACCTGATGGTAGACTAACCTCAAATCTATTTCTGAAAAAACTTTTTCAACTTGGATCTTATCAAAGTGGTTGTCTATTATAGGTAGTGGATATCGATTCTTTATAGTGAGCTGGCTCAATCGACATTAATCGACATAGAGCTTAAGGGTACCATATACCTTCTTGGAAAAAAGAACCGATGAACCCCAAGGTATAACGCCCCAATAAGTTACAAATAGATTTAATATAGAATGCATGAAACACTGAGTCACTACAAAACAACATTTTATTATAACCAAACCAATAAACATAATTTTTCCACTTCTGTAATCTGAATTATGAAAAACTGACATACATGGTTGCGTTCAGTAATATATTTAAAATATTATGGAATCAATTTAGTTTTTTTATAGTAACATAACCTTATAAATAGTAATGTTACTCTTATGAATAGTAATGAATAGTAAATTTTCCAAAAAATAGAAAATTCACCCATGAATGTATAAATACAATTTAAGCATCTTATAAGTGAAAAAATGATCATAGTTTAAGAATTGATATTTTTGTAAGTCATAAATATTTTAATTACAATTTAATTATTAATTTAATAATATAAAATGTAAATATATTTTAATAAAATATAATCCAAAATTTTTATTTTATTTTATTATTGTTATAAGAGAATCTTATGAGACCTTGATTAATTTTTCAAGGTATTATAAAATGAGTTGTATTTTTAAGGGTTTCTTTGGAATAATTTATGATTTTAGTTAAAAATTAAATTAAAAATATTTAGAAAATAATTTTCAAAAAATGGATTGCATTTTTGAATTCTACATGTCGAAAAATGGTTGGGTAAAATTTTTAGGATTTTTCTAAAATGCTTGAATTTTTCATGAATAGTAAAAATACAGTTTTGAGTTTTTGGTATGTTTAATGAAATCATAATGATATAATAATTAATATAAAATTATGGTTAAATTTTGTACATTAAAATATTATATGAGGTGTCCCATGTGTCAAATACCCTAGGAAAATACCATGGGAAAGCCCATGGTTTTTCCAAAACCACTAATGAGGTGTCCTTTGAAATTAATAAAAAAACTCCCTCTCTTTTACTATAAATACCCAATCATTCCTTCATTTTATTTCATTAAAAATTAATCATCCGCATATATTTGGTAGTTTTACCTCTTTAGTAGTCCTCCAAAGGTGTTTTAATCCCCCAAGATCTCAGCCTTCGTGTTTTTGGAGTTACTCTACAAGGTGAGGGAATCTACCACCCTTCTATTTTTCAAACACTCTTTTTATGTTATTCTTTTTTAATTTCAATTGAATTATGTTGGGATATGTAATTCCTTATCCCCTTACATTACATTTTATGTATTATCTATGATAGATCATTTTTCTCTCCTCAAAATATTTTATGAATTTTTAAGAGACACTGTTAGGCTGGTAATTTTCATAAGGGATTTCTCAAGTTTTCTTTTATTTTAAGTTCCTTTATTTTATTTTTTCTTTGCTTAAATCATTTCATCCAAATGTTATTATAATCTCAATACCATACATTTACTGGATTTTTGTTTGATAATTTAATAATTTATCATCATCTCTCATTTCCCCTTCTTTTACACTAGAAATGAAAAGACCATCCTAGATATGTTAATTTATCACATATAAGGGTGATGTGTTTTCAATTTCTATTACCATATTTAATTATGGTCATGAAACCATTTTGATGGTTTGAACAGAAAATAATATATACATATATATTAACTTATTTAAGGTTATGTTATATTTTTTTACAAGTGATATTAATTTATAAATCAAAATGAGTTTGTTGTGATCAAAAACCACCAAATAACCCAAACAATTATCATTAATGTTTTATATAATGATTCATCTTAACTCCGAAAAACAAAATTAATTTTATAAACATTTAATATTATTTATGTTAAAAAATAACATAAAACTTCTATTCTAGACAACCATCATCATCTTACATGTTTATCCTTACATGTATATAAGCAAACCGGTCATGAATACCAAGGAAGAAAACGCTCCCAAATAATAAAATTGAACCTCTTAAACCCCTCAAGAATGACAAGAATGAACTTAATAAGACTATAATAAATAAATAACATAAAAAATAGGTTCATGGAATATTAATTAATTAATTTAATTTGGTTACTGAGGAAACTAAGATCAAGTGAATAACTATAACAAACCATACTTTACATACATTGTTATTACTTCAGAATTGAAGCATACTTATTACAACATATAAAAAACCATGAAAGGACCGTACAGGTATTGTAACGCCCCGAACCCAGTTACCTAGAGTCGGTGCATTATTACATAACATTGGCATGATCACCAGAAAGGTCAAATCTCGAAAGACCGATTGGTTTAGTAGCCTTGGAAACACTAGATATATTCATAAAGTTTTACATTACATCATGAAGTAAAAAACTACTACAACAACATATTGTCTCCATAATCCACACTATTATCCCCTCATAATATCCCTGCAGGTCATTCATAATTTACTTCTTCACTTCCTGGGAAAAATAAAACATAGAAAAGGGGTGAGCTCAAATGCCCAGTAAGGATATCAATATAGCGGAAAATTTCTTAAATAAGAATAAACATTTAAGGAAATGTATAACTAAAAAAAAGCCTTTTAAACTTGAACTTCAACATAGTATGGCAAAAATAAAATGAAATAAGGCCATTTACTTATTCACATGGATATTCTACTAATCTAATAATCACATGCAATATCAATATCCACTTCCATAATGATGGAATGCATAATTCCAGACTATCATAACCACATAGCCAAGGCCTCGTGCCAAGACTACAAATAAGATTTTGCCAAGGCCTTGTGCCAAGACACTAGTTTGTCTCATGAGACCTACTGATTCATCGAGGAGCTATAGCGGGCTCCACCCGTCACATATTAAGTCCAATGCATTCCCATATGAAAAGGTTTAAACATAAAATAAACATTCGTATTAAAACTACCATACGAAATGTCAATACTTTCACCATAAACTATGAATGGTATAAAAATAGCACATCCACAGTCAAAAAATATCACAAAACCTTCAATACAATATAGAAGTTTTGTATCATAATAAATCAACTTCAAATAAGCGTAAAATCCATCAAAGGATGTTGACATAGATGAAATCAAAACTCTTTTTAGAGAAATATCTCTTTTTATTTTTGAAATCATTTAAGAGTCATATATTTATAAAATAAAATATTTTCTTTGAAAATATTTTTATAATCTTGTAAGGGAAGCTTTGACGATTTTATAATGGCGGAAAATAGCCGCACCCGCCGTATAAGTTAAAAAAACATTATTACCTTAATTCTGTCGAAAAGGTTAAAAAGCACCTTGTTTGGAAAACGACGGAAAGATTCCTTTATAAACCACTTATAAAAAGTCAAAAAGGGTATAAATGACTTTAACCCATATTCTTGTAAATAATAATTTTTTTTTTGAAATACATCTTTAAGAAACATGGATGTGGATGATAAAGTGATCCCAGTAGATTATTACGTATAAACAATCTCGGATAATGAAGAGATTGTGAAATAACCCTTACCTAGTACTTTTCCTTGGTTGGGGTAGGTTAACCTCCTGTATAATGGTGAAATAATTGTTATTAAATTATAAAAGAATCATATATATTAATATGATATCATATATGATCTTTTAACATTGATTTGTTAATAATATCTTTGAATTATCGTTGTTTCGGGTGTTAACTTACTCGTTTTATTTTATATATTTTGTTACATAATCCGTGTTTGTTATGGATAGGTTGTATCTTATTCATATCCAGAATGATATCAAGTCCTTAAACATCATTTTTAAATCATCAAATGATAATTATACTTTAATGGATACGATGGAGAATGAATCTCATCACGTTCGTGGAGACGGTAGTTCGTACGTACGCACGAGTGACAATATCATTCTTTTGATATTAAAATAATATATAAATGTATGTTATATCATATATACAGAATCATTAACATTTTATATTTATTATTTAAATGAGTTACACATCATTATTATACCCATCCAAATAATAATATATTGAATAACAATTACACCACGACATGGAGACGGTAAGCCGTACGTACGCACGTATGGTGACATGTTATTAAAAGGGTGGATAGAATACTGAATATGGTTGTAACATATTTATAATAACATAATAGTATATATAAGATACTTGAGTTATTATTTTAGAATTGTAATAACAAATAAAGAATAAGTGGAAGAAGGAACTTGAAAAGGGGTGGTGAAAACATTACCTCTTCTCCGGGTTATTCCTTTTGATTTGATCAAAAGGGATCCTTAGTTTGGCTTTCTGATTAAACTAAGACCTATAGGTTGTAGTGAGGGAAGTTGGGAGAGTATTTGGGCAGAGTTTGGCCGATCCAAAAGGCTTTGAAGGTGTGAAAAAATGAGAAGGAGGAGTGCCCTTTTATAAGAGGGGTGAGGGGCACCTTTGGAAAAGATAGAAATATTAATTTATAATAAATTCATATTCGGTTTCTAATGGCTAAAAAGTTGAATATTAAAAGGCTAAGGTGGGGATAGGTTGAAAACCACTCAACCAATATAATTTAGACAGGTTTGGGTACTTATATTAACCTTATCTTTAAGTATTAACTCTAAGTTAATTAGTTTCACTTTTATAATGTCTCTTTGTATTTTTATATTATATGGTTAATAAACTTACTATATACATCCAAGAGACCCCCAATTGGTCCATTAATGATGTGCCTATCATGATATAAGTCTCTTGGCCGAACCTTAGATTTTTAGGAATTTAATATCAATTAATAATATAATATTTTTTTTAAAAAACTCTTTTATGTCAATTTTGACACTATTCAATAATTGATTTTTGTGAAACTCATAACAGAATGATTACTTCAACCAAAGTTAATTAAATCAATCCTAACATGTCATATTAGCCTATAAAATTATTGTAATTCATTAAAAGTCTCAAATTATATTTATTTGGGAATTTATAATATCAATTATTTTAATTTTTGACAATTATGGTAATTACTGCATCATCATTGTGTCATAAATAAATTAATTTATTTAAAGTTTAAAAATTATAAATAAACTATAATTATGTAGGAAATCTTATTATCTTTCTAATTAATATTTACAATAGAATTTATCTTATGTATAACCCTATATTAAAAATGTTTTAGTAAATAAACTTTGATTTTAACTCTTTTAACTCTTCTTTGAATTAAATAATAATAAATGTCCTAATCTAATCCAAGTGGACCTAAATGATAATATTTTATTCCTAAGGTTGTTTTTGGTCGAGATACACTTGTCCAATAGAATTAGGACATGTGTTAGGGTAATATTAATATCATTTTTACCCTTAATTACCCTATTTTACTTTTAACCGTGGTAAATAAAAGTAAAAAGTTACTATTCACCAAAAATTATTTTCATCTCATTGAACCACATTTTACTTCTTTATATTAATCGTGTCTCTCGGATTTTTGAAATTATATTCACAGAAGCGGTAAAATTAAGTTTTATGAAAAATTCAGTTTTTTAACTACCACTTAGTAGTTTCACTATTCATCAAAAATTTATGTTTTTCAGAACAATGCCAAAATTTCACCCTAAGCTATAATTGATATTCGGAATTCAAAAATGATTTCTATTTTACAAAATTCCAAACATATAAGTTTCATTAATTAATTTTATAATTAATTCCCGCTGTCACAGCAAATAGCGTGTTTTTAAGAAATAATATATATCAAAAGATTGATAATTGTTTATGTCCAATTTCAAAGTGAAATTAATTCTAATGAACACCATTGGATAAAATAGTCAAAATATATTCTAATTATTCTTTAAAACCACTAAATAATATAATTTATCACTATAAATTATTTTGATTAAAACAGATGTTTTTAAGTATTTTTCACTATTCATAAAAATTGGAAGTTCTCAGAAAAATACAAAATACTCAACTTAGGACAATTTCGATATTCCGAATCCAAAAATGAAGTCCATTTTGAAATATAAAATATATATAATTTCAAAAATTAGGTATTACTATTCATAACGGCTAGTTTGATTGGTTGTGGTGTGTTAGAACTCGATGTTGCGTACAACACACGCTATCGCATTATTCAAAGAGAAGCGTACCGTAGAAGCTTGGAGTGTTACATTCTCCCATAATTCAAATAATTTCGTCCTCGAAATTTCTAGAATAGTTATCACATGAAAAGACTCGGGTGGTTCTTCATCATAAGTTCCTCAGGTTCCCACGTTGCCTCTTCCATCTTATGGTTTCTTCACAAAACTTTTACCAGACGCGTCGTCCAGTTTCTCAGTACTTGTTCTCTCGTATCAAGAATCCTGACGGGCTCTTCACAATAGGACAGATCGGGTTCCAGTTCTAATTACTCATAGGTGAGTACATGTGTTGGGTCAGGAATGTATTTCCTCAACAGAGATACGTGGAACACATTGTGAACTTTGGAGAGACTTGGCGGCATTGCCAATCGGTAAGCTACAGCCCCAATTCGTTCTAGAATTTCAAAAGGTCCAATGTACCTGGGACTCAATTTACCTTTCTTACCTAAACGTGTGACTCCCTTCCATGGAGATACCTTCAGGAAAACATGATCACCGACTTGAAATTCCAAATCCTTCCTTCAATTATCGGCATAGCTCTTCTTTCTACTTTGAGCTGCTTTGATGTGATTTTGGATTACCTTCACCTTTTCCACCGTTTCCTCCACCAGTTCTGGGCCTACAAGTTTTCTTTCACCAACGTCATCCCAACAGGTTGGTGTACGACATCTCTTTCCGTATAACGCTTCATATGGTGCCATCTGAATACTCAAATGGAAGCAATTGTTATAGGAAAATTCTACCAGAGGTAAATATTGATCCCACATAACCTGAAAGTCAAGTGAGCAAGATCTCAACATGCCTTCTAAGGTTTGAATAGTCCGTTCTGATTGACTGTCTGTTTGAGGGTGGTAAGCAGTGCTCAAATGAAGTTCAGTATCCAGGGATTTTGAAGACTTTCCCAGAATCTTGAAGTAAAACGGGGATCACGATCAGAAACAATCGATAGGGGTACTCCATGAAGTCTCACAACTTCATTAATATATAGTCTTGCTAGACGTTCCAGGGGTAGATCTTCTCTTATAGCAAGAAAATGTGCTGACTTGGTAAGACGATAAAAAATAACCCATATTGCATCGTTCCTTCTAGGAGTCTTTGGTAGCCCCATGAAAAAGTCCATCGTAATATTGTCTCATTTCCACTCCGGTATGGGAAGAGGTTGCATGACTCCTCCAGGCTATTGCCTTCCAGCTTTCACTTGTTGACAAAACATACATCTTGACACAAAATCAGAAATCTCCCTCTTCATGTTGTCCCAACAAAAATGTTCCTTCAAATATTTATACATTTTTGTGCTCGCAGGGTTTATAGAGAAATTGGAACTATGAGCATCATCCAACAATTCCCTTTTTAGATCAGGTAAATCAGGAACACAAATACTCTTCCCGAATTTCAAAATTCCATCTTCATACACAAAGTCTCTCAATCTCCCATCATTGACATCTTTAATCTTCTTTTTAAATTCTTCATCATCGGTCTGAGAACTCTTAATCCTTTCTAGTAAAGATGGTTTGGCAACCATTTGAAAAAGAATTGATGTTTCGCCTTCCCTGGTTATTCCTATGTCCATCTTCACTATATCCATGAAAATTGGATCCCTTTCAATTCTCATCACGTTCAAAACTCCATGGTCTTTTCTGCTCAAAGCATCTGCCACCTTGTTTTCTTTCCCGGAGTGGTAGTGTATCGTACAATCATAATCCTTGAGTAATTCAAGCCATCTCCTTTGCCTCATGTTGAGTTCTTTTTGTGAGAAAATATACTTCAAACTATTGTGATTAGTATAAATCTCACATTTTTCACCATAGAGGTAGTTCCTCCATATCTTCAAAGAAAAGATCACAGCTGCTAACTCGAGATCACGAGTAGGATAGTTTTGTTCATGAATTTTCAACTATCGTGATGCATAGGCAATAACTCTATCATTCTGCATAAGGACACAACCAAGTCCTTTCTTCGATGCATCACTATAAATAACAAACCCATCAATCCCCGATGGTAGAGTCAATATAGGAGCATTGAATAATATTCTCTTTAGTTCTTCGAAACATTATTCACACTCTTTTGTCCAAAAAAATTTAACCCCTTTACGTGTGAGCTTCGTTAATGGGTTAGCCAATCGGGAAAAATTCTGGACGAATTGTCGATAATAACCTACCAAACCAATAAAACTACGTACCTCAGTTATACTCGTAGGTGCTGGCCATTCTTGGATCGCCTTGGTCTTAGAAGGATCAACAGAGATTCCATCTTTAGAGACAATATGGCCAAGAAAAGAAATCTCATGAAGCCCGAATTCACACTTACTAAACTTCCCATATAATTCATGTCTTCTTAGAGTCTTCAGGATAATATGCAAGTGATTTTCATGATCTTCGTAGCTTTTGGAGTATACCAAGATATCATTAATAAATACCACCCCAAATTCATCAAGATACTCCTTGAAAACTCTATTCATCAGATCCATGAATATAGAGGGTGAATTAGTCAATCCAAAAGGCATTACAGTAAACTCGTAATGCCCGTACCTGGTTCGAAATGATGTCTTCGGAATGTCTTCCTTCTTCACACACAACTGATGGTATCCAGATCGAAGGTCAATCTTTGAAAAGTATTGAGCTCCATGCAGTTGGTCAAATAAATCATCAATGCGTGGTAGGGGATACTTGTTCTTTATTGTTATAACATTGATCTCCCTGTAGTCGATACATAACCTCATAGATTCGTCTTTCTTTTTAACAAAAAGAATAGGGGCTCCCCATGGAGAAACACTAGGGTGAATAAATCCCTTATTACTCAATTCCTCTAGTTGTTTCTTTAGTTCAAATAATTATACAATGGACATTTTATAAGGGGTCTTTGATATAGGCCTTGATCCAGGAATTAAATCAATGGAAAACTCAACTTCTCGTTATGGAGGATGTCCAGGTAAATCTTCCGGAAATACATCTACAAATTCTTTCACAACAGATACATCCTCTATTTGAACATTCCTTTTCTCACCCACAGTCATTTCATTCTCTTCCTCCCCAATAATTGAATTTAGTTGAGCTACCGGGGGTGGATCTAAATAAGAATTAGGTGGTGATGATTCTGCTCTAAAGATAAGGTGTTTCTTATCATTATCATCAAGAATCGTAACCTCTTTCTTCTTACAATAAATCTTCGCATCATAGTCCGAAATCCAGTCCATACCGAGGATTATATCAAACTCAATCATAGGTATGACGATGAGATCAGCAGATAAAGAAAATTTATGTGCTCTAATGGGGACTGATTCACAAAACTTTGTTGCAATGATACTTCCCTTAGGAGTTTTAACTGATAACTCCCTTGTTAAATCAAATTGGAAATATCTAATTTTCTTAGAAAACTGGGAAGATATGAAACAATGCGATGATCCAGAATCAAATAATGCATTTCCTAAACTTGAGGAAACCATTAAATTACCTGCCACCACGTCTTTCAGAGCTTCTACCTCAGCAGTAGTGATAGCATAAGTCTGGCCTTGATCCCTTGGCCTTTTCTGAGGTAAGTTCTCATAACGCATAGGACATTCATTTTCATAATGCCCCATCTCCCTACAATTATAGCACTGAACATTGGTATCTTCCTTATTCACTTTGCAATCACGATCTTGGTGGCCTTTTCACCACACTTGTAACAGACTCCCATTACCTTCAAGCAAGTACCGGGGTGTTTCTTCCCCCATTTACCACAGGATGGATATTCAACCTTTCCCTTCTTCCCTTTATTTCCATTCTCAGATTGATCAGCAGATTTATTATTCTCTTGCTTTGATTTAAAGTCATAAGACTTAGAGAATTCCTTTTCAGTCTTGATAGCACATGAGACAATGTCTTCGTATGACGAGAAGGATTGTGAGACTAATGCTCGACAGAGAAATGGTTTTAAACCATCAAAGAAACGATCAATATTACTTCATGGGTTACATATATAATCACCAGCAAACCTTGCTAACCTTGTAAAGTTAGCCTCATACTTTGTGACATTCTCATCCTCCTTCTGTCTCAGACTTAGAAATTGCCTTTCCATAACTGCTCGATGGTCGCGAGGAAAGTATTTTTCTAAAAACAGATCTTTGAACTCCCTCCATTCCATATTTGATAATTTATCATCTTCTTTTGTATTTTGAATCAATGACCACCATTGATCAGCATCTCCAGTGAGGCGGTAAACTGCCATGATAACTTTTCCCCTTTCACTACTCCCCAAAGCCTGAAATATTTTCTCTAGGGAAAATAGCCATTTCTCAGCTACTAAGGGATTTGTACTCCCGTTGAACGTTGGTGGTTGTTGCCTCATGAATCGATCTAACATTGATCCTCCACGCTGCGGATCAGGGTGCTCCATACGGGTAAGGTTATCATTCATAACCTGAGTGAGTTGTCCCAGTATGGTGATTAGCTGATCGGCACCAGTTGCATCACTAGCTCCACTATAATTATCTTGAGAAGGAGGGAAATCCCTACATGGAGTTTGTTCATTAATACGATTTCCATTTCTTCCACTAGGCTCCATTTCTAAACAATGGCATAAACTAGATCAGTTTATGAATCAAAATACATAATCCCATACTTATAAAACACTTAACTTAAATTGAACTATTTATGGATATAATCCATAATCATAAAAATATTTTCTTTTAGGAAGTATATACTCATAAACCCTTCATAATTATTTGTAAAGAAAATGAGAGTTATCCTAAGCATATCCCCTAGGAGTGTCGTAACCAAGAGTGCAGCAAGGCCCGTTGTTGTGCACTAGTTCCCGTTCGAGTCTAACTCAAAGCGGTGTTTTCGGGTTTTAACCCTAGGTACATCTGTGCCAGAGCCGCCTCTACCTGCTCGTATCCTGACAAGGATGTATTGCTCGGAAAACTCACAAAATCTCTACAATACCAAAATTCTAGGAAGTTCTTCTATACTAATCCTCAAAGTTCATCTTAGATCTATGTGCTCTAATCAGAATTTATCTAAATCTAGATTCCAAGGTTTGTACTAAACTTCCTCTGATACTAACTGTAACGCCCCAAACCTAGTTACCTAGAGTCAGTGCATTATTACATAACATTGGAATGATCACAAGAAAGATCAAATCTCGAAAGACCGATTGGTTTAGTAGCCTTGGAAACACTAGATATATTCATAAAGTTTTACATTACATCATGAAGTGAAAAACTACTACAACAACATATTGTCTCCATAATCCACACTATTATCCCCTCATAATATCCCTGCAGGTCATTCATAATTTACTTCTTCACTTCTTGGGAAAAATAAAACATAGAAAAGGGGTGAGCTCAAATGCCCAGTAAGGATATCAATATAGCGGGAACTCTCTTAAATAAGAATAAACATTTAAGGCAATGTATAACTAAAATAGAAGCCTTTTATACTTGAACTTCAACAAAGTATGGCAAAAATAAAATGAAATAATTCCATTTACTTATTCACATGGATATTCTACTAATCGAATAATCACATGCAATATCAATAACCACTTTCATAATGATGGAATGCATAATGCCAGACTATCATAACCACATAGCCAAGGCCTCGTGCCAAGACTACAAATAAGATTTTGCCAAGGCCTTGTGCCAAGACACTAGTTTGTCTCATGAGACCTACAGATGCATCGAGGAGCTATAGCAGGCTCCACCCATCACATATTAAGTCCAATGCATTCCCATATGAAAAGGTTTAAACATAACATAAACATTCGTATTAAAACTAGCATACGAAATGTCAATACTTTCACCATAAACTATGAATGGTATAAAAATAGCACATCCACAGTCAAAACATATCACAAAACCTTCAATAAAATATAGAAGTTTTGTATCATAATAAATCAACTTCAAATAAGCGTAAAATCCATCAAAGGATGTTGACATAGATGAAATCAAAACTCTTTTTAGAGAAATATCTCTTTCTATTTTTGAAATCATTTAAGAGTCATATATTTATAAAATAAAACATTTTATTTGAAAATAGTCTTATAATATTGTAAGGTAAGCTTCGATGATTTTATAATGGTGGAAAATAGCCGCACCCGCCGTATAAGTTAAAAAAACTTTCTTACCTTAATTTTGTCGAAAAGGTTAAAAAGCACCTTGTTTGGAAAATGACGGAAAGATTCCTTTATAAACCAATTATAAAAATTCAAACAAGGGTATAAATGAATTTAACCCATATTCTTGTAAATAATAAAAATGTTTTGAAATACATCTTTAAGAAACATGGATGTGGATGATAAAGAGATCCCAGTAGATTATTACGTATAAACAATCTCGGATAATGAAGAAATTGTGAAATAACACTTACCTTGTACTTTTCCATGGTTGGGGTAGGTTAAACTCCTGTATAATGGTGAAATAATTGTTATTAAATTATAAAATAATCATATATATTAATATGATATCATATATGATCTTTTAACATTGATTTGTTAATAATATCTTTGAATTATCGTCGTTTCAGGTGTTAACTTACTCGTTTTATTTTATATGTTTTGTTACATAAGCCATGTTTTTTATGGATAGGTTTTATCTTATTCATATCCAGAATGATATCAAGTCCTTAAACATCATTTTTAAATCATCAAATGATAATTATACTTTAATGGATACGATGGAGAATGAATCTCATCGCGTTCGTGTAGACGGTAGTTCGTACGTACGCACGAGTGACAATATCATTATTTTGATATTAAAATAATATATAAATGGATGGTATATAATATATAAAGAATCATTAACATGTTATATTTATTATTTACATTAGTTACACACCATTATTATACCCATCCAAATAATAATATATTGAATAACAATTACACCACGACGTGGAGACGGTAAGCCGTACGTACACACGTATGGTGACATGTTATTAAAAGGGTGGATAAAATACTGAATATGGTTGTAACATATTTATAAAAACATCACAGTATATATAATATACTAGATTTATTATTTTATAATGGTAATAACAAAGAAAGAAGAAGTGGAAGAAGAAAGGAACTTGAAAAGGGGTGGTGAAAACATTACCTCTTCTTCGGGTTCTTCCTTTTGATTTGATCAAAAGGGATCCTTAGGTTGGATTTATGATTAAACTAAGGCCTCTAGGTTGTAGTGATGGAAGTTGGGAGAGTATTTGGGCAGATTTTTGCCGAACCAAAAGGCTTTGAAGGTGTGAAGAAATGATAAGGAGGAGTGCCCTTTTATAAGAGGGGTGAGGGGCACCTTTGGAAAAGCTAGAAATATTAATTTATAATAAATTCATATTCGGTTTCTAATGGCTCCAAAGTTGATTATTCAAAGGTTAATGTGGGGATAGGTCGAAAAAAACTCAAAAAATAGAATTTAGACAGGTTTGGGTACTTATATTAACCTTATCTTTAAGTATTAACTCTAAGTTAATTAGTTTCACTTTTACAATGTCTCTTTGTATTTTTCTATTATATGGTTAATAAACTTACTATATACATCCAAGAGACCCCTAAGTGGTCCATTAATGATGATAATATCATGATATAAGTCTCTTTGCATAAACTTAGATTTTTAGGAATTTAATATCAATTAATAATATAATATTTGTTTTAAAAACTCTTTTATGTCAATTTTGACACTATTCAATAATTGATTTTTGTGAAACTCATAACAGAATGATTACTTCGACCAAAGTTAATTAAATAAATCCTAACATGTCATATTAGCCTATAAAATTATTGTAATTCATTAAAAGTCTCAAATTTTATTTATTTTGGAATTTATAATATCAATTATTTTAATTGTTCACAATTATGGTAATTACTGCATCATCATTGTGTCATTAATAAATTAAATTATTTAAAGTCTAAAAATTATAAATAAAATATCATTATGTAGTAAATTTTATTATATTTCTAATAAATATTTACAATCTAATTTATCTTATGTATAACCCTATATTAAAAATGTTTTAGTAAATAAACTTTGATTTTAACTCTTTTAACTCTTCTTTGAATTAAATAATAATAAATGTCCTAATCTAATCCAAGTGGACCTAAATGATAATATTTTATTCCTAAGGTTGTTTTTGGTTGAGATACACTTGTCCAATAGAATTAGGACATGTGTTAGGGTAATATTAATATCATTTTTACCCTTAATTACCCTATTTTACTTTTAACCGTGGTAAATAAAAGTAAAAAGTTACTATTCACCAAAAATTATTTTCATCTCATTGAACCACATTTTACTTCTTGATATTAACCGTGTCTCTCGGATTTTTGAAATTCTATTCACAGAAGCGGTAAAATTAAGTTTTATGAAAAATTCAGTTTTTTAACTACCACTTAGTAGTTTCACTATTCATCAAAAATTTAAGTTTTTCAGAACAATGCCAAAATTTCACCCTAAGCTATAATTGATATTCCGAATTCAAAAATGATGTCTATTTTAAAAAAATTCCAAACATATAAGTTGCATTAATTAATTTTATAATTAATTCCCGCTGTCACAACAAATAGCGTGTTTTTAAGAAACAATATATATCAAAAGATTGATAATTGTTTATGTCCAATTTCAAAGTGAAATTAATTCTAATGAACACCATTAGATAAAATGGTAAAAATATATTATAATTATGCTTTAAAACCACTAAATAATATAATTTATCACTATAAATTATTTTGATTAAAAAAGTTGTTTTTAAATATTTTTCACTATTCATAAAAATTGGAAGTTCTCAAAAAAATACAAAAAATTCAACTTAGGGCAATTTTGATATTCCGAATCCAAAAATGAAGTCCATTTTGAAATATAAAATATATATAATTTCAAAAAGTAGGTATTACTATTCATAATGGCTAGTTTTATTGGTTGTGGTGTGTTAGAACTCGATGTTGCGTACAACACACGCTATCACATTATTCAAAGAGAAGCGTACCGTAGAAGCTTGGGGTGTTACAAGTATAGTGTCTTTAGAAAATGGGAAACATAAACAACTGGTTCATAAATCATCTATGTTGTCTCCCATTTATTTCATCATATCTAGAGTCCCTTTTGTCATATTCTACTTAATACCCTTCTTCCAGACCTGTGGAGAAGAAAACATACAATAGGGTGAGCTCAAATGCTCAGTAAGGGTAAACAAAATAAATATCAATCATATCATATTCTTAAAAACATAACATTTTAAAAATCTTATCCTACAAAATAGATCATAATATCATGACTTGGGATCAATCATAATAGTGAAATATAATCCAAATAATCATAACTTAAAACATGAAACTCTGTGGAATATACACATAATCATATAGAATCATTTCTTAGTAGTCAAGACTCATTTCCAAGACTATCTTAGCGGACAAAGTCCATTTCTGAACCAATTTCACTCCTCGTTTCAGTCCTGTTTCACTGAACTAGATTAACCTACCGTTCTAGCCATGTCTATCTCATGAGATATAAATCTTTTCCCAATGAATTGGAGTGAGATATAGGTCCCACCCATCTCATAACGATACCATTCTTATGTGTTCCACAAAATCATAAATCATAGCATAACCCATGTAATAAAAATGGGATTCTTAAACATCATGCCATCATAACATAATCCATATAAGATAAAAAGACATCATAAAAATAATTACATCATAACATAATCAAATCAATTTAAAAATAGGGATAGAAACAGAACCCTATATTATCTTAGATGGAAAATAATTTTGATAAAACACTTGAACTCCATTCTTGAGGAAAATATCCTTTCTACTTCAAAAACATTTTTCCTTTCTTAACAGGTCATACAATTTTAAACTAAAAAAATCTTATTAAAAATAAACATGAAAAATTGTAAAGTAAGCTTCATGGAAATAATGTTCTATGAAATCATAAAAATCCATTCATGTCGTATAAGTTTAAAAAAACATTCTTCTCATACTTTGGCCGGAAAATTCAAAAAGTACCTCGTACTAACAACGACAAAAGACTCATTTCATATCTTTTACTAAAAACTCACCAAAGGGTAAAATTGGATTTCAAAAATTGTAGGAGGATAGAACTAATATTATATATTGAGGAAACATTGATGTGGATGATAAATATTCCCCAGTAAAATCTGAAGTACAAACAATATCAGATAAAAATGAGATTGCAAGATTTTCCCTTACCTTAGGTCTGATTTGCTTCATACGTGTCCTAACCTCCTGTATAATGATTTAAATAATTTCATTTACTTATTCTAGAATCATAATCATTGTTATGATATCATATATGGTCATATTATTAGATTCTTATTAGTAATATTTCATTGCTACTTGTTATTCAGGTGTTTATTACTTTTTGTTCTTATGCATGTTTTGTAGAATAAATTCTTAT
Organism: Viscum album; assembly: GCA_963277665.1. Lineage (NCBI taxonomy): Eukaryota > Viridiplantae > Streptophyta > Magnoliopsida > Santalales > Viscaceae > Viscum > Viscum album. The sequence goes on along the minus strand of OY728156.1, from coordinate 152,757,830 downwards.
TATTATTTTTAGGTTATAGATACCTCATTTACAGAATATTATTAGTGTAATATATATCATATTTATTCATTAAATTCATTTATATAATCTTTATTCATTGAAGATCATGTAAAATGAGTCGAATCACATCGTGGAGACAGTATTCCGTACGTACGCACGAGTGATGATATTGTTACCATGATCGTGGAATTGTATTGGAGTGTATGTATACTATTTCAGAATCAATATAACTTTACAATAATCATATATAGTTATTCTTTACACCATTGTACCCATCCAAGTATGGTGGTGGTGGAAAACAGATTACACCACGGCGTGGAGACGGTATTCCGTACGTACACACGTGTAGTGATTTCATTTTCCATTGGATGGATAGAAGGTGAAATAGTGTCATTTCATATTTATAATAACATATCATTATATGAGTGATTCTGATGTTATTAATTCATAATGAAACAACTAAAGACGAAGAATAAGAAGAAGAAATAAACTTTAAAGAATCGGTAACAGATATTATCTCTTCTTCAACACACCTCTTTGAAACCTCCTCTTAGGGAACTAAAATTGGTCTTTGAAGAAGACCAAGAACTCTAGAATATTACTAGGGAGGTGTAGAAGAGAAATTGGTAGGGTTTGGCTGAGCTTGAAGGCTCAAAGTGGTGAGGAGGAGAGAGAGGAGGTGCCCTTTTATAAGGAAGTAGAGGGGCACCTTAGGAAAAACTTAAAATATTATTTTATTATAAAGTCATATTCGGTTTTTAATAGCTCCAAATTGATTTATTTCAAAGCTAAGGTGGGGATGGGTCAAAATCCTCTCAAAAAATAGATTTTAGACATGTTTAGGGTACTATTTTAACCTTATAATTTATATTTAACTCTAAGTTAAATAATTTAACTTTTACCGTGTCTTCTTGTTTTCTTACATTATATGGTTAATAAACTTACTATAACAATCCAAAAGAACCCCAAGTTGTTAATTATTAATATATATAACCTTATCAAAGTAATTTGGCCGAAACTTATATTTTTAGGAATAAAATAACAATTAATAATATAATATTGGTTTTAAAAACTATTTTATGTCAATTTTGACACTATTTGGTAATTGATTTTTGTGAAAATCATAACAGCATGATTAGTTCGAAAAAAGTTAATTAAATCAATACTAATATGCCATATTAACCTATAAAATTATTTTAATTCATGAAAAGTCTCAAATTACATTTATTTGGGTACTTATAACATCAATTATGTTAATATTTCATTAATAAGGTAATTAATGCATCATCACTGTGTCAATAATAAATTAACTTATTTAATCACAAATAAAATACCATTATGTAGGAAATATTTTTAGCATTATAATGAAAATTTATAGTCGATATTATCTTATTTATAATCCTATATTAAAAATGTTTTAGTTATTAAACTTTGATTTTAACTATTTTAACTCTTCTTTAAATAAAATAATATTAAATGTCCTAATCTAATCCAAGTGGACCTAAATGGTCATATTTTATTCCTAAAGTTGTTTTTGGTCGAATTAAACTTATCTAATAGAATTAGGACACGTGTTAGGGTGATAATAACACCATTTTACCCTTAATTACCCTATTTACTTTTAACTGTGGTAAATAAAAGTAAAAAGTTACTATTCACCAAAAATTATTTTTATCTTATTGAACCACATTTTACTCCTTGATATTAACAGTGTATCTCAGATTTTCAGAATTGCACTCACAGAAGCGGTAAATTTAAGTTTTATGTAAATTTGTGAAAAACCTCCTAGGAGGTAGGTAAAAGACGGTGAAAAGTTCAATAAAATTTTAATATATCTAAAATTATTATAAAATGACTCCAATGAATTATATTGAACTTATATAGGCATTATGTATCAATTTTTACCTAAAATAAATTTAAATAAAATAAATAATTATTTAAATAAAAAGTCGGTTTTTAAATAGTAACCTAGTGTTTTCACTTTTCATCAAAAATTGAAAGTTTTCAGAAAAATACCAAAAATTCACCCTAGGATAATTTCGATATTTAGAATACAAAAATGAAGTCCATTTTGAATGATAAAATTTATAGAATTTCAAAAATTGGGTATTACTATTCATAACAGCTAGTTTATATAATATTTTAATAACATATTGTTGTTTAGTGAAACACTGTATTGTGTACAACACATGCTATCGTGGAAGGTCATGATTGTGTGTAAATCAAGCCAAGCTATTATTGTGTGTAATGAAAGATTTCATTGATGTTGCGTATAACATAAGACATAAAAAAATATGTACTTATCATAAAATATCAGGGTGTAACATTTTACCCCCCTTAAAATGAATTTCGCCCTCGAAATTCGTCACTTCTTAATAAACAGATGAGGATACCTCTCCCTCATCATATTCTCAAGCTCCCATGTAGCTTCTTCTAATTGGTGTTTCCTCCATAAAACTTTCACCAAGTGAGTGGTCTTGTTCCGTAGAACTTTTTCACTACGATCCAGAATCTCTATCGGTTGTTCTTCATAAGAAAGATCTTGCTCCAGCGGTACAACTTCTGAGCTAAGTACATGTGAAGGATCAGGTATGTACTTTATTACGAGAGATACATGGAACACATCATGAACTTGAGAGAGATTCGGTGGAAGCGCCAATCGGTAAGATACCTTCCCAACACGATCCAGTATTTCAAAAGGTCCAATATACCTAGGGCTTAGCTTTCCCTTCTTTCCAAATCTCATTACTCTCTTCCAAGGAGATATTCGTAGGAACACTTTATCACCCACTTCAAACTCTAGGTGTTTTCTTCGGTTATAGGCATAACTTTTTTGTTGACTCTGAGCTTCTCTTATGTGTTGTTGAATATATCAGACCTTTTCTACCATCTCATCAACAAGATTAGGTCCTAATAGATTTCTTTCCCCAACTTCATCCCAGCAAGTTGGAGTTCGACATTTTTTTTCCATAGAGAGCTTCATAAGGATCCATCTAAATACTTGAGTGAAAGATGTTATTATAAGAAAATTACACCAAAGGTAGGTGTTGATCTCAAACTCCGTTTAAATCCATAGAAAAAGCTCTCAACATATCTTCTAGAGATTGAATTGTCCTCTCAGACTGACCGTCTGTCTGAGGACGATAAGCAGTGCTGAAACTCAACTCTGTATCCAGAGTATGATGAAGACTTCACCAAAACATTGAGGTAAACCTCGGATCCCGATCAGATATAATGGAAAGTGTTACTCGATGCAATCTTACCACTTCCTTTACATATATCCTCGCAAGCTGATCCAGAGAGAAATCTTCTCTAATATCAATGAAGTGTTCCGACTTTGTAAGACGATAAACTATGAACCAGATAGCATTATTGCCTTTGGATGTTTTAGGATGTCTGGTGAAAAAGTCCATAGTGATGTTTTCCCTTTTCCATTCGGGTATGGGTAATGGTTGTAACATCCCCTCAGACTTATGTCTCTCAGCTTTAACTTGCGGACAAACCAAGCATCGAGAGACATATTCAGCAACATCTCTTTTCATGCAATCCCACTATAAGTACTCTTTCAGGGCCCTATACATCTTCATGCTTCTAGGATGAATAGAGAATGAAGAACTATGAGCCTCATCTAGTATCTCTTTCTTTAATTCTGGGATGGGAGGAAAACAAACCCGATTCCCGAACATTATTATCCCACCACAATCAAGGTTTAATTCAGGAACATTTATCTCCTTCTTTTGTAACTCTACATCTACTTTCTGTGCCTCTTTAATCTTCACATGTATAGATAGTTGAAAATTCATTTGAGAAAGATAATATTTTTCCCCTTACATTATAATTCCAAGATCCATCCTTCATAAATCCATAAATATTGGATCTTTTGTGATCCTCATCATGGATAACCTAGCTTGGTCTTGTCGAATTAATGCATCTGCCACCTTGTTTGCTTTCCCAGGGTGGTAATGAATTGAGCAGTCGTAATCCTTAATCATCTCCAACCATCTTCTTTGGAGCATATTCAGGTATTTTTGTGTGAAAATATACTTTAAACTTTTATGATTAGTATAAATATCACACCTTTCTCCATAAATATAATGCCTCCAAATATTTAATGCAATGTTTACCGTAGCTAACTCCAAATCACGAGTTGGGTAATTTTTCTCATGGATTTTCAACTGTCATGAGGCATAAACTATCATCATATCGTTTTTCATGAGAACACACCCCAATCCTTTCTTGGATGCATTACTGTAGATCATAAAACTTTCTCCACTACAAGGCAGTGTGAGCACAGGTGCACTGGATAAACTTCTTTTTAACTCATTGAAATTATCTTCACACTCCTCCGTCCAAACGAACATAACTCCTTTTCGAGTCAACCTGGTGAGTGGATTGGATAATCGTGAAAAGTTTTTCACAAAACGTCGATAATATCCATCCAAACCATGAAAACTTTGGATCTCAATTACAATTGTTGGTCTCGACCATCTTTCAATCACCTCTTTTTTTCTAGATCCACAGATATCCCCTCTTTTGAGATTATGTGACCCAAAAATGAAACTTTTTGAAGCCAAAATTCACACTTGGGAAATTTGGCATAAATCTTATCCTTTCTCAGGGTCTTCAATACAATTCTCAAGTGATCTTCATGTTCTTCCTTTCTCTTTGAATAGACAAGAATATCATCTATAAAGACTACCACAAACTGATCAAGATAGTCTCTAAAGACTCTATTCATTTGATCTATGAAGATAGTAGGATCATTAGTAAGACCAAATGGCATCACTATAAATTTATAGTGTCCATACCTTGTACAGAAAGTCATCTTCGGTATATCCTCCCTTTTGACCCTTAATTGATGATACCCTGAAGGAAGATCAATCTTGGAAAAGTATTGAGCTCCGCGTAGTTGGTCAAATAAGTCATCAATGTGTGGGAGAGGATATTTGTTCTTGATAGTGACCTTGTTAAGTTCTCGATAATCAATGCAGAGTCTCATTGATACATCTTTCTTCTTAACAAATAGAACAGGTGCTCCCTAAGGTGAAGCACTGGGGCATATGAATCCCTTATCAAGGTTCTCTTGGAGTTTCTTCTTCAATTCCTGCAACTCAATTGGGGCCATTCTATAAGGTGTATTTTAAATGGGCATAGCACCCGGTATGAGTTCTATTGAAAACTCAACTTCACGATTTGGTGGAAGAAAAGGAAATTCCTCCAAAAAGACATCATCAAACTCCTTTACAATGGGAATATTCTTAATCATGAGTTTCTCTCCGACCATTTGAGATAAATAACCTTCATTTAGTGGAATCAAGACTATAAGATGGAAGAAATTTCCACTGGAAGGTTATGTTCATCCTTGCATCGATATACGATCATGGATTGATCTGGAATATGAAATGTGACTTCCCTTCTTTGGAAACTGATATAAGATCTATATAAAGAAAGCCAATACATGCCAAGAATCACATCAAATTCCACTATAGGAAGGATCACAAGATTTACAGGAAGAACTTTCCCACAAACTTTAATCGGAGAAGAATTATAAACTTTTGATGCGACTATTGTGCCATTAGGGGTTGTCACAGCTAACTCAACATCTAATTGTTGAGGTAATATGGAGATACCCCTAGAAAATTCTTCAGAAATAAAAGAGTGGGTGTATCTAGAATCAAATAAAACATTTTCTACTTTAGAGTGGATGGTAAGTGTACCTTTCACCACTTCGTTATCGTACTCCACATCGCTGATAGAAATTGCATGTGACTTTCTTTTGTCTTTAGCCATAAGAGTTTGTTGACGTCGATCATCATCAATAACCCTTGTATTAGGGCATTGATTATCATAATGCCCCATTTCCTTGAACTTGTAACATTGAAGTGTAGGAGTTGCACTCTGTGTAGCCTTTTCTTTGTTCGCATCACTAGACATCTTCTTCCCATCATTGCGACATTCAAAAGCATGATGAACTTCTTTTCCACATTTGAAACATTTACTTGTCCCTTTAAGAAAGCTCCATCCATGTTTCTTTCCACACTTTGAGCATAAGGGAAAACTCATCTCCTTTTCAGTGTGCTCTTTAGATTTTCCTTTGAATTCCATTTTCATCTTCTTATCAAAACCATATGACTGATGGGTTACTCTAATCTCCATCTCAACCTTGAGATCACATTGAATGATTTCCCCAAAGCTATTGAAGTCTCTTATGGCTAACTCCCTTCGAAGTCTTGGTTTTAAGCCACTAAAGAATCGATCGATCTTACTCTCATGTTGGATAATAATAACAGAAGAGTACCTTGCAAGTCTTATAAAATTTTCTTCGTAGGTACCAATAGATTCATCATCCCTTTTCTTTAGTTCAAGAAACTCCTTCTCCATATTTGTTCTAAGAATACGAGGGAAGTACTTATTGAAAAATAAGTTCTTGAACTTGTCCCATTCCATGGACTCAATTTCATATCTTGGCATCGTATTCTTGATAATATTCCACCATTGATCAGCTTCACCTTCCAAACGATATACTGCTAAGATGACTTTATCATGTTCAGTACATTGAAGAACTAAAAATATCTTTTCAGTAGTACTGACCCAATGTTCAGCAACTAATGGATCAGTAGACCCACTGAATGAGGGTGGACACTGCCTCATGAAGGATTCAACATAATTTTTCTCTTCCCTTTGCTCGTTTGGAAGTCTTTCATGATTCATAGCTTGATAAAGTTGTGTGAGAATGGCTACAAGATTTTGAATTCCATCTCCCATAACGTTTGGTTGCACAGGGGGACAATCATTTCATTTCCCATCGCATTCAGAATTAACACGGTTCCATCAGGTTCATGCCATTGACTAAAACCAATAAGCATAGTGTGAGAAACACTAATCATAATAGTAAAACCACATAATCAAGAACAATATTTCATGCTTTAGGTCTTATCATATGTTACTCATGGCCATTTCTAAAACACTAAGATTGTGTTCTATACTTAGATATATCATTAGGGTTCTTACTAAGGTTTTCACGTCCTAGTTTCCAAAGGTTGACTATACCTTTCCTCTAATACCAACTATAATGACCCATACTTTAAATACATTGTTATTACTTCAGAATTGAATCATAATTATTAAAACATATAACAAAACCATGAAAGGACCGTATAGGTATAGTGTCTTTAAAAACTGGGAAACATAAACAACTGTTTCATAAATCATCTACGTTGTCTCGCATTTATTTCATCATATCTAGAGTCCCTTTTGGAATATTCTACTTAATACCCTTCTTCCAGACCTGGGGAAAAGAAAACATACAAAAGGGTGAGCTCAAATGATCAGTAAGGGTAAATAAAAGAAATATCAATCATATCATATTCTTAAGAACATATCATTTTGAAAATATTATCCTTAAAAAGAGATCATAATATCATGACATGGGATCAATCATAATAGTGAAATGTAATCCAAATAATCATAACTTAAAACAGGAAACTTTGTGGCATACACACATAATCATAGAGAATCATTTCTTAGTAGTCAAGACTCATTTCCAAGACTATCTTAGCGGACAAAGTCCATTTCTGAACCGAGTTCACTCCTCGTTTCAGTCCTGTTTCACTGAACCGGATTAACCTGCCATTTCATCCATGTCTATGTCATGAGATATAATCTTTACCCAATGAATTAGAGGGATATATAGGTCCCTCCCATCTCATAATGATACCATTCTTATGTGTGCCACAAAATCATAAATCATAGCATAACCCATGTAATAAAAATGGGATTCTTAAGCATCATGGCATCATAACATAATCCATATAAGATAAAAGGACATCATAAAAATAATTCCATCATAACGTAATAAAATCAATGTAAAAATAGGGATAGAAACAGAACCCTATATTATCTTAGATGGAAAATAATTTTGGTAAAACACTTCAACTCCATTCTTGAGGAAAATATCCTTTTTACTTCAAAAACATTTTTCCTTTCTTAACATGTCATATAATTTTAAACTAAAAGAAGTTGATTAAGAATAAACATGAAAAATTATAAAGGAAGATTCATGGAAATAATTTTCTATGAAATCATAAAAATCCATTCATTCCGTATAAGTTAGAAAAACATTCTTCTCGTACTTTGGCTGGAAAAGTCAAAAAGTACCTCGTACTAAAAACGACAAAAGATTACTTTCATATCTTTGACTAAAAACTCACCAAAGGGTAAAATTGGATTTAAATAATTGTAGGAGGATAGAAATAATATTACATATTGAGGAAACATGTATGTGGATGATAAATATTCCCCAGTAAATTCTGAAGTATAAACAATCTCGGATAAAAATGAGATTGCGATATTTTCCCTTACCTTAGGTCCGATTTGATTTGTATGTGTCTGAAACTCCTATATAATTATTTAAATAATTTGATTTACTTATTCCAGAATCATACTCATTGTTATGATATCATATATGGTCATATTCTTAGCTTCTTATTAGTAATATTTCATTTCTACTTGTTATTCGTGTGTTTATTTCTTTTTGTTCTTATGCGTGTTTTGTAGAATAAATTCTTATTATTCTCTTTAGGTTATAGATACCTCATTTCCAGAATTGTATTACTGTAATATATATCATATTTATTCATTAAATTCATTTATATAATCATTATTCAATGAAGATCATGTAGAACGAGTTGCATCACATCATGGAGACGGTATTCCGTACGTACGCACGAGTGATGATATCGTTACCATGATCGTGGAATTTTATTGGAGTGTATGTATACTATTTTAGAATCAATATAACTTTAAAATAATCATATATAGTTATTATTTATAGCATTATAACCATCCAAGTAAGGTGGTGGTGGAAAATAGTTTACACCACGGCGTGGAGACGGTATTCCGTACGTACGCACACGCGGTGATTTCATTTTCCGTAGGATGGATAGAAGGTGAAATAGTTTAGTTTAATATTTATAATAACATATCGGTATATGAGTGATACTTATGTTATTAATTCATAATGAAACAACTAAAGAAGAAGTAATAGAAGAAGAAATAAATTTGAAAGAATCGGTAATTGATATTACCTCTTCTTCGACACGCATCTTTGAAACCTCCTCTTAGGGAACTATAATTGGTCTTTGAAGAAGACCAGAACCAATATAATATTTCTAGGGAAGTTTAGAAGAGAAATTTTCAGGGTTTGGGTGAGCTTGAAGGCTCAAAGTGGTGTGAGGAGGAGAGGGAGGAGGTGCCCTTTTATAAGGGAGGAGAGGGGCACCTTAGGAAAAACTTAAAATATTATTTTATTATAAAGTCATATTCGGTTTTTAATAGCTCCAAATTGATTTATTTAGAATCTAAGGTGGGGATGGGTATAAATCCTCTCAACCAAAATATTTTAGACAAGTTTCGGTTACTATTTTAACCTTATCATTTATATTTAACTCTAAGTTAAATTATTTAACTTTTATCGTGTCTTCTTGTTTTCTTACATTATATGGTTAATAAACATACTATAACAAGCCAAAAAACCCCAAGTTGTTAATTATTAATATATATAACCTTATCTAAGTCATTTTGATGAACCGTATATTTTTAGTAATAAAATAACAACTAATAATATAATATTTGTTTAAAAAACTATTTTATGTCAATTTTGACACTATTGTGTAATTGATTTTTGTGAAAATCATAACAGCATGATTAGTTCGAAAACATTTAATGAAATCAATACTAATATGTCATATTAACCTATAAAATTAGTTTAATTCAAAAAAAGTTTCAAATTACATTTATTTGGGTATTTATAACATCAATTATGTTAATATTTCATTAATAAAGTAATTACTGCATCATCAGTGTGTCAGACATAAATTAACTTATTTAATTACAAATAAAATACCATTATGTAGGAAATAATTTATCTTTCTAATTAATATTTATAGTCGAAATTATCTTATTTATAACCCTATATTAAAAATGTTTTATTTATTAAACTTGGATTTTAACTATTTTAACTCTTCTTTAAATAAAATAATATTAAATGTCCTAATCTAATACAAGTGGACCTAGATGGTCATATTTTATTCCTAAGGTTGTTTTTGGTCGAATTAAACTTATCCAATAGAATTAGGACATGTGTTAGGGTGATAATAACACAATTTTTACCCTTAACTACCCGATTTACTTTTAACTGTGGTAAATAAAAGTAAAAAGTTACTATTCATAAAAAATTATTTTTATCTTATTGAACCACATTTTACTCCTTGATATTAACCATGTATCTTGGATTTACAAAATTCCACTCACAGAAGCGGTAAAATTATGTTTTTTGTAAATTTGCAAAAAAGCACCTAGGAGGTAGGTAAAAGACGGTGAAAAGTTCAATAAAATTTTTATATATCTAAAATTATTATAAAATGACTCCAATGAATTATATTGAACTTATATAGGTATTATGTATCAATTTTTACCTAAAATAAATTTAAATAAAATAAATAATTATTTAAATAAAAAGTCATTTTTTAAATTGTAACCCAGTGTTTTCACTATTCATCAAAAATTGGAAGTTTTCATAAAAATACCAAAAATTAACCCTAGGATAATTTCGATATTACGAATACAAAAATGAATTCCATTTTGAATGATAAAATTTATAAAATTTCAAAAATTGGGTATTACTATTCATAACGACTAGTTTATATAATATTTTAATAATATATCGTTGTTTAGTGAAACTCGGTATTGTGTAAAACACACGCTATCGTGGAAGGTAGTGATTGCATGTAAATAAATCAAAGCTATTATTGTGTGTAATTAAAGATTCATTTGATGTTTCATATAACATAAGACATAAAAAAATATATACTTCTCATAAAATATCAGGGTGTTACAATAACGCCATCATACATAAGGTAAGGGTTTACTCCCTCTCACTTCCTTTTTTGTGAGATATTCTGTATTTACTAATACTACTTGTGTGTGATGTATGTATACTTCCCATTTATGATTCATATCATGAATATATTTATTTTCATGATATTAAATGTATCAATTTATGATTATTAATTTTAGGTCATACGATCCAATTGATTACAAAGTTCTAAGTATTTTCTACCTGAACCTCCATTTTCATTCGGGTTGCTCTTATTATGTACTCATAATAATTATATTATAATTTAATTTTATGCACTCCACATAAATTATATGTGAATTTTCTATATATTTTTACCAATAATATTCCTTATTTATTTTATGGGTAGTTACATGTTTTAAAATAATCTTTCAAAAAATTATTCTGAAATGTAAGCTCGATTCAAGGAAATTTTTGAATTCTTACCTATTTTGAAGTTCACTATATAATATTTTTTAAGAAATATTTATCATTATTAAATGAAAAATTTTAACATTAAAAGGTTATTTTGGTTAATGTTTTGTTTTATGAAATCAAACATGCCTTTTCTCTTTAAAATATCTTTAATGAATTCCTTAAACCGCACTAAAATGTTTTAATTCTAAAGATTATTTAAAAACACATTTTACATGATTTCAATTTTTTAGGACATAATTTATGCTTCAAATGTAATATTAATGTCCTTCCATTTTCTTTTCTAGGATATACATGTTTCAAACAAGATTTATGACAAATACAAATGATTTCCCAAAACAACTAATCTTTCCAATGTTAAATGGATTTTTCTCACCATACATTCAATTTTATGAGATATATGCCTTATTAAACACTTATTAAATTCATGTGATGTATTTAATTTCCCATCGTATGACATATCAAGAGTCTTTTATTTCTAAGGATATTCTAAGGGATTATTACTTGAATGTTTCAAGGTGGTATGGGACACTTTGTAATGTTTGTGGATTTTTTCCTCAAGAATTTCACAATGGTATAATTTAAAATTATCTTTATTTATGTCAATGTCCTTTAATGAATATTGTATTTCATAGAGAATTATATATTATGATACCATCTACAATATTTTGTTGAATGGTTTCTGATTAGTATGAATGTGGATGTTCTATTTTCATATCCTTCACCAATTTACTTCAAATGGTTAGTGTTTATTTTTAATGTACGAGGAGAGTTATTTACATTTCATATGTCAATTTCAATAATAATGTATATGTTGTTTATGTTTATCCCCATTCATAAGAGGAATTCATTTCACTTAGTATGTAATGGGTGGGGCCCACGATATCCCCTCGATGCATCGGTAGGTATCAAGAGACAAACTACGGTCTTGGCACAAGGCCTTGACAAAATGGTTATTTATAGTCTTGGCACCAGGAGTTGACGGTATAGTTATGATGTCCCATTTTATTAATTACCCCATTATGAAACTATTAATCATAATTCCACATAGTTATTCGACTATTAGAATACTCAAGGCTATGCTTTATTATGGTATTATTTATTCAGCTCTTATTCCTTCCATAATCTGTTCATGTTTATTTTTTTTAAAGGAATGTGTTTTTAGTTATTCTCCATGCCTATTTTTTATGCTTATGCTATTTTTCTATGTATTTATTACCCTTACAGAGCATTTGAGATCACCCCTTTCTTAGGATTCTTTCCCCAGGTTATGAAGAATAAAATTTTGAATAAGAATCCAAGGATAAAGTTTATTTCATTTTATATTTTATTTTGTTATATTTTCTTTTCCCAATGTATTATGTGTATCTCTAATGTATTATAGTCTTCCAAGATTTCTAAATTGATAGATCCTCCAGGATTTGATTCTTTGTAATCATTCCAATGTAATAGATTAATGCTCCTGCTCCATTCTTCTAGGGTCGGAGTGTTACAGTTGGTATCAGAGGAAGTTTAGCAGCAACCTTGTAAACTGGAATTCAAAAATGTAGATTAGGGAAAAACCCCTAAGATATACATGAAAATACACATATAAAAACATCATACAATTTTGTTGAATATTAGATTATTTGGATCCTCCTAGAAAATAATTCACTGTCTGGATACTACCAGTGGACGTGGTTCTAGCAAAGACGTACCTAAGAGTAACAACTTTGACAAGGTGTTTCGGGCTTGACCTGAGGTAACTTGATAGATGAAAATGGGACTTACTACATACCTGGTTTTACACTCTTGTGGGATATTCTTAGGATAATTCACATTTTATTTACCCACCATTATGAAGTATTTGTATAGCCAAAGTAACAAAATTATATAGTTATAGGATTTATGATGCATAAATTTATGCTATATGTTATACCATGTTTTGAATCATATATAGGTCATAATTTTATGAGCTAATATATAACAAGGAATTGATTGGAAATAGAGCCTGTAAGAAGGAATGAGAACTTCAACAATTCACGTGATGCAAAGAGTAATAAAGATCATGTCCTTTATAGTCTTAAGCCATCATGTAGAAGGAAGAAAGTCTCCCAAGTAACCGCATCATATGAGGAAATAGTATCATGTTTTACCCAGATATATAAATAATTATCTGAGTCCTATGGCTTTGAAAGGAAGCAAGAAAATAAAAGTACGTCTGATAAAAATATGGATAAAGGAAAGAAGGTAAAGAATGGTTTTCTTTCATGTGATAACTATGAAATGAATCACCCCAGTAAATGCTTGAAGGGAATGAGAGTTTTTTATAAGTCTGGAGAAAAGGGGATCAATTTCATGATTTCAAGGGAAAGGAAAAGAATTCCAATATATAATCCTTCAACTCGTAGGAGATGGGATACGGTGCAAATCAATGTCCCAAGCATCAATGGAATATTCCCCAAATTATGTTACTGGATAATGATGGATAGTTACCCTTGAATTCAGTCTCATTTTATTTTATCACACTTATCCCTCATATATAATAAACTTATGATAATTAAATCATGAACCAAAAATATATTTATATTATTATTTCACTATTTATAAATTATAATAATTGAATTTAATTAATTAATGTTATTTGTTAAATGTATAAGTTTTTGAAATCATGATTCTATTGAATTACCACATTTTCATTTCGATTTCATCATTTTTATTCATCAAAATTTATTATATATTATAATTAATAAGTAATTATAGAAGAAATTAATATATATTTATAAATAAAATAGATAATATACACTAATCATTCAAAAAGACTTTGATATGTAAATAATTGAAAATTTCTTCATTGGTGTTAAACAAACCATTAATGAGACATTGTTAAAATAGGTGAGAGATGCATAATTTTTAAATATATTTTATATAACATTTTTATACGATATTAATTTCATTAATATCTTGATTATATATTATTTATTTAATTTTTGATGTTTTGGATTTAATTTTAATTAAATAATAGATCAATTGAATAGGTAAAATGAAATGAGAAAAATAAAGGGACCATATAACCTTCTTGATGTAGTTTCTTTTACACATCCAGTAACACCTTGCATGATTTGATATGCGTGACTCCAAAATGTTAATAAGTGTAAAATGGGAGTTAACATTATTTATTTTGGTATATCATGTTCTTAGAGAAGTGTATGGAAAGATATTTTTCAAGGGAATGGAGTGGGGTATTTAAATATGAAAGGTAGGGTATTTTTTGGTTTAAACATTAAATAATATATTATTTCCTAGGTAGGACTTCTATTAGGGATATTTTTTTCATTATGAATCGCATTTCAATAAAATTTCATGTTTTAGGAATTTCAAAAAAAATTAAAATGTAATTTACTAGTTGATTTAAAAAGAAGAAAAAAATAAAAAAATTAATGGAACTCATTACATTTTTTGACATTGGAAATTATTTGTTAGGTTTTAAAATCAAGGTTACTATATTAAAAGAGTAATTTATCTTATTAAATTATCTTTGGATTGAAATAACCAATTGAGGTATTATTGGGTATTCATTACATTATTAGTATGCCTTTAAATATTGGGTATTAGAAGAATTGTATTTTTACTACTCAACTTAAAATTTACTTTAGTAAAGAAATTATCAAAAATTATCCCATTATAAAATGTCAAAGTTCTCATTAAAAATGAAATTAATTTTATCCAAGTAATTTTCTAATTAAATTAATTTTAATTATTAGAATGAAAATTATTTTTTAAAAAATGATCTAAAATAAACATTATCAAAATTGAACTCATACATTATTTGAGTCTCTAATTTGAATATTTATTTTGTGGATTATGATATTTATATTTATATGTTTAATTTATGAAAAAAAATTATTTACATTTCATTAAACAGTTTTATTTTTTAAGTTAATATTCTAATATTCAAATTACTATTTTTATGGTTAGGTCACAATTCCTAATGGTCATATTACTATTCTAATGATCATGTTTTCATTCAAATAGTTATATTAATTTTTTATTTATATAAATTCCTCTAATGTCCTCTATTTATAATTCACATTATTTCCTCTAAAATATCTATATTATTCATTTTCAAAATTTTGATTTCATTTAAAAAAAAATTATTTTTTTATACATTTTTTTCAATTATAATTATTATAGGAGATAAAAATTATAATTTTTTTTAAATTTTAGTTATTTTAATTATATATTTTCAATTTATTTTCCCATCATAATTTTTCAATTTTATTATGTTTAATTATTATTTAAATGTAATTTTATCAATTAATGAAAAATATTATTATTATTTTTTATTATTTGATATATTTTTTAAACTATACTATATTATACTAATAAATAGAAAACACATGGTTATTAAAAAAGAAAAATACTATGAAATTCTTGGTCATTATAACAGTGTATCACAAATAAAAAAGCATAATAAAAGGTGTATATATAATATTTCAATCCCTATAACATCATAGAACATTGTTATAACTGTATTAAATAGTTTAGAATAATAATATTTGGTTTATCTAAATACACCCCACTCACATGGTTACACATTCTTATAGAGTTGTACACCTATCACTCATATCTCAATCTTGGACTCCTTCGATGTTACATAAAATAACCCATAAACTTTCCATCTCATAAGGGACATGCAATATAATCCCCTAGTGGTGCCAATAATATCTTATTAGATATATGAACTAATAGAAAAGGCATAGACAAGATTCACCTCATTAGGGAATGTTCATGTATGTATCATATGGACAAACAACCTAGTTGGGATTAAGTACACCCCCCAGAGTTCTTCTCTCAAAAGATCTCACCACTTCCCAAGAAAACATGACCATTATAATTCATGTGTACAATGAATAAGGTATACCTGACCTATGATGATCTATATTGTCCACACACATCACCAAAGAAGAAAAAAGGACCACATTTGGTTCCATTCTGATGTTCCCACTCATGTATGTTTATTATATAACTAACTCAAAATCAATCCATATTCTCAAAATAATTTTTTCACCCTAGGGGAGTTTTATAAACAACCATGGACCACCTAGTTCACAATATATATAACTCAAATATGGATGCACCCCCCCTTGGGTTGAAATTCTAGTTCAATCGGACCTCTATCATAAAAAAGATAACATAAAAAGGTTATCTAGAAAATTCCCCACAATTAAGGATATAGTAGGGTTTAAAATAATTAAACACACCCATGGTTTAATATTGAGTCACTTTTTCATTATTACCCATGTCTATAGTCTATAAAATAAATATATGGCCTCATAAGTATGTAATATCATGGATCTCTTACCTCAACCACAATGATTACCTGCCAAGCCTAGCTAAATCCAGGCAAGATGAAGTGAATGTAAAAAAAATATCACCGAAAATGATGATTTAACTCAAAAAAGGCTCAAAAGCAATTATAAACAACATATAATAAATTTGACCATCTAATTAAAGACATTTAATTTGATAAAAAATAAGTTTAAACACATCGAGTAATGAACCCACACTAGAACCTCAATAAATGTTTTGTGTTCTACTTCTAGAACCCCCCCACAAGTCCACTACACACAAAAGGCTTATCACACAACACTAATTCAAAGAAAATTTTCATTATGATTTCAAATAAAAACAAATAATAATTAATACAATGATTTAACACTAGTTAAATGAAAAGTAACTGCATATTTCTATCCTCTTAAAACCTCATATTGCATCCTCTAACAAAATTCCTACTGAACTGATTATATTCCACCATAGTCTAGTGAAATCATCATCAAATACCTAATAAAAGCCATGATAAATCAGTTAAATATTAAAATAAATAATATATAGGAGAGAAAAATGAAATATGGAGAAACTAATATTAATTAGGGAATAAAGCACATCCAACATCCATGGATAAATTTAGGATAAATGGGAGGTTGAGAAGGAAATGGGGGTGGCTCTCCGTTTTTTTGAGTTGTCTACTGAAACAAAACTGTGAATAGTTTTATTAAAAATACTCAATTGAAAACATTTATCTCCATTTAAAAAAATTATCTAGGATATAAATGGTAGCAAAGGAATATGATATGTCCACCTGATGCTAAGAGATACCTATTGTAGATCACATGCCACTTAGTGGCCCCTTCAAGGGGGAGTCATCCTTAAAAATTTCACTAGGTACCAGGTTACACCCAATATAAGATCAATGTGAAATTTTAGACATTAAACATCACTAATAAAACTACCAAACTCCTAAAACACATTTCAAGTATACCCTCAACCTGAGACTCCACCTTAAGAACATCCATTTCATCACCTAAAACTTTGATATTAAAAAATTTAAATTAAAACTAGACTTAGTTCCCCTATAATTGGAAGCCATATTTTCTATATCATTGTTGAAACATATTGTTTTGGGTGGTTACATTAATAATATATATTATTGGTATACCCATGGTATTGCATTGCACTGTATAAACCATTTATACAAATTCTCTTATAGATTTTTGTTTAACTCCGCTAGTTCTCTTAGGGTTATACTATTTTGAATAATGGATATTGGTGTTGCACCATATATAACATCCACTGATATATCTTCTTCATGATGTTGATTATGGTTATAAAACCCTTATGTTTCATCATTGGGTATCAATAAATTAACATTTGAGGTTTTGATAAGGGAGATTCAAAATATATATTTTATTTTTGTGATATAGTGGGAAATTTTGGGATATAGAAATGGATATACATATCCCAGTAGTAGATATGCTCTCTATAATATATAGAAAATTATTTCCCAATTTTACATCAAATTATACTAAAAATTAAATATATTTATTTATAAAAGAATCACCTCAAATATACTAATTAGGTAATTTTGATACCCTTAAATTGAAACTATTTCACTAAATTATGTTTTAATAAATATGTTTACATCAATTTATTGAGATGGTGATTCAATATTTCAGGAAATTATATAGTATGTGAAGGATTATTTTGAGTTAGTATGAATTAATAAATTTTACATTAATAATGGAATAATTAATGTAGCATTCAAAACTTCATTCTTTTACATCACATTAGTAGTGTTAATGGAATAATATATTCCACTCTTTTTGGAATAAGTTTTTATGTCCTTGTATTAACTAAAATGATCCCTAATTTAGTTCATTTTTTAAAATATTGATCATGTTCTTTGTAGTTTATGAAATGAGATATGGGTGGTCCATTGAGTGGTACCTTCCTTTTAAAAACCATATTAATTATCCTATTCATATACCTTAAAAATTCATAATATTTATTCACTTATTTTACAGAATGAAATCATTTTCTCATTCTTTTTATGTAGATTCCAATGTGTTTTCACTAATGGAAAAACGACATATACCCACAGTTCAAAACCGTGGGTATAGCTTATACCCACGGTTTTGGGAACATTGGGCTGGAACGACATCGGTATAGGTCCCCAGCCTATACCCACGGTTTTCCAAAACCGTGGGTATAGGTGTCCTGCCACTGTGTCACCGAAACATATCCAATTTCCATGGTGTCAATGGATTTTACCCACAGTTTCAAAACCGTGGGTATAGGTCCTAAAATAATGCAGGCGCCGAGTTTCGATCCCGAAACCTCTTCACTGTAAACACCACATCTAACCACTACCCTAACACCACCTATATATATATATAGTTAAATATAGTTATAAAAACCATGGGTATAGAGGGAAGAACCGTGGGTATAAGGTTCCCACAAAAAAAAATTCCTTCCCACAGAAAAGAAAATTTCTCACACACACAAAAGTGACATATACCCACGGTTTATCATAATAGTGGGTATAAGTATTTTAGCTTAGAACTATCCCCATGGTTTTCCCCATAACTGTGTGGATAGGTACCCCTATACCCACGGTTTTGGGAAACCGTGGGTATAGGTCACTTTTCAGGACCTATCCCCATGGTTTTGGAAAACCGTGGGGATAGATCCCCTTATACCCACGATTTTCAAAAACTATGGGTATAGGGGGGGGGGGTCTATCCCCACAGTTTTGGATAAAACCGTGGGGATATGTACATTTTCCAGTAGTGTTTCTACCCCTCCTTTCACATGCGGCTTTTTGGTTCTTATTTATTCTATATCCTTTATCCTTGGTCATCTAGTGTGTAAATATATCCTTTTTTTATTATATATGTATCAAATAAAGCATTATAAAAAACACATATCATCATATAAATCTTATAAAACATCATATTTATAACTAATAAAGGCTGGGATTTCTATATTTTTTAATAATGTGGTTTTAAACCATAAATGACTTTTTCAATTATTTCCTTATTTTTCAGGAAAAAACTAGATGTGTTCCTTATAATCCTTAATAAATTTTACATATATATGTCAATAGATTAAATATATGTTTCCTTAATAACAAGATATTATCACTCTATAATTTTATAAATAGACCATGGGAAATACCAGTTAAGAAATATTTTCTTAAAGTATTCCAACTTCATTACTATAACATCATCCTTCATTTTTTATTCTTTATCAATCTATAGTATTGATAAAATTATCTTTATACATAGTATATGGATAGAGTAAACTTATAATTAATAGAACAATTATTCTAATAAAATATCATTTTTAGGGAGTTATCTTATTATTCCACAATAAGTGACTTAGAATATCCACTAATTGTTGGTTTCTATTTGAAGATGAAGGACTCAATAGGTAATTTATATTTCATGAGTGAAGGGGTACAATCCAAATATTATAGGTTTTCTTCATAACCATAGAAAAGTTGGTATATACCTTATTATATTTTTACCTCCATATTCAATTTCATTTTGAACATTATTTTGAAAATCATTATATTTTCTATTATAAGGATGTTTTTATTAGATTATCCTAATTAAAAAAATTTCCAAAATAAAATTGGTTAGACTTATGGTCTTTTTTTAGGAAATTATTAAAGATTCAATAGGGGTGAATTAATGTTTAATTTAATGTAAAAATTCCCCCCACTCTAGAAGGTAATTTTTTAAGAAGATACATCTTTTTAACAATCAGAGTACAAAAATCATAAGTATTCATGGGGAAATAAAAAAAATAATGATAAACACTTAACCTAGATATAAAAATAAATAATTAACTTAAAAAATAAGACTATAAAAATATCTTATTTGAAAATATTAAATTAATTTATTAAAAGATATTATTACCAATCGTTATGATTAAGGGAACTCTTTGATTTTATCCGAAAGATATGGGTTCCTCGTTAATTTGTACTAAGGATTACAAGATACACACTATAAATTATTTCATAAAAACCTTTAGAAGCTATTTGTTCTACAATATTAGATTCATTAACAATACTATCATATTAGGAGGATTTATCCCCATAACCATCTTCGACAACTACGATTAGTAGTAATAAGTCTAACGCCATGCTCCATCAAACATCCATGGTCATTAGTAAGAAGATTTATATCCCTAAGAACTCATTGATCTCGAAGGTTTGAAATTATCCTATAATCCTAAACTAATAATTACAATGATGAGAAATAATTGAATAAATAATTACAATAATGACTAATTAGAGCCTTTATATTGAAAAAAATTGCATTAGAAGATTTAAGTAAGCACACTAAAAAATAATAAACTGAATATCCCAAAATCACTGAGATAATATAGTAGCACACAAGTAAATAAATTTCAAATTATTCCATTACCCAAAACATTGGTTTTACATATAAATATAATAAAAAAAAATCTATCAAAATAAATTTCTAACATCTTAAGGTTCAGTTATAATTGTATCAAACTAATGTCTTTATCTTTTATTGAAATAGATCATTATGATTTCATGATTCTCATGGTATTTTATAGATCTATCAGTTCACTGAATCATTGTATTAGTATTTATTTCTTATTTTTAATAGAACCAAAATATCATTATATAAGTGAAAAAATAAGTGATATGTTTTGATTCATCTAAATAATGGTTTTAAAATATTTCATTTACACAAAAAATCAATATGAAGAAATTATTAAACAAAAAATAATAGAAAAAAAATTATTAAAATTACTAAACTAATTCATCAATCATAAAATATGAAATTATATTTTTTAACATCAGATTTATTTTCTTAACAAAATCCAATAATTATATAAACCTTTATGTGATAAAAATTGTAAAAAACAATATCATAAATACATTATTATAATTCATTTTTAAGACAAACATATATAACCTTACAACTCAAAAATTCAACAGGTTTAGTTTCTTAGAAAAATTTGGTTCATACAATATAAAATTATATAAAACATTAAATTTTATTTAAATCATTATTCTCAGTCCACATATATGTTTTAATAATTTTATTTATTACATGAAATTACTAAGGGTTACACATTAAAAATGGATGTGATGACAAGCTATTAATTGCTAGAATAATATGGAGGGACATGATACAAAAAAAACAGGTACATGGGTGTGACAAACCAGTTAATATAATTATGTTTCACATTTATAAATATTTATGAATTAGATAATTATTTAAATATTCACTATGTTTGATAGCATACATAATACGCCACATCATGCTTCAACAAACAACTAAATATTATTATTTAACATGGTAGTTATCACATAGTCATTAGAATAGTGGTTATGAACAATATTAACTGAATTATGAAAATACGGTTTACAAATTTATATATAATTTATTATTTTTTGACAAGATAATTAAAAATTATGATAAAACCCTTTTTAAAATAAAAGGAATTGTTTTTCTGAAAAACTATTTAAATGTGAATAAGTGTGTTTTACACCAATAAATAAATAACTCTAGTTGGATTATATTAGTGAAAAAAAATATTCAATTTAATGTTTAAAATTTATTTTATGTGTTTTGTAGACAATATAAAAGAACAAATCAAAATTTATGCATAAAACAAGTATTTTTCAAAAAAGACAATTCTGCCGCCTTTTAATGGTGCACATATTTTAAATCAGGTTTTTTTCACTTTCATAAATAATATTTGAAAAAATAACTTATTATTTAAAATAGGGATACCAAAATTTAATTTGGTTGAATCTTTTTTATTTTTATGATAAGTTTCATTTTATAATGAATAGCAAAAAATATTGCATTATATTTTTAAACTGTATATTCATCAAATTCATTTAGACTATTAAATTATATTATTGAATGGATTTTAAGTAAAATTTGATTAATTTTTTATAATTTAATCCAATTTAGGAAATTTAAATAAATTTCACATTAAATTTGGATATAAAAACATTTCAGTTTTTTGAAGGTTTTTACTTTAAATTTTTGTTTTCTTATTCTGTCAACGGGGATAATTTTTAATTATTTTATGAAATTCATGTGTTTATAATTTTTGAAAAATGAATTCAATATTTGTAATAATAATGTAAAAAAAATTAAATATGACCCTATTATTTTTGGCCATTTTTAATAGTAACATTAGTAACTATTTTTATTAACATGGTTAATGATAAATCAGGTAATTAAGGCTAAAAATGAATTTATAAATATTATAAAATTACCCTAATACTAGTCCTAATTTCATTGGATGAGTTTTTTTCAACAAAAACTGAACTTAGGTATAAATTATAACCTTTGGAAGCCACTTTGGTGGCAGTATGACATTTATAATATTATATTCAAAGAAAATTCAATTTTGTCACACTTTTATTTTTAACAAGTGAAATATTTTTAATATGGATTTTTATAGGCGATATATTAGAATATAAATATCCTTTTCAAATATAAAATTTTCATATTTATCATTAGAATTTATTTTTAATTTTATTGAATATATAATTAAATTAAAGTATTGTAGAATAATGATGTATTAATTGATTAATTAATGGAAATATCAAATTAATTATATTAAAGATACAACAATAAATATAGTTTGAGATGATTAATGTCATACATGAATTTTTTATAATAATTTTACATGTTTTTTATGTTTTAGATGTATTGGTTCAAATTTATCTTATTTTTATGAGAATTTTAAAAAATCTTGTAATGAATAGTGTCAAAATTGACATTCTTGACATTTTTTTCAAAAAAATATTTTATTAAATGATATAAAATATATAAAAATATCAATTTCAACCAAATTATTTAGATAAGTTTCAAAAATTCATAAATGACTCATTTATTGGTCTTTTTCATTTTATAGTAATTATATGAACCCTCAAAGTGTAAATTACATGATATCATAGTAAGTGTAAAAAGAGTTAATTAAGGGTTAAAACAAAATGATAAGGATTTAAAAATTAATCAAAACATTTCTAATTTTTATTGGATAAATCGATTTCAACCCATATCTATTATTTATTCTAAATAAATCACTCTGGACCCATTAGGAATAGAATATTAATTTACATTAATTTAATATTTAGACGAATCCCAAGAGTTCCCTCCCCTATCCTATAAAAGGGAACTCATTATTATTTTTTCTTTACACCTCAAAACCTATATCGTTAAGCAAATATCTACCCAAATACATTCTTATAATCCATCCCATTATCCTAGATCTTTTATTTTAGACAAATTATCACCTTATAGGTGTTGTTGTGTTAATAAATGGAGATTGTATGAATGAAATAAAGATAATGATGGTACGCAATGAATCAAACTCAGGGTAAGAGACTTTATTTTAAAACCCTCTATTAAAGTTACTCTTTAAATGATTTTTTTTCAAAATCCTAAAGTTATTTTTTTAACATATACAGAATGAACAGAATTTCTCACTTTTCGGTCGCTTTGATGTTTTGATGCTTCCTTTAAATGTTTGCAATTTTATTTTTGATTAATGTTTTTTAATTTTTGAGTGTGAGACACTATAAATAATGAAATGTGATTTAAAATTGGAAAATTTATTATTCTTTTATTTAGTATTTATGTGTTCTTCTTATTTTTTGGTTATTGGGTATTTTTTATGAGTATAGGTGGTTTTGTGATAAACTAGTGGCTGGTGAGACCGTTATAGCTCATCAATGCATTGGATAATGAGACAGAGTTAATCAGTAGGGTTAATAATAAGTGATTAAGGTAATGTAATATGGTGGATATTTAAAATGTAACTATAATGGTATCTCCCAATATATATGTGATAGCTACAGTAAATGTAAGAGTGGTATGGAATTTATTCTGTAATTACCTTTATGATTTATTATTCTATATAGTTTTATATGAATACTATTATTTCATTATGTAAGTTTAAGAGATTATGTTTTAATTGTTAAAAGTATAACTTTGTGAAAAAAAATCATGGGTTTAATGTATTGATGGACTAACAGTTTCTTTCCATATTTTATTTCCCTTACAAATATTTTTTTTCTCATCCCAGGTTTTAAAATGTTTTTCATAAGGTATATGGATGGGTAAGAGAAAATGAGAAGTCAGTTAGGATGTTATTAATATTTTTTATGAAAAATAAAATATATTTTATTTTAAAAGTTTAATATTTTTTAAAAAATAGATACTTTTTTAGTAGTATCCACTTATATGATTGTGGGGTGTTATGTGTGAATGATAAAATAATTATCTATAACTCTAAACTTCAAAATATCCTCAATGTGCAAGAAATTAAATTTTATACTAAAACTCATGAATATGTAATGTTTAAGGTTAGGTACTTATAGTTTGTATCAAAGGTCAGTTTAGATATTTTTTGAGGCTATGGTAATATTAATAACTTTCAATTCAAATACATTACATTATGGAAAAGTTAAAATGTCATATAATTTTAATATTACCATGTTTCTTCATTTAAACTATGTATATTTAGAATGGTTTTGCATATAGGGAACATGGCATCTTTAGTGGGAAGGAACCAAGAGGAAACATCCTTCCAAATCAGCATCCTGAGATGGTCAGAATTGGAACTGAACAGTTCATTGCTGTGATGTCTTAGTTGACATATGATATAAATGTTTGTGGCACCCATGAAAGAGATTAACTAGATCAAACACGTAGAAATATGCCAGTAGTGGATTATTTTATTAGGAAACATACACCATCATTCAATGGATCATCTGACCTGGTGGTAGCTAATGTTTGTATTAAAGTATCAAAAAATATTTTTGAGGTCATGGGGTTTTAATACAATCAAAATTTTAGTCTTTCTATTTAACATTTTGAAGTTGAATCCAATTAGTGGTGGTTAATGGATATGAATATATGGGACAGTGAGGGTATTTATTAATTAGAGTAGGATGAATTTAAAAATATTTTCCTTGAAAAATAATTTCATAATGTAGTTTGACTTAGGATGGAAATATAATTCTTAGAATTGAGGTAGGATGAGGAATTAGTGGATGGATATGAAGTAAAATTCACTCGACTGGAAAGGTACACTCCAAATTTCATTCGAGATCTTGATAATACAATCAATCAGCTTTACTTGGGACTGAAGCCAATGTATCAAATATATTTGGCTTCTTGTGAATTCACATGTTACGAAAACATTTCGATGTGAGGAGAAGGTGGAAATGAAGTTTTTTTATCATCATGTGTTCTTTGAAAACCAACATAAAAAGAAGTTTATTTCCAAGGAAAAAGGTAAAATTCCTCATAGAAGTCTTTTGGTAAGAATATTAAGTTTATAGTTTGTGATAATTGTGGTAAGAACACATTGGGGAATTCTTTTAGAACTCTGGTAAGTTCTTCCAATGTCGTAAAATAGGGTATAAGTCTCGTAATTTCAATGAAAAATATCGTAGTAGTGGTAATAAAAAATCTGACATACGGTCAAAAAAATTAAATGAAATGAGATGAGTCATTATGCAAATTAGTGTCTGAAGATAAACTAGAATGATGGGAATCAGCTAGACTATATCAAGAAAGGTGTGGTAAAATCCATTCCAACTAATTCAAAAAATGTTGGGCCATCAAATGAAGTGGAATCAGGTATATTGTTCATTTATTCATATTATTCCAATGTTTTTTCTAATTTAGGGTCTACACATTCATTCATTTCTAAGAAAATTTATAGCAGATTAGAAATTCTACCTCATTAAATGAATCTAGAACTTATGGTAAAAACACAAGGGTTAAATATTAAGGAAAAAATTATAAAAATCTTCCTGACATTATCTTTGTAAATAATTTACCTAAAAAACTTATTTTTTCCTTTAGTTAATTTTGAGGTTTTTTTGGGTACGGATTGGATTTCTGTTTACCATGATAAGATATATTGTATAACTAAAGAAGTTACTTTTCATATATAAATTCAATTTTTATACAAGAATGAACCCATTTCATTGATAACATATCAGGAATCCAAAAAACTATTATAATATAGAAATTAATGTTATCTTTCAAATATTTTTGAAAAAAAACCACCATTAAGATTAAATATGTATTGGTGGTATATGTGTATCTTAATTTTTTTCTTAATGAGTTGTCTGGTATTATAGCTGACTAAGAAGTCCAATATACTATTGACATAGTTCCTGAAGCTAATCCAATTTCTAAACCCCCTTATCAAATGGCATAAATAGAACTTCTATAATTGAAAAATATATTAAATTATTTTTAGATAAAGGTTTCATCTGATCTAGAAATTCACCCTGGGATGCTTTTTTCTAATTTGTTAAAAAACAAAGACAGTTCAATAAAAATTTTAAATGATTATAGATCCTTAAATAACATCACTTTTAGTAACAAGTATCATTTTATTCATATTGATGAATTTTTTTATTAGCTATAGGGAGAACAATATTTTTAGAATGTTGATTTGACTTCCGGGTACCATAAGTTTAATGTTAAGGAATCGGACATTCTAAATGTTGTATTTTAGACTAGATATGGCCATTATAAATGGGTAGTTATGTCGTTTAGGTTAACTAATGAACCTAGTGTATTTATGGATCTTATGGATAGAATATTTCATGAGTTCTTGAATAAATTTTTGGTTTTTTTATTTATGAAATTTTGGTATATTATAATATTAAATAGGAATAGGAAAGATATCTATGGATTTTGTTGAATACCTTAAAAGAAAATAAACTATATGGGAAATTCAGTATGTACAAATTTTGGTTGAAAAAAATTTCTTTCCATGGTCACATTGTTTCTAAAGATGGAATAATTATTGATCCTACTAAAATGGAAATCATTTAAGAATGTATGAGACCCACAAATATAACTGATATTTGTAGTTTTCTTAGTTTAAAAGGATATTACCAAAGTTTTGTTGAAAACATTTTACTATTATCTATACCAATGACTAAGTTAACTTGAAAAGATGTTAAGTTCGTCTACATAAAATAATGTGATGATTGTTTTTAGGAATTGAAAAGAAGATTGTGGAATACTCTAGTCCTGGCCCTTCCTTATATAAATAGTGAATTTGTCATCTACAATGATTCTCCTTCGAAAGGGCTTGGTTGTATCCTTATAAAAATGATTAGGTAATTTGTTATGCTTCACATTAGTTGAAATCTCATGAGTTAAATTACCCTACATGAGATTTGGAATCAGTTTCTATTTTTTTCATTAAGAATTTGGCGGAATCATTTGTATGGATTAAAATGTGAAATATTTATTGATCATAAAAGTTTTTAGTACATAATCATCCTAAGTAATTGAACATGAGATAGAGAACATGTTTGGGACTAATCATGGATTATGATTGGATGATTATTTACCATCCTAGAAAATAAAACAATGTGGTTGATGCATTGATTCATAAAAGTAATGATACATTAACCATGATACATTTAGAACATGACCTTTGGTTAATGATTTGATGAATTTTGGCTTGGAAGTTTTTGGTGCAGGAAATTCAACTTTTTTGTTTTAGGTGTCAGTGAAATCATCTCTATTATAAATAATTAACAAATCACAGAAGGAATACCATGAGTTAAATAAAGATGTATAATTGGTTCAAAATGATATGTTTTCTAAATTTAACATTGATAAAGATTGTGTTTTGAGATTTGGGAAGAGATTATGTGTGTCTTGTTATTAAAACTTCAAGAAAGATTTATTATGTGAAGATCATAGTTCTCTGTTTTTAGTTCATCCTGGAAGTACTAAGATGTAGAGAAACCATTGAGAGTATTACTGGTCAGATAGAATGAAAATAGATATTTTTGACTTTATTGTGAAGTGTTTGACTTGTCAATTGGTTAAAGAATAATGATAGTTTATGAAGGGGATCCTTCATCATATTCTAGTTCCAGAGTGAACATGGGAAAATATTTCCATGGATTTCATAGTGGAATTACAAAAGATTTCTCAAAGTAACAATTTGATCTGGGTTATTATTGATTGACTAACTAAATCTTCAAATTTTATTTCTATTAGAGGCACTCTATCTCTAGATCAACATTCTAGGATATACCTTAAAGATATATTCATGAAACACGGATTTCCTCTCTCCATTGTATTTGATCGTGATCCTAGGTTCACTTTAATGTTTTGGAAGGGCCTTTAAAAGTCATTGGGAACTAAATTAAATTTCAGTACATATTTTCATCCTTAATAAGATGGACAGTCAGAACAAATAATTCAAACCAAATAAGTTACGCTACGTGCTTTTTCAAAGGATTACTAGGGAAGTTGGTATCAACATATTTCATTGGTTTAGTTTTCTTATAATAATAGTTCTCATTCTAGTATACATATTTCACCATTTTATCCATTATATGGAAAGTGTTTTCTAAATATTTCTTTTTTGGATAATATCATGGAAAAGAAGTCGATGGGACCATAGCTGGTAGAGGATCAACATAGAAAGTTTAGTTTATATAGTGACACTTAATAATAGATCATAATTAGAAGAAAAATTATCTGGATAACTTGAGGAAAGATCTTTATTTTGAGGTAGGTGATCATGTCTTTCTCAAATTTTCTCCATGGAAAAATGTTATGCATTTTGGTAAGAAAGGAAATTTGAGTACACAGTTCATTGGACCTTATGAAATCCGGGAGAATTTTGGATTAGTTTCCTACCGAGTGGATTTACTTCTAATTTTATCTTAGGTAAACAATGTTTTTCATGTTTCAATGTTAGGAAAGTATATTCCAGGTCCATCTCATGTTTTGAGTTCATAATTTGTTTAGTTGAAAGAAAATATTTCTAATAAGGAACAACCAGTTTGGGTTCATGACTGTTGAGAGTAGGTGTTGCGAAATAAGGTTATTTATAAAGATAATGTTTTATAAAATAACCATATGGTTGAAGAGGAAATATGTGAATCTGAAAATTCTATGAGGGAAAGGTGTCCCAACTAATGTAATAAGTTAATAAAATTACAAGGATGCAATTTCTAAAAGGAGTGAATAATGTGACAACCCGGGTAATATAAGTATTTTTCACAATTATTAATATTTATAAATTATATAATAATTAAAAGAGACACTAATTTTAATACAATACATAATATTCCACATCGATGTTAAACAAATAAATTATTATTATTATTTAATATGGCAGTTATCACATAGTTGTTAGAATGGTGGGTAAGAACTGGATTAAATTAATTATGAAACAATGGTTTACATATATATATATATATATAATTCACCAGTTATTAATCAATTAATTATAAATAAAGATAAAAACCTTTATAAAATAAAAGGAGTTGTTTTCTGAAAAACTATTTAATATACACAAGTGTGATTTCTAAAAATAAATAAATAAATTACTCATGTTGGATTATATTAATTAAAAATATATAAAATTTATTCAATTTAATTTTTAAAATTCATTTTATTTGTTTTTTAGACAAGATATAAGAACAAATAAAATATTACAAATAAAAGAATTATTTTTCAAAAAAACAATTTTTCCACCTTTTAATGGAAAACTTATTTTAAATCAAGATTTGGTCACATTTATAAATTATATATTAAAAAATAAACTAATTATTTGAAATAATAATACAAAATTTTACTTTGTATGAATTTTTTGTAGTTTTTTTATAAGTTTCAATTTTTATTGAATAGTGAAACATATTGTATTTTATTTTTAAACATATTTTTCATCAAATTTATTTAGAGTTTTCAATTATATTTTTGAATTATTTTTAAGATTATTTAGATTATTTTTTTTATCATTTAATCCAATTTAGGTAATTTTAATCAATGTCACATTGAATTTGGATATAAAAACATTTCGATATTTTGAAGGTTTTTGGTTTAAAAATATGTTTTCTTATTCGGTCAACGGGAGTAATTTTTAATTGATTTACGAAATTTATGTGTTTTTAATTTTTAAAAATGGATTCCATATTTTTAATTATAATTTCAAAATTATTTAAATAGGTCCCTTTTATTTTGGTACATTATGAATTGTAACTTTAGTAATTATATTTATTAACATGGTTAAAGGTAAGTCGGGTAATTAAGGGTAAACATAATATTATAAATACTATAAAATTACCCTATAATTCATCCTAATTTTATTGTATTATTGTGTGTCAAAAATAATCCTTAAGAAAAAGTTATAACCTTTTTCAGCCACTTGGGTGACAGTATGACATTTATAATATTACATTCAACGAAAAGTCAATTTTGTCAAACTTTTGTTTTTAACAATTGAAATATTTTTAATATGGGGATATATAAGGGATAAATTAGACTATAAATATTATTTTTAAATATAAAATTTTTATGTTTATAATGATAATTTATATTTAATTTTTATAGAATATATAATTAAATTAAGAGATTTCACAATGATGATGTAGTAATTGTCTAATTAAAAAAATATCAAATAAATTATATTAAAGATACTAAAATAAATATAATATGAGATGATTAATTTCTTCCATGAAATTTTTATATTAATTTAATATTTTAGTGATGTTTTAGATTCATTAGTTCGGAATTATCTTGTTTTTATGATATTTTTAAGAAGTTATGTAATGAATAGTGTCAAAATTGACATTACTGATATTTAAAATAAATAATATTTTATTAAATGATATAAAATTTATAAAAATATCAATTTCATCAAAACAATTTTAATTTGTCTCAAAATTTCACTAATTAATCATTTGTTGGTCTCTTGATATTTTATCGTGATTATATTAATCCTCAAAGTGTAAATTATATGATATCATAGTAAGAGTTAAAATGGTTAATTAAGGGTTAAAAAAGGTAAGATTTAAAAAACATGTATAATTTTTATTAGATGAATGTATTTCGATCCATACTCATCCTATATTATAAATAAATCAATTAGGTCCCATTTGAAATAGAATATTAATTTATATTAATTTAATATTTTGAAAAAACCCAAGAGTTCTTCTCCCCTCTCCTATAAAAGGTATCCCATTCTTA
This sequence comes from Viscum album, assembly GCA_963277665.1. Taxonomy (NCBI): domain Eukaryota; kingdom Viridiplantae; phylum Streptophyta; class Magnoliopsida; order Santalales; family Viscaceae; genus Viscum; species Viscum album. Next base: position 152,726,141 of record OY728156.1, on the reverse strand, counting down.
TCTTTTATTCGCACATAAAAACCTATTTTGTTTAGCCAACCTCTTCCCAAATCACTCCCCACATTCTGTGACTTCTAGTTTTGGTAGAACACCCACCTTAGAGGTGTTAATGTTTTAATAAAAGGATATTTTCCAAAGGAAAGGAAGATAAAGATTGTATATGATGAGTCATACTCAAGGTAAGAGAATTTATTTTAAAACCTACTTTTAATGTTACTCTTTCAACTATTTTTTTACTAAATCCTAATGGAATTTTTTTTAACATATATTGCATTAACATAATTTCCCTCTTTCATGTCTCTTTAATGTTTTTATGCTTCCTTTACAAGTTTACAATTTTATTTTAAAATAATGTGTCTATTTTTTAGTTAGAGTATTTCTAAAAACATGAAAAGATATTTCAAAGTGGGAAAATTTATTATTATTTTATTAATTATTTTTTTTGTTATTTTTTTTCTTGAGAATTTATTATGAGTACGGGTTGTTATCTGATAAACTAAGAGTGAGTGAGCATGTTATATCCCTAAAATTTATTGGGTAATGAGATAGAGTTAATCAGTAGGTTTTCTAATAAGATATTAATGGAATATACTATGTTGGGTATTTCAAATGTAACTATGAATGTTACCCCCTATGTATCCATTATAGCTATAGTAAAAGTAAGAGTGCTATTGAATTGATTATACAAGTTACCCTTATTGTTTATTTTTTCTATGTAGTTTTATAGTAATATTATGATTTCATGAGGTAAGTTAAAGCTCTTTTTTAATGGTTGAAAAGTAAAACATTGTGAGAAAAAATCATGAGTTTAAAGTATTAATGGATTAATGATTTATTTTATTCTTTTATGTCCCTTACTTATATTTTTGTGCTCATCACATGTTTTAAAATGTTTTTTATAGGGTATAATAATGGTTAATAGAAAGAAGGATGTGATGTAGGATGTAATGAAGATTTTTTATCAAAAATAATCATTGTATTATTTCAAAAGTTTTATATTTTGAAAAAAAATTGAATACTATATTATTAGTATCTACCTATATTATTTTGGCATGTAATGTATGAATGATGACCTAATTCTCTAGAACTATAAACCTCGAAATATCCTCAATGTGAAAGAAATTAAATTCTTTTCTAAAACTCAAGATTATATAATGTTTAAGGACAGGTCCTTGTAATGGGTGAGTATAATAATCATCAAAAAATAATATTTATAAGATCATAAGTATTAGAGTATGGAATAGATCTATAATATATATATGGAATTTATTTAATTTATAAATATTTGAAACATCTCAATTTAGGTCTCACTAAAATGATATCGTAAAAATATAGACATAGAAAACTATACGATGTCTCAGTATAACATTGTAAAAAAGCTAAAAACATGATTTCTAAATGTAATGAACTCATGATATATAATAATATATGAAATTAATTAAATATATATTTATAATATCAGTCCCACATAACACATAATAATATTCTCATAATCAAGCATTCTATGTAAAAAAAGAAATATACCTCAAAAATAATAATTAAATAAACTCACAAGAAAATAATTGGTTTTAAACAATACTAACAACATGATATATAATTTTAATGAACTCATGATATGTAATAACATACCAAATTAATTAGATATATGTGGAATTTCAGGCCCATACATCAAATAATAATTTTCTCATAATCATACAAGCTACATGTAATGGAAATATACATCAATAATAATAATTAAATAAAATTATGAGAAATGAATATATATCATAATAATACTCCATCACATATATAAGGGAAAAAATAATAATGTTTCCAAAAATATTTATGGGAAAATATTTTTGAACCGTAAATTGTGGTATAAAAGATCATTATTCATAGAGATAATAGTAAATAACACTAAAAGAATCAGTGAGAGTTTTTGAAATGAAATGATTTAACAAATATCATTTAATGAAGATAAGAATATGTCCTATTGAAATAAAAATTAATATCACTATAAGAAGATAATTATTGTAAAATAAAATACATTTATAAGGGATTCTAGATGATATACGTGAATATATATATATAGGAAAAAAAGAAAAACCTATAAGAAATTTTTGAGTTAATGAGTTAAATTTCCCTAGGTTTTATTTTTTCATCATGTTTATACATGCTCTAAAACCAACCTATAATTGTCAAAACTATTATATATATGTATATTATATAAAATTATTTTTATCTTCTTCAATTATAATCATTGGAAATTATTTATTGATTTTTCATTGGTTATAAAATGAATCGATGATATGTTTATTTCAATTATCTCATTTCCATTTTTATTACATGGTTTGGATTGATTTTAATTTATTAATTAGTTAAATTTACTTAAAAAGAATAAAAATAAAATAATATATATAATACATAAATTATTCTAACCTTCTATAATAGAAGTGATAACTAAATAATTGCCAATGTCTTAGTAAATAGTTTACTGGCCGTTAATAGGATGGGGCATAAGAAAGAAAGATACATATTGTGTATACATTATAAGTAGTTTATAATAAAAAAATATTCTATAATCATGAAAATTATATATTTATAATCTATAATAAATAATAATGAAGGTATTGATAAATATAAAATTGATAATATCCTTGTAGTCTATAAACTGACAATTAACAAGACTTTGAATAAAGATAAAGAGAGAGATTGATTATAAATACATATATAGTAAATATAATTTTACTAGTATCATAATATCATTAATAACATGTTAGAATAAAAATTACTCAATTTTTTAAAATTATTTCAAAATGAGGAATGGTAATAAAAGAATAGGGGTAGAGAAGTTCAAATTATGAGGAAGGAATGTTACATTTTCCTTATATTTTTCTCCTTTGATGTGTTTTTAATGACTGGTGGGTTGGATTTGGATGACATAAAAACACCTATAAGGTTCCTAAAAGTATTAATAAGATATATTTGATCCAATCATGGGTAATAAGGGTAATTTGGGAAATTATTTTACAAGGGGGTAAGAATGGGTACATATACTAGGTAGAAAGGGGTATTTTGGGTTAAAATAATTAGTTAAAATATATTTCATCCCCAATACATTTAAAAGTGGTATTGATTGAGAATATTATTATTACTTAATGATATAAAAATGTTTCTATTAATTTTAAACCCTTATACCATATAATTTATATGTTCATAGAAAATAAATTGAGAAGAAATGTAAAAAAATAATATAATACATTAACTTTTTTTATATTTTTAAATTACTATTAAGGCTCTAAAATAAAACTTATTAATTTTAAATACATTATTTATCTTATTATTTTTTAAGGAAAATTTTATTAAAATTTATTAGATATCTATTAGATCAATTTTATTAAAAAAATATACAGTTTTTTATAACCTTTGTTTTTATAATTCAGTTGAAAATTTAGGTCTTTGAAAAAAACTATATGAAGGTAATAAATTTATAAATTAAATGATCACATTAAAATGTTAAATTAATTTTATAATTTTTTTATACTTTTAAAACTTTAATATTTAATTATTAATATAAAAATTTTGGTTTTTTTAAAATATGTTACGCATTTCATCATATAAAATCACACATAAATTTTATTTGATTTACCTAATTTGAATATATATGTTATTTAATTAATTATTTATGGAAATATTTAACCATAGGATATTCTATTATCTCATCATTCATTTTACTATTCCAAGAGTCAATTTATTATTTAAATGGTCATATTATTATTAAATTGTCTATATCTGGATTATACTTCCTATAAATACCTCTTATTTTCATCACAAATTATTCACATATGTTTATCCCATTGTTATGAACTCCTTAAACAATAATCTAATAGTATTTTTATTTTTTTATTTTTTTATAGTGTTGTTCATAAGAGTGATATTTCTTGGTGATGTTGAATCTATGAATTTTTAAATTATAATTATGTTGTTTAGTGAATTTATTTTAATAGTATATTATTTTTTGGGTTATATATAACCTTCCTACAAAATGATCTATATAGATGAAAGAAATTAGTACGTGCTCTTATTACATTTTTCTTATCTTTTATTCATTACATTATACCAAGATATGACACACAAACAAATTTTAAGAAATTAGATTTCATAGAGAAAAATCTTGTTCATTGTAGAATTATTATTTTTGGAAATGATGTAAACTACCGATGATATTGAAAATCCAGCAACATTGGTCTTAGAATGTAAATTGGGTACTGAGGTGGCTTGTAATGAACATAAATATGTATGATGTATGTTATTTTTATTTACTTAAAATGATAAATTCATCATATGACATTGCATGATACACATATCAATATTGTAGGATCCAATATATGTTATGGAATAACTGTTTCATCATATAGGGTTTATGTTCAAACATTATATGTACACATTTCATATATGTATATATTTCACTCATCATTGAGAATATAATGGAAGATTACCATATGTTTCTTGGAGTTTGTAAATGGTATCATGTTGATAATTTTAGGTTGGGTGACTGTTCATATAGAGGGGATATATTCTTAAAGTATTTAAGTTATTTCTCTTTTCATTTATATTGATACTTGTACTGCTGTTTTGGTATACAATTAGTTTAGTTTTATGAAATTATGTGCATTAGTTGTAAAATTTATTGATTTATTTAATGTTATTTGGTTATTTTCTCCTATGTTTCTAGATATTATTTAGATTATTATAAATTTTATTTGAGATGGTCTATTAGAGGTTAAATCACTACCTAATGACGTATTTAAATGCATTGTGTTAGTTGGAAGCCTCATGTGATTTGAGGGATTACACAACAACTTTTATCATTTTAACTTCATTATATAGTCACGTAAGGCAAGGATATTGTATGGAAATCACCCAAAAGAAAATATACATATCTCTACTATAATAACCTATAAAAAAACACTACAGTCTCAAAAATTGAGTCTATTGTTGGATTAGTATAATTATCCATGTGGGTTCATCCAAAAAAAATGAACTCCTCCTGAACAATATAAATATAATATTAAATTTTAATAATATAGTAATGATACATCTTACATGGGTCCAAAACAATACATATATAAGGCGAAATATTAGAAAAATTTAACTTACCCATACAAAAGTGAATACAACTACCAAACATGATCATCCAAAGAGCATGGTTAAAAATAAAGTTTCATCAAGTGCATGTTATAAAATATATAATAGGATAGCTTTTTTTAATTTCTCATTCCATGAACCTATATAAAAAAGATTTATTTCAAGCAATCCAATGGTTCACAACAAGCATATCTACATAAATAAAAATAAATTGTTTATAATTAGATAATGTTATTGTAAAATCATAATATAATATACCTTGTATACTATATACTACTAGGAAACTATTATCCATAAATAAAATTTTAAATCTTTCATAAAATCCTCTACTAACCAATGAGGGATAATAGACTGGTATACCCTAGGAATCCAATAAATATAACATTGCATGTATCCCATAATAAGTGATGGAACTCACCTGACCATGCATGTATGTGAGTGGTAGTCATGAAATTTGATGCATCCATATTGGTCACTATCAAAAACATCCATGGTAGTAGAGGAGTGAGGTGGTATTATAAATATCATAAAATAAACATTTATATAACATTTCACATCCCAAATGTTCAATATTTTCTATATTATACTACCAAGTGAATCACTAGTCTCATACTTTAGTAGCACCTCTATGACAAGTCTATCTAAATCCCGTAGTAATTTTTGAGAAATAAGACTATGCACTCATATTAAATATTACCAATAGGTTCATCTCACTCAAACTGATTTTGATGAGTGTCTGATCACTACATCATAAAATAAATAAATAGAACAATTCCACCTCATCCGAAAACACCTATAAGATAGATAATATTTAGTTCAATCGTCTATAGCCAATCAAGATATCAAAAAAAATTACAAATTAGTTTTAACAACAAGTCAATTATACATTTATGTCTACACAAGATACTTTTAGATAATTCTTACATATCTATGAACCAAAATCTTTAATAAGTTCCTTTATGTAACAATGAATGATGAGAAATAATATATTACAATGTTATCTAAAAAGTAGAATCATGATATACTTCATAAATAATAATTAATCATTTATCTCTTAACATAACATGAAAATGTTAATTCTAATAAAATACATCAATAATTCATCATTTTTTATCACCACATATAATGTTATTAAAAATTATTTTTTTGTAAAACTGTTCATCTCAACTATTAATTACAACCTTACCCAACATCTAGTGTAACATCCTAGTTAAATGAAGAATAATAGATTTTAATATTTTTTAATATTTTTTAATTAAATATTAATTTTACTTTAAAAGGGTTTCTATGTTTGTTAGCGTACCTGATACGCAACAATGGGTTTCTTTGAAATCTTATGTTTCACACTAATAATATAATATTATTATTTTAAATGGAAGTTAACTCCTAGTCGTTGTATTGGCGAAAATTAACAAAACTAACTACAATGTGATTATACATGTTTGTTAAATGTATTTACATTTATCCAATAAAGGATTGAGGCTTAAAATGTGAATGAATCTAATTTTAAGCATAAATACTCTAATATTCACTAAAAGGTCGATTTACCAACTTTTGATGGAGAAGACTCTTTAAATCTAGTTTTGTTCATTTTTATATGTTATTTTTGAAAAAATAAAATTCTTCTTTAGATTCGGGACATCAAAATTTACTTTGGGTATGTTTTTGGTATTTTTCTGATAAAGTTCATTTTAATGAATAATGAAAAATACTTTATTTTATTTCAAAAGTGCATTTTAATCTGATTTATTTATAGGGGTAGATTATATTTTTAATTGGTTTTAAAGTGTAATTAGAATATATTTTTACCATTTAATCCAATTTTGGTCATTGAAATTAATTTCACTTTGAAAGTAGACATAAACATGTGTCAATCTTATGATAGTTATTGTTTCTTAAAAACACGCTATTTGTTTTAACAATGGGAATTATTTTAAATTAACTAATGACACTTCTATGTTTGGAATTTAGAAAAATAGAAATCATTTTTGAATTTGGAATATCAAATATATCTTGGGCTGAATTTCTGGTATTTTTCTAAAAAACTTCAATTTTTGATGAATAGTGAAACCATTTAGTAGTAGTTAAAAAAATAACTTTTTCATTTAAATGAAAATTTACTACTTTTGTGAATTGAATTTCAAAAATCCGACTTAAATGGTTGTTATTAGTAGGTAAAATGTGGTTCAATAAGATGAAAATAATTCTTGGTGAATAGTAACTTTTGACTTTTTTTACCACGGTTAAAGGTAAATAAGGTAATTCAAGGTAAAAATAATATTATAATTAATTCAAAATTACCTTAACACTTGTCGTAACCTTATTTGATGAGTAATGGATGACCATGTTCATCTTTGGGTCTATTTGGGGACCCCATTGAGCCACATGGGCGTGGTAATAACATTTTAGATTAATTAACTTAAAGTAAGGAAAAAACGACATATTCAAATATATTTTAGTAAATTAATTTTTATATGGGGTTATATAAGTTATAATTTCAACTATAAATATTCATTGAAAACATAAAACTATTTCCTACATCATGATAATTTTTTTATAATTTTTAGACATCAAATAAATTAAATTATTTATGACACAATAATGATGTAGTGTTTACCTCATTAATAAATGATTAAAATAAATAAGATTATAATGATTGAAATGTTATCCAAAACAAGTCCACTTATTATTGGATGATTTTATTTTAAATATGAGTAACATTATCTTGTACATTAATGATTTTTTGACCTTTTGAAACAGAAGATAAGTTTATATTAAAATAATATTTTCACACTTTCCTAAAGAGCCCCTCCTCTCCCTTATAAAAAGAGACCACTTCTATCCAATTACTCACACCCCTCAAGACCTTTGGCTCATCAAACCTCTGACCAATTAATCTCCCTACATCCCTCTCCTCCCCATATAATCCTTACCTTAGGAAGAAGGCACTTCAAGAATTCCTTTTGGTTCAAACCAAAGAGAGTTACCCAAATTAAAGGTAACAGTTCCTCTTAAATTGTTTTCTTTTATTTTACTTCTCCAACCCCTAAAATCTTTTTTGTTCCCTTCTCTTATAATAACACCATTATATTCAATATACTAGGATGTTTTTATGAGAAGTATTCTAAATACACTTAAACACACCTCTATCTAATGGTTTAAGAACATATTGTTTCCGTGGATGGCAAACTAACTTCTCACAAAATGATGATTATTCAAATATATCGAACCGCCTATCATGGGGGCCATTATGATGGAACAGTATTTATATATGACATAAATTATGTTTTTGTTTTATATATTCTTATGTAATTTGTATTTACAAACATACCTTTATGTTTTCCAATATGTGTAAACGCGATAATTTCATTTTAGGAAGTGCAGACTACCACCCCCTCAAGGTGATATGATATGTTCATGACATACATGGAATGTATAAAATATGGAGATAATGAAATTATGTAATATATATATAATATTATATTATACTATAGTTATAATATACCTATTTATCATTAATTTTTCATTCCTTTAAATATAAAATATAAATGAAAGTAGCGTTCATGCGTACGTACGACTTACCATCTCCATGAATGGTGTGTTTCATTTCTTAACTCCAAATTATATGGAATATTATAAATACATATACACTGGATATATATGATATATATGTTATCTAAATCATTTATATCATTTTTTAGATAATGTAATTTTGACCACATGGACAAATTTTAATTATAACAAGTTCATTTTTGACTCAAGTTCTGAACATTGATAAAATTTCCAATATGAACTAAAATAATTAATTAATTGCTATAGAAAGTTAGTAAGTGATATAAGAGGAATAATAAAAATTAAAAATGTACTTAAGGAAGTATAAATTAACTTAAGTTTATTATTCAGGAAGAACACGAAACATACGAGTCAAGTCGGACACGAAGTATGGGATTTCTTATCTCACTTTTCATTCTGCGAGATTTTCATTGTTCGCCACTTATTTATTGCATGTGGTATATTGTGTACTGCCTTTAGATATATATTTTCACAATTCTCATTATTTTCATGGTATTATATGATTCATTTGGTGTTTATTAACTTTGATTCATACGACTTGATTGATTACAACATGGTAAGGGGTTTTCATCTCACTTTTTATCCCCGTGAGATTCAGGCTATATTTTCCACTACTTCCTTTTGTGTGGTGTATTTACTTCCCATGATTGTATTCTTTGTGTAATATGGGTATTTAAATCTTCATTGTATGATCCTTATTTCATGTGTTGTATGTTTCTAATGTTACCAAATCAGTATGGGAACCTTTCACCCTCCTCGTTTAAAAAGACTTCTTTTTGTTACATCTTTTAGTTTACATATTATTGTGTTTGTATATGTTATTCTATATCCTTATTGATGTAAATTTTATGCACAAGTGATAAGATACCCTTTTTATCTCATCAACTCAATTTCTGAATTTTGAAGTGACACTGTTAGGCTGTAAAATTTTAGTAATGGATTTTCTTAACCCAATTTCAATTCTTTGGGTTAAACTTGTACTTATTGAATATGTCTTCCTATGAATATGTGTGAATAATATATGATTATTTTACACTTAATATCCACTTATATTAGGTGTATTTATATTTTTCACACATAATTATCTGATTGATTTATCCTTAATTTAAGGATACCTTCTTTGTAAGGGATTTCATCTCAATTTACATTTCCATTGAGAATTCATTGTTGTTATGCACCAATTCACTCTTATATGTTGTATATAATGTCCTTTTTCATTTTATACCATGAATACCTTTATTCTCATGATATTATAAAGTTCTGATTAAATGTTATTCCTCTATTACATTTATTCAAGATTATCTCATTTTGTTAGAAACTCTTTAACTAAAATATAGTTTTAAATGTTTTAAAGATTTATTATTCTAAATCTTCTCTTTAATGTCCATGTTTTGAAAATGTTTTTTAAGGATTTATTTATATGGACATTAATGTTTTAAAATGATAATTCTTTTAAAATCTTCAATGTGGTATGGGACACTTTGATTCAAAAATCTATTTTAAATGGTTTTTGAAAATGGATTGATTATTTCAATATCTTGAAATTATTTCTTATGATTGAAAATGAAATTTTATTAGTGAAATGTTTATATTTTCAATATTTTATGTGTAATGATGGTACATGGACATTTGATGGGTGTTTACGTGATAAACCATCTGATGGGTGGTTATGTGATAAACCAGGATGGGTGGTTACGTTATAACCTCCAATGCATTGGGTATGGAAGTCGGCCGTATGGCTATTCCATTTAGTGATATGTGTAGAAGTCGACTGTATGGTTATTCCATTTAAGTATGTTTATGTCCAAAGTTACCTTTATATGTTATGTGTTATTTATATGGGTTTATGGTAATATTTTGGTTACAAAAGGGTCAGGAGTGATCTTTTATTCAGTGAAGAGTATTTACTAATTCATAAAGGTGAAATGTATTAATTATTTTAAAGTTTTCATGGTTTACTTGTTTTAAAAAACTAATAATTTTCCTTCTTTGTGTATCCCTTACTGAGCTTTTTATGCTCATACCATGTTTTTGAAATGTTTTATAAAGGACTTAAAGATGAATAGGGTCAAGGATGGGATCAAGGAAATGTCATGTTGTCTAAAATGTGGAACTAGACATGACTTTTTTTAAGAGTTTTTATTTTATGAAAAAATGGAAGACTGGGTCGAAGTGTCTACTTTGTAATCTTTTGAGATGTAATAGTTATATCCTAATTCTCTAAAACTCTAAACCTGAAAATATCATCAACATGAATTATTTGTTTAATTCAATATTATGTAATGTATTCAGGTTGGGTTCTTACAGTTGGTATCAGAGGTCGATTTAGATAACTTTAGAGGGTAGGGTATTCTTTAAGCATAAGTGACTTAACCTTAATGGTTAGGATTTTAGAAAGAGTTGTAGTTTTATTTAATAAAGTTAATGACTTTAAGATAACTTGAATAAGTATATCTTAGTATTTACCATCCTCATAAGATATTATATGATGATTATATTGATATACTCACACTTATCTTTTGGGTTTTAGTAAATGGCTGGATCTAGAAAGCACGAAAGTAACATTGGATGTGAAGAAAACTGTGATGGTTTTTTGAATGAACAACTGAATGAAATGGGAGCTTCAATAAGAACTCTTATGGTTATTCTCAACCAAATATATTGAATCATGATTGAAAACCTGAACCTTGGTGATTTTTATAAGTCATCTTACATACGAGAAGCAAATCCCTATGGAGGTTCAGGTTATAATCATAAAGGTAAGTGTGTTCAAAAACCTATGTGTCAAGGATGTGGAAAGAAACACCTGTTAAAATGCTTCAAAGGGATGGTAAGATGCTATAGATTTGGTAATGATGGTCATAAAGCAATAACCTTCCATATAAAAAGGAAGCATCCAGTTTACTCTAGTAAAGGGAAAGAAGTTCTTTATGAGGGATCAATTGAATGTTTTAACTGTGGTGTGCATGATCATTATACAAACAGATTTCCTACGAAGAAGTTTCAGGAATGGGATCACCAGGATCATACAAATATATGTTTACCAAAACCTAATTCCATTCTGATTGAGGATGAAGAAACTGACAATGACCAGTGAAAGGTACCGATTATTTCTTAACATATGTTTTGATATTATTGAATCTTAGGATATGATTCATGATTTTGATTTTGGGAAAAAGTATTTCAGAATAAGTTGGAAATGAATGGTTAATGGATCATGATGAATGCTGAATGTGGATGAAGTCAATATATAATGGATTCGAGAGTTATGGTAGATTTTTGGATGATGAAATACTTAAAAGTATTATGGATCTTTTGATGATGGGATTACATTAGAATAATTATTATAGAATGTGTAACCCTGAAGTTTGATATATGAAATTCAATTCAAGGAATAATTATCTTTTATTTTGTGGATATAGTTATAGAGAACCATTTGGGTTTATATGATCATTGACTTTGATGCAATTACATATTAATAATTTTTGGGATGAAAAATGAAAGTTATAAGATAAAATTTGTGGTTAAAATATGTTATGGTTATTTTTTATGAATTTATCTCTTTTTGGGAATGTTTTAAAATTATATAGTTTCTGAAAAAGGACAACACGCAGACTACATGACAACCCGTCGTGTCGTCCAAAGCTGCGGGAATCGAACTCACAACCAAAGTGCGATTGGGATTTGTCGCTTACCACTAGACTACGTGAAGTCCATGGTAATTATGATTGGTTCTTTTTAGTCAGATGATTTTATGAGTCAATAATATGTTGATTTTGGGTTATCTATGAAAATGATTAACCTAACATAGAGAATATGTTATTAGGTTAATTACTTTTCAATATAAGACATTAAGAGTAACTAATGTTATTTGGAGATAAATGTTAAGATTTATCTTGGAAGACTACGTGATTAAATCCTTCTGATATTTGGGTTTCAATCTTAGTTTGGATTATATTGAAGAATTTTAGGGACAATTGTTTATTGAATGATCTTTGTTGATCTTTGGATTTTGTTTGACAAAATTTGGAGATTAAGAGTATTTTTTCCTCTTATAAAATATTTTCCTTTTGAGTATTATATAATATATCACTAACCATTTTAGTTTTAGTTGATATATAGTTCTTCTTTTGTATGTTATGTGATACTCTAGAAGTTTATTCTATCACTTTAGGTCTGACCAAGTCAACTTGAATATTCATCATTTGGAGAAAATAATAGTTTTTGATAGAAATATAGTAATGTATGAAAGTCTACATGACAAGTAAGTATGTTTCCTTATGTTTATAGTAAAACTCATAAATAAATTATTTAATGAAAAGTAACTTAAAAACAAAAACATTGTCTGTTAACTTTTCCGACTGGGGAATCAAGGATTGTTTAACCCATCATAAGTTTGTGATTTTCTGGTGGATTACTTTCTCCTAATCATGCTTTTTATCACTCTCCATCAGAACTTGACACATTTTTTTCTCCTCCATATCCATGATTTTATGGAATCCTAGTAACTGTTGTCTCGAGTGAACTTTTTACTTCTCTTATATTATTTTAAAGTGATAGTTTTATTGAATTCTTTCTATGTGGTACTTTCCATTAAGTTTTCGAGCCCAATTTTTTTTAAAATTGCGAGGACGCAATTTTTAAAAGGGGGACAGGATGTAACATCCTAGATAAATGAAGAATAAGATATTTTTATATTTTTTAATATTTTTTAATTAAATATTAATTTTATAAAATGGTTTTTGTGTTCGATAGCATAGATGAAATGCAACAATGGGTTTCTTTGAAATCTTACGTTGCACACTAATAATATAATATTATTATTTTAAATGGAAGTAAACTCCTAGTCGTTTTATTGGCGATAATGAACAAAAATAACAAAAATATGATTATACGTGTTTGTTAAATGTATCTACATTTATCCAATAAATAATTTAGGCTTAAAATGTGAATGAATCTAATTTTAAGCATAAATACTCTAATATTCACTAAAAGGTCGATTTACCGCCTTTTGATGGAAAACCCTATTTAAATCTAGTTTTGGTAAATTTTATATGTTATTTTTGACAAATAAAATTATTCTTTAAATTCGGGATATCAAAATTTACTTTGGGTAGATATTTGGTATTTTTATGATAAAGATCATTTTTAAGGAATAGTGAAAATTACTATATTTTATTTCAAAAGTGCATTTTAATCTGACATGTTTATAGGGTTAGATTATCTTTTTAATTGGTTTTAAATTGTAATTAGAATATATTTTTACCATTTAATCCAATGTTTGTCAGTTTAATTAATTTCACTTTGAAAGTAGACATAAACAAGTGTCAATCTTATGATAGTTATTATTTCTTAAAAACATGCTATTTGTTTTAACAACGGGAACTAATTTTAAATTAATTAATTCCACTTCTATGTTTTGAATTTAGAAAAATTGAAATAATTTTTGAATTCGGAATATCAAATGTATCTTAGGCTGAATTATTTGTATTTTTCTGAAAAACTTCAATTTTTGATGAATAGTGAAAAAACTTAATAGTAGTTAAAAAACTAACTTTTTCATTTAAATGAAATTTTACCACTTATGTGAATTGAATTTCTAAAGACCAACATACATGTTTATATTTGTAAGTAAAATGTGGTTTAATAAGATGAAAATATTTTTTGGTGAATAGTTACTTTTGACTATTTTTACCGCGGTTAAAGGAAAATAGGGTAATTCAAGGTAAAAAGAATATTATAATTAATTCAAAATAACATTAACACTTGTCCTAAACTTATTGGATGAGTAATGGCCGACCATGGTCATCTTTGGGTCTATTTTTGGACCCCATTGAGACACTTGGGAGTGATAATAACATTTTAGATTAATTAACTTAAAGTAAGGACAAAAATGAAATATTCAAATATCTTTTAATAAATTAATTTTTACATGGAATTATATAAGTTATCTTTTCGACTATAAATATTAATTGGAAATCTAAAACTATTTCCTACATCATTGTATTTTTTTTATAATTTTTAGACATCAAATAAATTAAATTATTTATGACACAATAATGATGTAGTGTTTACCTCAATAATAAATGATTTAAATAAATAAGATTATAATGATTAAAATATTATCCAAAACTTGTCCAATTCTTATTTGATGATTTTATATCGAATATGAGTCATCTTATATTTTACTTTAATGATTTTTGGACCTTTTGAAACTGAAGATAAGTTTATATTAAAATAATATTTTCACACTTCCCTAAAGATCCCCTCATCTCCATTATAAAAGGAGACCACTTCTAACCAATTCATGAAACCTCTAAAGCCTTTTTTATCATCCAAACTCTGACCAATTAAGCTCCCCACATCCCTCTACTCCCCCTAGAATCCTTACCTTAGGAATAAGGCACTTCAAGATGTCCTTTTGGTTCAAACCAAAGGGAGTTACCCAAATTAAAGGTAACAGTTCCTCTGAAATTGTTTTCTTTTATTTTACTTCTCCAACCCCTAAGCTCTTAATTGTTCCTTTCTCTTATAATAACACTAGTATCATCAAAATACTAGGATGTTTTTATGAGAATTATTCTAACTACACTTACATACACCTCCATCTAATGGGTTAATAACATACTGTTTCCGTGGATGACAAATTAACGCCTCATGAAACAATGATTGTTCAAATATCTTCAACCGCCTCTCATGGTGGCCATTATGATGGAACTGTATTTATATATGATATTTTTTTTCTATATTCTTATTTAGTTTTTATTTAAAATCATACCTGTATGCTTTCCAATATGTGTAAACACGATAATTTCATTTGAGGAAGTGTGGACTACCGCCCCCTCAAGGTGATATGATTCGTTCATGACATACAAGGAATGTATAAAGGATGGAGTTAATGAAATTATGTAACATATATATAATATTATATTATACTTTAATTATAATATAACTTTGTATCATTATGTTTTCATTCCATGAAATATAAAATAGAAATGAAAGTAGCATTCATGCATATGTACGACTTACCGTCTCCATGAACAGTGCGTTTCATTTATTAACTCAAATAATATGGAATATTATAAATACATATACAATGGATACATATGATATATATGTTATCTAAATCATGTATATCATTCTGGAGATAATGGAATTTTGACCACATGGACAAATTTTAATTATAACATGTTCATTTTTTACTCAAGTTCCGAACATCGATAAAATTTACAATATGAACTCAAATAATTAAATAATTGCTATAGAAAGGTAATAATTGATATAAAAGGAATAATAAAAATTAAAAATGTTCTTAAAGAATTATAAATTAACTTAAGTTTATTATTCAGGAAGAACACGGAACATACGAGTCAAGTTGGACACGAAGTATGGGATTTCTTATCTCACTTTTCATTCCGTGAGATTTCCATTGTTCGCCACTTATTTATTGCATGTGGTGTATTATGTACTCCTTTTGATATATATTACCATTATTCTCATTATATTCATGGTATTATGTGATTCATTTTGTGTTTATTAACTTTGAGTCATATGACTCGATTGATTACAACGTGGTAAGGGGTTTTCATCACACTTTTTATCCTCGTGAGATCCATGCTATATTTGCCACTAATTCCTTTTGTGTGGTGTATTTACTGCCCATGATTGTATTATTTGTGTAACAAGATATAATTTTGTTTGTATTTAAATCTTCATTGTATGATCATTCTTTTATGTGGTGTATTTTTTGAAAGTTACCAAATCGGTATGGGAACCTTTCACCCTCCTCATTTAAAAAGACTTCTTTTTGTTACGTCTTTTAGTTTACATCTTCTTGTGTTTGGATATGTTATTATATATCCTTATTGATGTAAATTTTATGACCAAGTGATGAGATAACCTTTTTATCTCATCAACTCATTTTCGGAATTTTGAAGTGACACTGTTAGGCTGTCGAATATTTGTAAGGGAACTTCTTAACCCAGTTTCAATTCTTTGGGTTAAACATGTAATTCTTGAATATGTCATCCTGTGAATATGTTTTAATGATATCTGATTGTTTTACACTTAATATCCACTTATATTGGGTGTATTTATATTTTTCACCCTTAATTATCTGATTGATTTATCCTTAATTTTAAGGATACAGTCTTTATAAGAGATTTCATCTCAATTTTCATTTCCATTGAGACTTCATTTTTGTTATGCACCAATTCACTCTTATATGGTGTATATACTATCCTTTTTCATTTTATATCATGAATACCTTTATTATCATGATATTATAAATTTATGATTAAATGTTATTCCTCAATTACCTTTATTCAAGAGCCTCTCATTTTGTTAGAAACTCTTTAACTAAAATATAGTTTTAAATGTTTTAAAGATTTATTATTCTAAATATTTCTATTTAATGTCTATGTTTTGAAAATGGTTTTTAAGGATTTATTTATATGGAAATTAATTTTTTAAAATGATAATTCTTTTAAAAGATTCAATGTGGTATGGGACACTTTGATTCAAAAATATATTTTTAAATGGTTTTTGAAAATGGATTGATTATTTCAATATCTAGAAATTATTTCTTATAATTGAAAATGAAATTTTATTAGTGAAATTTTTATATTTGCAATATTTTATGTGTAATTATGGTACTTGGAAATTTTCACGAGTGGTTATGTGAAAACCATATGACGGGTGGTGCCATGATAAACCAGGATGGGTGGTTACGTTATAACCTCCAATGCATTGGGTATGGATGTCGGTCGTATAGTTATTCCTTTTAGTGATATATGTGGAAGTCAACCGTATGGTTATTCCATTTAAGTATGTTTATTTACCAAGTTACTTTTATATGTTATGTGTTCTTTATATGGGTTTATGGTAATATTTTGGTTACAAAAGGGTAATTAGTGATCTTTTATTCAGTGAAGAATATTTACTACTTCATAAAGTTGAAAAGTATTACTTATGTTAAAGTATTCATGGTTTACTTGTTTTGAAAAACTAACAGTTTTACTTCTTTTTGTATCCCTTACTGAGCTTTTTATGCTCATCCCAAGTTTTTGAAATGTTTTCTAAAGAACTTAAAGATTATTAGGGTCAAGGATAGGATCAAGTAAATGTCATGTTGTCCAGAACATGGAACTAGACATGACTTTTTTTAAGAGTTTTTATGAAAAAATGGAAGACTGAGTAGAAGTGTTTAATTTTTAGTCTTTTGAAATGTAATAGTTATGTCCTAATTCGCTAAAACTATAAACCTGAAAAGATCCTCATTGTGAATTATTTGTTTAATTCAATATTTTTGAATGTATTAAGGTCAGGTCATTACTTCTAGGGTCTCTTTAGAAGCACCCCATACCCAAAAATCACTGGAAATTTTATAAAATTATATTCATACACTTTTACTCGCACTTTTTTTCTAAAATATTTCCAAAATAGATACATCTTACCCAAAAAACACATTCATTTATTCTACACAATAAACAAATAAAATTATACTCTTTAAATTTCTCCAGGTCAAGACATCATCAATGTTGGTGTCTAAATATTTTAAATTTATAAAAAACCCTTCAAATAACCTTAGATGATATTAATCGTATTAATATTGATATCTAATTGAAAAATTGAGTGAAATTAGTAATTCACCCATGTTTTTCATATTCTCAAATAGAAGGTTCGAACATATTACTATATATAATCTTCTATATAATCATACACACACACATATATATATACACTCACACAAAAACGCACATCCACACACATGCACGCACGCACACACACATATATATATTTACATGTATGTTAATAGTAAGGGGTCTTTATGAACATTATGCCTTACCAATTTACATTTTTTCATTATTTATTTAGAAAGTTACATATGTTTTATTTTTAATTTAAATTTGTTTGTATGTATGTGAGTGTGCATCTATATCTGTATGTGAATTTACATATGCATATATGTATATATGTACATATTTAGGTTTCTATGTATATATATATAAGTCTCTCTGTGTGTGTCAGTGTGTAATGAATGGGCTCATAGACATGAATCCCAAGACAAAAATTGAATCATCACATGACCTCAAACACATTTCTTGATCACCATAGGATCGAAACTAGTGTCAAAGGGACACCATATAACTATTAGGCACTGGGTTTCCATTAACTAATTCAAACAATATATATAAATATAAATTACTATTTATTTTAAAAAAGAAAAAACCATTAATGAAACCATGTTCTAATAATGTAGTGAAAAAAATATAAGCAGTCATGACCTGAAACTAATGTATACAATTGACCACTATCAATCCAAGAAAAACAATTTTCCTCTAATTTCTAGTTAAATGATAACACATTCTACTATGATGATAGAACCCATATTTTTTCATCCATGATGAATGTGAACCGTATTTCACTACATCAGTATAAACAACATCTACGCGCACACTAATATTTGTGGGTAATTGTGTGTAACATTTTACATATTATTATTTTCTCAGATCACTACTATGAAAACCTTTATATGGATTATTCCAGAACACAGAACTAATTCATATTTAATAATATATAATTCTATTTATAGATTAATAGTTTATAAATTATTTAAATAGAAAATAACAACCTCCAAGAATTATTTCCCAAGAAATCGTATTTAAAAACATACCAAGTCTCTATAAATTATTAAATAAATTAAATTTTCATAAGTTAAGGTATCTTGTCCAATATAAAAGTAATCAAATATTCTCCCCAAATAATATATCACAACTATGATCATAGAGAAACTGTATTAAATGTTTTCAAAAAAATGCGTTTGTATACCATATTTATACCTCAATCATGGCTATATAGAGCACATGATACCCCCGTTATCTATTATATTAAACTATTATACCAAAACAATCCTTTTTCATACCTGAATGATTTAAAAATTTATCAAAAATCCTTGAATCCAATAAATTTTAAATGCATTTCTAATTTTTGATAAAAACATCATTTGTCATTAAATCAAACACCGTGATTTAAAAACCCATTGATCAGGATTTTATTTTTAAATATTCATTTTATATTAATCATAAATCAATATAAACTATTATGCTCTCAAATCAATTCATGTGAATTTTATAGAAATAAAAATACTTTATATATGAAATTTGAAATTCACATCATTAAGTTGAAATAAAATCATAATTGACTGAGGAATTGATTGAATCCTCCTACCACATATTATTTCCTTAAAACTCACTAAAATTTATCAAAACTATAACCATAATAGAGAAACCCACCAAACCCTCTCATTAGAATCCCTTATGAACTATATCATTTAAATTAAAAATAAAAAAGTTGAAAAATATTAGTGAGTTTAATGTACTGATCATATTTAGAATATCATCAAAATGAAGTAGCATAGACCATGCAAGATTGCCAAGACACTAGTGTGACTATCGAGTTCAGAGCTCACAGACACCAATGAGTGGAACTACCCATGTTCCAATTGGAATAAACCCATATATGTTACTTCCTTAAAGAAATTTAATAAGATGTGTGAGTAGATAAAAAATAGAAAGTTACATGGCCCATGTTCCATTTAGTGTTACCCATTTCCAAAAGTCATAAATCCTTTATTCCCACCTTTTAGAGAATAAAATATTGAAATTAGATTCTTAGGGTATATGCATGGACTATTTAATAATTAAAGTATGTTTTCAAAAATTCAATATCGCTTAAGAATATAACTTGACAATATCTTGATAACATATCCATCCTATTTTCCTTTGATCGCCTCATATAATGAATTCACTACCACAAATAGACATGTATATAATGCTCTAAATAGGAGTTTATTAATGGGTACACCTCTATTTATTTATTATATTTCCTATATTTTGATATATGAATTCACTATATATAACTCTCTTAAATTTTAGAATCAAAATCCCCTTTAATTCCCCCAATAAATACTCCCCCCCCTCTTCAAAATATCAAGGTCAAACCATTGATTTTATTCCAATTAATCAATCATAATCCAATATATTATAATTATTAATCATGACTCCCGAATTAATAATATCACCCACCGTTAATCCCATGAAAAAATCATTGATAATATTCCCCATAATTAACTATGATGAATATAAATTCCACTATGAAAATTTAGATTTCCCACATTTTATAAGATAAAAAAATTTTCTAACAAAACCCCCATAAAGACATATGTTAGAGATAATAAAACTTCACCTACCATTTAAATATCACATGCCACATGAATGAAAATAACTCTATATTATCAAATTTAATACCTCAAATATTCCTCATGTCAACCCCATTCTCATTAATCTTATGATAATAAATATTCATTCACTAAATAATTAATAATAATAAAGAAAAATTTCACATTTTACGTGGTAATGAATTTAGTTATAAGAACTCAAGATTATCTCTATAATAATTAACTAAACTCCAAAATAATTGATGTTAAAATTATCCCCAACATTAGACTTTTGAAACTCAAAAAGTGATTGGGATATTATTCATTTAAAATTATATAACAACTTATGTCACATGTTTGATTCTCTTTCTATGTCCCCTCTTGAACCAGTCCATATTTCAACATCACACAAACAGAATGAATTTTTTTTCCCATCAATACCATTTTATTTTATTATAAATATAAATTGGACATTAAACAAATTATGTTAGGTTCCAAATAAATAGTTTAACACCACATAATATGATATTTATTTGGATGATACTTCATTATGAAATTTGAAACACCTCATGAATAGTAGCACACTTCATAAATATCTCTCTCAAATAAGAAATAATCATGATTTTTTGATGGTCTCAAAAGTACACACATACTATGGTTTTAACATTAATTTCAATTTCTGTTTCTAATGTCTCATACTTGGTGAAAATAATAAAAATATATTATCATCGAACAAAAACTATAATTTTAATTACCAACAATCCACTTAATTAATTTTTCAGGTATTATTTGTTACTATCCTCTTCTACATTTAGTAAATATGATCTATAATATGTAGTATTAATCCTAGTTCAATTATTGGATTCTCTCTACACTCAAAAAAATATAAATATGACCATCCATATAGACATTTAAAAGGATCTATTTGAATCATTTCTTGATAACAATTATTAATAGTAAATTCCACTAATGTAATAATATCACACCCTAATTCCATAAATTTAGACATATAAGAAATAAACTTGTCAACTAATGGAGGTATAGTTCACTCTTATTGGTAAATAATATATGGGTGATATGATATACGCATATTAAATTCATTACCCACCACCTACTTCAATCCTCTACAAATCCTCGATATAAACTGATTGTCCCTATAAAAAGTTGAAAATTGAACCACCGCCCCCTAAATAATAACTATATATTATTTATATAACATACCTATATTTTCAATCTGGAATTACTCTTAACTGGATAATAAGGGATATGATTTTTTATGTTGGTTCACAATCACCATGATAACATCATTCTTTTTTGATGACTTTTGTTATCAAAATAAAAAATCCATTACAACATTTTTATATATCCTAGTCAAAACATGTAAAGGATGAAAAAATGTTATCAGACAATGAATTCCAACCTATAGTTATTTCTATGAAAACATTTTAGAATAAAATCCCATTATACAGTTTTTTATTCCCACCCACAAGAACAGTCATCTAATTTTATTATACATCTTCATTATCCCAAGATGAACTGTAAAACTATAATTATAAAATATATATATCACTTTTCCTCCTATAATTTAGTGAACTACTATATAATACTTAAAACAGAGAATCAATTTTAATGTTGTAGTCCACCATTTAATGTTCTCCCCCACCATTTTGTGTATCATATATCATTATATAATTTTTATTGGTTTCTTACCCCACCATTAATTTATCCAAAAGTGTATAAGTGACATCTATATGAAATAATATCATATGAAATACTTATCCCTATGTATTAATGGGTATATATTCCATCAAAATAATCAATTTTCACTGCTCTTTTGATTCCATTACCACGTCATCCTTACAACTAAAGTAATTTTTCATAGCATTTCACTTTTTTGGTGTATAATATATATAAAAAACAAGGCTAAAAACACAAGTGATCTCCACATCCTCATATTTAAATTTCATTAAACAAAAAAACATAATACTCCTTTGATCATTTTATATTACTAACCTCTCACTATATAGGTAATTATGATAGATCATATAGGATTTAATAACTCTCATATGTTTTTTTTTTCAGAAATTGGTTAATTTTTCTCAGGTTTTTATACTTTTCATGATTCATATACCACAACATTTCACCCTTGTAGGCCACATATCCCAATTTAGCTCTAAATATATTATAATATTCTAAATATCCTTTATATTAATTAGTTAAGATTAAAAGTAGATATAAATTCATCCTTTTCACTATTTCATCAAAATCTCTCTAGATTTATTCTCTCCATTCAGTTATCATATATTTATATGTTAACACCATATATAGAGATTCTAGTTATAATTATCTTTAATGAATTTTTTTTATAACCTTCTATCAAAAAAAATATCTAAAAGACACTCTTGGGATAATCATAAAAAATAATTACTTTCACATTCTCTGGAACCAAAAAAATCTCTTATATGAAATAATAAATACTAAAATCCTCACATATTGGATCCTAATTTATCATTTTTACATAATTGAATATAGTTGGTGTTCCCATAATATGTACATTTCCCATGGTATTCCTTTAACATTGAATAAATATAAATATTATATATAAATGCCACTATAAATTGGTTAAAAATATTTTTTAAGGAAAAATGCATCAAAGAAATATTACTATTTAGATCATTAGTGCCCCCAAACTACACTTCTAATAACTTGTAATTCCTATTACTTCTATTGGAAAATTTCTTATGAATATATTCACTCTTAAACCTCAAATTTAGATATCATTAGAATAGTTCTATATATGAGGAAAAAATATATACATTTAGTTGATCAAAATTATAGTCAATGTTTAATATAGGGAAAATATTCTTTATTTAGACCTTGTTTAGTTCCAGGTTTTCAAATCAGAAGCAAAAGCTTGTATCATCTTTCTTTGCCAGAATAATGGGTGTTTCCCAAGGTGACACACATTGTTGAATAAATCCTTTCCCCAAAAATAATCTAATTTTGTATTTAAATGTCAAATATCAATAGATATATGAAAATTAAATCAAGCATATAAAACTAATTTCATACAATAAGTCAATCTAGAACTCCGCATCTCCATGTGGTAGTAGTCTAGAAAAATCATCAAGAAATACGTTGATGAAATATTTCACTTACATAGGTAATAAAATTACATATTTTATCTCTATAATTAAAAAATTTATTTATATATATTTACATGATAAATACCCAATGTTCTAAGATAAATTTTTTACTCAGATCACATGAATATCCCACTCTCCCTGAAAAGAGTGAGCACTCCCATAGAGTATGGTAAGAGAATATGTAACCTTATTAGTCAATATAAGGCATAAAAATTTCCATCTAACCAATTAAACATTTAGGATCATATGTGACCATATATTAGAAAAATAATTCTTGTGAGATATCTACATCACTAATATTAATGGAATAAAAATTAAATTATAATTCTTGTTCAATTTTTATCACCCTTTATATATCTAAGTACTTTTTCAATGTCATTTTCACAAAACCTCATGAATTTCTATAATTATTAATATCTAAATTTATTTTTAGGACCCCAATGGCTATTTTAGGAGAATAGATTGGGTAATATGACATATGTATTTTTTACATATGCTAATTTGTACTCGGTGGCATAATATTAGGTACCTGATGGGGTAAAACAAGGGTATGTTGCTTTAAGCAGGCCATCAGGTGGTTGATCACCCTAGAGTTGATACCTAATGGATACCTAGTTCATATTGATGGATAACTAGTTCCCAATAGTCCTTGTTTTTTTATTTTTAAAAATAAAAAATTTAATAAAATAAGAAGGTTTATTAAAAATAAACTTCACCCTCCTTATTCTTTCAGAAAACAGCACACCCCTATTTTACATGTCATTTTATTTTATTCCAAGTGGTGTATCTCTCATATATAATGATACATATAAGTTTTTATCATCTTATTGTGTGTTTATAGGTGATTCTAACATTTACTTTTTCGTTTATTTTTTGATTTCTTAGTAGCCTCACTATGTATCATAAGTTATTCCCTTATATGGAAATATGTTATGATTTATCAATTTAAATTAATTGATGACTAATAAGATAGTAGTTTCTAGTGATGATGGACCTTTTATTACTAGTTAGTTGGTCCCATTCATTCTTGTTGGAATTTACAAGTGTTTAATGTGTCCTGTAAAATGTGGGATGTTCCATGTTATGCATAAGACATAATATATTTTCTAAAAATTAGTTCCTTTATTCCATGGGATTAAAAGAGATAAAATATGATCATGATCTATCCTCCATGTGTCCATTGATGGAATATTAGTCCCTAGTGACCTATATATTGAATATTAATATGATGTAATACAACCCATGACCTTTGATGGGAATCAATCTGTATGTTTATAAATTAGGATCCATGTGTGGTGACCTATGGCGATCCTTGGTATGGAATTGATTGAGAATGCAATAGGATAGGGGTCTAATAGATAAATAATTTTCTTTAAAGTGGGAAAAAAACATGAGATAATTTACCCTTACTCATTAAATAACTATTAATACTATATATTGGCTTTTAATGAAAATTCCTTCTGTGATTTGACAGCTTGGTATGTGTGTGGTATCTCAGTTACTATGAGATAGTTTGGGGTTCTTTATTAACCCTAGGTTGTTTAGTGGGATATTTTATACCCTGATTTATTTAGTGGTGTCTCATACAATATAATTTAGTGTATGAATCATCATTCACCTTGAGTATCATGTATTGGTGTTATCCCATCCATCTAAAGCTATTTTTTAGTGGTACATTATCCACCCATGAGATAGAAACCTATGGTATATCATCCCTCCCTAGGATTATAAAACCCCATGAATGTGAGAATTTCAACTAAATAACATAATTAAAACATTTTATTACAATAAATTCCAAATACCTTTTAGGCTTATAGTTATATATATTTAATAAAAACAACAACAAACTAAACTCAATTATTTTTTACCCAATGGAAATTTTTTACACTATATAAAAAACTACTTAACCCCAAACAAATCTTCATAATTTCCCAAAATATCTCCAAAAAAGGACTCTTGTAGACACATTATATGTATTACCTTTCATCATAACGAATTTAAATGAAAAAATAAGAAAAGCGTGATCTTAGATTCTCAGTAATGATAAACATAAGTGATAATGATCAATGATCATAAGCAAGAATAAGATAAGAATATTTGTACAATGAAGATACATAAGAAAACCATACCTAGTAAAACATAGATTATAAAACATGTGTCATAACATATGGAATATAATAACATAATAAATAAATTAAGTGAGTGTAGAAACTTGATTCAATAAACATGATCCATGAGAGAATAGTATAGTAATGATATTATACATAAAACTATTTCAAAAACATAATAATATGGTATCATAATATTGTGAGCATATCTAGGAAGGAAAATCCTTTAATTTTTGAGAATATATAAGAATTACCACTTTCATGTTTGTGATAATATCAAAGAAGGATCACCCTTTAGTTTGTGAAAATATCCCGTAAGGCTCACTCGTCTATTTTTGAGGATATCAAAGAAGGCTTAGGTTACATTATCTCATGGGATATAAAACATTAACCAATTCATTAATGGGAGATATAGGTCCCCACCCATCATCTTATATATATTTTAGTTCCACAAAAAAAATTAAAATCTTTAATATTAACCTAATGAATATATTAGAATTAAATGGGTTTCATTAATCACATTATAGAGAATACATAGAAAGAAAGAAAATAATAACTTTTTATAAATGGATTCCCATATGGGATCATAAATTAATACATCAATAATGATAACATAATATGCCTAATAAAAATAAGTAGGTATATAATGACATCATGTTGCTGTCTAGATAAATATAATTAAATTAAGATAACAAAGCACATATATTTACACTGTATGGATAAATAGTATATAGATAATTTAATAATTTCAAAAAATAAATTTATATATGTAATCTAGGTGAAGATAATTTAATCCAATAATGTAATTATAGAATTTTAATAGACGAAAACTTTTGAAAAAAATTCACATTCATACAAAGAGGATAATTAGATAATTTAAAGTCCTAGATAGATCATTCCAATGAAAGAGTTGGATATTTAATAATCTATACTAATAAATAATATGGATGGTAAAATTTGAATAATATCCTCAATCATGTATATGATAATTCAAATGATAATGACTTAAAGTAAAAATAGTTTTTAGCTGTATAAAAAATCACATTTTAAATAAAAATATCCTTGATTTTTTAAAAGAATTTTGACCTAAATATATTATAAAATTAGGGTAAAATTACTTTCTTTTAAGAAAGAATTAAATTTATAGAAAAATATTCTTATAAATTGAAAATTTTGGAGTAAATATGTTTTTAATATAGAAAATGTGAAAAAGAGATGCTTTTCTCACTTTGATGAAAACAACCAATACATAAAACATTAAAAATTCATTAAAAAATTAATAAAGGTAAATTAGTAGAAATGAACTAAATAAATTATTTATGAAAACAAAAGGAAATTCAAAAAAATCGTAAAATGAATATGGAATGGAAAAAAGTGATATCATTGATAAAAAAAGAAATTGTAGTGTCTGTTTCCTTACAACAGGTAAATAAAGGTCCAATGGGGAAAATAAAATTGTGAGAAGACAACTAAAAATCCATTAATGAATAGAGGAGAATAAAAGTTTGGGTTTTTTAGGTAGAAAATAATAAAAATTCTTTAAATATATTTTCTTTCCAAATAAATCCATTTTTGAAAATGAGATTGGGGTCGAAACCCTCAAGGTATGGGTAACATAGGAAATAAATAAAATTAAGAGGAATATATAGAAATAAGAATTAAAATATAATGAAATGAAAGATATTTAATTATTTATATAAATAATTAAGTGAAATATAAAATAAATAATGATATTTAATTTAAAAAATGTATCATGAAATTTAATTAGAGGCAAAAAAACCACTTACAACCTTAGAAACATTCAATTCACACCCTTTTAAGGACATGATTTCAAATAAAACCTTAAATAACATGAATAATGATATGGTTATGATTAATGATATAAAATGGGGATTATATAGTCCATTTCAAGGAATAAATTTTTTATACGAAGAAATATTTGTTATGGGATAAAATTTGTTACAAAAATCCCTTAACTTATTCCCTAACTTCCACAAAAGTTCTCAAATCTCTTATAAAAAAAATTATCTATCTTAATCGCATATTTTAAAGCCATATTAATATATATAAACTTTTATAATCATTAATTATATTCATTATATTCATGTATATTAGTTATTTATTGTATATTTTTAATATTCGGTTTGATTAGTCTTGGTTGTTTTATGAAAGTTTAGTAATAGTAGTGTTGTAATTTTTTTATACCTAAATTTTAATCATTCCAAGATAATTCAAGTTACTAGAATTTATTATTTATAAATATTTTTAATATTTAAATTTTATCTTATTTTATAGTTGGTTATGATCCTTAATGATTAATTCAACAATCATCATGTTTAAGTGATTTTTAACAAACAGACTTTGGTGTCTTAGTTGATGTGATTGATATTAATGTTACCATTACATAACCTATAACAAAACCTTATTTTATTATTTAAATCATAAATAAAAATAAATTTAATTCCCATTATAATATTTGACATAAATTCTTGGTATTGTTCAATTAGGTCATTAAACCTACCCAAATAAATACATAACCACATTATTAGATGACTATGAAGTGCATTAGTTTTAATATCATTATAACTGAATCATAATAGTATAATTTAGTTTTTATTAGTGTGATATATCATAATTATAATGAATTAAAAGATTATTATGACATATATGTTGTTATTTTATAGTATTAATAAATCATTTTTTTATCTTAGTATATTTTTTTGGGCAGTTGAACTTATAACAACTTCTTAACTATTAAATTGTTAAAATCTTGTCTAATTGGAATTCCACAAAAATTAATAATTTTATAAAAATAATATTTATCCCCTAAAATAATTAAATGAACTATCCATGAAAGTCAATAATGAATGATGTAACACAACATTCAATTGATCTGGAAGTCTATGCATATGAATGGATGACCCTATTATCTTCCATGGAATAGAAAAAAGTACTAATATGGTTTATAATTTCATAATGTAACATAATTTATAAATAGAAAAATTATTTATTAAATTAGATATTATGACCATTAATATAATTTTCCAAGCCTTTAACACATAATATTAAATTATATTTTACAAAAAATCTATTAATTACAACGTCAATGATCATAAGTCTAAGTGTATCTAGAAGAATAGGTTCATAATACATCAAAGTGATACTAAAATAAAACTTCTTAATTTCATTCTCTATAATAAGATCCTAAAACCTTTGAATCTCCTAAACCACATGGGATATCCTGGGGAATATGTTGGCAAAATGGGTGACCTAAAAATCCAAGTAAGGGAATAAACATGGTAAAGAAGCATAATAAGTGAGTCAAAGGTATAACAATATATCATAAAAGATAAGGTACATGAGAAATAAATTAGAACCATAGTATAAATGAAATGGTATCATAAGATCATTTAAGCATAGAAAAAGCATAATAAACATGAAACATGAAATATAAATGAGTCAAGGCTAACCATTGATACAATATAACCTAGTGTATAGGGTCCCATAATGTATTGGTTTCACTTCATAATCTCATACATTATGTCTCATGATACTAAAACATTACGCAATGCATTAGAGTGATATATAATTATAGGAACACCCATCACATTCATTCCCTATACATTCGTATGTGTTCCACATAAGGAATTAAATAATATGGTATAAACATATTAATTACCATTGGAAAGAAAATGGGTTGCATAATATTGTCATGCATCATAATCAAAAGATATTTCTTAAATAATGCATTTGAGAAATGATCATAAGGAATGCATTACCCCATCAATAGAAGGGAGAGTGAGATCATTATATATTTAATATATGTATATGTATATATATATATTTATAATTTAGAACAATTCAGTAAAATTAAAGGTTGGATTCATTAACTAATAGAAGTATTTAAAAAAAATTAATTTCATTCCTGTGGAAAATAACCTTCCCACATTTAAAATCAATTTTGAAAAACTAAAAATTCTAAAAATATTTTTTAAATAAATTTATTTTAAAATAAATTTGGACACTTATAATGTAATATTCAAATAATTGAGTGTTTATGATGGTGGTTAATTCTATACATGTTTTATAAGTTAAAAAACATTCATTTAACGTTGTTGTAAAAAGGTTCAAAATTCCCTCATTTGGAATAAGATAAAATATTACTTTCAAAAAAATGTAGAAATCAAAACATTATTAAAATGTATTTAATAAATAATTTGGGTAATTTTAAAAAAATTCTAGAAAATATTTTCACAAAATATAGATATGGAAGAAAAGGGGTTTTCAACAGAAGAGAGTTATGAAGTTAGCTTTTGTTAAAAATATATTATAAATAATTTTATGTCCCAAAGAGATGAAAATAGTACTAATACATTAAAATTTCATGAATAATTATTTTATAATTAAATTAAAATGGTTTATTCTATAATAATAATGTAATTTCAAACATAAAAAATTCAAACATAAACAAACTCGATTAAAATTATATTGAAACAAAAATGTCACGACCCGTCCTCGAGACCCGTGTTGTGACTACCACAAGCCTGCCTTCCATAGGCTAGGGGCTGGTGACTATCACCAAAGGCGTAAATCCCTATAACTGGGAAGTCATTGTCTTTATAAAATGTAAACATGCACAACTAGAGTACAATCAGAAGAAAACACTAAGTAAAAACTATATAACAAAAGATGTGCTGGAAAGTAAAAGGGGTCGGAAATACAAGCCCAATAGTAAAGTACAAGGAAAAGAAAAAATAGCTGGAAGGTGTCTAGTAGCTCCTGGATCGTCCACCACAGATCCTACCTGAAGGGTAGGTACAGATTTCCTCCTCAAAGCTTCATGTCCATCTATCTCCTCCGGGTATTGACTCGTCGTGAGATCCACCTCCGAGTACTATACAGTCCTCGTACACTCGGCTTCCGTCAGCACTGTCTCTCATCTGCATCCTACACAACGAGGTATGTGCATAGCCCGTGTAGGGGTGAGTATAAAGATACTCAGTAGGGACCCTGAGATCCTCAAGGTCTCACAAAATCCAACAAGGATAATCAAAAAAGTATGGAAATCAACGGATAACCATTACTTAGGTATATGCCCATACATATACCTAAGTTATCAAGTAACCCATTTCTATCATGAGGTAAACACAAAGGTTATTGACTCAGCTCAAACCAGTATTTTATTATAGGGGGTAGTATCAAGTAACAACCCCAGAATCCACTATGGATAATCCACAGTAGTAAGATACAATCACAAAGTATCAACCATCCCTACTTAGGTATATGCCCATTCATATACCTAAGTTACAATTCACAGTCCGACTCCAACACTCGAGCCCAAGTACCACTCATTCCACAAAGGAAGTATAGTCAATCATCTCGATGATAAAAACTTAAAGTCAAGAATCAGCTCACACAGGTATACATCTTTTTTAGAGTGATATAGATGATCAGATGTAGTCACTGATTCATCTAAGCTGTCAGACCCACATCGGATACAAGACCAGCAAAGTTGTCGGACCCACACAGGATACAGGACCAGAAATTCTGTCGAACCCACACAGGATAAAGTAACAGAAGTCATTCATCTAAGCTGTTGGACCCACACAGGATAAAAGACCAGCTAAGCTATCGGACCCCCACTGGATACAGGACCACCTATTCTATCGGACCCACACAAGATATAGGAACACAAGTCATTCATCTAAGTTGTCAGACCCACACAGGATACAGGACCAGCTAAGCTGTCGGACCCATACAGGATATAGGACCAGCTA
This sequence comes from Viscum album, assembly GCA_963277665.1. Taxonomy (NCBI): domain Eukaryota; kingdom Viridiplantae; phylum Streptophyta; class Magnoliopsida; order Santalales; family Viscaceae; genus Viscum; species Viscum album. The sequence continues at coordinate 152,694,193 of OY728156.1, read as the reverse complement.
TTCTATCAGACCCACACAAGATACAAGAACGGAAGTCAGATCTGTTGAACCCACAGAGGATCCCGGTATAGTAGTCATCGATGTCGAACCCATGGAGGATTCCAGTAAAGTATCATCACCGTCATCCCTAGGGTTCCCGTACACAACACGCTTGATTCCGAGAGGGTCCACTCCTCAATCCATGTGTCAATACATCAACTACCACAAAGTCTCGAGTTGATGTATCATGTAGTTCCATCTCATCATAAGGAACCCAACGCGACAGACGGCGTGTCAATCGGACGCCCGGTCTGAGAGTTATTGACATTTCTATTCCAAGGGGTCGGTTGGGTTTTTAGGCTCAAACCAACCCGACCATACCGCAACTATGTCCAACCCTCAAGTGGAGTACGCCAAAAGAATCTTCTCGCTCTATGAAATCCATCACTGTAGGCGGTACGCCAATCGAACACTCGTAGCCCTAGATACGAGCTAAAAGGTGTAAACAGCCATAGCGGGTCCAGGTCCTGTCCGACCCAGTCAGACTGACCCGGCCCGACCCGTTCTGAGGAAGTGACCCGAGCCGAGGGGACGGCCCGGCCCGAGGGCGGACCAGTTGAGGGGCAGCCCAGCCGTCCATGTAAGGGAGGGGGGCACTACGCCCCTCCCAGTTTGTCGAACAGAACTGGCGCACAACATGGGTTCAGGGGCAGCAGGACCTGGCTGGTCCTACTCGCCCGGCTCCACGGTGGCCAGCCCGGTTAGCCGCCACCGCTCCCCCACAATGGCACGACAGTGCCGCAATCCTCCTACTCTCCACGTGGCACGACGGCACCGCGCCTCCACCGCTGCAGCCCGACCTGGTCGCGGCCTTCGGCTCCACCGTGTGGCGCGACGGTGTCGCGCTTCTTCATTCTCCATGGCCCTCCTGGCCATGGTTCCTCTCAGGTGCGGCATGACTGCGCCAAACCCCTTTTCCGCGGCCTTCCCTAGCCACGATTCTGCACCTCTGACACGGTGCGCCACAACGGCACCGCGCTTCTTTAGTTTTTCTCGGTTCTTCTCCGACGCGGTGCGATCGCACCGCGCCCTTCTGGCTCCGCCTCTAATGTCAACCAAACAAGAATCAATGGAGGGACGTCGGGGTATGTTTCTTTGGCCCGAACCCTTCACATTAGGTGAAAATAATTTTCCACCGTCAAACCAAAGTAACGTCGAAGAACGAGGGTATAAATGATACATTAAAATAATCAAATCCCCCTACCTCATAATCGGTGTTCGCTTGACGGAGTCGCGGGAAGGCATCATCATTTTGTTGACGTAGGGAGGAGATGACGTTGTCATTGGTGACATTCTTCATGGGTAGAGTCTTCCTTTTTTTCCCTGGTTAGAGAGGGAGAAGATGGCATCTTCATTCCTCGGTGGTGACAATGTTCTTCATTGAGAAGATATCGTTCTTCGTTGGAGAGGATGTCGTTCTCCAAGAATTCTCCCAATGCTCTCCCAAAGTTCCACCACCAGGAATCACCAACCAAAATAAAATAATGGCTACTCCATTATTTTATTGTTTCCATTAATTCCAAAAAGAATTCAAACAATTTCAAAATTAATTAATTAATTGGGATTAATTAATTCTTAGGTGTGTTGGCGCCATAATGAGGGAAGGTGGAAAGTGAAGAGGCTCCAAAATTTATGCGGAGTTCCAAGAGTTAAAGGGGGGTTAAGGGGGGTTAAGGGGGGTTTGTGCTCATGTGGGCCCCACCTAATACAATATCCTCCTAAGGGAGGTTAAGGTGTGGTGGGACCCACCTCTAACCTCCTCTTGGAGGTTTTAACCACCATTTGAAATAAAAAATATGTTACACATATTTTTATTTAATTTAGTTATAAATCCCCAAAATTAAATTCCACTCTCAACAAAACGCAATTGTGGTAAAGGTCTCCTTAAGAGAATACCAACACTGCGAGTTCATCGGTGTCCTCAGATTTCAATTCTGAGCACCGGTTCAAAAGATATAAAACGCTGCTCGCGCGTTTACTAAACGTACCCGAAAAATAAGTTTGGAAAATTATTATCAGTCACCCTCAACCCGCATTGGTCGAGGTTAGGCTATGCCAAAGTGAAACACACCCCAACGAACCCAAATGTACTCTTGGATTTTCAATTCGAGTTACCCTTTAAATGTTATGAATTTTACAATGAAATAATTGACACTTAATTATTTTATTTGCGGCCAAAAACTAACTTTTTCAAGTGGCCTGTGCCAGCCAAAGTTAGTATCTTCTTAAATAAAGCATGTTCTCATGAGTTCAGCGGTGGTCTCAGATTTTTAATCCGAGCTACCATTTGCGAGTTATAAGCATTTGAAAAGTAAAATATTTTATTTAATTATTATTTTTACGGTTATGCCATTTTTGGGATTTCTCACAGGAGGCATGCGCTGACTAAACTTAAGTCACGCCTAGGGTAAACCCACCATCCTGAGCATAATGGTACACTCATATTTCTGATATGAGTAACCATTTGAGAGTTATTAGACTTTTTCAGGAAAACTACTTACACGCATTAATTTAAGCTTAATAAAACTTTGACGGATCATTCCAGGAACTCTGGGCCTTGGAATCACGCGCCGTCCGAAACTGTGGACTCATAAAATTCCCATGAATTAAAAAAAAATCTACGGAATTTCTGGTTCGTTACATTCTTCTCACCTCAGGTCTTTACGTCCCTGTAAGCTACATCTCTAACAAAGGGAACAAATCGGGGTACTTAGCACGCATCTGAGCCTCCCGCTCCCATGTGCCCTCCTAGAGGTTCCCGTAATGCCAGAGAACGCGCACTAGAGGTATTGACCATCCACACATGACACACTCCTATCAATCCTCGATCTCTATTGGGACCTCCGTGAAAGTCACCCCACCATCGATGTCCAGCTCTCCATGGTCGATGATGTGGGATAGGTCGTGCACGTATCTCCTCAGTTGAGATACGTGGAAGACGCTGTGCACCTGATGCAACTGAGGTGGAAGAGCTAAGAAATAAGCCACCTCGCCTATTCTGCTGAGGGCCTGAAAATGTCTGATAAATCGCGGAGATAACTTGCCACCTCGTCCAAATCTCCGTAGACCTCGTCGAGGTGAGACCCGTATAAAGACGTGGTCGCCATCCTCAAACTCCAGTGGTCTCTGTATCCTGTCAACATTTGACTTCTGCCTGCTCTGTGCAGTCTTCATCCGCTCCTGGACGATCTGCACCTTCTCAATGGTAGCTTGCAGCATCTTTGGTCAGTATGAAGTTGGCCAACTTGGTGAGTCGTTCGACGATTACCAAAATAAAGTCAGGTCCCATGGACATACATGGAAGACTCGTCCCGAAGTCCATGGATATCTCATCCATATTCCACTTTGGTACCTCTGAAGTATGAACCAAGCCCGCTGGTACCTGATGCTCCACCTTCACTTTCTGACAAGTGAGGCATCGTGAGACAAAATCTACTACTGCCTTCTTCATACCTGGCCACTAGTGTTGTCATCGGAAGTCCTGATACATCTTCACCACACCTAGATGTACTACTAAAGGAGATGTGTGGAACTCTCTCAAAACTTCCTCCTTAAGTGGAACTGGTACCATGGTACGTCCTCTGAAGAGAATGACGTGCTACCCACCTTCATAAAACCCATCTGGTGCCTCCCCTGTGGATATCTAATCACGTCGCATCTCATAGTCAACGTCCTCATGTTGTGCCTCCCTAGCTCATTGAAGATGGTGAGGAGTGACTGTGAGAGACTGTAGAAAGGTTGCTCCATCTCTATCCACAAAGTATTTCTGCAATGCGGCCAGCTGCTCTGTCACCTCTCCTAACAGCTGAATGCAAGATCTTCTGCTGAGAGCATATGCTACAATGTTCCCCTTCCCAGGAGTATAGACTATATCGAAGTCATAGTCCTGGAGGAGATCAAGCCAATGTCGTTGTCTCAGGTTTAGGTCCTTCTACGGGAATACACTCCTGAGACTATTGAGTTTAGAGTAAACCGTAAACCATTCTCTCAACGAACCATGGGTGAGACTAACCAATTGTAAAGAACTCGAGTAAACACTTCTTCGCCTACTTCCTACAAGAGCTGCCAATATTTATCCTTTTACGAAAATAGAAATCTGGTCTCATCCCCTGGATGAACCACGTCCTTTGCCAAATATAGTCAATCCTAACATGACGGTACTCTTTCATGCCATGGATGACGTCGTAAGGCCTCGACGCTACTACCAAGAGATCCAACTGTCACTCTTGCCTCCATGGGTTGAGTCACAATGTCGGCATTAGTGTTTGGTCATTGGGTCTCCTCTAGTAGGAATATCGAATGTGAGGTTCAAGTCAACAGTTTCAACCAGAACCTCTCAGTATCAACCACAAAAAAAGGAAAGAAATCAAATTCCATAAGGACAAGTGCCTTTTATTACTATAGCTCAAAGTACAAAGACACAAAGAAACCACAAACAACGACAAAAACGAAGCTAGAAGCATCATGAATAAAGGCCTTTATTCCTGGATCTAGTCCTGCTCCTATCCACCTGCTCTCATAGCTCGAGGTGGATCGTCTAGGGGTGGTGGTGGTAGTGCTCGATGACTTTGACCACCATCCGCTGAAGGACCTCCTCCACTACCTCATCCACCACTCGAATAATGCTCATGCTCCTTCCACTTCCTCTATCTCGATGGATCCTCTAATTCCTTATGATCAACTATGTGGGGAGTCGGACAGTCACGTGCTCTATGACCCCATTCCCTCCATGAATAACATACCCTTATCTGTTCAGAGCTCCCTCGGCCTCGGGTGCCCCGCACCCCCTTTGCCACATATTGGGGTCATCTAACAGTAGGTATAACCTACATGTTCCCCTGTGTTGTCTACCTACTTCCTGCTACAGATGTCTCGACTACTGTCATAATTCCATGCAGCAAGTGCAGCACCTCCTGAGCACGCACAGAGCATAGAGTCGCTGGTACAAACTCCGCCCTGAAAAGAGCCTCTAAGTTTCCCTAGGTGAGGGTAGCCTTGTTGTAAAACTGAATCATCAGGATCCACCACCTCTTAGATGATCCCTGAAAGATTATAACATCTAGGTGCACCATCAAGTCAGCGGGTGTCCCAACTGTGTGGAAAACTCGTGCTAAAAACTCCATCCAGTACCCAACCATCTAAAAATATATCTCACCTTGAAACCTTGGAGGCCTCCGTTGGTGGAATCCATGAAATGTGCTCAAGAAATTCTCACCCTCTGCTATTGGGGCTGATATAAATGGTATCCCAGCGGTTAGTGGTACTGCTGGTGTCTCCATCATGATGGGGCCATGTACTGAGGCCTCATCGCTCGGGGGCCTACCATCACTCTCTCCATTCATAACCCACGCTGAATGACTAAGTGAAGACATCCTGAAAAGAAACAGGTGCACCATGGTCAAATTAATATACCCAGTGAGATGACACAAAGTAATCACGAAGAAAACTTTTCAAAGGAAACATGCACGCAATCATTGTTTTCACGCACTGAGTCGGAATTCAAAAGTCATAGTCCTAGTGTATGGATACATCGACCACCGCACCAACACCGGTTTCCGTAAACTGATAACCACACCCAAAACACTTAACACTATTGCCATTAAAAGAATCAGAGTCTAAGTTTTGCGGTAGAACCAATCTCTCTGATACCAATTTGCCACAACCTGTCCTCGAGGCCCATGCTGTGACTACCCCAAGCCCACCTTCCATAGTCCAGAGGATGGCGACTTGCACCAAAGGTGTAAATCCCTATAACTGGGAAGACATTGCCTTTATAAAATGTAAACACACACATCCAGAGTACAATCGGAAGCAAACACTGTGTAAAAATAGTATAAAAAATGATGTGCTGGAAAGTAAAAGGGGCTAGAAATACAAGCCCAACAGTAAAGTACAAGGAAAAGAAAAACCAGATGGAAGGTGTCTAGAAGCTCCTGGATCATCCACCATGGATCCTACATGAAGGGTAGATACATATAGCCTCTTCAACACTCTATGTACGTTCTTCTCCTCTGGGTATCGACTCGTTGTGAGATACACCTCCGGGTACCATCCAGTCCTCGTACACTCGACCTCCGTCAGCGCTGTTCGTCGTATGCATCCAACACAACGAGGTGCGGGCATAGCTTGTGTAGTGGTGAGTATAAAGATACTCAGTGGGGACACCAAGACCCTCAAGGTCTCACAAAATCCAACAAGGATAATCCATGAAGTATGAAAATCAATAGATAACCATTACTTAGGTATATTCCCATACATATACCTAAGTTATCAGGTAACTCATCTCAATCACGAGGTAAACACAAAGGTCATTGACTCAGCTCAAACAAGGATTTTATTCTAGGGGTTAGTATCAAGTAACAACCCCAGAATCCACTATGGATAATCAACAGTAGTAAGATACAATCATGAAGTATCAACCATCCCTACTTAGGTATATTATCATACATATACCTAAGTTATCGTTCACAGTCCAGCTCCAACACTCGAGCCCAAGTACTACTCATTCCACAAAGGAAGTATAGTAAATCATCTCGATGATATCAAATGAAAGTTAAGACTCAACTTACATAGGTATACATCTTTTGTAGAGTGATAGGGATGATCATATGTTGTCACTGATTCATCTAAGCTTTCGGACCCACATAGGATATAGGACCAGCTAAGCTGTCGGACCCACACAAGATACATGACCATCTATTCTGTCGGACCCACATGGGATATAGGAGGAGAATTCATTCATCTAAGATGTTAGAATCACATAAGATACAAGACCAGATAAGCTATCAGACCCACATAGGATACAGGACCAGCTATTCTGTCGGACCCACATAGAATATAGGAAGAGAAGTCATTCATCTAAGCTGTCAGGCCCACACACGATACAGGACCAGCTAAGCTATCAGACCCACATAGGATACAGGACCAGCTATTCTGTCAGACCCACACATGATACAAGAATAGATGTCAGATCTGTCGGACCCATGGAGGATATCGGTACAGTAGTCATCGCTATCGAACCCACGAAGGATTCTGGTACCATATCGTCACAGTCATCCCTAGGGTTCCCCTACACAGCACACTCGATTCTGGGAGGGTCCGCTCCTCGATCCATGTGTAAATACATCAACTACCATGAAGTCTCAATTTGATGTATCTTATAGTTACATATCATCATAAGGAACCCAGCACGATAGACGGTGCGTCAATCGGATGCTCGATCTGAGAGTTATTGGCATTTCCGTTCTAGGGACCCGGTTGGTTTTTTAGGCTCAAGCCAACCCGGTCATACCCCAACTATGTCCGAACCTCAAGTGGAGTATTCCAAAAGAATCGTCTCACTCCAAGAATTCCATCGTCGCAGGTGGTACGTCAATCAAACACCAGTAGCCCTAGATGCGGGCTAAAAGGTGTAAACAGCCATAACGGGTCTGGGTTTGGTCCGACCCAGTCGGACTAAGCTGGCCCGAACCGGTCTGAACTGGGTTCTGACCCGATCTGCGGGTAAGACCCAATCTGTGGAAGTTACCCGAACCGATGGGACGGCCCGGCCCGAAGAGACAGCCTGACCCAAGGGCAGCATAGCCAATGGGCGGCCCGGATGAGGGTGGCCCGACCTTGGGTGGCCTGGCCGTGGCGGCCCGGCCCATGGAAGCCCGTCCGACCAAATGAGGGAGGGGGGCGTCGCGCCCCTCCCGGTTTGTCGAACAGAACTGGCGCGCTGCACCAGTTCAGGGGCTGCAGGACCCGGCTGGTTCAGCTCGTCTGGCTCCATGGAGACCGGCCCGGCTTGCCACCACTGCTACCCCACCATGGCGTGATGGTGCCGTAGTCCACCTACTCTCCATGCAGTGCGACGATGCCACGCCTCCACCGTCGTGGCCCGACCTGGCCGTGGACTTCGGCTCCACCGCGCAGTGCAACGGCGCCACGCTTCTCCTTCCGTTGCGGCCCTCCCGACCATGGTTCCTCTCCGGTACGGCGTGATTCTGCCGCCCCCTTTGATGCGGCCTGCCCTGGCCGCGGTTCTACACCTCTGGCACGGCGTGACGTGATGGCACCACGCATCTTTCATCTTTCGCAGTTCTTCTCCGGCGCGGTGTGATGGCACCGCACCCTTTCGGATCCGCCTCCGACATCAACCAAACAAGAATCAACGGAGGCACATCGAGCCATGTTTGTTCGGACCGTGCCCTCCGAATTAGGTGATAAAAATTGGCCACCATCGAACCAAAGTAATTTCGAAGAATGAGGGTATAAATCATACATTAAAATAATCAAATCCCTCAACCTCATAATGGGTGTTCAGTTGACGGAGTCGTAGGAAGGCGGCGTCATTCCGTTGGCGTCGAGAGGAGATGACGTCATCGTTGGTGAAGTTATTAATAGGTGGCATCTTCCTTTTCTTGCCCTAGTTGGAGTGGGAGAAGACGGCGTCGTCGTTCCTCGGTGGTGACGATGTTATTCATTGAGAAGATATCGTTCTTCGTTGGAGATGATGTCGTTCTCCATGAATTCTCCCAATGCTCTCCCAATGTTCCACCACCAAGAATCACCAACCAAAATAAAATAATGGCTACTCCATTATTTTATTATTTCCATGCATTACAAAAAGAATTCAAACCATTTCAAATTAATTAAGTTATTTGCATTAATTAATTCTTTGGTGTGTTGTCACCATAATGAGGGAAGTTAGAAAGTGAAGAGCCTCCAAAAATTTATGGGGAGTTATAAGATTTAAAGAGGGATTAACGGGGGCTTGATACTCGTGTGGGACCCACCTTATAAAATATCCTCTCAAGGGAAGTTAGGGTGTGGTGGGCCCCACCTCTAACCTCCTCTTGGAGGTTTTAACCACCAATTCAAATAAAAAATATGTTACACATATTTTTATTTAATTTAGTTAGAAATCCCCAAAATTAACTTCCACTCTCGATAAAACGATACTATGGTAAAGGTCTCCTTAAGCGAATACCAGGGCTTTGAGTTCATCAGTGTCCTCAGATTTCAATTCCGAGCACCGGTTCAAAAGATATAAAATGCCGCTCGTGCGTTTACTGAATGTACCCAAAAAAAAGTTCGTAAAATTATTATCAGTCACCCTCAACCCACGCCAGACTAAGTTAGGCTCTGACTAAGTGAAACACGCCCCAAAAAACCAAACGGTACTCTCATATTTTCAATCCGAGTTACCGTTTAGAAGTTATTAATTTTACAATAAAATAATTGTCACTTAATTATTTTATTTATGACCAAAAACTAACTTTTTATGGTGGCCCGCACCAGCCAAAGTTAGTATCTGCTTAAATAAAGCATTCTCTAATGATTTCAGTGGTGGTCTCTGATTTTTAATCTGAGATACCATTTGCGAGTTATAAGCATTTGAAAAATAAAATAATTTATTTAATTATTTTATTTACAGTTATTACATTTCTGGGATTTCTCACAGGAGGCATGTGCCGACTAAACTTAATTCGCGCCTAGGGTAAACCTGCCATACTGAGCGCAACGGTTACCTCAGATTTATGATCTGAGTAACCATTTGATATTTATTACACTTTTTCAGGAAAACTACTTACGCGCGTTAATTTAATCTTAATAAAACTTCAATGGATCATTTCAGGCACTCTAGGCCTCGGAATCGCGCGCCGTCAAAAACTGCAGACTCGTAAAATTCCCATGATTTAAAAAAAAAATCCATGGAATTTTAGAGTCTTTACAATAAACCCTTATCACTTTTGTAACTTTTGTCTCATAACATCCCATGAATGTAGGAGATGAAATGTAACGTAAAATAGAATTAATTATGAAGTAATCGTGATATAATAATTAAAGGGTAATGACATACACCATTTGAAATAAATTATGTGCATAAAAGAATATGTGTCTCAAAGAAGGATGTTTTGAGATGAAGCTCTTACCTTAAGTACAAAAATTTGCATGTATGAATTCTATAAATTTTATAATTAACTTATATAATTTTTTTATTAATAACCATTCCAAGGTTTAATCCATTGTAATTAAACTATTTTTTCATTTATGTTAATTATTTATTTAACTACATAATAAATTATTTCCACATCGAGTATTTTGAGGATGTTTAGATAATAAATTCAAAACAACATTGGTGTGTTGACCATAGAAAAATGGGTCATTTTTAAATCCTATACAGAATAGTAATAAGGAAATAATAATTATTATTTATAAATAAATTATACTTTTAAAACCCACCATGAAATTGGTTATTAAAAATGAGTTATGTTGCAATCAAGGGGGCAGTAGTTCGTATGTACACATGAGTAAAATTTCTATTTTTCAATGATCATGATGGAAATAAGTGTTAGTTTATTTTTAAATTGCGATAAATAATTCATAAATATAATGTTATTTATTTAAACAAACATATTTATACCATCCATGTGATTTGGTAATGGAAAAATTGATTTGCATCGCTTCGTAGGGTGGTAGTCCACTATACACATGGAACGACGTAATCATTTTTCAATGGATGGTAATGTAAGATGTATTATGATATATTAATATTACAGAATGATTAATATTTAATTAATTTCATGTATAAATATTAAATGAATCATTAGGAATATTCATGATATGTGATGATGTAAAACTAGTTACATAGTTTCATAGGAGGGTAGTCCGTCTTACATAAGAACGATGGTTTCGATTCCAATTTACTGGAAGTTGAGATGGATTTAGATCATTACATTAACATAATAACATATTAATATATGAAAGATATTTATGTTATTATATGATCATGATTTATTAATATTTTAATGTGGATGAAGAAAAAATAAAAATAAAATGCTCGGTTAAAAATATTACTACTATTTAGGACCACCTATTTATGATTATACCTAAATCCTTCCAATATTAGATTTAAGATAAAAAATGACTCTAGGATAAAGGGAGGGAATTAAGTAATTTATTTGGGAAGGTATAGGTCGTACCAATTTTTTTTGGACGTGTATAAAGGTGAGTAAATGGGTTCCCTTTTATAATGGAGGAGGAGTATCATTCTTGTAAATACTAAAAAATATTCAATAATAGGAAGTCACTATTAAGAAAAGTTACTACAAGATTAATAAATAAAGGATTGTAGGAGAAATAATTCTGATAAAAACCTATACCATCATAATAAACATTTTTTATACATGTTATTAAATTTGCATCTAGGGATACTCACTTTTACCATTTTAATGTTTTTTTTACCATGATAACTATTTTTTACTATTTTTATTATTCACTATAAATAAATATTTATTTAAACTTATCATGTAATATAAATTATGGTAATTAAAAATATATAATAAATTATGTCAAATTCAATTCACTTATGTAACATAATTTAATTTAAAATAAAACCCACAGACGTGTCAAAAAATGGTTTTTAGGAAATGAATTTTTCAAGCATAAGATGATCTTATAATAACTATATAACCAGTAACTAAAATTAATTTAAATTATATTTATATTTATATATATATTTAATATATATTTATTTAAATCATTTCTCATTAGTTGTTATTTTAATTAATTAAAATGGAGGAACATTATTCTCTTTAAAAAAAAATTCATTAATAATCTGTTTGTATGCCTAAAAATAATATTTTACCAAAATATGTTATAAATATTATTTTAAAATAATTAAATAGATTTAATATAACTAAATAATAATAATTTTACATTAAAAACAAATTATGAAATTAAGAGTGCTTTTAAATTACTTTATTTATTTATAGAAATGAATTTTTTACAAAAAACTGTATTGTTTACTATTCAATGAAAAATAAATCTTCTCAGAAAAATACTAAAATTTCACCTTATTTTAATATTTATATGTTGATTTAAAACAATATTTTTATTTTATAAAATAAAATTTCAAAATTTTCAAATAATTAATTAGAATATTTTCTCAAAAGAAACAAAAAAATCAATTTTCAAGGAAATATACATTTTATTGAATAAAATAACTATATTAATGTTGAAAGATTATTTATTAAGAATTTTTAAATAAATTTATATTGATTATTTCCTTTATATATATTTAATATAGCTTCTAATTATATTCATACCCTCTAATTTAAAAGTTAATTTATACCAGTCATGTTTAAATAACAATATTTTAATATTATATCATGGTTCATTTAAAATCAGTGTTGTGTGTTAAATAGGATATCATACATAGTATTATTTTAATATCTTGGGGTGTTACATTAAACCCCAGTTAAATAAAGTTCACCATCATAATTTTAACTTTTTATCAGCAATCAATGGTTTTTACATTTGAAATTTCCTTTGTAAAAAACCCCCAACATAAAAAAGGTTAATAAAACATCCTCTTAAAAGAGGAAAAAAATATGAAGGTTATATAGAATAACACATGACTAGTTTTCCAAGTTGGATAATATTAGGGGGAGTTAAAAATATAGAAACTAAAGGAAATAATAAATTATTATGGGGAGTGATAGAGATCATTTATCAAAAGAAAATTAATTAATAATAGAAAGTTAACAATCATAAAACCATAAATACAAGATAAATTAAAACACCATTGATTCATCAGATATGTTGGTAATAAGATAATTTTTTCATTTAAAGACCCTTTTTTAGGGATGATGGATTCTTTAAATATTACGATTGAGAAACCCATAAAATATACTTACTTCATATATTTATATTTTATAAAAACAATACCATCATTTCATTATGCTTCAATCAATATCTACTACACCTCTAACTCCGAGGAAAGAATATTAAATATGAATTGTTTTAGGATTAAAGCACTAAAATTAATTTTTAATTGATCACAAGATCTATAAAGGAGTAATAATATATTCCTTCCATATTTCATAAAAAAAATTGTTAGAACAATGTAAGATAATTCCAAAAATCATTATGAATATATTAATGTCTAAAAATAGATAATAAAACAAAAGTTCTTACATAGATCATTCATTACATTAATAACCCTATATCCCTAATAACATCAATTAAATCAACATAAAATAAGGTTTTAACCTCAAAGTCTATCTCATACCCTTCAAGTTAAATCTCCAAAAACTTAATATCATTATTACAAAATAATATTTTAAGTTAAACCTAAAGGATATATATACCAGAAATATTTGTTAGAGGATATCCCCCTAACCATTTATTATAATAAAGGAAAAGGACAGTAAACAAGTACCAAAATCCAAAAAAACAACTACATATCATAAAAACTGTACCCGTCGCCACATCCCTGGTAAAAAGCTTCTTCTACAGTCATCGATTCCCATTCCAAGCTTTCATAATGCTTCAGAACGTTGGCATATATCCTTCTCAGATTCATCCACTCCAAGGATAAAAACTCTATGTTTCTAGGAGAAGACATGGTGTACACCAGTTTTGTCAAATAGTAGTAGTCCTTTCTGGACCTTCTTCATAGCGGAACAGTCATAACACCCTTATTCCTGCTCATCTTCGTTCTCCCACTCTGCACAATGTCATTGTATGAATACCTCATCAGGCCACCACCATTCTTCTTATCACTATCATATTAATCCCCCCATTTTCTCGGGATATACACTTCATGCTTTCCATACTTCCCTCCCAGTCTTGTCTGAATTTTACTATTATTGTCAATAATTGCTAAACACTTTGGTGGTTCCACAACTTCATGATCATCCAGTATCCCTGCTGTAGAACTCCTATTCCAGTTCCATCCTCTAGAGAGGTAGGCCCATTATTCTCCTGCATTTCACTTACTAAAACAAGTTGAAAATTATTACCATCCTCTATATGATAACTCTCATCCTCATGACTAATATCATCAAGCTTTAGCTCTTGGAAACAGTTTCAAGTAGCAACTACAGCCTTAAAACCATTCTCAAGGTGCAGCTGCAAAGTATTCACCTTAATAGGCATACAAAGACTAGTTTCAACAATTCCAAGACCAACACAGCCTGGATTCAGCTTCATCTCACATTCATTATGCCCAGAAACAACCCTTGGGACTAGTCCATCGTCCTCCCTACTAGAAAACACCTATATAGCTCCACTTTCCCCATATCTTAGAGGTTCATCTGTAGGACCTGTCACCCCATCACTGCCTCCATGGCGTGTGCTACCTCCAAGATCAGCTATTTCCATAGCATCATGACTCACAGTAGCTCCTAAGACAAGGTCCTTCTTCAATCTATCTGGCACCTCAGTAGCTGTCAAAATAGAATATATTGATGCCTGTCTAAACATGGCAAAATCACCCAATCCAGAACCAGACTTATCAACATCAACACATTCATATTCCCAGGTAGAGACCATACCCTTCTACTCGCCGGAGTAGAGGTCATGGATCCACTATGACATGTATCAACCAGATGACCCAGATGATGATAGGTGGAGAATTGACCAACCCACGACTCAAATACAACTGATTGCCTCCAACGAAATTTCCCACCACTCATAATCCATATCCATTTAACCGGTGGCTTCGAAGCATTCACCTCAACACAGAATCATGGGTTAACTAGATGAATCACAGAAGTAGTGCAGTCATCCAAGAAAAGGAAGATACCAACCAAATTTATTATCTTACGAATTATCTTGGGATTTTAAAATGGTATTGGAAGGTGAGGAAGACTAACCCAGGTCTCAATGGAAGGTGAGTCTCGATTCATACAAAGGTCAAATGACCATCGGAGGAGGAAAAACCTGCATCCATTGCATCCATGAAGAGATTTTCCCATTCACAAATTAAATCATCCTCTAAAGCAAAGCGTATCATAAGATGATGATTATCAATCAGATCCACAACAACGCAATCTTGAAAATTTCAGTTTCTAAACAAAAAATGATCAAAATCATCCGCCGAAGGCTATAGATGGTTGAATCGGGCCACCAGGGTTAAATCTTGGAGACTTGAGGCCTTGGAAAATTCCACCTGTGAAATCGATAACTGAGGATCCCCAAGTTGAATATCTAGGACCTTTGGGCTTAAGGATATCAATGGAAACTCAAAGAGAACGCTAGTGTTGGAGAACGGAACAAACGCTGCCTGTGCAACCAGAGGTGGTGGAGGCAAGACATCATCTCCCCTTCCTCCTCTAGGAAGGGGGGGGGGGAATCCATCCTTGACCATTAGCTAGGGTTTCTCGATTTCCATCGCTGAGGAGATCCTCCATCCTAAATGTTATATATATCTCACACTAATAAAATGTTTCCCAAAATATAATGAATTACCTAAAAATCCTAAAAATTTAAAACTATTTTAACCACTATTATGTTTCCAAAAATAAACCTAATATTTATTCACTAAAAAAGTTTTTGTAGAAATAATTTCATGCTTATCAGTATATCACATGGGCTAGTGGTAGGTGATATACCCATACGTCATTCGGTTGTGGGATCAAGCCCTTAAGCCATTCTAGATGTGATGGGTTATTACCCATATTTTGGGTTGTCCTTTCTCTAAAACTATATTATTACATTTTCAATAAAATTACCACTAATATGATGAACATCTTAAAAATAACAGTAATCATTAAATCAGTTTGTAACCAATAGGATTTTCTAGACATATTATTTTTTCAACAAAATAAAATAATCATAATTAAATATTATTTCCATAATAAAAATGATATGATAAACCATAAAGGTAACCAATACCATTAAACTTATTTTGGAAAAAAAAGTAATCATTCCTCAAATAATTTTTGTTTTACTAAAAAACATACTAAACCGAAGGGTTATATTTTCCATAAATATCTCTTAAAATACTCTTAATCATCTTAGATATACATAACATAGAACCTCAAAAGGATTATTTATGCTTTTAAACATATGATAAAACTTATACTTATCAATACAAGAAACATTATTTTTAACCTATTATTATCATAAATTCTATTCTATCATGATAGTTCATAAAGAGCATGTGAATTTCCAAAATAAATCCGCCAAAAGTGTCACACCAGGTGTGCAGTAAGACCAATTTTTGTGCACCAGGTGAAGATCAATTCAAATACTCATGCACCCTTTTTAGATTTATTAACACTAGGTACAATTATTCCATATAAAAATCCACTTATAATATCTATAAAGGTATATAAATTCTTGTAAAACACACACTCTAACATTCTAAAAAAATATTTTTTTTTCTAATGCTTAGAATTGTCCTCAGACATGTCCCTTTGGTTATCACTAAATTTTTATAATACTACTTTACAAATGTTAACTAAAAATTCTCTATGATACCGATTATAATGTACGAATAATTTTAAAGAAATTATTACATTATTTTTTACCAAAAAACTCCTAATTTCAACCCCAAAGATCATAAGGCCTGATGTCTTAATAAGAATAGGTTTATAATACATCAAAGTGAGAAAAAATATAACTTTTTAAATTTATTCTCTATAATGAGATCCTAAGTCCTTTCAATATCCAAAACATCATGGGATAACCTATAGAATACATAGACAAAATAGGTCAACTAAAAATCCCTATAATGTAATAAACATGATAAGGAAGCATAACTTGTGATTCGATTGAATAACATGATATCATAAAAGTTAAGTTACATGAGTATTCAAAGGGAACCATAACATAAAGAACATGGTATTATAAGATCATAGAATCATAATAAATGTGGATAAAACATGAAACATAAAATAAACATAAGTCAATTATAACCATAGAGAGAATATAACATAGTGGAAAGATTATAATAGTGGATTAGGTACACTCTCTAATCCTATATGTTATGTATCTTAAGACTAAAATATTACTCAATGCATTGGAAGGATATATAATTTTTGGTCCACCCATAACATAAATTTAATGTAAATGAATATGTTTAGAAAATGAGGAAATAAATTAAAACGAATAAACATAAAAATTTCCCATTGAAATAAAATGGGTTGTGTAATCTTGTCTCATTTCATAATCAAAAGAGATTTATTAGTGAAGGAATTTCAGAAATGATCATAAGGAATACATTAATAGGTCAAAGGAAGGGAGAGTGAGATAGGTATATTTGTAAGATACATATATATCTATAATTTATAAGAATTACATAACCATAAATTTTATTTTCCTTGATGAATAGAAATACATTTAAAATATTAAAAAAAATCTTGAAAAAAATAATCATTCCACTTTTAAAATAAATTTTTAAAAACTAAAAATTTAATAAATATTGTGGAAATACTTTTCTTTTAAAATAAATTTGGATAGTTATAAAGTAATATTCTAAGAATTCAGTGTTCATGAAAGTGTTTAATTATGTATATGTCAAATAAGTTAAAAAACATTCCTTCCACACTATTAAAAAAATATTAAAAAGTTTCCCATTTGAAAAATGATAATAATATTCCTTATAAAGACCTTGGATTTTCATACATGGATATTACATATTTTTAATTGAATATTTATTATATCACATAAAAACAGACCTGAGGATCATAATAGAATAGTGTCTTTGGAAACAAGGAACACAAAGATAATTTAAAACCATCATAGACATACACTAAATAAAACCTTTCATCGTAACCTGGGGAAATAAAATATAAGAAAGGGTGAATTGAGGCTATTAGTATGGGTAAAAAAAGAGATATATCGATCAATGATTTTGTTAAAGCATAATATAAGTATAAGGGTACATAATAATGAACATAACTTATGAATTTCATACCAAACCAATCATAGATCATAAAATGAGTCATGAAATAAATATTGACAGTTTATAAGATGTGAATCATAAGGGAATAAAATAACATAATCCATGAGATAAAGACATTGAAATAAGAGATAGTTTTATGAAATACACATAATAATTGGAAATATTATATCAGGGCTACCCATCAATACATTCATAAGATGTTATTCTTGGGTTACCACTCTTTTACCTACTTTGGGCTTGGGATGACCTCTCATGTACCCTCTTTTAGGATTGGGATAACCACCTTTGTACCGTACTTTTAGGGCTTGTTAAAACAACCCGTGTACACTCCATTTCATTATTGTGATAACTACCAATGTAAACTCATTTTCAGTCTTGGGCTAACCACTTATGTACCCTCCTTTTTAGGCTTGGTATAATAACCCGTGTACCCTTCTTTTTGGGTTTGGGCTAACAACCCACATACTCTCCTTTATGGGCTTGGGCTAACCACCCATGTACCCTATCAAATCATAGAACATTTATCATTTCCCAATGAATTTGAGGGATATATAGGTCCCACCCATCACATAATTAAAATCATATATATGTATTCCAAGAGCATAAAACGTTCACCATATCATAACCCATGAAATGAAATCGGTTTCATAAAAATTTCATCATATAATAATATGTATAAAATAGATAGGTTTCATAATCATTTAATTATTTCATAATATCATAACCCTTGGAAAGATAATATCTCAAAATAACTTTATCATGATATAACTCGTGGAAGAGAGACGAGTTTCATAAACATCATTCCATCATAAAAATAAACCATTCAGAGAAATAATAAGAATGGTATCCTTGGATTGTAACAACAATAAATAATAATTTACATAAATTCAATTCATAATATATGTAAAATGATTTTGAAATATCACTAGGGACATTTCTTTGAGCAAAATTAACTTTTCTTTGAAAATCACTTTTTAAAACATAAAACTTTTTTGAAATCCTTTTCATTGAAAATAAATATGAAAATTATAATGGGTGTTTTAAAAATCATTTAAAACATATATTGTGGAAAATATAATTTCTTATTTAATTTTTTGTTTAAATCATAAAACATTTTTAGAAAAATTTTTTTTATTAAAAAACGTTTTTAACCAATAAATACTTTTTCTTAAAAAAATTATTTTTGAACCCTTGAGTAAATTAAGAGACAAAAATAAAGGGAAAACATGTTTTATAATTTGATAACCAGAGTATAATAAAAATAAATAAGTTTTTTATAGATTTATCATAATATTTTACCATCATAAGCACAATTATAATCAACCCTAAAAAACACTGAGATTGTTACAAAAAAACTTTACCACTTTGGTGACTTTTAATTATAAGCCTTGTCGAGGAATAAAATTAAATGAAAATTTAAAAACCATGAGAAAACGTAAATTCATGATATTACATGTCAAATGGTCTATATATAAACCTCATAAAAGTAGATAGGTTCATAACATGACATACGTCTTAAAGAAGTCATATTGAGACAAAAAATATCGTACATATTTGGTAAATTTTGAACCAAAAACACCATTAAAGAGAATCATAAAATTAATATGTAAATAAAAAAATTCTTAGTATAATCATCATAAAATAAATTAATGTGTAGTATATAAACCACATAAAAAAATATGTGGTGAACATGACATGTGTCTCGATGAAAAATAATGGTGAGAGGAAAATCATTTACTGTAAGTCTTGACTACCTTCGTACAAGTTAAAAAATCCTATATAACAGATAATATTTTATTATATATCTATTAAATAACCATATTCATATATATCATACCATATATGGTTTTATTATGACATTTTATTACCTGATTATTTACAATTTCATGTTAAAGTCGTGTTTTGAGCAATAACTGTTTTGTTTTTTATGTGTGTTTTGACTTGTTATTTATGGTTATCTTAAATTAATATTTATTAAAACCTATAAATAATTTTTAAAATGATATAAATATAATATATATTCATTATATACATTTTTATAATATTCCATAATATTTAGATATAAAAATGAAATGCATCGTTTATGGAGATGGTAGGTTGTATGTACGCATGAACTTTGTTTCCATTTTCTCTACAGACAGAATTTTTGAAAGGATAATCATATAACACCCTTATAGATTCATTATGATTACATATATATCACATATATATATATATATATCATATATATTTATTACCTATGTTATAATTACCTTCCATGTAAAGCATGAATAAATCACATCACTTTGTGAGATTGTAGACCGTCGTACACACAAGTGATAGTATTGTATTCCAAAAAATTGTAAATAATGAATTTATTTGTGATAAAATAATTAAAAAATAATAATAATTTCATAAATGTTATATATAAACAATAAATTCATCATTATGTCCAACTGTAAGTGGTGGGGATGGTAAAAACAAAAAACATTGGTTCGTGAGGCGGTAGTCTGTTGTACACAGAAACAATGGTTTTGTAACTCACTTAATGGAAATAGATATGGTTCTATTTAATTAAACTAAAATAAAAAATCTAATTATTTTTAATAGTCTGAATTTATTATATCATCTTTCTATAATAATAATTGAAGGGGTGAAGGAATAAATAAAACAAAAATGATCATCTATAAATGTTGCCTCTTCTTTGGGAATCCTCCTTAGGTGTTACTAAAACATTCATAGATTTTATTTATGCCAAAAATAAGTCTCATAGTATTATTTTGTAGAACGTTTTACGTGATTTGTTAAGGGTTCTATTGAGAAAAATGTCCTTATGGGTGTGAATATGTGTGGGGAGTGAGTTCCCTTTTATAGATTGGGATGAATGAGATTATTATAAATACCAAAAAGTATTCACTATTGGTAGGTCAATAATACCTCATGTGGCACTAAAATTGATAATTAATGGGGTGTTGGGAGGATATGGTCGATAAAAACCTCCACCAAACAAATAAATACTTGTTTTAAACATTTTGTCCCTTAACTTATATGTTTCCTTATTTTTAGCATTTTGGGTTTTCACTATTGTAACTAGTCTTTTTAAACAAGGAAATCTATCCTTTAATACTAACATAAAATTATAATTAATAGATATTTATTACCCATTGATTATAAATATGAAATAAAATTTAAAATATAATATTCCTATTTGTGTTGAACATTAATTTTAACACGAGCACATGTAACGTGAAAAAAAACATTATCTTAACCATAAATATGTTAACAGAGTTTTTACTATTAAGAGGTAAATATAGTCATTATTAAATAATAATTAGTCTATGAATGGAACATTGTTGATATTTAAAATTATTCATAAATTAATTTGCAGAATACATGATTTTTGTAATTTTAAATCAATTAATAAAATTTAATTTTTCACAAATTAACATTACTGTCAATATTGACATTATTAATTTAAAAAGAATTTAAAAAATGTCAATTTAGTGATGGAATTAAAATATATTTTTTCACAAACATGTAACATGATATATTAATATACAAAAAATAATGGAACATAATAATTCATTAAATTTACTTCACTTTTAAAAAACTTAATATCATTTATTTTATTATATCATTAACTAAATAATTTTTGTGTTACCATTTATAAAGCGTTTGAAGTAATTATTTATTCTCAAAAAAATAAAATAAATTATTAAATTAAATAATAATTTATACTTAAAAATAATATTTATTATTGAACATATGTTTTTTTGTCCCTATTCAAAATCTTTATAGATATTAATGGCAGGGAAGGTTCTTTTTTTGTCTTTTTCTTTACAAAACTTATTATATAGAACAATTTTATTGAAAAGTTTCCAAAAACTCATTAAAATATATAATAATGTGAATAGGGTCTAAATATTTCAATTCAATGTTTTTTAGACAAGTTGATAGGTCATTTTAACCCTTTTCTTCTTAGTTTAACCCCATGATAAATCAATATTTACCGTAACCATGATAAATAATTTTCACTGTTTTTGCTATTAATTTTAGAAAAAAAATTACAAAATTAGAAATTATAGATTATTATAAATCCTAATATTTAATCCATTTTTCCAAATTCAATTCCCATAAGTAGAGAATTTTAATTTAAAACTAATCTCATGGTCGTGACAAAAAATTGGGTTTTTAAAACAAAAATGTCAAATATTTATAATGCTTTTATATCCAACATAAATATAAAATTGATTAAAATGACCTAAATTGTATTAATTTATATTAAATTGAACTAATATTACTTTAAAACCAATTTAAAATTCAATGTAACATTAATAATTATTTAAACAAAAAGATAATTTTATTATTAAAATTCAATATCTTTCATAATTCATCAAAAAATGAGGATTTTCATTAAAATCATAAAAATTTACAGTAAGATAATTTTGAAATTATGAATTAAAAATGGGGTTTATTTAATCCAATTATTTTTCTAAAATTTTCAAAACAAAATATTATTGTTTACAAAAGACATAAAAACATATAAAGACTTTATAAAAAATTATCTATTTTATTATAAATATGTTTTCTTTATATAAAACCAATATAATTAATATTTTAAAGTAGTTACTTATATTCATATCACTAAATTTAACTGATGGGTTATAAATTTCATGTTTAAATAACTATATTAATAATATATTATGGTTTTGTTAAAACTCGGTGTTCTGTGTAACACAAGCTAAGTTAGTGGTGTGTGTTGTGCAAGCTTAACTTAGTGTTGTGTGTAAAAACAACCATAAAAGAAATTTAATTTATTAAAAATACTAAAAACTTAGGGTGTTTCATTCTAACCCCCTTAAAATTAATTTCTCCATCAAAATTCATCATTATGATACAACAAAAAAGGATACTTCTTCCTTATAATATCCTTAAGTTTCCATGTTGTCTCTTTAAACTAGTTGTTTTACCGAAAAAATACCAGGTTAATGGTCTTGTTTCATTTAACATTCACTTTATTATCCAAAATCTCCATTAACTATTCCTAAAAAAATATCATGCTCCAATTGTATGACCTCGGAGTTCAGTATATGTGATGGACCAAGGGTTTACTTTCTCATGAGAGATACATGGAACACATCATAGACCTGATAGATGTTCGATGGAAGCATCGAGAGATAATATAATCTTACAATATGATCATATATTTTAATGTTACCAATATACCTAGGTCTTAGTTTGACCTTCTTTCTTCCATAGAGAAATTTTTTTAAGGAATTTCTCACCAACTTCATATTCTGCATCATGTTAATGATTATCAACTTAGTATTTCAAAAAACATTGTATAGAAATTTCTTATTACTGAATGGATCTAAACATCTCTACCATATCATCATGTTTCGCAGGTCCAAATATATTTATTTCTACAACTTCATTCAAATACATTTTAGTTCTACAATTCCTTTCATAAAGGTATTCATAAGGAGTTGTCTATATTGGGCGGAGAAAAACGGGAAGGATGGAAAGAGGGGGGGGGGGTGAATTGCCTTTTAAAAAATAATTAACAAATTAAAATCAAAGTAAAGAATGCAGCGGAAATAAAAGAGGCAAGACACGCAATTGATAACGGAGTTCTGCCAAAAACCCAGCCTACGTCTCCGCTCCCAACTCAACCGTTGAGAGATTCTACCGCTTGCTTTTCAATGGTTGTAGCAAGAAACCCACTAGGCTTTGAGGTAGCACTAGGAGGGCACACCAATGACCTACGAGGAGTTCATTGGATCCCTAATGACCTACAAGATCACGATGAGGAGGCAAGCTCAAAAGGAGGGCACACCAATCAAGACACCAAAGAACATTGCCCTCAAGGTACAAAAAGAAGTAAGCTCCTCCTCATCATCCTCATCTTCCTCATCTACTTCATCTTCAAGCGGCGACTCGGAAATGGAGAATCTCGCCCGCCAAATGCACAAGTTTATGAAGAAGCACAAGAAGAAGAAATCCCGCAAGCACCGAAAGCAAGAACCCAACGAAAAATCCGAGCCCAAGGTGAAATGCTACGGGTGCGGTGAAAAGGGCCATTACAAGCCCGATTGCCCACTCAACAAGAAACGGGCTAAGGAAAAAGGAAAGAAAAAGGTCCTCAAGGCGACATGGAGTGACACCTCCTCATCCTCCTCCTCCTCATCCTCGAGCGACCAAGGTACAAAATGCCTAATGGCATTTCACGAGGTAACTTCTTCCGATTCCTCATCCTCGTCCTCATCTTCAAATTCTTTTAATCATTTATCATATGAAGAACTTCAACATGTGCGATACCAATTAGAAAATGGTTTTCATGAGCTTTCTTCAAAATTTGTTGCTTTGAAAAAGAATTTCAAAAAACTCTCTTCCGAAAAGGAACAACTTCTCAAAGAGAAGGAGGAGTTGTCCCTCAAATTACAAAACATTCCCAATGTTGATTCCTTGGAATCAACAATCAAAGATCTAAGGGAATCTCTTGCTAAATTCACCAACGGAGAACAAAACCTTTCAAAACTCCTTGGTTCTCAACGTGTTTCTAGAACCACACATGGACTTGGCTACACCAACCAAGCTTCATCCTCCCATGCTCCAACTGTTTTTGTAAGGGGGAGCTCTAGTTTTAAATTTTGTAATTATTGTAAGAAACCCGGGCACCTCATTTATGATTGTGATTTCAAAAATGCCCGGTATGGTCAACCCAAATCTATTTTTTATTCGGACGAGTTTTATAGGAGAAGACCCGCCATGAAACAAGTTTGGATTGAAAAATCCCTTCTGGCAAGTCTCTCCGGGCCAAAATTAGTTTCGGTTCCAAAACCCTTTCCCCGATGATTTTTTGTTTTATTTAGGGGGATAAAGTTTCTTTATTTGTTTTCAAACTTTCAATTCAAACTGTTATTCAATCTTTCAATTTCAAAACTTTCAATTCATTTTTTAATTTAAACTTTCAATTCAAACTTTCATTTCAAATTTCTTCAATTTCAAATTCTCATTTCAAAATTTTATTCAAAACTTTCAATTCAAACTGTTATTCAAATTTTTCAATTTCAATTTCAAAAATTCCAATTGATTTAAAAATCTAGTTTTTCAAACTTTTTCCCTCAATCAAGTTTTATGCCCCGTGTTATTTTGATAATCACAAAGGGGGAGAAATTCTTGATTGATTGGGGGAGAATCCTTTTGATCATGCTTAGCATTTACTTTCTTTATCCTTTAAGCATGTATTTCTTTTATGTATTTTACATTTATTGTTTTGGTGATTGTGATCATCAAAATAGGGGGAGATTGTTGTACCTCTCGTTCCCCTCGTTGTTTGATTTTCATGATCACAATCACCTTATTATTTGTCTAATATTGTTTGAAGTGTTTTTGAATGATAGGCACAAGGTTGCCAAGAAGTTGGCCTAAGAAAGAATCTCAAAGTGGACTGAATTGCAGTCCACCGGCCAACCGGTGTGATAGCACCGGCCAGCCGGTGGACCTGGCAGAGGCATTGCCCACTTCCAGGTTCCACCAGTCAGCCGGTGGCTCTGTCACCGGCCAGCCGGTGGCACCCAGACCAATGGGCCAGCTTCTGTCTCCCCACCGGCCAGCCGGTGGCTCCTCCACCGGTCAGCCGGTGGAGCCTGGAACAAAATTCTTCTCCTCTGCCAAGGCACCGGCCAGCCGGTGGAGCTGTACCGGACAGCCGGTAGCCCAGTCAAACTAGCCGTTGGCTTTGACCAGTCAACCCTCTTTTGGACTCCAACGGCTCCGAAGACCTTTACAACGGCTCCGAAGACTCCCCAAGGGTTCCATGCCTATAAATAAAGGCCAAGGAAGCCCCGGACAACAACCAGATCATATACGAAGCCAACAGACATATTTTGTATCAATTGGCCAACCTCCGGCAACTTCCCTCAAAGGAACCTCAAGTGCTCCAACAAATTCCACATCCAAGGAGCTCCACCAAAGAAGCTTGGAAGCGGCCTTCAACATCTCCAATCATTCAAAGGCGCCCAAGGCTTCTTCTCATATACGGTTTTTATTGTATATTTATTTTGAGCTTTAAATTTGGGTTTGTGCCTACAAACCCCAAACTCTTTCCTCATCCCTCTTTCTTTTGGGTTTCACATCACCATTAAGGTGTGAAGAGGTTTCTTCAAGCCTTTCCTTTTAAAAGGCTTGTGTCATAGGTGAGCTAGCCTTCACCTGTAAGAAGGCTAGTGGGTTCTTGCTCAACCATTAAAAGCAAGTGGGTTCTTGCTTTTAATGGTTGAGTAAGAACCCACTAGCCTTCTTACAGGTGAAGGCTAGCTCACCTATGACACAAGCCTTTTAAAAGGAAAGGCTTGAAGAAACCTCTTCACACCTTAATGGTGATGTGAAACCCAAAAGAAAGAGGGATGAGGAAAGAGTTTGGGGTTTGTAGGCACAAACCCAAATTTAAAGCTCAAAATAAATATACAATAAAAACCGTATATGAGAAGAAGCCTTGGGCGCCTTTGAATGATTGGAGATGTTGAAGGCCGCTTCCAAGCTTCTTTGGTGGAGCTCCTTGGATGTGGAATTTGTTGGAGCACTTGAGGTTCCTTTGAGGGAAGTCGCCGGAGGTTCGCCAATTGATACAAAATATGTCCGTTGGCTTCGTATATGATCCGGTTGTTGTCCGGGGCTTCCTTGGCCTTTATTTATAGGCATGGAACCCTTGGGGAGTCTTCGGAGCCGTTGTAAAGGTCTTCAGAGCCGTTGGAGGCCAAAAGAGGGTTGACTGGTCAAAGCCAACGGCTAGTTTGACTGGGCTACAGGCTGGCCGGTACAGCTCCATCGGCTGGCTGGTGCCTTGGCAGAGGAGAAGAATTTTGGTCCAGGCTCCACCGGCTGACCGGTGGAGGAGCCACCGGCTGGCCGGTGGGGAGACAGAAGCTGGCCCATTGGTCTGGGTGCCACCGGCTGGCCGGTGACAGAGCCACCGGCTGACCGGTGGAACCTGGCAGTGGGCAATGCCTCTGCCAGGTCCACCGGCTGGCCGGTGCTATCACACCGGTTGGCCGGTGGACTGCAATTCAGTCCACTTTGAGATTCTTTCTTGGGGCAACTTCTTGGCAACCTTGTGCCTATCATTCAAAAACACTTCAAACAATATTAGACAAATAATAAGGTGATTGTGATCATGAAAATCAAACAACGAGGGGAACGAGAGGTACAACAGTCTAAATGCTTAAATGAAAGATATCAGTGTAAAAAAACTCAACATGATGAAGGTGATGATGCCAAAAACCTTTTAAATCCATAGTAAAAAATATTATAGTGACCTTTAATCAAATTTCCACACATTTTAAATGCATTTATCCTCAAATAAAATTATCACTATATAAAAACAAAGAATTTTATTACCATTAATGTCTCTTAAAATATCTTTAATCTTGATGTAATTATATCACATAAAACCTCAAACTGTGTTCCAAGGACTATGAACTTATGATCAAACTTAAACTCATATACTCATGATGGTATCCAATACTATTAAATAATTTTCACCTAGAGATATATATGCTTCCAAAATATAATTCACCCTTTATTCATTAAATAATCACTCATATTAAAAAAAATACATTGGAGACTTGGGTTAGGTATTGTACTGATATAATAAAAAAAATTATTTCATTATTCCATAATTCATGTAGATGGATATAATCACATAAAATTTCACTAAACTATGAATAATAACATTTTTATAGGGCTAATTCATGAAAAATCAAACATTAAATTCCAACTAGGGTGGTGAGGATTAGTGTTCCCTAATTTTCATGATTCACTTCAACCATAGTGATTACATAAGATTTAATATTATCATTTATCATTAGAGGTTGTTGGTGTTGATAAATATTATTGAACTTCAAATTTAGTCACTTGTTAAAATAATGAACAAACTCATTAAAATTGAAACACTGAGGTGTGAGAGGTACATTATTTAGGACTTTATCATTATTCTCATCATTATATAAATTTTTTCCATCAAATTATCATTCAACTACTCGATGAACTTCCTTTCCACCAAAAAAACATTTACTAGTCTCATTAAGAAAATTCCCTCCATTTTTCTCCCCACACTTTGAGCATAAAGGAAATATCATCTTCTTCACTTCATGGTTCTTATATTTTCATTTGAATTCCATTTTTCTCTTTTTATAAAAAAACATGAGATTGATATGTAAATCTAGCCTCTATGTCATGACCCGCCCTCGGGACCCGTGCCATGACTACCCCAAGCCCACCTCCCATAGGCCAGGGGCTGACGACTAGCACCAAGGCGTAAATACCGACAAAAGGGGAATGCATTGCCTTTATAAAGTAAACAAACACCACAGGGTAAGAAAGCAGAAGTAAACACTAAGTAAAACTGATTACAAGTGTGGAAAATTAAGTGGGCCAGAATACAAACCCAAACTGAAAGTGAAGTACCAGTGGAAATAATGTACAACAACTGAAAGTAAAGCAGCAACGTTGAGCCGTCCACTGGTAGTCCCACCTGAAGGTCGGGTACAGATAGCCACCTCAGCTCCTCAGGTCCAGCCGTCTGCTCCGTGTATGTCCCTCTCATTGGTCCACCTCCAGGTACCGACTGCTCCTCTAGCCGCTACCACGATCAGTGTTGTCCTTCGTCTGCATCCAACATAATGTAGTGCGGGCATAACCCGTGTAGGGGTGAGTATACGCTACTCAATAGGGACCCCGAGACCCCCGAAGGTTTCCCAGAATACACAAAGGATAATCCACAAAAGAAAGATACAATCACGAAGTAACAACCAACACTAATTAGGTATATTCCCATACATATACCTAAGTCATCAATTCCAGTTCGGCTCCAATGCCCGAGCCCAAGTTCGATCACGTCCACACATGATAGTACAACCCAATACACACAGGAAAAGCACAACACAATCCACATAGGAAAGCAAGTTAATCATATCTATGATAATGATTGAAAGTCAAGACTCAGCTCACACATGTATACTTCTTCGGTAAAAGAGATGATCAGATATAGCCACTGATTCATCTAAGCTGGGACCCACGTAGGATACTAATCTAGCCAAGCTTCCGAACCCACATAGGATTTCAGTGCAGTCCTCATCGTCGTCGAACCCACATAAGATTTCAGTATGGTCTTCATCACTGCCGAACCCACATAGGATTTCAGTGCAGTCTTCATTGCCGTCGAACCCACATAGGATTTCAGTACGGTCTTCATCACTGCTGAACCCACATAGGATTTCAGTGCAGTCTTCATCGCTGCTGAACCCATATAGGATTTCAGTAAGGTCTTAATCGCTGCTGAACCCACATAGGATTTCAGTGCAGTCTTCATCGCCATCGAACCCACATAGGATTTCAGTATGGTCTTCATCACTTCCAAACCCACATAGGATTTCAGTGCAGTCTTCATTGCTGTCAAACCCACATAGGATTTTAGTACGGTCTTCATCGCTGCCAAAACCACATAGGATTTCAGTGTAGTCTTCATCTCCGTCGAACCCACATAGGATTTCAGTACGGTCTTCATCGCTGCCGAACCCACAAAGGATTTCAGTGAAGTATTCATCTCCATCGAACCCAAATAATATTTCTTTACGGTCTTCATCACTGCTAAACCCACATAGGATTTCAGTGCAGTCGTCACAGTTGCAGTCGCAGTCAGCTCTAGGGTTCCCGCACACAGCATGCTCGTTCCAGGAGGGTCTGCTCCACGAGCCAAGGGAGGTCGATACATCAACTGACACTTAGTTCGGAGTTGATGTATCTCAAAGTTCCGTCTCGACAAGAGGAACTCAACGTGACAGACAGTGCGTCAATCGGACGCCTGGTCCGAGAGTTATTGATTTTTTCGTCATATGGTCCCGGTTGGTTTTTAAGTCAAAACCAACCCGACCGCACTCCAGCTACGTCCAAACCTCGAGAGGAGTAAGCCATAAGGTCCATATCACTAACAGGAATCCAACAATGTTGACGGCACATCAATCGGATGTCTGGAGCTCATGTTATATGTGTTTCCGCTCCGAGGGCCCGATTGGTTTAATGTTCGAACTAACCCACTCGTACCCAAAGTTCTCTGAATCCTTGAGCGTAGTATACTGAAACGACCGTCTCGATCCAAGGATCACATCTCAACTGACGGTGCATCGATCAGAGTTCTGCATTACAAGATATGGTAAAAAGACTGGAAGTGTCTTGAAAATGGGGGGTCTGGGCCCGGACCGACCCGACCCAACCCCCCTGGGTCGGCCAGAACCGGGTCGAACCGAACCGGGTCTGGGTTTGACCCGACGGGGCGCGGCCCGGTCCAGCTTGGTGTGGCCAGTCCGGCCCAGGGCGGCTCGACGCTGGCCGAGCGGCCGCGCAAAGGGGGCGGCTGCCCCCTTGATTCCCCCCCCCCCCCCGCTTGGGGGTCGTTCCTTGCCAACGGACGCGAACCGGCCGCGGCGGTCCTTCCCGGCCGCGCGACAGGCGCTGCAGCCTCTTGGAGGCTGGTCGCCGGCACCGCTGTGCCGGAGTGGCGCGCCGGCGGGTTCTTCTACGGACCACTGAACGTAGTCCGGTGGTCCGTTTTTCCTGTCGTCTTCGCCAGCGGTCCTCCCGGGACCGGCTCTTCACTTCGAAGTCCTCATAACGCCTTTGTGGCCTGCTTCATCATCACCCATCGATCCGCACACCAAGAACAAAGAAACGGTGGGTTCGGACTTGTTCGTTGGTCCGCACCCACCGCGTTAGCGGTTCAAATGACTTCCGACAATTAAACACATGTCGAGGATATAATTCAAATAGATTTAATTTAACCAAAACCCCCTAACTCAAGGTGTTGATGAACGAAGATCATCGCAGGAAAAGAACGTCACAGAAGAAGTCTATGTAAGCATCGACGACGTTCCGGAGAATAGAATCGTCAGCGTCGCGGTACACAACGTCGCATCATTAATTTCCGAGGATGGCATCTCTCACAGGCTGCGGAGAGGGAAGAAGATGGTACGATGAACTCCCCTTTGTGGTGACGGAGTTCTTCGTCGAAGGCTCGATGTTCTTTGAGTTCTTCGTCGAGGAAGAAGAACTTCAAGACTTAGAGCTTTCTCCCCCCAATTCTTCTCGCACAACGCAACAACATAATAAAATAAGGGTTGCCTTATTTTATTACGCATGCCATCTGTTTTTGAAATTCAAAAACAGATCACGATTTAATTATCGAGCGTTGTCCAATTAATGAGTATTTTAATAATTCTATCAAATGTGAGAGTTGACATGGCATTTAAGAGGGGGGTTCGGGTGAGTAACTTAATTAAAATCACGTGGGAGGTAAAAGGAAAATTAAAGGGGGTGGGACTCGTGTGGGACCCACCTCACTAATATCCTACCTAGGAGTTAGGATATTAGTGGGTCCCACTCTAACCACCATTCCTAGATTAACATTGTTTAGAATAAAAATAAAATCTGTTGCACATTATTTTATTTTATTCTTTAGTTAACCCAAAAAATTTAAAAACCTCACCTGAGAAAACGCAACTCCAGAAAAGGCGTTCTTAAGCAATTATCGGTGCAGTGATTCCATCGGTGCCCTCGGAATTCGATTCTGAGCATCGGTTCAAAAGTTAGGAAAACTCACTCATTCGTTCACTAAACATACCCGAGCCAAACTTAAGAAAATGATTCCGGGCACACCGGGCCTCAGAATCAGGTGCCGTCAGAAACTGCGTTCTTGTAAAATCCCAAAGAAAATTAAGAAAAAGTTTCCCTTGAAATTTACCGGTCTTTACACTCTATTTCCACATTGATGGTATATTGAAAAATCTATTCATATCATCTAAAGTCCCTTATGGATAACTACCATTGGAGATTTGGTTTTAAGCCACTAAATAATCTATCAACCTTACTTTTAGGCTAAATGATAATACCCAAAGAGTACCTTGCATGTCTTGTAATATTTTCTTTATTGTAACCAATAGATTTAACATCCTTATTCTTAGTCTCTAGAAATTCCTTCTCCATTTTTTACAAATCATAAGAGGAAATTAATTATTAATAAATAAGCTTTTAAACTTATACAACTATATAGAGTCAATTTATTCACATTTCCTCATATTCTTAAAAATATTCTACCCTTTATTTTCCTCACCTTCTAGATGGTATATATCCAATGTTACACTTTCATGCTCTAAAAACTGTAGAATGAAAAATATCTTTTCAGTGGTATTGATCCACTACTAAGAAACTAACGGATTATAAAAAAACCTAAAAAGGGTGTAAATTGTCTCATAAAGGACACAATATTATGTTGTTCCCTCCTTTACTTGTTTGGATGTTCACCATGATTCATATCTTTAGAAATTTATATGATAATATTAATTATGTTTTCCATTTCAACTCCCATAAAATTTGGTTTATTAGGAGGACAATAACTGCATTTTACATTGCTTCCTCATTAACATGGTTCCTTTGGGTTCTATCCATTAAATAAAACCAAAAACATAGTGTGAGAAAAACTAATCATAGTAGGAAAAAACATATTCATTGAAATCACTTATAGGATGTCTAAATCATGACACCTTGTTTTTAATCTATGACACCTTAGGTTTATCCAAGGGTATTCATAGTCATTATCTATTTAAATACTTCATGATGGTTCATAATTAGTTTTTAAATTCCCAAAGAATATCCCCTAGGAGTGTAAAACTAGGTGTGCAACAAGGCTCATTGTTCTCCACTATTTCCATATCAAGTCTATCTCAATACAGTTTTTAAGGTTATTATGCCTAGGTACACATGTATCATAGCCACACCCACTTGTAGTATCTAGACAGGGATGCAATTTCCTAGAAATCACTTTCTCTATCCTTTACCAAAATTCCAAAACTTTTTACAAAATATTGAATCATACTTAGACATATCCATAGATACATACCTAGATATATCCTTATAAATATATCTAGGTATCTCACTAATATTTTTTCCCTTAACTTCTATGTTTCCTTTTTTTAGCATTTTGGTTTTCCACTATGGTAACTAGTCATTTCAGTTAAGGTAATCTATCCATTCATAAAAAAATAGTAGGATCCTTACCAAATAATTTTGAACCACCGATTTTGAATATGAAATAAAATTTAAAAAAACACATGTTTGTTGAAAATTAATTTTAACTGAAGTTCATGTAGTGTGCAAAAACATTGTTTTAACCTTAACCGTGCTAATAGTGTTTTTTCTATTTAGTGGTCAATAAAAGATTTGTAAAAGAATAATTAGTCCATGAATGGAAAATAGTTTATATTTATAATGATTTACAACTCAATTGGAAGAATATAGAATTTTATTAATTTTAAATCAATTAATAAAATATAATTTTTCACAAAAAAAATTAATGTTAATTTAGACATTATTAATTTAATTTCAATTTAAAAAAATATCAAGACAATTATGAAATTATAATATATATTTTTAACACCTATGTAAAATTATGTATTAAAATAAAAAAAATATAATACACTAAATCATTCATTTTATTTAACTTTTAATATTTTTAGTATCATTTATTTTATTTATTTATTAACTAAATATTTATTTTTTTATCATTTCATAAGAATTTAAAGTAATTATTTAATCTAAAAAAATTAAAATAAATAATCAGGATAAAAAAATAAATTATATTTCAAAAGGATATTTGTAATAGAACATTTTTTTCTATCCAAAAATCATTATATATATTAAAGGTAAGGAAGGTTCCTTTTTGACTCTTTCATTACTTAACTTGTTATATAGGTCACTTTCATGGAAAAGTTTCCCAAAAACTCAAACAAAAATATAGATTATGGTGAAGAGGGTTGAAATATGGATATACAATGGGCTTTGTAAAAGTTGGTAGGTCATTTTAACCCTAATCATCTTAGTTTAACCCCAAGGTAAATAAATTTTAACCTTAACCTTGATAATTAATTTTTTATTTTTTCTCTATTTATTTTCCCAAAAAATAAGGTGAAAATATTAGAAATTATAAATTGTTCTAATTAAAAATATAGGATACATTTTTCAAAATTCAATCCACAGAATTCAAAAAATATTAATTTAAAATTAATTCTACAAACATGATGAGAAAACTAGTTTTTAAAGAGAATATGTTCAAAAGTTTATAATGTTTTTATATCCCAATTCAAAAAGCAATTGATTCCAATTACCTAAATTGAATTAATAGATTTAAAATTAAACTAATTTTACTTTAAAACCTATTCAAAATATAATCGACCATTATAAATTATTTAAAAACAGTAATTTTTAATTAAAATTCAAAAAATTTCAGTATTCATAAAAATAAAAATTTTCTAAAAAATATAAATAATTCATCCAAATATAAGTTTTAAATTATGAATTAAAAATAAAATTTATTTTACCAAATTCATTATCTAAAAGTTTAGAAATTTTATTTTATTATTTTAAAAAAAATACATAAAATATATAAAGACATTATCAAAAATTATATATATTATTATCAATATGTTTTCTTTATATAAAACCATTATAATTAATATTTAAAATTAGTTATTACTATTCATATCACTATTTTAATGGGTAGGTTATAAAGGTCATATTTAAATAACTATATTAATAATATATTATTGTTTTGCTTTTAACACAACATAATCCAATGTTTCATATATCGTAAAGCTAACTTGGTGTTGTGTGTAATGAAAGAAATCAAAAATAATAATTTCTTCAAAAAAATTCATAAAAACATGGAGTGTTACATTCCATTAAAACCATATTGTAAAAATTTAAACTTGGGTGAAATTTTTTAATACCTAATTTAGGGAATGTTAAAAGTATTCTTAAAAATAATTTTAAAAACATCGATATAGAAGAAAAAGTATTTCGATTGAAGCGATAAAAGAATTTATATTTTATTAAAAACATTTTATCAATAATTTTATATAACAAATGGAAGAAAATTTGACTAATACTTGAAAATTTCCTGAATAATCATATGGGAAGTAAATGAAATTTTTTTATTCATCAATAATCAAATAATTTTCTAGAATAGAAACTCAAAAATAAACAAACCCGATTAAAATGAGATTGAAACATAAACTCTTACCACTTTGGTATCTTTTTAATCATAACTTCCCTTGAATTAATTAGATTAAATTTAATATAAAATACCATGAAGTATTAATTATTCATGATATAATATGTAAATGTTCTGTATTTACAGCATTTTAAAATAAATAAGGTTCTTAAAAGAACATGTGTCTCCAAAAAGGATATTTTGAGAGGAAACCCATAACCTGAGTAAAATATTTGTCATGTATTCCTTTTATATCTTGTATAATAATATTATATCAATTATTTTTTTCCATAATAAACATTTCAATTTTTAAGACCTTATACTTAAGCTATTTACTTTTTTTATCTTAATGGTGTATTTAACGATACAATCTAGTATATCCACATCTAATGTTTTAAGGAATTTCGGTTTATAAATTCAAAACAGAATCAGCATATTGACTATTTTATAATGGTTCATTATTCCATAATCTTAAAAATAATAATAATTATTTAATTATCATTTTTATACATAAATTAAACATTAAAAAAAAACCATAAAATATTGTTATTAATAATGAAGTATGTTACAATCATAGAGACGGTAGGTTGTATGTACACGTGAGTAGCATTTCCATTTTTCAATGATCATGATTAAAATAAGGTAAGTGTTATTTTAAATTTCCATAATTATTATTATATAGTAAATATCATATTTTTTCTTTAAATGAAATTACTTATACTATCCATGTTACATGGTAATAAAAAATGATTCATATCGCTTCACATGGCGGTAGTCCACTCTATACACAAATGATGTTAAAATTTTTCAATGGATGGTATGGTAGAAGGTGTATGATATTTTACTTTTAAATTATTATTAATATGTTATTAATATCATATATAAACATTAAATCCATCAATATGAATACGTGTGAGAGGAAGTAATGTGAAATGATTTAATTCATCTTATGAGGTGGTAGTTCGTTGTACACATGAATGATGGTTTCATTTCCCAGTTGATAGAAGTGGAGATAGATTTTTGTTATTAAATTAACATAATAAAATATTAATATATGGTATATAATTATTTTATTATATGGTCATGATTTAGTAGTATTTTAAGGATGTGAATGAAGTAATAAAACAAAGATGCTCAATTAAGAATGTTACCTCTTCTTTAGACCACAACTTTTAGATTTTACATGAATCCTTCCAATATTGGATTTATGATAAAAAGAATTATAGGATTATATTATGGAATTAAATAAATTTATCTGGTTAGGTATTTTATGAAATAATGGTTTTTGGTAGTGTGTAAAGTAGAGGATTGTATGTAACCCTTTAAAGGGAGGAGAAGTGGAATTCTTGTAAATAACCAAAACTATTTAATAAGGGGAATTCAGTTTCCATAAAATTGACTCCAAAATATAAAAATAAATAATTATAGGATATATTAAGGTGATAAAAAACTATACCGTTTAAAATAAACATTTTTTATACATTTTATTCCATTTACCTCTATGTACACTCACTTTTACCATTCTAATTTATTTACCACGGTAACTACTTATTTTACTGTTTCAAAGTTAATTGTGAATAAAAATTAACTTATAATAACTATATAATATAAATTATCATATTTAAAAATATTTAATCCATTTTCTCAAATACAATTAATATAATTTGAAGAATTTAATTTAGAATAAAACCCAGAGATGTGTTAGAAAAATGGTTTTTCAGGAAATTTATTTTGTAAGAATAAGATGATCTTATATAAAACTACATGATAAATAATTATAATAAAATAAATTTTAATAAATATATATATTAATTTAAATTATTCCCAATTATTTTTTTAAAATTAATTGAAATGGAGGAACATTATGCCCTTTAAAACGGTATTAAGAATCAAATTTTTTTTCATGACTAAAAAACTTGTACAAAAATATAATATAAAGAAGATTTAAAAATAATTAATTGGATTAAATATAACTAAATAATAATTATTTTATATTAAAATAAAATAAATGAATAATATTACTTCAAAATTACTTAATTTATTAAAAGAAATTATATTCTTACAAAAATCAATATTTTTCACTATTCATAGAAACATTGATCATTTCAGAAAAATTAAAAAATTTCACCCAAATTTAAAATTTATATGAGGATTTAAAAAATGATGTTTATTTTATAAATTAACATTTATATAAGTTACACAAATTATTTATAATATTTTCTAACAAAAATAAATAAAAATATTTTTTAAGGAAACAAATTTTTTATAAAGTAAAACATAATTATTAAAGTTGTGTTCTAATTTATTAAGCAATTTTAAATAAATTTATATTTAATAGGTCCTTTATAAATATTTTATAAATAGATTAATACAATTAATACCTTCTAATTGAATGGCTATGTTTTTTTGGTAACATTTAAATAATAATATTTTAATATTATATCAATGTTCGTCTAAACTCTCTATTGCATGTTAAATACGCTATAAAAAATAGTGTTATTTTAAAATATCAGGGTGTTACAGTCCATGTAATGTGGTTAATGAAAAAACACATTTATTAATTGATGTGGTAGTCTTCATGTATTCATGATTATGGTTTTCACTTCTATTAAGGAGTGAGGAAAGGGGTATATAATTTATATCAAAAAAATTACAAAATATCATTATATAAGTAATAATAATGTTATTATTTCATAATTGGAAATATATGTTTAATGTGAATAGATAAATATGGAACAAGATTAGAGGCTTAGAAGAACCTTGAGATTTTGAACCTCCTCTTGATGTTCTTCTTCAAAATAGAATACATTCACCAACCTCCTTTGACCTTAAGCTTATGTGAGTGAAGGGTAATGATAAGGTAAGGATATTGGGATTAGTTTATCAAGGGAACTGAATTTTTATATGGTCCTTTAAGGTGTGGTGATAGAAACCTTTTATTAGTAGTGAGAATTGTATTTTTTAAAATATAAAAACATTATATAAAGTGTGCACATGATAAACATTTCATGTGACTCAAAAAAATGGAAAATAATTTAGATTAGATGATATAAGGTTTATAATCCATTAACCAATCACTTAAAAACATGTATTTTATAGGTTTAAATCCCATTACCCCTATATTTTTCTAGTGTTATTATTTTAAATTTTATCATCGTAAATAGTTTTTACTTAGGTAATTTTCATTTAATGCCTCAAACTAAAATAGCTCTTAATGCATAATTTTTACCTACTTATACCAAACATTTAGTCCATTTTATCATATAAAACATCTATTTTTAATAAAAAACATCTTTATCATTTTCATATGTAACTCTTAAAACCTTGTTTTAATAAAAACTGTATTTTTAATCATAAGATTTATGTGTAGTGGAAAATTATCAATGTATTTAATTTACAGATATAAATTTCATTATTAAAAATTAAATAAATGTTTATTGGCTTTAAATGTAATCCAAAACGTAATTTAAAAAAAAAATATTTGATTAAAATAAAATACAAAAAATAGTTTTATTGGAAAATATTAATTTAATTGTTAAACTTAGGTTTCCTAAATTCGTAACAGTATTTTTAACTGTATAATTCGACCCCTTAAATCCATATTTTATCAAAAAAAATATTATTATAAGTTTTTATTTTACACATATTTATTGATATAGGACGAGGAACTATGACATTAGTAAAAACGTAAAGTTTAACAATTCATTCAAAAATCATTTTTCTTTGAAAAATATAAAAATTAACCCTATGTTAATTTTGAAATTATTAATTAAAAAATAAAGATATTTTTAAAAAATAAAAATTATAAAATTTAAATGATTAGTTATTGACTTAAAAATAATGAATACAATGAAAAAAAAATTTATTGAAAATTAACTTTTAAAATATTAAGTGTCATTAATATTATTTCTTATAAATTCATAAATAACTTATTATTGAAAATATAGTTTAAATATATAATAAAAATTAAAATACGATAAATTTAAATTATTGTGGTAAAATGAAAATCTTTTTTTGGAAGGGTTATTCGAATGGAATCCCTTTTATAATATTTATCAATGAAAATCATTATTATGTAAATATTTTAATTGATTATTATCATTTTTCTAATAATGATTATATTCATATGGGAATTATAATATTTCGTTATTTTTTAGTTGGGTGTTGAGTTAGTTCAGTTTTTTTTATGAAACTATGTTTTGAACA
This sequence comes from Viscum album, assembly GCA_963277665.1. Classification (NCBI taxonomy): domain Eukaryota; kingdom Viridiplantae; phylum Streptophyta; class Magnoliopsida; order Santalales; family Viscaceae; genus Viscum; species Viscum album. The sequence goes on along the minus strand of OY728156.1, from coordinate 152,655,188 downwards.
TAAAATTAATTTAAAGGTTGAAAAACCCCAGGTCATTATATTATACCCATCGAAGGTAAATTTCATCCTCACATATTTAATTATTACTAACTGATGAAATTAGGTGAGGACATTCTTAACATATTTATAATTTGATATATAACATCTAATAATAAATCTACCTCACTCTATTAGTCTATATAATGTTAATTATCATTTTTTAAACAATACTAACCTTTCATTGGTGATATACTCAATTATGTATATACACTAATCATATATTCTACATAATATAACTTTCCCTAAACAATTTGAATCTTGAAGAATTTATACCATAGAGAGATTATATATTAATCTTAATATTAACATTATCATATACCATAAAAAATATTAATCACTAGTTCATAAGGTCACAAACTAGTCAATATATATATCATAATCCCTAAAATTATATGTACTACACTAAAAAATATCATTGATATATTTTTTTATTAGATCAAAAATAAATTACAAGGATATCAATAATATATAACTAACCTTTTTCAAAATTAACCAACCCTTTATTACATCAACATCAAGCATATATTGACCCTAACATTTTTTTATACTAAAAACATTTTTTCTCTAATACGTATCCCAAAAAATGATACCTTATAATAAAATCAATTTTCATGGTTATTGATACCATATAATATATGTTATCAGAACATTAAATAATTTTTTTTGAGGAACTATCCTTCAATGTTTCACATAAACCATATAACCTTTAGAATGTAATGAAATATCATCAATAAATATCAATCATTAATGAAAATATATCAGAGTATGGATATTTAATTTCTATTAATATATCAACCTCACTCCTATAAATAAAACTCAGAAACTCACCTTTTCCATCATAAAAGGCATGTACTAAAATTCAAAAAATTTAAGTATGATCCATTTTCTTATTATAACACATAGTGGTTTCTAGATACACACCTTTCTCATATTCATTTTCGTGATCATGTTTCCACTAAATACTAAAACTAAAAAGGTTATGATAATCTCAAATTTATGGATATGAAAACATCAATATAATTATTCTTATCCAATTAAACCTTAATATAATCCTATGATATAATTTGTTTAATATGTTTCTTCTTATGTTATATTATCTTTTAAATATTAAAATAATCTCAAAAAAACTATCCCAAAACCATCATGAACATTTATAAAATATTCTAAACACAAAAATCATTTAAATATGGGATCTCAATCTTTGAATTACCCTTTATCCAAAAAAATCATAATAATTAATATGTAACCTAACTCAAGAATATCGATGTTTTAATCTATGTTATCCATAGTTAGTCCCAATTATAATTTCTAATATAAATATATTCAATTCCTTTATAATAGTTCATAAATATAATGTGAGTTAACAAAAACAATATCTCTGAGGAGTGTCAAACCAAGTATGCACTCTGGCTTGCTTATCATTCACCAAATGATGATTGAGTTAATACAAAACACATACATTTTGTTTCATTACCCCTAAGTACATATTTACCAGATCATGAATCCACATGTAGTATCCTATTATGGATTTAAATTTCTAGTAAAATAATATAATCGATAAATTATAACAATACGAAGATGTTATCCAATTAATAGAATTATACCTTAGACTTATCCCTGCGGTATTCACTAAATTTATCTTATCATAATCCTTAAAATTTTAAATATTATTTCAAGTAACCTAAAGTTTCATATATAATTTTAAAATCACGATCATCTATAACTTAAGAACCCTTTAATTTTCCTCAACTAACATATTAACCTATAAATTTATCTAGACTATACTATGAAAGCAACAATGATTCCCCATATATATGGCTATCTCAAAAAAAATACTTAGTGATAATATTTCATTACCATAAATTTGGAAAACCCTTAAAGTTTAGAGTTTTAGAAAATCATGAGAAGTCATTATCTAAAAAAACTCATGTATTTTTCATCACATGGACATTTTTTCAACCATATCTATAACTATATAAACCAAACATTGTCTTCAATATTTCCCAAAAATCTCTATAAAATATACTCAGATAGAAACATCATACATATTATCTTTATTCATAACATTTAGAAACTGAAATCTAAGAAATGGGGGATCTTATATGCATATTAAGGGAAAACATAAGCGATTAAAAGCAAAGATAATAAGTGAGCATAAATAAAGATATGGTTATAATAGAGGTGCACAAGAACATCACAACCAAAAAATCATACACTATATAACATGATTCACAGAATAGGATATGAAATTACATAATAAATGAATCATGAGAGTATGGAAACACAAGTCAATAAAAATCATCCATTAGATCATAACATAGTCATAATAATAAGCATAAGTATATCATAAAAACATAACACTAAAGTATCATCATATTGTAAGCTTATCTAAGAAGTAAAAAAATTAATTTATGTTCATAACCAAGAAGGATATCCCTATCTTTTGTGAGAAGATATAATAAGGAAAACCCTTTAGTTTGAGAATATGTCTAAGAAGGATAACCCTTTTTTGTGACTATATCCAAGAAGGATCATAGTACATTATCTCATGAGATGTAAAATATTAACTAATGAATTTCATGATGATATAAGACCCCACCCATCATCATCTATACATATGTGTGCCACTTAAAAATAAAATCATTTGGATTATCATAGAGAACCTATGGGAAGAAAATGGGTTATATTCGTTACATCATAGGGAACCTATGTGAAGAATATGGTTATAATATTATTTTCAAAATGTATTTCCATAATGTTCTTTAATAAATCCATTAATAATCATAACATGATAAACCCATGGGAATTAAATAGGTATCCAATTACATTAAATAACTTTCAAGGTAATTACCATTAAATCATGATAATAAAGCATATAATATTTACACAATATAGATAAAGGGTATGTGGTATGTCAATAATTTCCCCAGATCAATAAATTTATAGAATCTATATTATCAATCTCTAATTTTAGGAAATAAATATAGAGTGTTCACAATAGAAAATCATTGGATAAAGACTCATATTTATATAGAAAGAATGATTATATAAGATAAATGAAGTGGTGGATCATTCCCCCGCATGAGAATAAAATTAAATTATCTATCTAGATAAATAATCTAGATGGTAAAATTTGGACCATATCCTTGATCAATCATACGATATATCAAAGGAAAATGACTTACATGAAAAACCATTTTTTGGTGTTTTATAAAATTAAATTTTCAAATTTGAAATATCCTTGATCTTTTGAATGATTTTTAAAAAATATATTTTATAAAAATATAAGAATATTAATTTCATTTAGAACCATTAAAACTCATGTAGAACTTTTTTTATAAAATTGATATGGTCATAAAAAGTTGTTTTTGCATGAAAAAACATTGTGTAACGTCCTGGTTCTGGAAGTCACCCAGAGGCTCCCCTTACCCGGTTGGTCACATGGTCTCAAGCGCATTTACCCGAATGCCAGAGGCTACTGACTAGCAGTGAGGGACTTGGGTGTTATAGTGGGAAAACTATGCCCTCATTGGCAGAGTACACAGTAGAAGTAGACAAATACATATGACAACGGAAGCAGTAATAGTGACATATAGTAGAAAACTGAAGGTATAAACTGGAAAACATATATAAAATGATGCATGATACATATGTCTAGGAAAACAGCCAAACAAGTCACAATGATGGAATATAGCAATGCTAAACCAAAGTTAAAAAGAAAGTAGATAAATACTCAGCATCACAACCCATAGCTTGGTCTCATGCTCTCCATCTCCTCAGCAAGTCAAGTACCAGAAGTAGAAGGGATCTTTACCTTAGTTATACCTACAACAATATAATATGTTGGGACCAAAAGCATGGCCCAAATAGGGTGTGAGACTAAATCTCAGTAGGCAGCCACCACGAGATCTGTTCCTAACAGTCAGTGATTATATGGTTGGTAAAAGTACAGAAATCAGTAAACAAGAAAGCATTAAGCAGTAAAGAATCCACAGTTTTAAGCATTCAAGCACTACACAGCATGAAACAGCAAAATAGATAGCACAACAGGTAACCCTATGGGAAGTACCAATATCCTATCCCCTCTGGTCTTACCTATCAAGTACAAGCAACCCTCTGGGTAGCACACACAGTCTCACCCCTCTATTTTAGCTAAAGTATAGACTCTCTGAGGAATCACTCACCGTCAATTCCCTCTATAGTCTCGTATCATACTAAAGGCACTCTGGGGAAGCACTCAACATCAATTCCCCTTATGACCAGCATCTAGGAATGACAAACACTCTGGGGAATCACTCAACATCAATTCCCCTTGTGGTCTCGCATCATAAAATTATAAAGATACTCTGGAGAAGCCCTTACATCCATTATCCATGTGGTCTATAAACCATGTTCTCACAGCCCTGTGTAAGTCAAGCAAGTGTAGCAACACCTAACAGCCAAGGTAAACCTAAACAACTACTTTTCTAGCATTCTACAATACAACATGATAATAGAACAATAGTCACACCATCCTACAATACTAGGCATGGGAAAGTAAATAGCTGTCTAACAGGAAATTAAGACACAAAGGTCCAAACAGACAAAACATACATGGGAAATACATCTAAAGCACAAAAATTCACCCAATTCACAAACAAAGAACATCTACTCATGTATACCAGCATAGTAGAGAAACAATAGGGCTGAAATGGTAAACGCAAAATACCCCATTCATGGGTATTGGGAACTTTTTCACATAAAACTCAAAGACTATCTACGAAAAGGCACAAACCACCTACCTCGGGGTTAGGAGATCAAAATACTTGAACCTCGAAGCTTGAATCTCCTTAAAATGCCGAAGATCAACAAAAATGTCTAAAATTTTCAATAGAATATAACTTGGTAAAGAGGAGGAATCAGGAAATGAATCTCTAGAAGAAGAGAGAAATCACCGATGCGATTCCAACGCAACCGACGATGTTCGATTTGGAGGATGGACAGAGGTTCGGGGGCTCTTCAAAGATCTGCGGTCATACCCTCTCTCTTGGAAGAACCATACCTAGAAGGAGTCAGTTCTGTCCGTCAGACGTGACCCCGGTGCGTTTAATGAAAAAAAATACACGGTGTGTACTTTTGGAGTACACGACATGCACTTTTCGTTTCTGTACTCCACATTAAGCAGCCTCCAGGTCACCCCACATGGTTGTGTGCAAGGCCACTACACGACCAGCACACGGCTACCCATGGTAACCGAGTACACAACGTGTACTCATAAAAGTACATGGCGTGTACTTGAAAAATTTCCATAAACTCCTCTTTTCTCAAAAACTCCAAGAAGAAAAAATATATACCTGAAAAGAAGAACTGGGTTCATACACATTGAAAATAGATTCTTTTCACACATTGAAGAAAATATACCATATAGAAATATTAAAATTTTCATTATGAAATTTTAGGAAATTTAAATAGTTGAAAATGACCTTATTCCACTATTGAGAAATAGATAAGTACTTTCACAAAATAATTCAATGAATATAAACATGAAAAAGTGGTGGTTACTAACAGAAGAGAAAAGGGTATGTTTTATTTACTTAAAATAGGTAAATAATAAGAAATTGGGGGAAATAAAATATGGTGAAGACAAGTAATCCCCAAAAATTAAAAAATTAAAATAAAATTATAGGGGATTTAGAGATAAATTTATTAAAATTCCTTTGATTTATTATATTTCAAAATGAATATATCTTTAAAACTATAATTTGTAACAAAACCCTCATGGTAGAGATACCATAAGAATTAGAGTATCCTGAGAGGATGATAGTGAAATGGAAATTGAAATCTTATTAAATAGAGGATATTTCATACTATAATTTAAGAGAGAATTAAATAAATTATATAATATAAATTGTGGTCTACAATATCAAAATAGTCTCATGAAATTAAATTCGATACAAAGAACACCTTCCAACTGTAGAAACATTCAAGTAAAAACATATTAAAGGATTTGATTTCAAATGAAATAGTAAAAACCATAAATAATGTGGGGATCATGATAGAAAATATTAATGGGGAATTGGATGCACCATTCTAAGGAATATGTTGTGTGTAAAACATGGATTAGGGGTGAAAATTTGAGACAACAAACACTTACCTTAATCTATGGATTCCAATAAAGTTAATGAATATACTATATAAAAAATTATCTATCTTAATCACCTATTTAAGAACCTTATTTATATCTATAACAATTTATAAAATTTATTTTTGATTAAAATATCTTTATATATTTGTTATTTATTGTCTATTTTCAATATCTGGTGGTAGTAATCCTGATTTTTTGTGTTACTATTGAAAAAGTGGTGTTGTTCATTATTATTATGAAACAGTACCATATTAAAATATCATAAAAGGTTCTATAATATATTATTTATAATTATTTATAATATTTTAATTTCATTCAATGAGAATTCTAGTTATGATCCATAAATATTAAATCAATTATGAGCATGCTTTGGTGAATTTTGATGAATGGATGTTGGTGTCTTAATTTATGAGATTAATAAAAAAATACCATTAATAATCCAAAATCAAATCATTATTTACTTATTTACATTATATATTACTAATAATTTCATTTACATAGTCATCTAGAATATTAATTTATAGAATTATTCATATAAGTGATAGACCAAACTCAAATAAGAACAAACCATAATTAATTGATGATTATGAAGTGATTTGGTTTTAATACCATCATACCAAAAAAATTGTATTTAGTGTATATTAGTGTGATATAATGTAGTGTCCCTTATTTTTGGACTATTTGAAAATTCAAATAGAATTTTAACTTTTCATTTGGTGGATGAAATATATTTTGAATTGATAATTAGAAGGTTAATCTGAGAATTGGAACACTTAAATGTGTTGTTTTTAGAAGGTTTTTAAGGACCAAGATGTCTCTCATGTGTTCTGTTGAGTTTTGAGAGTGTTGGAATTTGAAAACTGCATTTAGGGAGTAGTAGGTAGCGGCATATAGTTTGTTTAAACTGTGTATCATGGTCTAGATGATTTGAGGATGTCACACAGTTTATTATGACCATGCGAGAGGATTCACATGACTATGAGAGAAATATATAGAAAAATACAGTGGTGATCCATGCTGGTTTCCCACTATTTGGAACATTGTGTACCTATCACACATTTTTGTGCCACTTAGGCAATGGCATTACACAGTTATCCAAACCATGAAACTAGATAATATTGTTCATTAAATGCGGTGATTTTACTATTTTTACCCTACCTCATTTTATCTTTCCTCCCATATTTCTCCTCCTATCTCATATATAGTAGTCCCAAATGTAGAGCTATCCCTTGGTCTCCTCCTAGGAATGGATGGATCTTCTTCATCTGAGGTCTGAATTAGACACCATCATGTGCATTGGAAGAATATTTATATGTTCTTATATCACATTCCTTCCTTATTTCATTTATCTCACATTATGAATTGATAAATCCAAGTGACCCAATACACCCTATTTCCACAGTGTTTGTCTAATCTTCTAATTTCTCTAATTTCATCTCAAATCAGAGCCCAATATTGGATAATTTTACCATCCTAATCATGAGGTAAGTGTTATATAGATTTTCCCTTTATGTGAAATTGTTTTATAAGATACACTATTTTTTCATGTGTCAAAACTTCCTTGTGTCTCTTTATAAATGTGATATTTAACATGTAAATTATTATACCTAAATTCATATTTCCACTGTGATTTTAAATTTCCCATTGCAAGATGTCCACCATATATGATACCACCACTTTGTGGGTGTCTCTTATATGATTTAGGGATAATAATATATCTTTAAATAAAACCACCATTGAGGGAATTTATTCAGACACTTATTGAACGATACAATAAATGTAATAAAATGATTGGTAAGTGGTGAGGTTGTTTTCTCCCTTAGATTAAGATCATTATTTAAATTATTATAGAACCTTACATGCAATTAAAATTATGAATTGAGATGAAATAATGTGTGAATGGTACAGAATAAAATTTTCCTATATCAATTAATGAATATAATTCTTAAACCACCTCACTAAATAAATTGGTAGTGGCATGGAACTTTCAATGGACTTAATAATTACACATAAATGGAATGTATCAAATTGAATAATTCAATTGATTTTGTTTTTGATAAAATAATTAATGGAATTATTACTAAAATGACCTTTATAATTTATTAAATTTTAAATGGTTAGATGAATTATATTAATCCTTGAGTGATACTCAGGTTCCATATTAAGAAACACCTTGGATGGGCTTGTAGGATATTTGAGATTATATTTACCATGAGTGATACTAGGTTCCTCATTAGAAATACCATGCATAGGATCATATTTTACTTGGATTATAGTATATCCTAACCAATACTTGGGTTTTCTTTTTATATAATTCCTTGGAGAGGCTCATAGGATAGATGACTATCCTCACACTCTAAGAGGTACATGGGTTTCCTTTTAATGAAATGAATTGTATGGGCTCATATGGTAATTGGAAGTTATGAGGGATTATTTGGTTTCATAATTATATAATACCATATACTATCTCATAGTTTACTTGAATTATATTACAACTTGATCGATACTTGGGTATCCTTCTTACAAAATGCATTGGATAGGATCATAGAATATATGATTATCCGTACACTCTAAGTGATACTTCGGTTTTCATTTTTCAAAACTCCTTGGATGGGATCATAGGGAAATTGGAAGTTACAAGAAATACCTTGGTTTCCTCATTTCAAAACACCAGGATGGGATCATATAATAAATAGAATTTTGTAACTCATTTGGTGATACTAGGGTTCCTCGTTACAGAACTCCATTGATGGGATCATTGGAAAAAATGAATTATATTATGCTTGTTTATTAATACATATGACTAGTGGTATCTCTTTATAATGATTACTATACTAGGATTCCTTATCTTGAACCTTGGTTCCTTGACCAACTAATGGTACTATGTTCATATACATGTGACTACCTGGAATTTCTTTATGGTTTAGAAACACTCAATATACATGGATATTGTGGGTTTACCCTAGGTCCTATAAAATTGTTATACTTTTAGGACCTTATATTATTTTATTAATTAAATAAATGAACATTATATTATTATTATGTGGATGTCTTGGAGTTTTTCATTGGGTCCTCACTGGTCCATGAATATCTTTTCTTATATCTATTTTTATATAAACTTATATATACATGTGGTAATGTTTATAGATATTTTGGATTAGATAGAAGTAAGTACATCCATTCAAATTACATTAAGGAACAAGATCCCAAATTTTTTACATAGATTTATTTACTGCCATATTGATATTCCTAAACACTACTATATTTCATACTCATAGACTAGATATCATTAGAAACCATTGGTGGTGGACAACTAAGTTTATCTGACAACCTATTTTGGCTTCCATTATACTGGGTCACCCAAACAGACCTCATGATTATAGGATCAGGTTCAGATATCATTATTTTATTGATACATTTGTACATGGTATCATTGAAGCATAAAACTAATTCATAGATCAGGATGCTCATGGAGATATCCCTAGAGGATTTTTTTCCTTCTTTTTGTATCATTTATATATTACATATTGAATTTAATTTTGTTATAAATTATATCATCACATGGACTTGCATGATTTTATCATTTGGTTATGGTTATTTTAATAATTAATTATCATTTATTAGTTGTTATTACCTTCCACTAATCTATTAATTATTATCTTCTCCAACTATTTACTGATTTATTTGGTAATATCATTGTTCCACTCTAATAATGAGGGTATAGTATCTGCACCATACAATCATTGGATACTCATTACTAGTTATAAACCTCTTGAATATGGGGATGCATGCATGAGTCCATGTGACCAACTCAGTCGGGTCACCATTTTAGTGGATTTCAGGTTGGGATGTTACAAAGTCGTATCAAAGCTATTATAATTTGTATAACTATTTTGGGATAGTAAATTAGAGACTAAGAATATGTCGGTTATTGGTAAAAGTTGTGTATGTTAGTGATCACCCTACACATGTGTAAAATACCATGTGTCCAGGGGTGGGATTGTTGTTCATATTGTTCATTATTACTATTTATTATTATTTCACCTTGATTGACTGATGTACCTTATATAAGTGCCTAGCCAAGATAGTTATATCACAAGGAGGGGAAGGGTGAATCAGTGCAATATTTTTTTTAAGTTTCTTTCTTTATGAAACAACATTCACCTCATGTTAAAGAGTTATCATCTTACTAAAAATAAAACCAAACACACATCCATAGGAATACCTATATTTACAAGGTACAATACTCAATAAGAGTAACTACATCCTTGGTATGGTTTTGAAGAAATCCAATACCAAAAAATATATTAGAAAACAATCCTTTTGTGAGGAATACAATGAGTTGGATATTCCATTACAATCTGTATAAATATGTTCAATACAAAAGTGAATGTGATTCAAGTATCATGAAAATGTAATACAAAGTTTTTTTAATAGACATGTTATGGTGATGATTGGTCAACTTTCACTAATATGATTTTCAAAAAAATTATAACTTCCTTACCTAGTAGTAGTTAAGAACTTATTATGGACATCATAATAAAACTATGTTATATTTTCTAGTGTGATTATCATGTCTGATCTCTCAACATAGAAATATACCTCTATTAGAATACCACTACAAAAATTTTGAACTTCTTTTTCCTCAATCTGTAAATCTCAATATGATTTTCCCGATCTGATAATTCATCCCAATACATTGATTATTTGAATATGATCTTGTATCTTCTCCATTATTCTTCTATTTAGAAAACTTTATTTAGTTAGCATGATCAAAATACTTATTCTCCGTAGAATTTTGGTACTTCTCTCTCTTCTTTATTAATAGTAATTGTGTTATAAAGCACAATGTACTTTCTCCTTTTATAGGTGATCTAGATACGGTTTGGGTGGGATTATGAAAAGTTTCCCCACTCATTACAATTTCTAGAAATATCTATTTCCCTTCAATTCGATATGGATTTAGGACTTCTTCAACACTTATCAACTCTTCTAGAATCTTCTTATAAATTCATTTTTCTTTAATATTTTTAACAAAAATCATTCTAATTATGATTATGATTTTGATTATTCAATTTTATTTATTCATTGTGATAGATTCATTTGGTCAATATAATTTTATTTAGCCCCTTGTAAACAAATAAAAATTGAAGATATATCATTAGGTTGTTGTTCATAAATTGAAGGATTAATCTACCCATTCTGATTTCTCCATTATGATGAAGATAGGAGAATCTTCAATACGTTGATCTTTTACAAAATGTAAAAAATTTAAAACATATGTATTCCAATTACGATTCATCATACCAACTAATGAAAAAAAAAATATTCTTCCTCAAACTCCTCAGTACTATCATAACCCTTTGATAGAACTTCCAAAAATATTCAAGCAAAATTCTTTATGTTCTTTTCTTCAGATTGATGATCCCAAATCTAATGAGGTTATCGGTGTCAGCCTACTTCTATTGAATTTGTCTCTACTTAATTCCAACAATAATTGTGAACTACATTCTAATATATTTGGACCAACTATTAAGTAAATTATTTTTTCTCTTGACCCACTTGATACCAAAAATTCTTCAAAACAAATCAGAGAAACAAAACAATTCAACCTTATGAATGGTTGAATTAATTTTGGATCAATCTCTTAATTTCTCTTTATATCAGCCCCAAAAAACTTTACATATTTTCATTTTCATTGGTCCCAACAATTCCCATCGAAAACAATTCTACCTATGATGATTATTATGGAATTCCATGTCTGATGGACCTGTATTGGCAACTTTGACTTCATCAACTTCTTCTCTTCTCTTCAGTTTCTCTCATTATGATCATCCTACCCATACTTCAAACAAATGTGCATCCAATGTTCTCCCACCAATGGATTGAGACTAGATATCATCATATTCAATAATTTTCTTCTCTTCCAAACTTATACTTGTATCATGACTTCCTCATGAATTTGAATATGTTGAAGGTCACCTTTATCATAATCTTACTTATAATTGAAAGTATTATAACTTCCCATCCTCTCTAGAAAACGTATTTCTATCCAACCATACCTTAATATGATTATAATAACTCTCTATTTCTTTAATAAATCTGGAATCACAAGTTTTTTATGTACTTATGATTTATGAGAATGCCAAGATTAGAAAAACATCATCAGGTATACATCAGATCCATAAAGAATCTGATTCCATTCCTCATTATGATCTTCCTTACATTATAGAACCATGGTGAGTCTGATAAACCTTTTCTTCAAAAAAACACCTTCCCAATGTAATGAAATTTCTTAAAAATTGTGAGTCTGTTTTTCTAAATAGAATGGTTAGTCTGATCAACCTCTTTTACAAAGTGAGTTGATTTATTTTCTTCTTATAATTCCTTGAAAACAAAATAAAATTCATGAATACGATCATATTTTTCATAAACTTGGTCTTAACACCTTGAACTTCTTACTTATGGATGAAATTATGGTATTTTTCTCCCTGTTAGTAAGGAAAGTATGTATAGTTCCATGCATCATTATAAGAACACAGATATTTACATTCCATTCTAAGTAGATTACATTGTAGATTACTGGATTCATAGTGATTTTTATAGCATGATAATTTGATTATTTATCATTATTATGTATATACCCTTCTTAGGTAATTATTCACCTTGCTTTTATGTATACCATTATGTTTGATTTATCAGCATACATAGTTATATTCCATTCTTAGTTGATTACCTATATTTACTTCCCACTAATATCATGTATGGTTATAATAATGAAATATTGATCGTTAAATAAAGTTTCTGCATCAACCTAAATGGGTTTTCCCATATAGATTGATGGTTGGATTTTATCTAACCAATCTATTTTTATATTTTGATCCATGAAAATTTATTTCATGAACAAAAACATTAATGGTTTTGATTAAATGGGTGCTGAATTTTATATTTTTAAAGGGTATGTGCACTTTATAAATTAGGGAACAATGAACCATTTAATCAAACCATCTCTTATGTACTTGTTATATTCTACAAACAAGTGTTATAACTAGGTTTTTAGTTTCCTAAATACAAATTGTAAATTATAAATAAAAAACCCTTATAAATTTTTAAATCATAATCCATATAACATGACCGTGATTCTTATATATTTATACATATGATGAATTATAATTCTTACAAGAAATGGTTACCTTTATAAAGGATCACACCTCTATTATTTGGGCATGATGACCTGTATCACTAAATCGCTAAATATACAACTGGATTTAAGTAGGTCAGTTGAGGCATATTTCTTATTAGATAAATTCTAAAATAATCCACTAGGCCCAATTAGGCCATTTGATTCATTTTTTATGATATAAACCCATTAAGGATGTATAAAATCTTTAATGAATTAACTATAATTAGTTATATTTAAATGAGATGCAAATTACAATTTATAGAGTATTAGATCAATAAATAGGGAATGGCTACCCATATGATTGAACCTAAGATGACTTTATGGGACCCTTATAGGTTTTCTATATCTTTCATATGCCTTAGTTCTTACCCCATATGGGTATATTTATGTTATATGGGAAATTTATTTAAAATTTTATCATCCACTTATGAGGGTTACGTATAAATTTATATGGGAACATTTCTAAACTAGTACCTTAAATTTTTAAGGACCGTGTAGCATATTTCTAATATTTATTATATGAGGAATGAGTTAATTAAAATTCAAATTCCAACCTAAAGTGTGTTTTCATCTATATCTTATAATTGAAATTTTCTTTAACCAAGCCCAATTTCGACACCCATATGGATAAATAAAAAGGGAAAATGGAATTTATGAAATAAATTGCCTAATTATGATAGGATGTATTCTAAATAATTAATTCTTAAAAGAAAATTTGATATGAATTTCTTATGTTTCCTTGTAGCATTAAGTAATAAAGAACCTAATATCATTGTCTTTTATAATTGGTATTATACATTTTTAAAATAGATCCTTTAAATATTTATAAATCAAATTTTAATTGGTTTAATGAAAAAATGAAACCTTAATCTGGTTATCTTGATCTTAAACCCTTGTATAAGGGTTAATTTTAATGTTTCATTGATATTTTTATTAGAATAGGAATGTGAGTGGTTCCCGTAGGCTTCTTCTTCTATCTCTTAAACATAAATGATAGGTTGTAGATCATAGTGTAAGTTTTAGTGTGACCTAGCTATAAGTTCAATTAATTCTTTGTTATAATGGATTATCCAAGTGGAGGTAATAACCACATTACATGAAATCATTTCTAAATGCTTATAAAGAGTTTCAAATATGGTGTTCCATTTGGGTATTGTTTATCCCAAGTAGGACTCTTATTTCTAAAATGAAACCCAGGCTAGGTGGGAGACTGTGTTGTAAGTTGAACCTTGTTTAGGGTGGAATCATCTTTCAATGCTCTAGTTTAGTGGGTTATTCATTCCTATTGAATGGTAGGATTCTTGTTTGGTTTTATGGCCCTTATTATTATTATCTGCTGATGGAAGACTTGGGATATTATCAATAGAATTTATAATCATATTGGATAATATGAATCTGGGAAGAATATTTTATATGGGTCCTCAGATAATGGGATGCATATGGAGAATGGGTATATTGATGGAATCAAATTATAAATCATTGTGATGATAAAACCTTGGGATAGTATTCGTTGATAAATGTTATACCTGTAAAATTGATAAAACAATACAAAAACCAAATGAAATTGGTGTAAATCATTTAATTATTGGGCTATTATGCTTTAGTCACATGTCATCTTCAAGGTACAGGGACCTGGGCATTAAATAAAATGAAACTTGTCCCAACTCTCAGGATTATGATATTGTAAAAGGATTGGGTGTTGTAACACTACAGGTCAGTTTGGTTTATATTTTATGCTTGATGATAATGATGTGCGTGAGAAGGGATCGGGGGATCATCAAGTTTACATGAAGAGAAAATTTTATTTAGCATAGTGGTCAATTTTATTCTTGTTTATTTTGGAACATGGTAAAATTGTTTCATCCAAATATGTAATTCATGTTTAGTTTGGATAGAGAATGTGTAATGGGATGAGTTCCCATTCTCAGTAAATAATGACTGGGACACTCTTAAGGTGGGTAGAATAGTTTAGAACATATTCAAGAATGGAATTCCAAGTAGAGGGATCATAACCAAAAAAGACAATTTGGAAATGAACACCTTTTTTATGAAATCCTATGAGCCTAGTTGTTTAGATTATCTATTACTTGATTTTATACTCAAGATAAAATTTGATTATGGGGTCAGATTGAGTTTTGAATCTTGATTCAGGTTGAGGGTGCATGAGAAACCCAGAGAGCGTAATGTCTCTAACTCATGTTGATGCTTACAAGGGGGGTATAATGATGAAATGGTTGGTTTTGTATGAAACCATTGAGAACACCATGATTTGATGTTGGACTATGGTAGGGGTGTTTGAAACAACCATTGAATTACTCAGTAGTGAGGGCATTATGGTTAGTTATTGATGATGAGTTGATATCTACAGTAGATCTCTTTCGAAGGAGGTCAAAAAAAGTGGTTCAAATGTTCTTTTTGATGTATAGTTGAGTATGGTTGGTTGAAAACCATGCTACAAACATAAGAATAAATATGTTTTTTACGTCATTATTTTGACATCGATGTTTTATAAAC